>CM038673.1:632283843-633483843 GCA_021605145.1 Aegilops bicornis
ATATGAGGAAAGAAATAATAACTTTATTATTGCCTCTAGGGCATATTTCCTTCAGTCTCCCACTTGCACTAGAGTCAATAATCTAGATTACATAGTAATGATTCTAACACCCATGGAGTCTTGGTGCTGATCATGTTTTGCTCGTGGAAGAGGCTTAGTAAGCGGGTGCGCAACATTCAGATCCGTATGTATCTTGCAAATCTCTATGTCTCCCACCGGACTTGATCCCGGATGGAATTGAAGCGTCTCTTGATGTGCTTGGTCCTCTTGTGAAATCTGGATTCCTTTGCCAAGGCAATTGCACGATCTTTATCGCCACAGAAGATTTTCATTGGTCCCGATGCACTAGGTATGACACCTAGATCGGAAATGAACTCCTTCATCCAGACTCCTTCATTTGCTGCTTCTGAAGCAGCTATGCACTCCGCTTCACATGTAGATCCCGCTACGACGCTTTGTTTAGAACTGCACCAACTAACAGCTCCACCGTTTAATATAAATACGTATCCGGTTTGCGATTTAGAATCGTCCGGATCAGTGTCAAAGCTTGCATCGACGTAACCCTTTACGACAAGCTCTTTGGCACCTCCATAAATGAGAAACATATCCTTAGTCCTTTTCAGGTATTTCAGGATGTTCTTGATCGCTGTCCAGTGATCCACTCCTGGATTACTTTGGTACCTCCCTGCTAAACTAATAGCAAGGCACACATCAGGTCTGGTACACAACATTGCATACATGATAGAGCCTATGGCTGAGGCATAGGGAACTCCTTTAATTTTTTCTCTATCTTCTGCAGTGGTCGGGCATTGAGTCTGACTCAACTTCACACCTTGTAGTACAGGCAAGAATCCTTTCTTTGCCTGATCCATATTGAACTTTTTCAAAATTTTATCAAGGTATGTGCTTTGTGAAAGTCCAATCAAGCGTCTTGATCTATCTCTATAGATCTTGATGCCCAATATGTAAGCAGCTTCACCAAGGTCTTTCATTGAAAAACTTTTATTCAAGTATCCTTTTATGCTATCCAGAAATTCTATATCATTTCCAATCAATAATATGTCGTCCACATATAATATCAGAAATGCTACAGAGCTCCCATTCACTTTCTTGTAAATACAGGCTTCTCCAAAAGTCTGTATAAAACCATATGCTTTGATCACACTATCAAAGCGTTTATTCCAACTCCGAGAGGCTTGCACGAGACCATAAATGGATCGCTGGAGCTTGCACACTTTGTTAGCTCCCTTAGGATCGACAAAACCTTCCGGTTGCATCATATACAACTCTTCTTCCAGAAATCCATTCATGAATGCAGTTTTGACATCCATCTGCCATATTTCATAATCATAAAATGCAGCAATTGCTAACATGATTCGGACTGACTTAAGCATCGCTACAGGAGAGAAGGTCTCATCGTAGTCAACCCCTTGAACTTGTCGAAAACCTTTTGCAACAAGTCGAGCTTTGTAAACAGTAACATTACCATCAGCGTCAGTCTTATTCTTGAAGATCCATTTATTCTCTATTGCTTGCCGATCATTGGGCAAGTCAACCAAAGTCCACACTTTGTTCTCATACATGGATCCCATCTCAGATTTCATGGCTTCAAGCCATTTTGCGGAATCTGGGCTCACCATCGCTTCTTCATAGTTCGTAGGTTCACCATGATCTAGTAGCATGACTTCCAGAATAGGATAACCGTACCACTATGGTGCGGATCTTACTCTGGTTGATCTACGAAGTTCAGTAACAACTTGATCTGAAGTTTCATGATCATCATCATTAACTTCCTCACTAATTGGTGTAGGTGTCACATGAACTGATTTCTGTGATGAACTACTTTCCAATAAGGGAGCTGGTACTGTTACCTCATCAAGTTCTACTATTCTTTCGAGAGAAACTCCTTTTCTAGAAAGGATCCATTCTTAGCAACAAATGTCTTGCCTTCGGATCTGTGATAGAAGGTGTACCCAACTGTCTCCTTTGGGTATCCTATGAAGACACATTTTTCCGATTTGGGTTCGAGCTTATCAGGTTGAAGTTTTTTCACATAAGCATCGCAGCCCCAAACTTTTAGAAACGACAACTTTGGTTTCTTGCCAAACCATAGTTCATAAGGAGTCGTCTCAACGGATTTTGATGGTGCCCTATTTAAACGTGAATGCGGCCGTCTCTAAAGCATAACCCCAAAACGATAGCGGTAGATCGGTAAGAGACATCATAGATCGCACCATATCTAGTAAAGTACGATTACGACGTTCAGACACACCATTACGTTGTGGTGTTCGGGTGGCGTAAGTTGCGAAACTATTCCGCATTGTTTCAAATGTAGACCAAACTCGTAACTCAAATATTCTCCTCCACGATCAGATCGTAGAAACTTTATTTTCTTGTTACGGTGATTTTCAACTTCACTCTGAAATTCTTTGAACTTTTCAAATGTTTCAGATTTATGCTTCATTAAGTAGATATACCCGTATCTGCTTAAATCATCTGTGAAGGTGAGAAAATAACGATACCATACGAGCCTCAATATTCATCGGACCACATACATACGTATGTATGATTTCCAACAAATCTGTTGCTCTCTCCATAGTACCGGAGAAGCGGTGTTTTAGTCATCTTGCCCATGAGGCACGGTTCGCAAGTACCAAGTGATTCATAATCAAGTGATTCCAAAAGTCCATCAGTATGGAGTTTCTTCATGCGTTTTATACCGATATGACCTAAACGGCAGTGCCACGAATAAGTTGCACTATCATTATCAACTCTGCATCTTTTGGCTTCAACATTATGAATATGTGTATTACTACTATCGAGATTTATTAAAAAATAGACCACTCTTGAAGGGTGCATGACCATAAAAGATATTACTCATATAAATATAACAACCATTATTCTCTGATTTAAATGAATAACCGTCTCGCATCAAACAAGATCCAGATATAATGTTCATGCTCAACGCTGGCACCAAATAACAATTATTCAGGTCTAAAACTAATCCCGAAGGTAGATGTAGAGGTAGCGTGCCGACCGCGATCACATCGACTTTGGAACCATTTCCCACGCGCGCATCGTCACCTCGTCCTTGGCGGTGTTCGCTTATTCGTAGTCCCTGTTTCGAGTTGCAAATATTAGCAATGAACCCGGTATCAAATACCAGTGCTACTGCGAGCTCTAGTAAGGTACACATCAATAACATGTATATCACATATACCTTTGTTCACCTTGCCATCCTTCTTATCCGCCAAATACTTGGGGCAGTTCCGCTTCCGGTGACCAGCTTGCTTGCAGTAGAAGCACTTTCGATTTCGAGCTTAGGTCCAGACTTGGGTTTCTTCTCTTGAGCAGCAACTTGCTTGCTGTTCTTCTTGATGTTCCCCTTCTTCTTCCCTTTGCCCTTTTTCTTGAAACTAGTGGTCTTGTTGACCATCAACACTTGATGCTCCTTCTTGATTTCTACCTTCGCAGCTTTTAGCATTGCGAAGAGCTCAGGAATTGTCTTGTTCATCCCTTGCATATTATAGTTCATCACGAAGCTCTTGTAGCTTGGTGGCAGTGATTGGAGAATTACATCAATGACGCTATCATCCGGAAGATTAACTCCCGGTTGAATCAAGTGATTATTATACCGGACATTTTGAGTATATGCTCACTTGTGAACTATTCTCCTCCATCTTGCAGCTATAGAACTTATTGGACACTTCATATCTCTCAATCCGGGCATTTGCTTGAAATATTAACTTCAACTCCTGGAACATCTCATATGCTCCATGATGTTCAAAACGTCGTTGAAGACCGGGTTCTAAGCCGTAAAGCATGGCACACTGAACTATTGAGTAGTCATCAGCTTTGCTCTGCCAGACGTTCATAACATCAGGCGTTGCTCCTGCGGCGGGCACGGCACCCAGCCGGTGCTTCGGGGCGTAATTCTTACGTGCAGCAATGAGGATAATCCTCAAATTACGGACCCGATCACGTGTAATTGCTACCATCATCTTTCAACTTTGCTTTCTCAAGGAACGCATTAAAATTCAACGGAACAACAGACGAGCCATCTATCTACAACAAACATAGATAAGCAAAATACTATCGGTACTAAGTTCATGATAAATTCAAGTTCAATTAATCATATTACTTAAGAACTCCCACTCGCATGAGACATCTCTCTAGTCATCTAAGTGATCACGTGATCCAAATCAACTAAACCATAACCGATCATCACGTGAGATGGAGTAGTTTTCAATGGTGAACATCACTATGTTGATCATATCTACTATATGATTCACGCTCGACCTTTCGGTCTCCGTGTTCCAGGCCATATCTGCATATGCTAGGCTCGTCAAGTTTAACTGAGTATTCTGCGTGTGCAAAAGCGGCTTGCACCCGTTGTAGATGGACGTTGAGCTTATCACACCCGATCATCACGTGGTGTGCAGGCACGACGAACTTTGTAGCGGTGCATACTCAGGGAGAACACTTCTTGATAATTTAGTGAGAGATCATCTTAAAATGCTACCGTCAATCAAAGCAAGATAAGATGCATAAAGGATAAACATCACATGCAATCAATATAAGTGATATGATATGGTCATGATCATCTTGTGCTTGTGATCTCCATCTCCAGAGCACCGTCATGATCACCATCGTCACCGGTAGCGACACCTTGATCTCCATCGTAGCATCGTTGTCGTCTCGCCAACTATTGCTTCTACGACTATCGCTACCGCTTAGTGATAAAGTAAAGCAATTACAGGCGTTGCATTTCATACAATAAAGCGACAACCATATGGCTCCTGCCGATTGCCGATAACTTCGGTTACAAAACATGATCATCTCATACAATAAAATATAGCATCACGTCTTGACCATATCACATCACAACATGCCCTGCAAAAACAAGTTAGACGTCCTCTACTTTGTTCTTGCAAGTTTTACGTGGCTGCTACGGGCTGAGCAAGAACCGTTCTTACCTACGCATCAAAACCACAACGATAGTTCGTCAAGTTAGTGCTGTTTTAACCTTCACAAGGACCGGGCGTAGCCATACTCGGTTCAACTAAAGTTGGAGAAACTAACACACGCCAGCCACCTGTGTGCAAAGCACGTCGGTAGAACCAGTCCCGCGTAAGCGTACGCGTAATGTTGGTCCGGGCCGCTTCATCCCACAATAATGCTGAAGCAAGAAAAGACTAGTAGCGGCAAGCAAGTTGACAAGATCTACGCCCACAACAAAATTGCGTTCTACTCGTGCAATAGAGAACTACGCATAGACCTAGCTCATGATGCCACTTTGTTGGGGAGCGTTGCGAAAATTAAAAATTTTCCTACGGTTTCACCAAGATCCATCTATGAGTTCATCTAGCAACGAGTCATGGGAGAGTGATTACATCTACATACCACTTGTAGATCGGCGTGCGAAGCGTTCAATGGAGCAGGGACGATGGAGTCGTACTCGCCGTGATTCAGATCACCGATGACCTGACCTAGTCTGAGCGGACACCTCCGCGTTTAACACACGTGCGGAGGCGGATGACGTCTCCTCCTTCTTGATCCAGCAAGGGAAGGAGAGGTTGATGATGATCCAGCAGCACGACGGCGTGGTGGTGGATGCAGCGAGAACTCCGGCAGGGCTTCGCTAAGCAACTACGGGAGGAGGAGGAGGTGTTGCGGGGAGGAGGCGCCAGGGCTTATGGGTGCGGCCACCCCTCCCTCCCCTCCCTTTATATAGGTGCAAGAGAGGGGGGGAGGGCGCAGCCTTGCCCCTTCCTCCAAGGAAGGGGTGCGGCCAAGAGGGGGAGGAGTCCATCCTCCCCAAGGCACCTCGGAGGTGCCTTCCCCCTTTAGGACTCTCCCTTTTCTTATATCTTGGCGCATGGGCCTCTTGGGGCTGGTGCCCTTGGCCCATATAGGCCAAGCGCACCCCTACAGCCCATGTGGCCCCAGGGCAGGTGGACCCCGGTGGACCCCGGACCCCTTTCGGCACTCCCGGTACAATACCGATAACGCGCGAAACTTTTTCGTCGACCAAAATAGGACTTCCTATATATAAATCTTTACCTCCGGACCATCCCGGAACTCCTCGTGACGTCCAGGATCTCATCTGGCACTCCGAACAACATTCGGTTTGCTGCATACTCATATTCATACAACCCTAGCGTCACCGAACCTTAAGTGTGTAGACCCTACGGGTTCGGGAAACATGCAGACATGACCGAGACGGCTCTTGGGCAATAACCAACAGCCGGATCTGGATACCCATGTTGGCTCCCACATGCTCCTCGATGATATCATCGGATGAACCACGATGTCGAGGATTCAATCAACCTCGTATACTATTCCCTTTGTCAATCGGTATTTTACTTGCCCGAGATTCGATCGTCGGTATCCCAATACCTCGTTCAATCTCGTTATCGCAAGTCACTTTACTAAATACCGTAATGCATGATCCCGTGACGGACACTTGGTCACTTTGAGCTCATTATGATGATGCATTACCGAGTGGGTCGAGATACCTCTCCGTCATGCGGAGTGACAAATCGATCTCGATCCGTGTGAACCCAACAGATACTTTTGGAGATACCGTAGTGCACCTTTATAGTCACCCGATTACGTTGTGACGTTTGGAACACCCAAAGCACTCTTACGGTATCCGGAGTTACACGATTTCATGGTCAAAGGAAAAGATACTTGACATTGGAAAAGCTCTAGCAAAGCGAACTACACGATCTTGTGCTATGCTTAGGATTGGGTCTTGTCCATCACATCATTCTCCTAATGATGTGATCCGTTATCAACGACATCCAATGTCCATAGTCGAAACCATGACTATCGGTTGATCAACGAGCTAGTCAACTAGAGGCTCACTAGGGACATATTGTGGTCTATGTATTCACACGTGTATTACGATTTCCGGATAATACAATTATAGCATGAATAAAAGACAATTATCATGAACAAGGAAATATAATAATAATACTTTTATTATTGCCTCTAGGGCATATTTCCAACAGTCTCCCACTTGCACTAGAGTCAATAATCTAGTTACATTGTGATGAATCGAACACCCATAGAGTTACGGTGTTGATAATGTTTTGCCATTGAAGAGGTTTAGTCAACGGATCTGTGACATTCAGATCCGTATGTACTTTGCAAATTTCTATGTCCCCATCTTGAACATTTTCACGAATGGAGTTGAAGCGACGCTTGATGTGCCTGGTCTTCTTGTGAAACCTGGGCTCCTTGGCAAGTGCAATAGCTCCAGTGTTGTCACAGAAGAGTTTGATCGGCTCCGACGCATTGGGTATGACTCCTAGGTCGGTGATGAACTCCTTCACCCAAATTGCTTCGTGTGCTGCCTCCGAGGCTTCCATGTACTCCGCTTCACATGTAGATCCCGCCACGACGCTCTTCTTGCAGCTGCACCAGCTTACTGCTCCACCATTCAACATATACATGTATTCGGTTTGTGACTTTGAGTCATCCAGATCTGTGTCGAAGCTAGCGTCGACGTAACCCTTTATGACGAGCTCTTCGTCACCTCCATAAACGAGAAACATGTCCGTTGTCCTTTTCAGGTACTTCAGGATATTCTTGACCGCTCTCCAGTGTTCCTTGTCGGGATTAGTTTGGTACCTTCCTACCAAACTTACTGCAAGGTTTACATCAGGTCTGGTACACAGCATGGCATACATAATAGATCCTATGGCTGAGGCATAGGGGATGACACTCATCTCTTCTTTATCTTTTGCCGTGGTCGGGCATTGAGCCGAGCTCAATTTCACACCTTGCAAAACAGGCAAGAACCCTTTCTTGGACTGATCCATTTTGAACTTCTTCAAAATCTTATCAAGGTATGTGCTTTGTGAAAGACCTATGAGGCGTCTCGTGAAGGACATATGCCCTAGAGGCAATAATAAAGTTATTATTTATTTGCTTACTTCATGATAAATGTTTATTATTCATGCTAAAATTGTATTAACCAGAAACATGATGCATGTGTGAATACATAGACAAACATATAGTCACTAGCATGCCTCTACTTGACTAGCTCATTAATCAAAGATGGTTATGTTTCCTAACCATAGACATGTGTTGTTATTTGATTAATGGGATCACATCATTAGGAGAATGATGTGATTGACATGACCCATTCCGTTAGCCTAGCACTTGATCGCTTTAGTATATTGCTATTGCTTTCTTCATGACTTATACATGTTCCTGTAACTATGAGATTATGCAACTCCCGTTTACGGAGGAACACTTTGGTGCTACCAAAAGACACAACGTAACTGGGTGATGATAAAGGAGTACTACAGGTGTCTCCAAAGGTAATAGTTGGGTTGGCGTATTAATAGATTAGGTCTTGTCACTCCGATTGTCGGAGAGGTATCTCTGGGCCCTCTCGGTAATGCACATCACTATAAGCCTTGCAAGCAATGTAGCTAATGAGTTAGTTATGGAATGATGCATTACGTAACGAGTAAAGAGACTTGCCAATAACGAGATTGAACTAGGTATTGGATACCGACGATCAAATCTCGGGCAAGTAACATACCGATGACAAAGGGAACAACGTATGTTGTTATGCGGTTTGACCGATAAAGATCTTCGTAGAATATGTAGGAGCCAATATGAGCATCCATGTTCCGCTATTGGTTATTGATCAAGAGTAGTTCTAGGTCATGTCTACATAGTTCTCGAACCCGCAGGGTCCGCACGCTTAAGGTTTCGATGACAGTTATATTATGAGTTTATGAGTTTTTATGTACCGAAGGAGTTCGGAGTCCCGGATGAGATCGGGGACATGACGAGGAGTCTCGAAATGGTCGAGACGTAAAGATCGATATATTGTACGACTATATTCGGAGTTCGGAAAGGTTCCGAGTGATTCAGGTATTTTTCGGAGTACCGAAGAGGTACGGGAATTCGCCGGGGAGTATATGGGCCTTATTGGGCCATACGGGAATAGAGGAGAGAGGCCAAAAAGAAGGAGGCCTGCGCCCCCCTCTGGTCCGAATTGGACAAGGCGCAGCCCCTTTTCCTTATTCCTCTCCCCTCTTTCCCTTCTCCAACTCCAACAAGGGAGGTGGAATCCTACTAGGACTAGGGAGTCCTAGTAGGACTCCACACTTGGCGCGCCCCTCCTAGGGCCGGCCTCCTCCTCCCTTGCTCCTTTATATACGGGGGCAGGGGGGCACCCCATGACAGACAAATTGATCTACGGATCGTTCCTTAGCCGTGCGGTGCCCCCTCCACCATATTCCACCTCGGTCATATCGTCGCGGAGTTTAGGCGAAGCCCCTGCCGTAGAGCATCATCATCGTCACCACGCCGTCGTCTTGTGGAACTCATCCCGACACTTTGCTGGATTGGAGTCCGGGATCGTCATCGAGCTGAGCGTGTGCTGAACTCGGAGGTGCCGTGCGTTCGGTACTTGGATCGGTCGGATCGTGAAGACGTCACGACTACATCAACAGCGTTGTCATAACGCTCCCGCCACGGTCTCACGAGTGCGTGGACAATACTCTTCCCTCTCGTTGCTATGCCATCACCATGAACTTGCGTGTGCGTAGGAAATTTTTTGAAATTACTACGTTCCCCAACATCTCGATCTATCCCTATAGATTTTGATGCCTAATATGTAAGCAGCTTCTCCAAGGTCCTTCATTGAAAAACTCTTATTCAAGTAGGCCTTAATGCTGTCCAAGAGTTCTATATCATTTCCCATCAGAAGTATGTCATCTACATATAATATGAGAAATGCTCTGAGCTCCCACTCACTTTCTTGTAAACGCAGGGCTTCTCCGTAAGTCTGCATAAACCCAAACGCTTTGATCATCTCATCAAAACGAATGTTCCAACTCCGAGATGCTTGCACCAGCCCATAAATGGATCGCTGGAGCTTGCATACCTTGTTAGCATTCTTAGGATCGACAAAACCTTCCGGCTGCATCATATACAGCTCTTCCTTAAGGTAACCGTTAAGGAATGCCGTTTTGACGTCCATTTGCCATATCTCATAATCATAGTATGCGGCAATTGCTAACATGATTCGGACGGACTTAAGCTTCGCTACGGGAGAGAAAGTCTCATCGTAGTCAATCCCTTGAACTTGTCGATAACCCTTAGCGACAAGTCGAGCTTTATAGATGGTAACATTACCATCCGCGTCCGTCTTCTTCTTAAAGATCCATTTGTTTTCTATCGCTCGCCGATCATCGGGCAAGTCTGTCAAAGTCCATACTTTGTTTTCATACATGGATCCTATCTCGGATTGCATGGCTTCAAGCCATTTGTTGGAATCCGGGCCCGCCATCGCTTCTTCATAGTTCGAAGGTTCACCACTGTCTAACAACATGATTTCCAGGACAGGGTTGCCATACCACTCTGGTGTGGAACGTGTCCTTGTGGACCTATGAAGTTCAGTAGCAACTTGATCCGAAGTACCTTGATCATCATCATTAATTTCCTCTCCAGTAGGTGTAGGCACCACAGAACATTTTCTGAGCTGCACTACTTTCCGGTTCAAGAGGTAATACTTCATCGAGTTCTACTTTCCTCCCACTTACTCCTTTCGAGAGAAACTCTTTTTCCGAGAAAGGATCCGTTCTTGGCAACAAAGATCTTGCCTTCGGATCTAAGGTAGAAGGTATACCCAATGGTTTCCTTAGGGTATCCTATGAAGACGCATTTTTCCGACTTGGGTTCGAGCTTTTCAGGTTGAAGTTTCTTGACATAAGCATGGCATCCCCAAACTTTTAGAAACGACGGCTTAGGTTTCTTCCCAAACCATAATTCATACGGTGTCGTCTCAACGGATTTAGACGGTGCCCTATTTAAAGTGAATGTAGCTGTCTCTAGAGCGTATCACCAAAATGATAGCGGTAAATCAGTAAGACACATCATAAATCGCACCATATCCAATAGAGTGCGATTACGACGTTCGGACACACCGTTACGCTGAGGTGTTCCAGGCGGCGTGAGTTGTGAAACGATTCCACATTTCCTTAAGTGTGTACCAAATTCGTGACTTAAATATTCTCCTCCACGATCTGATCAAGAATTTTATCTTTCGGTCACGTTGATTTTCTACTTCATTCTGAAATTCCTTGAACTTTTCAAAGGTCTCAGACTTGGTTTCATCAAGTAGACATACCCATATCTACTCAAGTCATCAGTGAGAGTGAGAACATAACGATATCCTCCGCGAGCCTCAACACTCATTGGACCACACACATCGGTATGTATGATTTCCAATAAGTTGGTTGCTCGCTCCATTGTTCCGGAGAACAGAGTCTTGGTCATCTTGCCCATGAGGCATGGTTCGCATGTGTCAAATGATTCATAATCGAGAGACTCTAAAAGTCCATCGGCATGGAGCTTCTTCATGCGCTTGACACCAATGTGACCAAGGCGGCAGTGCCACAAGTATGTGGGACTATCGTTATCAATTTTACATCTTTTGGTATTCACACTATGAACATGTGTAACATTACGTTCGAGATTCATTAAGAATAAACCATTGACCATCGGAGCATGACCATAAAACATTTCTCTCATATAAATAGAACAACCATTATTCTCGGATTTAAATGAGTAGCCATCTCGTATTAAGCGAGATCACGATACAATGTTCATGCTCAAACTTGGCACTAAATAACAATTATTGAGGTTCAAAACTAATCCCGTAGGTAAATGTAGAGGTAGCGTGCTGACGGCGATCACATCAACCTTGGAACCATTCCCGACGCGCATCGTCACCTCGTCCTTCGCCAGTCTCCGTTTATTCCGCAGCTCCTGCTGTGAGTTACAAATATGAGCAACGGCACCGGTATCAAATACCGGGTGTTACTACGAGTCTTGGTAAGGTACACATCAATTACATGTACATCAAATATACCTTTAGTGTTGCCGACCTTCTTGTCTGCTAAGTATTTGGGGCAGTTCCGCTTCCAGTGACCCTTCCCTTTGCAATAAAAGCACTCAGTCTCAGGCTTGGGTCCATTCTTTGATTTCTTCCCGGCAACTGGCTTACTGGGCGCTGCAACATCCTTGCCGTCCTTCTTGAAGTTCTTCTTTCTCTTGCCCTTCTTGAACTTAGTGGTTTTATTGACCATCAACACTTGATGCTCCTTCTTGATTTCTACCTCTGCTGACTTCAGCATTGAAAATACTTCAGGTATAGTTTTCACCATCCCCTGCATATTGTAGTTCATCACAAAGCTCTTGTAGCTTGGTGGGAGCGACTGAAGGATTCTGTCAATGACCGCCTCGTCCAGGAGGTTAATGTCCAGCTGGACAGGCGGTTGTGCAACCCAGACATTTTGAGTATGTGCTCACTGACAGAACTGTTTTCCTCCATCTTACAACTATAGAACTTGTCGGAGACTTCATATCTCTCGACCCGGGCATGAGCTTGGAAAATCATTTTCAGCTCCTCGAACATCTCATATGCTCCGTGTTGCTCAAAACACTTTTGGAGCCCCGGTTCTAAGCTGTAAAGCATGCCGCACTGAACGAGGGAGTAATCATCAGCACGAGACTGCCAAGCATTCATAATGTCTTGGTTCTCTGGGATGGGTGCATCACCTAGCGGTGCTTCTAGGACATATTGTTTCTTGGCTGCTATGAGGATGATCCTCAGGTTAGGACCCGATCCGAATAGTTGCTGCCATCGTCTTTCAGCTTGGTTTTCTCTAGGAGCGTTGAAGTTCATGGTGACATGAGCGTTGGCCATTTGATCTACAAGACATTTTGCAAAGATTTTAGACTAATGTTCATGATAATTAAGTTCATCTAATCAAATTATTTAATGAACTCCCACTCAGATTTGACATCCCTCTAGTCATCTAAGTGTTACATGATCCGAGTCGACTAGGCCGTGTCGATCATCACGTGAGACGGACTAGTCATCGTCGGTGAACATCTCCATGTTGATCGTATCTTCCATCGACTCATGTTCGACCTTTGGTCTCTTGTGTTCCGAGGCCATGTCTGCATACATGCTAGGCTCGTCAAGTTAACCCTAAGTGTTTATGCATGTGTAAAACTGTCTTACACCCGTTGTATGTGAACGTAAGGATCTATCACACCCGATCATCACGTGGTGCTTCGAAACGACGAACTTTAGCAACGGTGCACACTTAGGGAGAACACTTTCTTGAAATTGTTATGAGGGATCATCTTATTTAATACCGTCGTTCTAAGTAAACAAGATGCATAAACATAATAAACATCACATGCAATTATATATAGTAGTGACATGATATGGCCAATATCACATAGCTCCTTTGATCTCCATCTTCGCGGCTCCATGATCATCCTGTCACCGGCATGACACCATGATCTCCATCATCATGATCTCCATCATCATGTCTTCATGAAGTTGTCACGCATGCGACTACTTCTACTTCTATGGCTAACGCGTTTAGCAATAAAGTAAAGTAATTTCCATGGCGTTCTTCAATGACACGCAGGTCATACAAAAATAAAGACAACTCCTATGGCTCCTGCCGGTTGTCATACTCATCGACATGCAAGTCGTGATTCCTATTACAAGAACATGATCTCATACATCACATATATCATTCATCATTCATCACAACTTTGGCCATATCATATCACAAAACACTTGCTGCAAAAACAAGTTAGACGTCGTCTAATTGTTGTTGCAAGTTTTACGTGGCTGCAATAGGGTTCTAGCAAGAACGTTTTCTTACCTACGTGAAAGCCACAACGTGATTTGTCAACTTCTATTTACCCTCCATAAGGACCCTTTTCATCGAATCCGCTCCAACTAAAGTGGGAGAGACAGACACCCGCTAGCCACCTTATGCAACTAGTGCATGTCAGTCGGTGGAACCAGTCTCACGTAAGCGTACGCGTAAGGTCGGTCCGGGCCGCTTCATCCCACAATACTGCTGAAGCAAGAAAAGACTAGTAGCGGCAAGCAAGTTGACAAGATCTACGCCCACAACAAAATTGCGTTCTACTCGTGCAATAGAGAACTACGCATAGACCTAGCTCATGATGCCACTGTTGGGGAACGTTGCAGAAAATAAAAATTTTCCTACGGTTTCACCAAGATCCATCTATGAGTTCATCTAGCAACGAGTCATGGGAGAGTGATTACATCTACATACCACTTGTAGATCGCGTGCGGAAGCGTTCAATGGAACGGGGACGATGGAGTCGTACTCGCCGTGATTCAGATCACCGATGACCTAGTGCTGAACGGACAGCACCTCCGCGTTTAATACACGTGGAGGCGGATGGCGTCTCCTCCTTCTTGATCCAGCAAGGGGAAGGAGAGGTTGATGATGATCCAGCAGCACGACGGCGTGGTGGTGGATGCAGCAGAACTCGGCGAGGCTTCGCTAAGCAACTACGGGAGGAGGAGGAGGTGTTGCAGGGGAGGAGGCGCCAGGGGCTTATGAGTGCGGCCACCCTCCCTCCCTCCCTTTATATAGGTGCAAGAGAGGGAGGGCGCAGCCTTGCCCCTTCCTCCAAGGAAGGTGCGGCCAAGAGGGGGGAGGAGTCCATCCTCCCCAAGGCACCTCGGAGGTGCCTTCCCCTTTAGGACTCTCCCCTTTTTCTTATATCTTGGCGCATGGGCCTCTTGGGGCTGGTGCCCTTGGCCCATATAGGCCAAGGCGCACCCCCTACAGCCCATCTGGCCCCCCGGGGCAGGTGGACCCCCGGACCCCTTTCGGCACTCCCGGTACAATACCGATAACGCGCGAAACTTTTTCGTCGACCAAAATAGGACTTCCTATATATAAATCTTTACCTCCGGACCATTCCGGAACTCCTCGTGTCGTCCGGGATCTCATCTGGCACTCCGAACAACATTTGGTTTGCTGCATACTCATATTCATACAACCCTATCGTCACCGAACCTTAAGTGTGTAGACCCTACGGGTTCGGGAAACATGCAGACATGACCGAGACGGCTCTTGGGCAATAACCAACAGCGGGATCTGGATACCCATGTTGGCTCCCACATGCTCCTCGATGATATCATCGGATGAACCACGATGTCGAGGATTCAATCAACCCCGTATACTATTCCCTTTGTCAATCGGTATTTTACTTGCCCGAGATTCGATCGTCGGTATCCCAATACCTCGTTCAATCTCGTTGCGGCAAGTCACTTTACTCGTACCGTAATGCATGATCCCGTGACCAGACACTTGGTCACTTTGAGCTCATTATGATGATGCATTACCGAGTGGGTCCAGAGATACCTCTCCGTCATACGGAGTGACAAATCCCAGTCTCGATCCGTGTGAACCCAACAGATACTTTTCGGAGATACCTGTAGTGCACCTTTATAGTCACCCAGTTACGTTGTGACGTTTGGAACACCCAAAGCACTCTTACGGTATCCGGGAGTTACACGATCTCATGGTCAAAGGAAAAGATACTTGACATTGGAAAGCTCTAGCAATACGAACTACACGATCTTGTGCTATGCTTAGGATTGGGTCTTGTCCATCACATCATTCTCTTAATGATGTGATCCCGTTATCAACGACATCCAATGTCCATAGTCAAGAAACCATGACTATCAGTTGATCAACGAGCTAGTCAACTAGAGGCTCACTAGGGACATATTGTGGTCTATGTATTCACACGTGTATTACGATTTCCGGATAATACAATTATAGCATGAATAAAAGACAATTATCATGAACAAGGAAATATAATAATAATACTTTTATTATTGCCTCTAGGGCATATTTCCAACACGGATGCCACTGTTGGGGAACATAGTAATTTCAAAAAATTTCCTACGCACACATAAGATCATGGTGATGCATAGCAACAAGAGGGGAGAGTGTGTCCACGTACCCTCCTAGACCGAAAGCGGAAGCGTTATGACAACGCGGTTGATGTAGTCGTAGGTCTTCACGATCCGACCGATCCAAGCACCGAACGTACGGCACCTCCGTGTTCTGCACACGTTCAGCTCGATGACGATCCCCGTACTCCGATCCAGCAGGGTATCGGGGATGAGTTCCATCAGACGACGGCGTGGTGGCGATGATGATGTTCTATCGACGCAGGAGGCTTCGCCTAAACTCATGACGATATGACCGAGGTGGAATATGGTGCAGGGGGGGCACCGCACACGGCTAAGAAACGATCACGAAGATCAATTTGTGTGTCCTAGGGTGCCCCCCTGCCCCCGTATATAAAGGAGCAAGGGGGGAGGCCAGCCGGCCCTTGTGGGCGCGCCAAGGAGGAGGAGTCCTCCTCCTAGTAGGAGTAGGACTCCCTCTTTCCTACTCCTACTAGGAGGGGAAAGGAAGGTGGAGAGGGAGAGGGAAAGAGGGGGGCGCCGCCCCCCTCTCCTAGTCCGATTCGGACCAGAGGGGGAGGAGGCGCGCGGCCCATCCTGGCTGCCCCTCTCTCTCTCCACTAAAACCCATAAGGCCCAATACTCCTCCCGGGGGGGTTCCGGTAACCCTCCGGCACTACGGTTTTCTCTGAAATCACCCGGAACACTTCCGGTGTCCGAATATAGTCGTCCAATATATCGATCTTTATGTCTCGACCATTTCGAGACTCCTCGTCATGTCTGTGATCACATCCGGGACTCCGAACAACCTTCGGTACATCAAAACTTATAAACTCATAATAAAACTGTCATCGTAACGTTAAGCGTGCGGACCCTACGGGTTCGAGAACTACGTAGACATGACCTAGAACTGTTTCTGGTCAATAACCAATAGTGGAACCTGGATGTTCAAATTGGCTCCTACATATTCTACGAAGATCTTTATCGGTCAAACCACATAACAACATACGTTGTTCCCTTTGTCATCGGTATGTTACTTGCCCGAGATTCGATCGTCGGTATCCAATACCTAGTTCAATCTCGTTACCGGCAAGTCTCTTTACTCGTTCCGTAATACATCATCCCGTAACTAACTCATTAATTACAATGCTTGCAAGGCTTAAATTGTTGGAAATATGCCCTAGAGGCAATAATAAATTAGTTATTATTATATTTCCTTGTTCATGATAATCGTTTATTACCCATGCTATAATTGTATTGATAGGAAACTCAGATACATGTGTCGGTACATAAACAACACCATGTCCCTAGTAAGCCTCTAGTTGACTAGCTCGTTGATCAACAGATGGTTACGGTTTCCTGACCATGGACATTGGATGTCGTTGATAACGGGATCACATTATTTGGAGAATGATGTGATGGACAAGACCCAATTCTAAGCCTAGCACAAAGATCGTAGTTCGTATGCTAAAGCTTTTCTAATGTCAAGTATCATTTCCTTAGACCATGAGATTGTGCAACTCCGGATCTGTAGGAATGCTTTTGGTGTACCAAAGCGTCCTGGCGTAATCGGGTGACTATAAAGGTGCACTACGGTATCTCCGAAAGTGTACATTGGGTTGGCACGAATCGAGGCTGGGATTTGTCACTCCGTGTAAGCGGAGAGGTATCTCTGGGCCCACTCGGTAGGACATCATCATAATGTGCACAATGTGACCAAGGGTTTGATCACGGGATGATGTGTTACGGAACGAGTAAAGAGACTTGCGGTAACGAGATTGAACAAGGTATCGGGATACCGATGATCGAATCTCGGGCAAGTACAATACCGCTAGACAAAGGGAATTGAATACGGGATTGATTGAGTCCTTGACATCGCGGTTCATCCGATGAGATCATCGTGGAACATGTGGGAGCCAACATGGGTATCCAGATCCCGCTGTTGGTTATTGACCGGAGAACGTCTCGGTCATATGCGCATGGTTCCCGAACCCGTAGGGTCTACACACTTAAGGTTTGATGACGCTAGGGTTATAAAGGAAGTTTGTATGTGGTTACCGAATGTTGTTCGGAGTCCCGGATGAGATCCCGTACGTCACGAGGAGTTCCGCAATGGTCCAGAGGTAAAGATTTATATATGGGAAGTCCTGTTTTGGTCACCGGAAAAGTTTCGGGTTTTATCGGTAACGCATCTGGGACCACCGGGAGGGTCGGGGTCCACCAAGTGGGGCCACCATCCCGGAGGGCTGCATGGGCTAAGTGTGGGAGGTACCAGCCCGGGTGGGCTGGTGCGCCCCACAAGGCCCAAGGCGCAGCTAGGTGGGGAGAGGGGAAACCCTAGGCGCAGATGGGCCTAAAGGCCCACCCTAGGGGGCGCCCCCTCTCTCCCCCTCTTGGCCGCCCCCTTCAAGTCCCATCGAGGGCTTCCGCACCCCTTGGGTGGGAACCCTAGATGGGGGCACAGCCACCTCCCCTCCTCCTATAAATAGTGGGGTTTTTGGGGCTGCCCAACACACAAGAACCTCTCCCTCTTGGCGCAGCCCTACCTCTCTTACTCCTCCTCTCATGGTGCTTGGCGAAGCCCTGCTGAACTACCATGCTCCTCCATCACCACCACGCCCGTTGTGCTGCTGCTGGATGGAGTCTTCCTCAACCTCTCCCTCTCTCCTTGCTGGATCAAGGCATGGGAGACGTCACCGGCTGTACGTGTGTTGAACGCGGAGGTGCCGTCTGCTCGGCACTAGGATCTCCGGTGATTTGGATCACGACGGCAGTCTGACTCCATCAACCCCGATCTCTTGAACGCTTCCGCTTAGCGATCTACAAGGGTATGTAGATGCACTCTCCTTCCCCTCGTTGCTGGTTTCTCCCTAGATAGATCTTGGTGACACGTAGGAAAATTTTGAATTTCTGCTACGTTGCCCAACAATGGCATCATGAGCTAGGTCTATTGCGTAGATTCTTTGCACGAGTAGAACACAAAGTAGTTGTGGGCGTTGATTTTGTTCAATATGCTTACCGTTACTAGTCCAATCTTGTTTCGACGGTATTGTGGGATGCAGCGGCCCGGACCGACCTTACACGTACACTTACGTGAGACAGGTTCCACCCGACATGCACTTGGTGCATAAGGTGGCTAGCGGGTGCCGATCTCTCCCACTTTAGTCGGAACGGATTCGATGAAAAGGGTCCTTATGAAGGGTAAATAGCAATTGGCATATCACGTTGTGGTTTTGCGTAGGTAAGAAACGTTCTTGCTAGAAACCCATAGCAGCCACGTAAAACATGCAAACAACAATTAGAGGACGTCTAACTTGTTTTTGCAGGGTATGCTATGTGATGTGATATGGCCAAGAAGAATGTGATGAATGATATGTGATGTATGAGATTGATCATGTTCTTGTAATAGGAATCACGACTTGCATGTCGATGGGTATGACAACCGGCAGGAGCCATAGGAGTTGTCTTTATTTATTGTATGACCTGTGTGTCATTGAACAACGCCATGTAATTACTTTACTTTATTGCTAACGGTAGCCATAGTAGTAGAAGTAATAAGTTGGCGAGACAACTTCATGGAGACACGATGATGGAGATCATGATGATGGAGATCATGGTGTCATGCCGGTGACGATGATGATCATGGAGCCCCGAAGATGGAGATCAAAAGGAGCAATATGATATTGGCCATATCATGTCACTATTTGATTGCATGTGATGTTTATCATGATTATACATCTTATTTCCTTAGAACGACGGTAGTAAATAAGATGATCCTCATTAAAATTTCAAGAAAGTGTTCCCCCTAGCGTACCGCTATGCGAAAGTTAAATCGTTTGAAGCACCACGTGATGATCGGGTGTGATAGATTCTTACGTTCACATACAACGGGTGTAAGCCAGATTTACACACGCGAAACACTTAGGTTAACTTGACGAGCCTAGCATGTACAGACATGGCCTCGGAACACAG
This sequence comes from Aegilops bicornis, assembly GCA_021605145.1. Classification (NCBI taxonomy): domain Eukaryota; kingdom Viridiplantae; phylum Streptophyta; class Magnoliopsida; order Poales; family Poaceae; genus Aegilops; species Aegilops bicornis. Next base: position 632,303,624 of record CM038673.1, read on the forward strand.
GAGACCGAAAGGTCGAGCATGAGTCGTATGGAGGATATGATCAACATGAATATGTTCACCGATGATGACTAGTCCGTCTCACGTGATGATCGGACACGGCCTAGTTGACTCGGATCATGTAATCACTTAGATGACTAGAGGGATATCTATCTGAGTGGGAGTTCATGAGATGAACTTAATTATCCTGAACATAGTCAAAAGCCCTTTGCAAATTATGTCATAGCTCGCGCTTTAGTTCTACTGTTTAGATATGTTCCTAGAGAAAATATAGTTGAAAGTTGACAGTAGCAATTATGCGGTCAGTAAAAAGCTTATGTCCTCAATGCATTGCTCGGTGTGCTGGACCTCGAACGTGGTCTGTGGATGTTGCGAACATTTGGCACACATGTTTTGATGACTACGTGATAGTTCGGTAATGTTAAACGGCTTAGAATTGAGGCACCAAAGACGTTTTTGACGTCGCGGAACATATGAGATGTTCTGAGGGCTGAAATTGGGATTTCAGGCTCGTTCCCACGTCAAGAGGTATGAGACCTCCGACGAGTTTTTCGAGCCTACAAACTAAGGGAGAAGATCTCAATCGTTGAGCTTGTATTCAGATTGTCTGGGTACAACAATCACTTGAATCGAGTGGGGGCTAATCTTCCAAATGAGATAGTGATGTTTCTCCAAAGACATTGCCACCAAGCTACTAGAGCTTCGTAATCAACTATAACATATCAGGGATAGATATGATGATCCTTGAAGTGTTCGCGATGTTTGACACCGCGAAAGTAGAAGTCAAGTAGGAGCATCAATTGTTGATGGTTGGTAAAACCACTAGTTTCAAGAAGGGCAAGGGCAACAAGGGATACTTCATGAAACGGCAAAAACGGTTGCTGCTCTAGTGAAGAAACCCAAGGTTGAACCCAAACCCGAGACTAAGTGCTTCTGTAATGAGGGAGCGGACACCGGAGCAGAATTACCCTAGATACTTGGTAGATGAGAAGGCTGTCAAGGTCGATAGAAGTATATTGGATATACATTATGTTAATGTGTACTTTACTAGTACTCCTAGTAGCACCAGGGTGTTGAGATACCGGTTTGATTGCTAAGTGTTAGTAACTCGAAGTAAAAGGCTACGGAATAAGCGGAGACTAGCTAGAGGTGAGTGACGATATGTGTTGGAAGTGTTTCCAAGGTTGATGTGATCAAGCATCATACGCTCCCTCTACCATCGAGATTGGTGTTAAACCTAAATAATTGTTATTTGGTGTTTGCGTTGAGCATAGACATGATTGGATTATGTCTATACTTGTCTGATTATTCATTTAAGGAGAATAATGGTTACTCTATTTATTTGAATAATACCTTCAATGGTCTTGCACCTAAAGGAATGGTTTATTAAATCTCGACCGTAGTGATACACATTTTTCATGCCAAAAGATATAAGATAGTAATGATAGTACCACTTACTTGTGAGTCATATTGGTGTAAAACCCATGAAGAAGCTCCATGTTGATGGATCTTTGGACTCACTCGTTTTTGAAAAGTTTGAGACATGCGAACCATGTCTATTGGTGTATACGCATGAAGAAACTCCACCTTGAGATGGATCGTATGGACTCACTTGATTTTAAATCACTTGAGATATGCAAATCATACCACATGGACAAGATGGTGAAAAGCCTCGGTTTCGGTGAGATGGAACAAGATAGCAACTTGTTGGAAGTAACACATTTTGATGTGTGCAGTCCAATGAGTGCTTAGGCATCTGATGAATATCGTTATGTTCTTACTTCACGGATGATTTGAGTAGATCTTGAGTGTATTTACTTGATGAAACACAAGTCTAAATTATTGAATGGTTCAAGTAATTTCAGAGTGAAGTTGAAGATCATCGTGACAAGAGGATAAAATGTCTATGATATGATCATAGAGATGAGTATCTGAGTTACGAGCTTTGGCACGCAATTAAGACATTGTGGAAATTGTTTCACAATAAATACCGCCTGGAACACCATAGTATGATGGTGTGTCCGAACATCATAGTTGCACCCTATTAGATATGGCGCGAACCATGATGTCTCTTATCGAATTACCACTATCATTCATGGGTTAGGCATTAGAGACAACCGCACTCACTTTAATAGGGCACCACGTAATTCCGTTGAGACGACACCGTTTGAACTATGGTTTGGAGAAACCTAAGTTGTCGTTTCTTAAAATTTTGGGGCTGCGACGCTTATGTGAAAAGGTTTCATCGTGATAAGCTCGAACCCAAAGCGGATAAAATGCATCTTCATAGGACACCCAAAACAGTTGGGTATACCTCCTATCTCAGATCCGGAAGCAAAAGTAATTGTTTCTAGAAACGGGTCCTTTCTCGAGGAAAAGTTTCTCTCGAAAGAATTGAGTGGGAGGATGGTGGAGACTTGATGAGGTTATTGAACCGTCACTTCAACAAGTGTGTAGCAGGGCACATGAAGTTGTTCCTGTGGCGCCTACACCAATTGAAGTAGAAGCTTATGATAGTGATCATGAAGTTTTGGATCAAGTCACTACCGTACCTCGTAAGGGGACAAGGATGCGTACTACTTCAGATTGATACAGTAATCCTGTCTTGAAGTTCATGTTGCTAGACAACAATGAACCTACGAGCTATGGGGATGGTGGGCTCATATTCCGACAAATGGTTAGAAGCCATGAAATCCGAGATAGGATCCATGTATCGGAACAAAGCATGGACTTTGGTGGACTTGCCCGATGATCGGCAAGCCATTGAGATAAACGGATCTTTAAGAAGAAGACGGACGTGGACGGTAATGTCACCGTCTATGAAGCTCGACTTGTGGCGAAGAGTTTTTCACAAGTTCAAGGGGTTGACTACGATGAGATTTTCTCATCCGTAGCGATGCTTAAGTCCATCGGAATCATGTTAGCATTAGCTGCATTTATGAAATCTGGCAGATGGATGTCAAAGCAGTTTCCTTACCGGTCTTCATAAGGAAAGGTTGTATGTGATACAATCGAGAAAGTTTTGTCGATCCTAAGGATGCTAAAAGGTATGCTGGCTCCAATGATCCTTCTAAGGACCGGAGTAAGCATCTCGAAGTTGGAATGTGCGCTTTGATGAGATGATCAAAGATTTTGGGTTTATACAAAGTTTATGAGAAACTTGTATTTCCAAAGAAGTGAGTGGGAGCACTATAGAATTTCTGATAAGTATATGTTGTTGATCAGAGATGATGTAGAATCTCTGGAAAGCATATAGGGTTGTTTGAAAAGTGTTTTTCAATGGAAAACCTGGATTAGGCTACTTGAACAATAAGCATCAAGATCTATAAGATAGATCAAAATGTTTAATAATACTTTCAAATGAGCACATACCTTGACATAATCTTGAAGGTGTTCAAGATGGATCAGTCAAAGAAGGAGTTCTTGACTGAGTTGTAAGGTATGAAGTTAAGAGTTAAAGCTCGACCACAGCAGAAAAGAGAGAAAGGACGAAGGTCGTCCCCTATTCCTTAGACGTAGGCTCTACAGTATGCTATGCTGTGTACCGCACCTGATGTGTGAACGTAGCAGAAATTCAAAATTTTCCTACGTGTCACCAAGATCTATCTATGGAGAAACTAGCAACGAGGGGAAGGAGAGTGCATCTACATACCCTTGTAGATCGCTAAGAGGAAGAGTTCAAGAGAACGAGGTTGAAGGAGTCGTACTCGTCGTGATCCAAATCACCGGAGATCCTAGTGCCGAACAGACGGCACCTCCGCGTTCAACACACGTACAGCCCGGTGACGTCTCCCATGCCTTGATCCAGCAAGGAGAGAGGGAGAGGTTGAGGAAGACTCCATCCATCAGCAGCACAACGGCGTGGTTGTGGTGGAGGAGCGTGGCAATCCTGCAGGGCTTCGCCAAGCACTGCGAGATATGAGGAGAAAGAGAGGTAGGGCTGCGCCAACAGGAGAAGAAACTTGTGTGTTGGGCTGCTCCTATGCCTCCACTATATATAGGGGAGAGGGGATGCGCCCCACCTGAGGTTTCCACCCCTAGGGGCGGCGGCCAGCCCTAGATCCCATCTAGGGGGGCAGGGAGAGGGGAAACTTGCCCCCAAGCAAGGTGGGCGCCCCTCCCCAAACCCTAGGCGCCTTGGGCCCTTGTGGGGCGCACCAGCCCACCTGGGGCTGGTCCCCTCCCACACTTGGCCCATGCTGCCCTCCGGGGATGGTGGCCCCACTTGGTGGACCCCCGAGACCCTCCCGGTGGTCCCGGTACGTTACCGATAAAACCCGAAACTTTTCCGGTGACCAAAATAGGACTTCCCATATATAAATCTTTACCTCCGGACCATTCCGGAACTCCTCGTGACGTCCGGGATCTCATCCGGGACTCCGAACAACATTCGGTAACCACATACAAACTTCCTTTATAACCCTAGCGTCATCGAACCTTAAGTGTGTAGACCCTACGGGTTCGGGAACCATCTGAGACATGACCGAGGCGTTCTCTGTCAATAACCAACAACAGGATCTGGATACCCATGTTGGCTCCCACATGTTCCACGATGATCTCATCGGATGAACCACGATGTCAAGGACTCAATCGATCCCGTATACAATTCCCTTTGTCTAGCGGTATTGTACTTGCCCGAGATTCGATCGTCGGTATGCCGATACCTTGTTCAATCTCGTTACCAGCAAGTCTCTTTACTCGTTACGTAACACATCATCCCGTGATCAACCCCTTGGTCACATTGTGCACATTATGATGATGTCCTACCGAGTGGGCCCAGAGATACCTCTCCGTCACACGGAGTGACAAATCCCAGTCTCGATTCGTGCCAACCCAATGACACTTTCGGAGATACCTGTAGTGCACCTTTATAGCCACCCGATTACGTTGTGACGTTTGGTACACCCAAAGCATTCCTACGGTGGCCGGAGTTGCACAATCTCATGGTCTAAGGAAATGATACTTGACATTAGAAAAGCTTTAGCATACGAACTACACGATCTTTGTGCTAGGCTTAGGATTGGGTCTTGTCCATCACATCATTCTGCTAATGATGTGATCCCGTTATCAACGACATCCAATGTCCATGGTCAGGAAACTGGAACCATCTATTGATCAATGAGCTAGTCAACTAGAGGCTTACTAGGGACATGGTGTTGTCTATGTACCCACACATGTATTTGAGTTTCCTATCAATACAATTATAGCATGGATAATAAACGATTATCATGAACAAGGAAATATAATAATAACCAATTTATTATTGCCTCTAGGGCATATTTCCAACAGTCTCCCACTTGCACTAGAGTCAATAATCTAGTTCACATCGCTATGTGATCAACATTCATAGGTCACATCTCCATGTGACCAACATCCAAGAGTTTACTAGTGTCACTAAACTAGTTCACATCATCATGTGATTAAGACTCAATGAGTTCTGGGGTTTGATCATGTTTTGCTTGTGAGAGAGGTTTTAGTCAACGGGTCTGCAACATTCAGATCCGTATGTACTTCGCAAATCTCTATGTCATATTGTAAACCACGCTCCACTTGGAGCTATTCCCAATGGTTGCTCCACTATACGTATCCGGTTCGCTACTCAGAGTCACTCGGATAGGTGTTAAAGCTTGCATCGACGTAACCCTTTACGCCGAACTCTTTATCACCTCCATAATCGAGAAACATGTCCTTATTTACTCCAAGGACAATTTTGATCATTGTTTAATGATCCATTCTGGATCACTCTTGTACCCCTTGCGGACTCATGGCAAGGCACACTTCCAAAGGCGGTACACAAAGATAGCATACTCTGAGCCTATGTACGAAGCATAGGGGCGACCTTCGCCCTTTCTCTCTCTTCTGCCGTGGTCGAGCTTTAAGTCTTAACTTCATACCTTACAACTCAGGCAAGAACTCCTTCTTTGATTGATCCATCTTGAACACCTTCAAGATCATGTCAAGGTATGTGCTCATTTGAAAGTACCATTAAGCGTTTTGATCTATCCTTATAGATCTTGATGCTCAATGTTCAAGTAGCTTAATTCAGTTTTTCTATTGAAAAACACCTTTCAAATAACCCTATATACTTTACAGAAATTCTACAACATTTCTGATCAACAATATGTTAACAACATATACTCATCAGAAATTCTATAGTGCTCCCACTCACTTCTTTGGAAATACAAGTTTCTCATAAACTTTGTATAAACCCAAAATCTTTGATCATCTTATCAAAGTGCATATTCCAACTCCGAGTTGCTTACTCCGATCCATGGAAGGATCATTGGAGCTAGCATACCTTTTAGCATCCTTAGGATCGACAAAACCTTTCTCGATTGTATCACATACAACCTTTCCTTACGAAGACCGGTAAGGAAACTCGCTTTTGACATCCATCTGCCAGATTTCATAAATGCAGCTAATGCTAACATGATTCCGACGGACTTAAGCATCGCTACGGATGAGAAAATCTCATCGTAGTCAACTCCTTGAACTTTGTGAAAAAATCTTCGCCACAAGTGGAGCTTCATAGACGGTGACATCACCGTCCACGTCCGTCTTCTTCTTAAAGATCCATTTATCTCAATGGCTTGCCTATCGGGCAAGTCCACCAAAGTCCATGCTTTGTTCTGATACATGGATCCTATCTCGGATTTCATGGTTTCTAACCATTTGTCGGAATATGGGCCCACCATCGCTTCTCCATAGCTCGTAGGTTCATTGTTGTCTAGCAACATGACCTTCAAGACAGGATTACTGTACCACTCAGAAGTAGTACGCATCCTTGTCACCCTACGAGATATGGTAGTGACTTGATCCGAAACTTCATGATCATTATCATAAGCTTCTACTTCAATTGGTGTAGGCGCCACAGGAACAACTTCTCGTGCCTGCTGCAGAACTAGTTGAAGTGATGGTTCAATAACCTCATCAAGTCTCCACCATCCTCCCACTCAATTCTTTCGAGAGAAACTTTTCCTCGAGAAAGGACCCGTTTCTAGAAACAATTACTTTTGCTTCCGGATCTGAGATAGGAGGTATATCCAACCATTTGGGTATCCTATGAAGATGTATTTATCCGTTTTGGGTTCGAGCTTATCACGATGAAACCTTTTTCACATAAGCGTCGCAGCCCCAAACTTTTAAGAAATGACAACTTAGGTTTCTCCAAACCATAGTTCAAACGGTGTCGTCTCAACGGAATTACGTGGTGCCCTATTAAAGTGAGTGTGGTTGTCTCTAATGCCTAACCCATGAACGACAGTGGTAATTCGATAAGAAACATCATGGTACACACCATATCTAATAAGGTGCAACTATGATGTTCGGACACACCATCACACTATGGTGTTCCAGGCGGTATTAATTGTGAAACAATTTCCACAATGTCTTAATAGCGTGCCAAAGCTCGCAACTCAGATACTCATCTCTATGATCATATCATAGACATTTTATCCTCTTGTCACGATGATCTTTAACTTCACTCTGAAATTACTTGAACCATTCAATAATTCAGACTTGTGTTTCATCAAGTAAATACACTCAAAGATCTACTTAAATCATCCGTGAAGTAAGAACATAACGATATTCATCAGATGCCTCAAAGCACTCATTGGACTGCACACATCAAAATGTGTTACTTCCAACAAGTTGCTATCTTGTTCCATCTTACTGAAAACGAGGCTTTTCATTCATCTTGCCCATGTGGTATAATTTGCATATCTCAAGTGATTCAAAATCTAGTGAGTCCAAACGGTCCATTTGCATGGAGTTTCTTCATGCATATACACCAATAGACATGGTTCGCATGTCTCAAACTTTTCAAAAACGAGTGAGTCCAAAGATCCATCAACATGGAGCTTCTTCATGCGTTCTATACCAATATGACTCAAATGGCAGTGCCACAAGCAGGTGGTACAATCATAACTATCTTATATCTTTTGGCATGAAAAATGTGTATCACTACGATCGAGATTCAATAAACCATTCTTTTAGGTGCAAGACCATTGAAGGTATTATTCAAATAAACAGAGTAACCATTATTCTCCTTAAATGAATAATCGTATTGCGACAGACATAATCCAATCATGTCTATGCTCAACGCAAACACCAATCTCGGTGTTAGAGGGAGCGTGCGATGCTTGATCACATCAACCTTGGAAACACTTCCAACACATATCGTCAGCTCACCTTTAGCTAGTCTCCATTTATTCTGTAGCTTTTATTTCGAGTTACTAACACTTAGCAACCGAACCGGTATCTAATACCCAAGTGCTACTAGGAGTACTAGTAAAGTACACATTAACATAATGTATATCCAATATACTTCTATCGACCTTGCCTGCCTTCTTATCTACCAAGTATCTAGGGTGGTTCTGCTTCAGTGTCTGTTCCTCTCATTACAGAAGCACTTAGTCTCGGGTTTGGGTTCAACCTTGGGTTTCTTCACTAGATGCAGCAGCTGATTTGCCGTTTCATGAAGTATCCCTTCTTTCCCTTGCCCTTCTTGAAACTAGTGGTTTCACCAACCATCAACAATTGATGCTCCTTCTTGATTTCTACTTTCGCGGTGTCAAACATCGCGAATACCTCAAGGATCATCATATCTATCCCTGATATGTTATAGTTCATCACAAAGCTCTAACAGCTTGGTGGAAATGACTTTGGAGAAACATCACTATCTCATCTGGAAGATCAACTCCCACCCGATTAAAGTGATTGTTGTACTCAGACAATCTGAGCACAAGCTCAACGATTGAGCTTTTCTCCCTTAGTTTGCAGGCTAAGAAAATCGTCGGAGGTCTCATACCTCTTGACGTGGCACGAGCCTGAAATCCCAATTTCAGCCCTCAAACATCTCATATGTTCCGCGACGTTTCGAAAACGTCTTTGGTGCCTCTGCTCTAAACCATTTTACTGAACTATCACATAGTTATCAAAACGTGTATGTCAAATGTTCGTAACATTCACAGAAGATGTTCGAGGTTCAGCACACCAAGCGGTGCATTAAGGACATAAGCCTTCTACGAAGCAATGAGGACAATCCTCAGTTTACGGACCCAGTCCGCATAATTGCTACTATCAACCTTCAACTAAATTTTCTCTAGGAACATATCTAAAACAGTAGAACTAAAGCGCGAGCTCACGACATAATTTGCAAAGATCTTTTGACTATGTTCAGGATAATTAAGTTCATCTTATGAACTCCCACTCAGATAGACATCCCTCTAGTCATCTAAGTGATTACATGATCCGAGTCAACTAGGCCGTGTCCGATCATCACGTGAGACGGACTAGTCATCATCGGTGGACATCTTCATGTTGATCGTATCCTCCATACGACTCATGCTCGACCTTTCGGTCTCTTGCGTTCCGAAGCCATGTCTGTACATGCTAGGCTCGTCAAGTTAACCTAAGTGTTTCGCGTGTGTAAATCTGGCTTACACCCGTTGTATGTGAACGTAAGAATCTATCACACCCGATCATCACGTGGTGCTTCGAAACGATTTAACTTTCGCAATGGTGCACAGATAGGGGGAACACTTTCTTGAAATTTTAATGAGGGATCATCTTATTTACTACCTTCGTTATAAGCAAATAAGATTTATAATCATGATAAACATCACATGCAATCAAATAGTGACATGATATGGCCAATATCATATTGCTCCTTTTGATCTCCATCTTCGGGGCTCCATGATCATCATCGTCACCGGCATGACACCATGATCTCCATCATCATGATCTCCATCATCGTGTCTCCATAAAGTTGTCTCGCCAACTTATTACTTCTACTACTATGGCTACCGTTAGCAATAAAGTAAAAGTAATTACATGGCGTTGTTCAATGACACGCAGGTCATACAATAAATAAAGACAACTCCTATGGCTCCTGCCGGTTGTCATAATGCATCGACATGCAAGTCGTGATTCCTATTACAAGAACATGATCAATCTCATACATCACATATCATTCATCACATTCTTCTTGGCCATATCACATCACATAGCATACCCTGCAAAAACAAGTTAGACGTCCTCTAATTGTTGTTTGCATGTTTTACGTGGCTGCTATGGGTTTCTAGCAAGAACGCTTCTTACCTACGCAAAAACCACAACGTGATATGCCAATTGCTATTTACCCTTCATAAGGACCCTTTTCATCGAATCCGATCCGACTAAAGTGGGAGAGAGTGGCACCCGCTAGCCACCTTATGCAACAAGTGCATGTCAGTCGGTGGAACCTGTCTCACGTAAGTGTACGTGTAAGGTCGGTCCGGGCCGCTTCATCCCACAATACCGTCGAAATAAGATTGGACTAGTAACGGTAAGCATATTGAACAAAATCAACGCCCACAACTACTTTGTGTTCTACTCTGCGCAGAATCTACGCAATAGACCTAGCTCATGATGCCACTGTTGGGGAACGTCGCAGAAATTCAAAATTTTCGTACGTGTCACCAAGATCTATCTATGGAGAAACTAGCAACGAGGGGAAGGAGAGTGCATCTACATACCCTTGTAGATCGCTAAGCGGAAGAGTTCAAGAGAACGAGGTTGAAGGAGTCGTACTCGTCGTGATCCAAATCACCGGAGATCCTAGTGCCGAACAGACGGCACCTCCGCGTTCAACACACGTACAGCCAGTGGCGCCTCCCATGCCTTGATCCAGCAAGGAGAGAGGGAGAGGTTGAGGAAGACTCCATCCATCAGCAGCACAACGGGCGTGGTGGTGGTGGAGGAGCGTGGCAATCCTGCAGGCTTCGCCAAGCAAAGGCGAGATATGAGGAGAAAGAGAGGTAGGGCTGCGCCAACAGGAGAAGAAACTTGTGTGTTGGGCTGCTCCTATGCCTCCACTATATATAGGGGAGAGGGGCTGCGCCCACCCAGGTTTCCACCCCTAGGGCGGCGGCCAGCCCTAGATCCCATCTAGGGGGCGGCCAAGGGGTAGAGGGGAAACTTGCCCCCAGCAAGGTGGGCGCCTCCCAAACCCTAGGCGCCTTTGGGCCTTGTGGGCGCACCAGCCCACCCGGGCTGGTCCCTCCCACACTTGGCCCATGCTGCCCTCCGGGATGGTGGCCCCACTTGGTGGACCCGGGACCCTCCCGGTGGTCCCAGACGTTATCGATAAAATCCGAAACTTTTGGTGACCAAAACAGGACTTCCCATATATAAATCTTTACCTCCGGACCATTCCGAACTCCTCGTGACGCCCAGGATCTCATCCGGACTCAACAACATTCGGTAACCACATACAAACTTCCTTTATAACCCTAGCGCCATCGAACCTTAAGTGTGTAGACCCTACGGGTTCGGGAACCATGCGCATATGACCGAGACGTTCTCCGTCAATAACCAACAGCGGATCTGGATACCCATGTTGGCTCCCACATGTTCCATGATGATCTCATCGGATGAACCACGATGTCAAGGACTCAATCGATCCCGTATACAATTCCCTTTGTCTAGCGGTATTGTACTTGCCCGAGATTCGATCGTCGGTATGCCGATACCTTGTTCAATCTCGTTACCAGCAAGTCTCTTTACTCGTTCTGTAACACATCATCCCGTGACATTAGAAAAGCTTTAGCATACGAACTACACGATCTTTGTGCTAGGCTTAGGATTGGGTCTTGTCCATCACACCATTCTGCTAATGATGTGATCCCGTTATCAACGACATCCAATGTCCATGGTCAGGAAACTGGAACCATCTATTGATCAACGAGCTAGTCAACTAGAGGCTTACTAGGGACATGGTGTTGTCTATGTACCCTCACATGTATTTGAGTTTCCTATCAATACAATTATAGCATGGATAATAAGCGATTATCATGAACAAGGAAATATAATAATAACCAATTTATTATTGCCCCTAGGGCATATTTCCAACAATAAGTATCGTGACATAACGTGTAATAACAGCCCAAAATGCAATAAATATCGATATAAAAGCATGATGCAAAATGGACGTATCAACTCCCCCAAGCTTAGACCTCGCTTGTCCTCAAGCAGAAGCCGTTAACGAAAAACAATGGTTTCCGCATGCGAAAACGGCGACGAAACCATGGATCATCTGGGAAAGCAGGCGTGGGAGAAATAGTCTCTGTACAGTAGCTTTGCTCCGGACACCCTATCCCAGTTGATCACTCTTCTTCATTTGATTGAGTCCTTGAAGTTGAGAGTATGCTCCACTTGGTGGTCCATCTCCTCTTGCATGCTCATGAGCATAATCATGTACACTTCTTCGTCCGAATCCGAGCAATCGAAGAACTCATCTTGAATGATTTTGTCAAGCTCCGTCCGTCCATACTCCTCATCTGACGAAGCATCGGAATCCATCGTTTTTCCTAACCAAATTACAAAAAAATCCGGTCAGACAATGTGTCGAACACATCGAGCACAAGGCGGAGCCAGAGAGTTGCTGGACGTACCGCGGTGCTGTTCGGGCCAAAGACGAAGTCCCCCACGGCGATGACGAGAGAGAGGACTGCTTTGCTAGAGCTACCGGCGCAGAGGCCACGAACGACTGCGGAGTGCACGCGGCGGCTGAGCGGCGAGCCGGACGACGCGGAGGAGGAAGAAGAGAGGAGAGAGCAAATGGATCCGGCAGCTCAGGGGGTGGATTTGGTGCAATTTGGGTGGGGTCGGGCTGTCGGGTCAGACGTGGCAGGCGTGCCCGGGCGCCCCCATATCCGCCCATATCTGGGCTGTATATGGGGGTTGCCGGTTAGCCCGGACGTTTGAGGGCCGTTTGAGGGGCCGTCTCGGTCAAAAAAACATGACCGGACAGTGACCGGGTGGCCCGCCCAAGCGTATGAGGCGGGTTCGAGAGGTCCGGCTATAGATGCTCTTAGAGCATCTCCAGCAGGACTTGGCAAATCCGGCCCCTCAAACGCCCGCGGACGCGCCCGGGCGTGGCCGCGGGCATTGACCGAGCACCCCTCAAATTAGCCACTTTGCATCCACCTCTCTCATATTTCATCCGCTAGATCCATACGAAGCATGCAGGAAATCCTACATACTACATCTACGTACTACCCTAACTACTCTTTGTTGTCGGAGATGTCCACGACGAGGGTGCCGGGCGCCGGCTGGACGTGCGGGTAGGAGGGCTCCTGCTCATCCTCCTGCTTCTCGACCTCATCCATGTAGGCGAACATCTCTGCCTCTTCCGCGGCCTCTTGCGCCTCCATCTGATGCCAGCGACGGCACCTCGCCTCCGCAGCTGACTCCGGCTGGAGGAAATCGAGGATGGCATGTTGCTCCGCCAGCAGATCCCTGTCGCCAACGTCTCCCACATTCTTCTCCTCCGGCTTGTCCTCCTCCACCACCACCACCTCCTCATCCTCCAACTTCTCCTCCGAGTTCACTGCATCCAGAGGTAGCCCTGCAGTGATCCGGGCTTCGTGCCTAGCCCGGATCTGCTCAAGGAGCTCGAGCCGGCGCTCCGGCGTCAGAAATGGCTCGCTCCTCACCCGGCGGTGTGGGGGCATGGCCACTAGGCGGACAGGTGGAGTGAAAAGTGGCGGCGGTCGGGATGAAAATGGAGTGGAAAGTTTCTGCCTTTCCGATGGAAAAATGAAAACGAAGAGGAAATATGAAAACGGAAATGGAAATTTGCAAAACGAAAATGGAAATGAAAATTTTTATGTGGAAACGGAAACAAAAACGAAATGGTGTTTTCTGATGGAACAGACGTGGAAACGGAACTTTCTGTTTATGTAAATATAAAATTCCCATTTCTACTATAGGCCTATGGCGGCTTTGAAGCCCAACTACCAAACAAACACAATGATACAATGAGTAGAATGGATGATTTGAGGACCAACTTTTACTATCACACACTTACTCAACTAGACTCTATACGGAATTGTCATGTACTACTACAACACTATCCTATGTTGCTAACACAACCATATTATTTTGTAGTCAAGTTAATAATTTCATACATTTGTTTTTTTTTCATATTTCTCTATGATTCAAGGGGGTTTTAAGTTCTGGTCAACAAACTGTTTTTTTTTTGTGTCGGCTCTGTATTCGCTTCATGTCTGTTTCCGGTAGTATTTGTTTCCGTATTTGTTTTTGGAGTTTCTGTATTCGTTTCCGCATCTGTAAAAAAATATAAAAACAAATATGGTAGCACCCAGTTTCGTCCGTTTCCGTGTCGTTTTCATCCCTAGGCGGCGGCGACGGATAGAAGAAGGAAAATGTGGACGGATGGTAGGGTATCGATGCCGCCGGTCGACTTAAATAGCCGGGCAGTAACCGGATGGCCCGCCCGGGTGTGTGAGATGGGTTTGAGAGGTCCGGCTGTAGATGCTTGTAGGGACCAAAGGTGCTCTCCATTAGCAGATCAAGCAACTTGCAAGAAACCGACTGGACCTCACGTCGTAGTAACGAGCTAGCTAGCTAGACAAGACGTGCCCAAGCAAAAATAAAATAAAATGTAAAGATGTATATGTGCACGTGGAAATACAGTAAGAATTTGTAGAAGTCCATGAGAAAACACCTGCATGTAGTTGTGAGATTCAAGAAAAGATAGCACCCAAAAAAATGTGGCAATGAGAAAAGGAAAATTAAAGAAACATTTCTTTTCTCGACAAAGAACCTAGTGCTGCTGAATCTGAATACTCAGTGTACATGTACAACAGTGCCTTTTTCAGATAGACAGAGATACGTATCATGCATGGTTTTGGAATTTGTGAGAGGCTAAAAAATAAATTCTACGAAGAACCATTTGGTCTAGACAGGAAGGGGCCCCCAAGATATCTCCTGACGCCGCCTGCCGACTGCCGAGCATGGAAGAGAAATCAACGGACGGTTCGGCGACCACATGCATGCGTACTGTTTGTTTACAAGTCAGGTGAGGGCCGAGTGTTTCCTCCGTAGTATGGATGCGTCGGTAAGCTAGCTCATCACATGCATGCATCATCCTTGCTTTGTCTATTTGCAAATCAAGTGACGTGCATGTGCCACAGTTGGACTCCCCAGCAGTACTTGCAAGTACTGCCAACTTTAACTTGAGAGAGACAGAGAGAGAGAGAGAGAGAGAGAGAGAGAGAGAGAGAGAGAGAGGGAGAGAGAGAGAGAGAGAGAGAGTAGAAGTTACAATTAGAACCGGTTTCACCAAACTTGTTGTATGGTACCGGTTTTCCGCTCCGGTTTTAGTGAAGTGATGATGCATACGGTCCTAATAGCATGCTAGATGTGATTTTCTTAGGAAGTTTAAAAGGAGTTCAAACAAAAGGCTCCATGCTTATTAGAGCCTCCTTTGGTCAAGCCCTAGCATGCTTCACAATAGTCTCAAGGAAAAAAATTATTAGACCAAAACTTCTAAGAATGTGTGGAAGGAATCGGATTCTTCACCGAGGGGTTAAATACATAAGAATAGAAGTCATGACGCACATTATATGTGGTATTGTTTGGCCAAGATCGGTTGGAATTCTAGTTGGCTCTAATTTTAGTGAGGCGAGAGTACACATAGTATATGTATAAGAGCAAGTTTAAAGAGAGTTTAGAGAAAATGCGCCATGCACATTCCACCATATTTTCTCAACATAGGTGTATGAAGGAAATAAACTAATTGAGCCGATTATATATAGTTGGGTATTAATTATTGTGCTTTGCTACCTAGGTCTTCCTTTTCTATTTGAAGGAAAATGTCAGGCCTCTGCATCAATCGATGCAAACAATCATAACTTGCCTTGGTAGGTATATATGCTAGTCAGAGGGAATTATTGAGTACATAGAGTGCTTAAATATCCGAGTTAGTTAGTTTGGTTGATGCGGCTGCCTAATATTGGAGTAACTAGCTAGCTAATTGGGTACTCCTACTACTCATAGATGTGTGAACATATACAGATGGCTAGATGTTTGTTCCAGATATTGCTGATACACTTACAGATAAACTTGGGCTCTTCCCCTGAGGCGATGAGTTGAGCGCGCCGTATCAATCGCCTTTCTTGTGTTTGTGTTAGCCACAAGATTGTTTAGTTGTCTTCATCGCAACATGATAGTACTTTTCATGATCACATTCAATTAAGCACCACAGGCTAGCTGTGTACCATTGCTATCATAGCATAGCAACTTCTCCAACTACTTCAAGATAATGATCGATTTGTCAGCAAAGCTTGCTTGAAAAGCCAATACTACTTCTGTTTTGGCAAAACATAAATGAAAACAGGTTTGTTAAAAGTCAGTCAACTAAGATTTAACCAAGTCTCAGTCGACCTTGCAACATTTTGCTAAAAGTCTGTTGTCGCACGTCATCTCACCAGTCGCACCATCCTCCGTTAAAGGTTGTAGCATTTGTTGCTTGCAGTACCGTCGCAACATTTTTCATCGTCGTTTGCAGTATCTAGCAGTGCCGATCGTAGCACCACAGCTATGCTGACGTCACTCAACTGAGACTTGGTCTCAGTCAGAAAAAGGCTAATCCGGGAGGCGTTGTCAATTTCTGAGGTAAATAAGTTAGATCCGTGCAAAAAAAAAGAAGATAAATAGATCACACAGATTTTTATTCTAAATCATACATATAATTAAGGTAGGCAGATAGATTTGGGGTCTTACTCAGAACAAAAAGGTTTGTGTGTGCTCAGACAGGGGGGTGCGAGCAGGGGTCAGACACCCTCCATCGCCCCGCCTCCCCTGTGAGGTTTCGTTACAGGCAGTACTACCATTTAATCATGCTGATGATGTCGCAGCTTTCCAGCCCAAAGGCCCAATATGAGAAAAAGCATAACTTAATCGCTAGTTGTACGCACGCATCAGAAAAAATGGATTATGTGCAGCCCTTGGATCAAGTAGGAAAACTTCCGATCCTTCCCGTAATTACGTTCGTGGCTTCTAGGTCTGGTGGTGCCGGACGGAAGTCCCTGCGCAGTCGCCCGTCGCCTCTCGCCGCTACCGCTATTATCGGGGATGAGCCGCAGAGGGCAGTCCAATACTCCACTCCGGCAGTAACTGAATCCACGAGAGAGACATGGCTCCTTGTCTACTTCACCGGCCGCCATCATACATCCACAGGTTAACTTCAAGGAATTAAGGTCCGTCACTATTGAATCTTTATGAATCACGACTATACTTTCTTTGAACTAAAGGTAAGTTACTAATTAGCAATGCTAATTAGATGCAGTAAGATTGTGATTTAGAAATCTAGTTTCACTCATTGCTTAATGTTTCAATAATTGAAGGGTGAGGAGGAAGAATAAACTAAAAAATAGATTCAGTTTTCAAGCCGCTCAAATATTACTAGACAGGAAAATCCACTTGAGGATCAACCTATTGTAGATAATAGTTCTGATCCCAATGCAGTTGATATGCAAACAGATGCAGCATACTGTGGCATCACTAGACATTTCAGGACGAAGTAGAATTGGAAGCACAAGATATAAGAGGAATCTTGGCCCAGTTTTGAGATATTCTGTCTCTAGAACGATTATTATCTTGCTCGCCCCCCTCATGCCCAAATCCTGGCTCCGCCCCTGTGTGTGCCATTTCGTTTTCATGTGTTACTTTCTGTTAGTCACATGCTAACCAGGCAAAGCTTGATTAGGACTAGGAGGGGTTGTTCAGCAGGAGCTATACTGCCTGCCTTAGCTCATTTTGGAGCATGGCCCACCAACACACACTACACCATTTCTTCGCAGATCTCAGCATATATTCATGATAGTACTTTTCAGGATGATTAACTAGCCAGTGCTAGTCGTGCACGCACCATCGCTGTCATAGCAGAACAACTTTGCAAATTAACCACATTGAAACGATCGACAAACGCCAATCAATCTTGCATGGAAATCCAATGTTTGTCACCAAGACAAAAAACACCAATGTCGTAATTTGTGGACTTTCATCGCTGTCATAGCCATAAGATCAAGCTTTAGAACCAACTTCTCAAGCTTTAGAATCAAGTATTGACGAGTTGGGTGTTGGGTGACTAAATGTCTAGTCAGATCCTGGGGGATATCTGATCTGTGTAGCAGCTAGGCTAGGCTAGGTGTTGTAATAGGCAGGGAGCAGTGACACGGCGGCAAAGCAATGTCTTTGCCGTTAGGGGTTAGCTGGTGGAAATGGCCGTCGTAAAACTTAGCACGCAACTTCCAAGAAATAACTCTATGGACAAGAACCGGACCTCACGTCAAAGTAACGACAGGCACGTACACACTGAGGTGCTAAAGAAGCTACACACTGAGTACTTCTATATGTGGTGTAATAGCACTGGGCAAGTGATGTCTTTAAGATGTAGGAGTACATAGTGCGGAAAATCAATTCGGCTCCCGGGTGCATTTGCACCCGGGGCCATTTTTGATTTTTTCAAATGTCGAAAAAATTGAAACAAAATTTTTTTGTCATCTTTGTCACATATAAATGCGACCATAAAACTTGAGACAAAAATGCTAATCATTTTGGCTTGCGCAAAAAAAAAACAAATCAAAGACCAAATGTCACCTCAAAATGTCACCCAAAATTTGTTTTTTTCACCGATGAAACACCGCTGCTCCGTTCCGCGTGAATTTCGTCAAGCATGTTTGCGACACCAACATGATCATCTACAATTTTTTTCAGATTTTTTTGAAAACATTTAATTTGTTTTTTCGCGGTACTGTTCATCCGGGTGCAAATGCACCCGGGAGCCAAAACGCCTCCCCCTACATAGTGCGCATTAGTTGTTTCTTAGATAAATGGTTCGATTGATTTGTTATCCAGTAATCTAGTTAAGCACCAGTATATATATATATATATATATATATATATATATATATATATAGGACAAATGTTTCCTACAATGGTATGGTATTTTGCTTTATTATGTATATGCATATCTGTGTAATAAAATAGTATATATAGTATTTTATTATTTTAAATATGTTCATATACTATATCTAAGATATTTAAAAGCAAGTTACGTGAAAAAATTGCATATGAGCCCATAGTTTTTGTTATATTTATGAAATACGTATATTTGTACGTAAAAAAGAGCATACTCAAAAATGGTACATACTACCTAAAAATTAGTATATATACTACCTAATCATTGTTATATACTACATACTACACATACATACTCGGTTTCGACAGATACTACACAAAACATACAAAACGCACGTGGTGGTAAATACCACTGCTTATATGAAACATTTGTCCTATATATATATATATATATATATATATATATATATATATATATATATATATCAGGAAATCCCAGCAGCATATATAGATGGGTGAGCTGAAACAATCAACTGCATAGCTATACTCCGAATAATTAATCAATCGCCAGGTGCATGCATGCAACAACTAATTAAGCACCAGTACTACCTAGGAGTACTTGCTGTTGACAAGCTAGACGTATCGATTGTCCATGCACATTTGCTTCTGGAATCTAGTGCTGGCTAAATTAGCTCGTCAGAGCTTGAGCGACAGGTCGACCTCCGGCACCGCTTCCCCGGCGGCCTCTGCGGTGCTGCCGGTGCCAGCCCAGCCCATCAGTGGCGCCATCGTCGCGGAGTCCGGAGCAGCGGCCGAAGCAGAGTACCCCCAGAGCTCCCCGCCGCCGGCGTGGAGCCAGCTGTGGGCGGCCGTGGAAGAGGAAGCAGTCTCCGTGGCGACGGTTGCGGAGGGGACGTCGCGGCTGCGCTTGGCGAGGGTGCGCTCGAGCTTGTGCGCGTTCTGGTGGCCGCCGAGCGCCTGCGAGCTCAAGAACTTGCGGTGGCAGTAGTTGCAGGCGAAGGCCTCCCTGCCGACGTTGTCGAGCGCCGCGGGAGCAGCGGGGGACGCCGGGTGCGGGCCGCCGCGCTGGTGGGTGACCGTGTCGAGACGCAGGTCCAGGCTCACGCCGTGGAGGAGCAGCTGGTGGCGCGCCTCTGCCTCTCTCTCCATGGTCGACGGCCGGGGCGTGTATGTGGACTGTGGAGCAGGAAGAAGAAGACCAAGAAGGAGGAAACAGTGGCGCGGGGCGGTGATGTGAGCGAGCGATCGTGACCGCCGGTGGTATATAAAGAGGAGGAGTGGCCCCGGCAGACCAGGGTTCCGACTGGCCGGGCCGGGCCGGCTCTGTGCAGTGCAGTGTAGGCATGCATCAACCAGTTCCCAGTGCAGTGCAGTGCACAACTTCTTCTCTCTCTGTTTTTTTTTTTGGAAAAATATATAATTGCATCAGAAGCAAACAAATACTTACTGTACACAACTGGATCTGAAAGAAGATCCAAATGCCATGAAAAAGAAAAGCGGCAGACAGTAAAGGAGAGTCGCGTGCGTGCGAACGTACGTACCCTACGTGGTGCATCTGCCAATGTTCAACATATCTTGTCGGCTGATCATGCGTTTGGCCGATGTATACATGTTCACCATGCTTCATGCATGTGCTAGCGCGAACCGCAAAGTACGTATGTACGTACGTGTTGCGTCTGAGTCATGAATGATGCTCTGCGACAGATGAAAGGTGCACACTTTGGGCTGAACATCAACTCAAGATGACATGTACTAGCTAGCTCGAGAAACTGCGGCTGGCCAAAAACGATGCATGGCATGGGGGAGTTGGGATATCTGGGCGGGGCACCTGGCCCTCACGTAATCATCGACCATTTCATCAGGGTCCCAGTCCCGCGAGCTACTGCATGCGTAGCTACGTCCTGTCATTTTCACATATCTTGGGTGTACATTCACGGTTGATGTCACGACGTTTAGTTGTCGTCATCCATCCGCATCCTGCCAGCTTAATTCTTCATCATTGTATTGTATCCTCAATCATATGCATCGTGCATGTCCGCAAATCAAGTGAGGTGTACCATACCACACTTGCACGGCTCCGCTTGGACGTATGTGATAATAACTAACGTCATCCTCTCTTTGCTAAGGGCATGACCAATCCTCCACCGTGGAGTGATGCCCCGCTATCCACATAGGTTCGGATGGTCCAGCATGCTGCTTGCAGGCCAAAGCAGCATCCTGCAGAAGAACCGGATTCCTCGGCTGAGAAAGGTATGAAAGCAAGGGAAAAAGCAAGCGAGTGAGATGTGCTGCTCATGATCTTCCCATTCTGGGAAACAGAGCAGTGAAAACGCTGATGAGAAAGATGGAAAAAGTGCTCAGCAACGATGGCAGCTTGGGGTCACGGCCTCGCCGGTTCATGCACATGTGAAGCATGGGGCAGCACCTAAGTGTTGCCTCCATTGTACATGCTCTAAGAGTGCTGCTAGACGGATGACACAGCTCGGACGATGCTATGGATCCAATCATGCATGGGTAGGAGTAATTGTCACACGGCCGTAGGATCACGCGTCGTCTCAAAATCGGGCAGAGAGTGTCGGCCGCAGAGTACTTCCGCTTTGCTAAAGGAAGCGTGGGTGGTGCACTTTGTTTTTTTTTAGGAAAGAAGAAAGTAAAGAGAGTTCCAGCAGAAGGCGCCTTGCTCATAGGAGCCCTATTTGTCTAAGCCCCGGCCCCACAAATGATCTTATTTAAGGAGACAAATTAGTTAGTTAAGCCGAGGGTTCTATGAATATTCACATCGAAGGAAACTTTTCATCGAGAGGAAGTTAGAGAATTGGAATCCAAGTCGTAGAAAGCATCTAAATCTTTAAAGCAACTACGAAAAGCATTATGTAAGAACTTAAAAGATAGTCCAAACAGAAGGCGACATGCACATCAAGCCCTATTTGATCAAGCCTCCACATCATAAGGAAACAAAGTAAGTACTTAACGGTTATAATTGCCCATCAATTATAGAGAAGGTCAATTACGTCAATCTTAGAAAAATGACTATTGAGTACGCTAAGTGGTTTGATTAGTTCGGGAGACGCGGCTGCCTAGCTAACATTGGAGCAAATTAGCAAGCTAGGTAGCTAAAGTGTACTAGCAACTCATAGAAATGTGTGAACATAGATAGATAGAGTTTTATTCCGAAGATCCTGCAAAAGGATAGACAGATATATTGGACACTTGCCGGGAACCAATGAGTTGATAGTTGAGTGTGACTACATGTCGCTTTTGCTGGGTTTGTGTTAGTCACATGCTAAGCCAGGCTAGCTTAACTAGGACTGGGAGGGATTGCTCAGCAGGAGGAGCAACTGCATGCCTTAGCTTAGTTTAGAGCATACCCCACCAACACACATTATTACACCATTGTCTTCGTCAACTCCATGCATGATAGTACTTGTCATTGTCACAACTTAACTGATTGGCCACTACCACTTGTATACCATCGTTGTCATAGCAGAATTATTAACATTGCAAACCACATCAAAATTATGGACGTATCAGTTAGTTTTCGAGAGAATTCGAGTATTTATCCTCTGTTTGTTTTACACCAACTAGCCGATTAAGAAGTTTTCATCCAGATTACCCCATGGAGCGGAAGTTTTCCGAGTCGAACTTGCTAAACTTAGAGCATCTACAACGGCAGCGCCAAACAACGCTGCTGTAAACCCAACTTTTAAGCGCGTGCGAAGCGTTTTGCCGCTTCTGGCGGCAATTGAAGCTTCATGTGTGAAACTGCTTCTTGGCAAAAGCGCCATTCGGCGCCATTTTTTGCTTACCGCTTTCAGCGCCTATAAAAGTGCGGTGGCGTCATCGCGCTTCTCCACGCTTCCTCTTCTCCTCTTCCTCTCCCTCTCTGCCACGCGCCGCTCCAGCGCCCCGCCACCGACGCGCCGCCATGCCGCCGCGCCGCCGAGGAGCGTCCGGCTACCGCGGCGTCCGCCTGCGCCCCAACGGCAGCTACTCCGCGGAGATACGCTCCGGCGATCTCCGGCTCGGCCTCAGCACGTACGGGACGGCGCGAGCCGAGCCGCCAGCGTCTGACAGCGGCGGCATGGCGCCCTAGGGCCGGCAGCGGCAGATGAACTTCCAAGATGTGTACACGCTCCAGCAAGCGCTCAACTTCGCCCCGCCGCCTCGTCTGAACACGGCGGAAGACCGTGAGGAGCACGTCGAGCGGCAACGCCGCCTCCTCGTCGCCCAGGAGGACGAGCGGGTTATGACGGAGTGGCGCCAGCGCCACCCGGAGGACGTCGCCTACGAGCAGGCCTACTGGTCAAGGCGCCGCGAGGAGGACACACGAAGGCGCCGCGAGACGCGGTTGGACAGGCATCAGCGGAAGGCGTTGGCGAATGCGCAGTCCGACCTCGTTGCAGCAGGTGGGCCGTCGTTCTTCACGCCGGACGATGATCGGTGGCTGGACATCTGGCTATATACCTCGGACGACACCGCCGAGGATGATAATGGTGATGATGATAGCGACTTAGAGTAGTTTTTTTATGCAATCTATGTTTTTTATCGTTTGTCGTTTTTATTTATTTATGCAATCTATGTTTCGGATGTAAAATACCTTTGTATCGTTTAAAATCTATGCAATCTATCTAGTTTTTTTTAAATTTATGCTTCCAATGCCTACATTTCTAGTTTGTAGAATGAGCGCTGCATTTTTCTTGTCTTTGGAGCGATAGCGTCTTTGCTGCATTTTAGCGCGGCTGTTGGAGCGGGCGCAGCCCGTCGCGTCAAACCAGGCGATGAGCGCGCGGTAAAGCTGTTTTTAGCGTGCGCCGCGTTCGGCGCTTGTTGGAGATGCTCTTACGAGGCTGCAGGTCACGGAAATTAACTTATGGACAAAGGCTTTTATGTATAAAAGAGTCGGTCTCTCTCCACATGTGTAAAGCTAGGCAGCTACGGGGTGGCAAGACAATGTTTTTGTTATTAGGGGTTAGTAACTATACATCCGTTTCAATGACAATTGATATGAGAGGAAGGGAGTAGCTAGCTAGGGAACAAAGGTGCTCTCTTGAAACAGATCAAGCAACTTCCAAGAAACCGGACGTCACGTCGAAGTGATCAGCTGGCTAGCTAGAGAAGACACACCCATGCAACAACTACAAAAATGCAAAAATGTATTTGTGGAAATACAACAAGAATTTGTAGAGGTCCATGAGAAAACACCTCCATTTAGTTGTGATATTCAAAATAAGATAGCACCCGAAAAAATGTGGCGATGAAAAAGGGAAAATTATAGAAACTTTTCTTTCTCGGTATCTCTCCGTTTGCCGTGTTGTGTATATGTAGAACATAGCCACTTTTTTGGTGTGTATGTATAGAACATAGCCTTTTTTCGAGAGTTGAAGAAAAAAGAACATAGCCTGTTTTTAGATAGACAGAGATATGTATGGTTTTGGAATTTCTGAGGCGGGTAAAAAAAAATACTCTACGAAGAACCATTTGGTGAGACAGGACGGGGCCTCCCAAGATATCTCCTGACGCCGCCTGCCGATTGCCGAGCGTGGAAGAGAAATCAACGGACGGTTCGGCGAGCACATGGATGCGTACTGGTTGTTTACAGTCAAGTGAGGCGACGACGTTTCCTCAATAGTGTGCATGCTTGCGTCGGTGAGCTAGCTCATCACATGCATCATCCATCCACGTTTGTTTGTTTACAGGTCAAGTGAGATGCATGTGCCACAGTTGGGCTGCCCCACTACTTGCAAGTACTGCAAACTTGAAAAGGAGAGAGAGAGAGAGAGAGAGAGAGAGAGAGAGAGAGAGAGAGAGAGAGAGAGAGAGAGAGAGTCGAATACATGTAAAGAGAGTTTGAGTAGAAGTTATTATTAGACCCGGTTTCACCAAACTTGGTTGTAAAGTACCGGTTTTCCGCTTCGGTTTTAGTGAAGTGATGATGCATATGGCCCTAGTAGCACGTACGCTACATGTGATTTTTTTAGGAAGTTAAAAAGGAGTTTGAACAAAAGGTGCCATGCTTATTAGAGCTTTGTTTGGTCAAGCCCTAGCAAGACTCACAAATGGTCTCAAGGAAACAAATTAATTAGACCAAAACTTCTAAGAATGTATGGAAGGAATCGGACTCTTCATGGAGATGGGGTTAAATACATCACTTTAGCTATATATCAGTCAGCTGAAAATTTCTTTTTGGGTCAATCGATATTCTGACCATCCGATTCTGCTTTAAGATGTGTGTTGTTTTCTCTTTTTTTCTGTGTGATTTTGGTGGTGAGTTGGGCTGTGTGGAATTGATTGACCTCTATTTTGGGTCAGTCAAATTGTTTCTTGTGCTCGTTTTTGCTTTTCTGAGTCACGTTTTTCTTTCTCCTCATTTATTTCCTTTATTGTTTATTTTTTGTTTCCGAGGGTTTATGGATGAGTGCAATTATCTACATACAAATATTGTATAATATGTATCAAAATTTCTTGATTATATGATCTTTTTTCATATTACAAAAAAGTGTGATTTCGGTGCAAAGTTGTGCGCAAGTTGTTTTTTGTTTTCTCTCTTAAAGAAAATACCAACGTACTAATTCATTTTTTTTCAGGAAAATCGTTGTTTTGATATTGTTTTAGTCTTTACTTAATTTTCATTCTACTTTAAGGTAATACCAATTCCACTGTTCATTTGTTATTAGATCTTGTTTTTGCAATATTTCCACTTTTATATGCTTATTCTTGCATATTTTAAAAGCATAATTTTTATGTATATTTTGTTCAATTTTTGCCAGTGCCTATTCTTGTTTATTTTTAAAAAGCGTAAATGGTAATATAAATGCCACTAATCCAATCTTTCTTTGGAAATTTAATTCTTTCTTTTGTGCGTAATTTTGCTTTTATATTTCCATTTTATGTTTCTATGCGTTTTTATTTTTCCTTTTTTCTTTCCATTATAGTCTTTTTTGTTTTTTTTTTTGGTTTTTGGCTGAGTGTAATTATATATAAACAAATACTATATAATATGTGCCAAAATTTCATGATTATATGATTATTTTTGCATACTACGATAAAGTGCAATTTCAGTGCAAAGTTGTGTGCAAGTTTTTTTTTTCTTAAGGAAAATAAATTATTTTCAGTTACACTATGTGTATATTATAGTAGAATGCACAAAATGCACTATTATATGCTTATTCTTTGCATATTTCAAAAAGTGCAATTTCAGTGCAAATTGTGTGCAAGTTTTCAAGTTTTTTTCTATTCCATTTTCTTTCTTCTTAAAAAGGCTTCATTCTTTCTTAGAAAACTTCCCTATTTAGATTTTGTTTTATTTTTGCTGGAAGGGTATTACCAAAGCCATAAATTCATTCTTACATACAAAACATCATTTTTAATTCTTTTAGTCTCATTTCGTTTATTTATTTTTTTAGTTTTCATTTATTTTCTTTTGTAAGGGTAATACCGATGTCACTAATCCATTAATTTTTTAAAAACACTTCTTTTGCGGAAATCTCACTATAATATACTCAGTTATGCTTTATTTTTATTTCTGTTTTCTGTTTCTATGCGTTTTTATTTTCCCTTTTATTGCTTTATTGGTTATTCTTTTGTGGGTTTTTGGCTGAGTGTAATTATATACAAAGAAATACTATATAATATGAGCTAAAATTTCATAATTATATGATTATTTTTGCATATTATAATAAAGTGCTATTTCGGTGCAAAATTGTGCGCAAGTTGTTTTCAATTTTCATTCTTCTTAAAGGAAATACATTATTTCATTTACACTATGTGTAAATCATAGTAGAATGCGACAAATGCACTATTATACTATTCTTTGCATATTTCAGAAAGTGCAATTTCAGTGCAAATTGTGTGCAAGTTTTGAAAGCTTTTTCTTTTTCATTGCACATATTGTCACTAATGATTGCAAAGAACGCATTGTGTTGCTGTTCGGATAATGGTTGTGACGGCTGATTTTGCTTGTGATTAATTAAATGGTAATGGCCGGTGCTTAATGAACTAAATATTGCTCATTTGGTTGTGCGGTTGTGTGCATGCATGCATCGCATGGAAGTGAACCCAGCTCCGCGCGAGCCACACCTGTGCGGCACTACAGATCATGCATGAATAGACTCTCAATATCGACCCATACATCGCTCTGTCCCTCCATTCTCACTTGGAGCAAATCGACTGAAACAAAGTTGGGTCAGTCGACTGACGCAAAGTTGGTTTTCAGTTGATTGATCTCTAGCCGGTCCCTAAATACATAAGAATAGAAGTCATGACAAACATTATATATGGTATTGTTTGGCCAAGATCGGTTGGATTTCTAGTTGGCCCTAATTTTAGTAAGGCGAGAGTACACATATAGTACACTGCAAACAATGCACCTTTAAGTGGAGTATATCATGTATATGTATAGAAGAAGTTTAAAGAGAGTATGGAGAAAATGTGACATGCACATTCCACCATATTTTATCAACATAGACGTTTGAAAGAAACAAACTAATTGAGCCAATTATATATAGTTGGGTATTAATTATTGTGCTTTGCTAGCTAGGTTTTCTTTTTCTGTTTTAAGGAAAAGATCGGGCCTCTCCATGAGTCGATGCACAAAACCATAACTTGCCTTGGTAGGTATAAGCTAGTCCGAGGGAATTATTGAGTACATTGAGTGCTTAATTAGCCAAGTTAGTTAATTTGGGTGATGCGGCTGCGTAATATTGGAGGAGTTTGGCTAGCCACTGGAGTAACTAGCTAGCTACTCCCTTTGTTCCATAATATAAGAATATTTTAGACACTAGTGTCCTCCCTCTCATAATATAAGAGTGTTTTTAACACTATACTATTGTAAAATATACTCTTATATTATGGGGCGGAGGGAGTAATTGGGTACTCCTACTACTCATAGATGTGTGGACATGTACAAATGGCTAGGTGTTTGTTCCAGATATTGCTGAAAGACTTACTGATAAACTCGGACTCTTCCTCTGAAGCGGTCAGCTGAGGGTGCCGTTTGGCCTTTCTTGTGTCTGTGTTAGTCACATGCTAGCAATCTTAGGTCTGAGATTTTTCAGCAGGAGGAGCTAGCAGTATATCTTAGCTTAGTTTAGAGCATGGCCCACCTGGAATACACATAACTGTATTGTTGTTTAGTTGTCTTCATCTCAGCATGATAGTACTTGTCATGATCACAATCAATTAGCCACCACAGGCAAGCTGTACGTACCATTCCTGTCATAGCATAGCAACTTCTCAAACTACTTGAAGATAATGATTGATTTATCAGTAAAGCTTGCTTGAAAAGCCAATGCTACTTCTGCTTCGGCAATAAATAAATAAAAAACAATGCTACTCCCACAAAAAAAGGCTAATCCGGGGAAGCGTTGTCAATTTCCAGAGGTAAATAAATTAGATTCCTCCAAAAAAAGATAAATATGTCAGACTTATTCTAGATCATGTATATAATTAAGGCAGAGGCAGATAGATTTGGGGTCTTGCTCAGAACAGAAGGGTTTGTGTGTGCCATATCGTTTTCATGTGTTACTTTTTGTTAGCCATATGCTAACCAGGCAAAGCTTGATTAAGACTGGGAGGGGTTGTTCAGCAGGAGCTATACTGCCTGCCTTAGCTCATTTTGGAGCATGGCCCACCAACACACACTACACCATTTCTTCGCAGATCTCAGCATATATTCATGATAGTACTTCTCAGGATGATTAATTAGCCAGTACTAGTCGTGCACGCACCATCACTGTCGTAGCAGAGCAACTTTGCAAATTAACCACATGGAAACAATCGACAACTCAATCAATCTTGCTTGGAAATCCAATGTTTGCCTCCAAAGAACAAAACATCAATGTCATAATTTATGTTCTTTCATCGCCATAGCCATCTGATCAAGCTTTAGAGCTAAGATCGCATTCATTTCGAGCTTGGCAAAATAAACTTCGACCCCTTTTTTTGCGAGAAAACTTCGACCTATATATATGCAGATCGAATTAACCGTGTCGTTGGCGGAGATTTAGAGATGGGACTCATTTCGTGTCCGCCGCCCGATCGAAAACGGCGAGACCGAAAAGATGCGTTAGGTGATTAAGGCGAAAGCTAGAACCCTTGACGAGTTGGGCGTTTGGTGACTAAACGTCTAGTCAGATCATGGGGGGGTATGTGTGTAGCAGCTAGGCTAGGTGGTGTAATAGGCAGGGGAGCAGTGACACGGCGGCAAAGCAATGTCTTTGCCGTTCGGGGTTAACTGGTGAGAAAATGGCCGTCGTTCGGCCAAGCAAGCAACTTCCAAGAAATAACCCCATGGACGAGAAGCGGACCTCACGTCAAAGTAACTGACATACACGTACACACTACACTACACTACACAGGGTGCGGTGCTGAAGAAGCTACTTCTATAAATGTACACCTATATGTGGTGTAGTAGCACTGGGCTGGAGAGGGTTCAAGTGATGTAGTACTTCCTTCAAAAGAAATATAAGAGCGTTTGGATCACTAAAGTCCGAGGGAGTAGTAGCATATTAGTACTAGTATTTGTTTCTTAGATAGATATAGATATATCCATTAATTGATGTAAATGAGGCCAACAAACCATGCAAATTCAGAGGGCTTTGTGTGATTTGTTATCCAGTGATCTAGTTAAGGTTACACATAATCAATTGCATAATACTCGAACAATTAATTAATCGCCAGGTGCATACATGCAGCAACTAATAAAGCACCAGTACTATACGAGTGCCGAGTAGTACTACTTGTTGACAAGCTAGACGTATCCATGCTGCACATATTGCCTCTGGAATCTAGTGCTGGCTCAACTAGCTCGTCAGAGCTTGAGCGACAGGTCCATGTCCGCCACCGCCTCCCCGCCGGCCGCTGCGGTGCTTCCAGTGCCAGCCCAGCCCATGCCCATGCTCATCAGTGGCGCCATCGTCGCCGAGTCCGGGGCAGGGGCCGAAGCAGAGTAACCCCAGAGCTCCCCGCCGCCGGCGTGGAGCCAGTGGGCGGCCGTGGAAGAGGAAGCAGTCGTGCTGGCGACGGTTGGGGAGGGGACGTCGCGGCTGCGCTTGGCGAGGGTGCGCTCCAGCTTGTGGGCGTTCTGGTGGCCGCCGAGCGCCTGCGAGCTCAAGAACTTGCGGTGGCAGTAGTTGCAGGCGAAGGCCTCCCTGCCGGCGTTGTCGAAGGTCGCGGGAGCAGCAGGGGATGGGGATGCCGGACGCCGGGCGCCGCGCTGCCACTGCTGGTGCGCGGCCGTGGCCGTGTCGAGGCGCAGGTCAAGGCTGACGCCGTGCAGCAGCAGTTGGTGCGACTGCGGCGCCTCGCCCTCCATCTCCATGGTCGATCGATGGCCGGAGTATGCGTCGTCGGCGTGTGGAGGAGGAAGAAGGAGGTGGGGAGAGGAAGCGGTGGTGTTAGCGAGCGAGCGCGCGCGGCGCGCCGGTATATAAAGAGGAGGAGGCACCAGTGGTCGAGCCCGGTGGGTGTGGGCCGAGCCGACAATGCTCCGACCGGCAGGGCCGGGCCGAGCCCGCGAATAAGGCACGTCCTGTCATTTCTGCGTATCTCAGATGTCCATCCACGGTCGATGTCACGACATTGTTGACTTACGTAATCGATCTGCATCCAGCCAGCTTCATCCGTCCTCATCGATCGAGTTTTGACCCTTTTTGAAAGAAAATCGGGATCTGACCCCAGTTTGGAAAAAATTTTGGAATCTGACCTTTTTGTCTACTGCCAGAGGGCCTGGCGGCAGGATTGCGTGCCCTATCGCTATAGCCTACGGCGGTAGGCCCTTTGACGGTGACTGACGGTCATTGGCGGCGACGTGGAAAAGGGCTCTGCCATCCCTACGGTGGGAGGTTCTCGAGCCTACCGACATACCCTCTGGCGGTAGGGTCGCGTGTTCTGGATAAGGTGGGGAGGCTGGTTATTCCTCCTCAACCACTAATTCAGCCCACATCACCTCTCCACCGAGCTCAACTCTCCCCCCCTCTTTCTTTGAAGCACAAGAGCCTCTCAAATCTCTCTCATTTGTTTGAGATTTCTCCGATGGATTCTTACCATTTTCATCACTCAAGGTGGCTCTCTCATTTCCCCTCATTTTGATTGGTTGATATCTTTGTTTACTTTGCATTTGCTCATTTGATTGCAAACCCTAGCTCATCATTTTTGTGTGGTCAAATCAATTACTATGATCCATTTAGGTTTATGTTTGTGATTTCCTTATGTATGATGTGCTTAGAATTGCTTGTAGAAAAGTTTGTGTGCCTAGATCTAGTGCTAGCCTTAATGTACATAATGGGATTAGGTTATGCTTAAGAAAGCAATTAAAGCTAAGTTACTTTAATAGCAACTTTTCGAATTGTAGGATGGCACCGTTCGTTTTCTTTGAAACTTCTGCTGAGGCGGCGGCGAACCGTGAACGCGAATTGATTGAGGAAAAGATGAACTTGTGGATCGAAGCCATTGATGCGTTGAATGCGGAGTGTAGGGCCTTTTCATATAATTATTTCAATAAAGACCGTTTCGAAAATTTCATAACAAAAAGGAGAGGCTGATGAAGAAGCTCAAGACGGCGGAAAAAAAAATTGTAGGCGTTATCTTGCAATGCAAATTACATTGTGTGCGACAACGGCAGAATATCTTTGAGATAGACATGGGCAATCATGATCAGGTCATTGATTGGTTAGTTCGCCAACCATTCTCGTCGGATGAGAACCGTGCATCTCGTTGGGCATGGGTCAAAGAAAGAAATGATGTTATTTGTTGCAACCCGGGACCGTCCGCCGCATAGTATTGCATGAGGCTATGTAATTTTTGGCATTTGAACTATAATGACATGTACCCTATGCTTGGTCGTCGTTTGAACTACTATGACTTGTACCCTTAACATTTGAACTCATTAAGAACTTGGTGTTGTATGTCATATCAAGTTACCAAGTGTTGTACTCTACTTAATTTATTTTATGTTTTTGTTTATGTCATCTTGAACCCGTATGTTCATGTAGGATGGACGATCGATCCATGACTATGAACATAGCGTGTGAGAAGATCATGGCGGAGCGACACCGTTGCTTGAAGAAGGAATGTGAAGCATGGTTGAAGAGTTGTGATGAGGCAAATGCGGCCATGAAGGATTTCAGCAAGTATCACTTTATCGAGGAACCTTCGATGCTAAGGAGAAAAAAGCATTCAAAGCTTGTGAAGGAGAAAGAGAGGATGCTTGATCGGCTGCAAGACCGGAATATGCTTGCGGACACGCTTTGGCAGTTGAGATTGCGTTCACTGCAAGCAAAGAAGAATTCCGTGAGATGGACTTGAGGAAACCCGGGCAGGTCATAGGATTGGCAATCAAACAGGGCGTGTCAGAGAATCCCGCGCGTCGTGCTGCATGGGCTTGGTTCCGTGAAACGAATGGTGTGTTGGGTCATTGGGCAGGATCCACAGACTTTCAACTGAAGCGTAATCAAGGGCGTGACGATCAAATTGAACGTTTGATAAGTATGAGGCTTATGTTACCTGTTTAGAACATGTGTTGTCGAGCTTGAGCTATTAGTTTGAACTGATGTCATTCGAACAGGGTCATGTTTTAATTAGTTTGAACATGTGCTATTCGTGGATGTAATGAACTATGTTGAGTTGAATTATGTATGTGCTTGCGAGATAGAATTGGGTATATTATGCTAACATTCGACACATATGGGGCAAAACAGGGGAGAGGAGGGACCAGACCCTACCGCCACAGGCCATGGCGGTAGTGTCCAGCACCCTACCGCCATGGCCTGTGGCGGTAGGGTCCGGTCCTACCGCCAACGGTTTTGGTTTCTTCGTCACAGAACCTTTGCCCCCCTACCGCCATGCAGCCTGGCGGTAGGGTCCAGCAACCTACCGCCATGGCCTGTGGCGGTAGGGTCCGGTCCTACCGCCAACAGTCTTGGTTTCTTCGTCACAGAACCTTTGCCCCCCCTACCGCCATGCAACTTTGGCGGTAGGAGGTCAGCACCTACCGCCATGTCATTTGGCGGTAGGGTTCTAACTCAAAACAGAGCACTCTGCTCATATACCCCACTTCTCTTCACAGCACAACATTTTTTCAATAAGAATCATGACAAATCCCAGAATACACTAACAAACTAAATTCATTCACAACACATTGCAAACATCTTCACACCAAATT
Organism: Aegilops bicornis; assembly: GCA_021605145.1. Taxonomy (NCBI): domain Eukaryota; kingdom Viridiplantae; phylum Streptophyta; class Magnoliopsida; order Poales; family Poaceae; genus Aegilops; species Aegilops bicornis. The sequence goes on from CM038673.1 coordinate 632,336,511, forward strand.
CAATACAAATGGCAAATTCATTCACGACAAGTTCACGACACATTGGCTTTTTGCCTTAGTACTACATAGTTCATGATAAATTTGGCATGGCTTCATCCGGTTACATGACGAGTCCACCGAAGGCGACGGCTTTCTTGAGTCATACGGGCCATTTCCCCTTCACACGCGTGCCTCATCCTCCTCTTGTGCCTTGCGAGCTCTTGCAAGCTTTCTTGCCCTCTCCTCCTCACGAGCAAGCTTAAGCTTGGCGTGCCCTCTCCTCCTCGCGTTGCTTCCGCTCCATCCTCTCTTTTGACGACGCTCTTCCTCCAAGCCTCTTTGAAACCTTTCTTCGAACAGCCGTTGGCGCCTAAAACAATCTTCTAATTGGTCCTTTTGGATATCTTTTGGCACTTCATGATCTATCCAGCTGAAGTACTTGCATAGAGGAGGCGGTGACTGCATATAAAACGGATGTTAGTGATGGCACACAGTTGAGAGTAACATGTTACTTCTCTAGTATACCGGTGGAAGGTCATAGGCGTTAGTTGGAAGCGCACGATCGTAAGCATAATTGGGGCAAACAAAGTATCTCCTTCCTTCGGTCCATGACTTCTTTCGGTCGGTGGACTCCTTCACCTTGCAAACATCTCCACACCAACATGGCGGAATATTCACATCCTTCTCCTTCACCTTGTCCAAAGATGCGTCCTTCCACTTGTGTGGCATGTCTTCATGGTGAGCACACGATGGCCTTGTCATGGAACCGGATGAAGCCATGCCCTACAACAAATAAAGATGTTAAGTCTAAATATGAACACATTGACATGTAAAGGGGCAATATATCAACACATGCATGAACATATTAAAAGTAGTACCATTCACATTATTTAACCATCCGGATTGCGCAACACGTCGATAGGCCTTCCCCTATCAACCCGACGTGTCCTAGAACCACCGAATACACGGCCACGGGCCCCTACAAGGCTAGTCCTTCCTCCACGGCCACGGCTCCCTCCAAGGCTAGTCCTTCCTCCACGGCCGCGGCCCCCTCCAATGTTAGCCCTTCCTCCACGGCCACGGCCCCTCCAAGGCTATTGCTCGATCCCACGTGTTTGACTAGTGCCCGTGTTGGTTCTTCGTTTCTTGCATGTCCTAACGTTGTGTCCTGTGTCATTGCATTCTCCACAATTGTTGTTTTCCGGTGGCTCCATGAAATGACCACTACCAAATTGCTTCATTCCGGTGTATCCAGCTAGATCATCCATGTCACTCCGGAATCTCTTCTTTCTTCTTCTTCCCCTCATAGGCACCATGAGTGCGGGATCGCACAATGTCCGGCCCAACATACTCAGGCCTTGTGAGGCATCAAGGAAAGGATTGAACCGAGGCGCCCACGTCAACCTTGTTCTTTCCAATGTAAACTCGTGCAAGCGCACCATTGTGCCATCGGATACGTTCATGTTTCTCACCCGTCTTTGCGGTCATCAAATGCGAGCAAGGCCAATGATACTTGTGTGGCCTCTCACACTGGCACCAACGGTTTTAAGGCGCACCTCGTAAGCAACTCCACCGTAAGACCTATCGTCCCTTGTTGTCCCACCGGCTCATCGATTTGATAGATCATTTCTTTTTCATTATATGTGATCACTTGTTGTTTGGCGGACTTGGCGCTTGATGCAACAACCAATCATGAACCTTTAATGGATAGTCCATCTTTTCCCCAATCCACTTGGCCGTGCTTGCATAATGCTTTAGGAAGTACTCATTGAGCTTGATGAAAGTGTACTTGAGTATTGCGGTCACCGGCAAGGAACGTACACCCTTCAACACATTGTTGAAGCATTCCACCATGTTGCTTGTCATGTCCCCATATCGCATACCTCCTTCATCGTAAGCGTGACCACTTTTCCTTCTCCGGAAAGTGCCTAACCAAGAATTCTTTCCCCCCTTTGTTCTTCTCCAAAGCCTCGAGGAGTTTATCATATCGGGTCTTGAATGTGGCGGTGTTGAAAGCAACGCAAACAAGGGTAAGGTCTTTTCAAAACTCCTTGCTCTTGCATGCCCGGTAAAAGTTTGCAACAAAGTGTCTCATGCACCAACGGTGTTGAAGCTTTGGAAGACCGGGAATTGAAGGAAATATGCCCTAGAGGCAATAATAAAGTTATTATTTATTTCCTTATATCATGATAAATGTTTATTATTCATGCTAGAATTGTATTAACCGGAAACATAATACATGTGTGAATACATAGACAAACACGATAGTCACTAGTAAGCCTCTACTAGACTAGCTCATTAATCAAAGATGGTTGTGTTTCCTAACCATAGACATGTGTTGTCATTTGATTAATGGGATCACCTCATTAGAAGAATGATGTGATTGACATGACCCATTCCGTTAGCTTAGCACTTGATCGTTTAGTATATTGCTATTGCTTTCTTCATGACTTATACATGTTCCTCGTAACTATGAGATTATGCAACTCCGTTTACGGAGGAACACTTTGGGTACTACCAAGCGTCACAACGTAATCGGGTGATCATAAAGGAGTACTACAGGTGTCTCCAAAGGTACTTGTTGGGTTGGCGTATTTGAGATTAGGTTTTGTCACTCCGATTGCTCGGAGAGGTATCTCTGGGCCTTCTCGGTAATACACATCACATAAGCCTTGCAAGCATTACAACTAATGAGTTAGTTGTGAGATGATGTATTACGGAACGAGTAAAGAGACTTACCAAGAATTGAGATTGAACTAGGTATTGGATACCGACGATCGAATCTCGGGTAAGTAACATACCGATGACAAAGGGAACAACGTATGTTGTTATGCGGTTTGACCGATAAAGATCTTCGTAGAATATGTAGGAACCAATATGGGCATCCAGGTTCCGCTATTGGTTATTGACCGAGAATGGTTCTAGGTCATGTCTACATAGTTCTCGAACCCGTAGGGTCCGCACGCTTAAACGCGTTCGATGGCGGTTCATTATGAGTTTATAAGTTTTGATGTACCGAAGGTTGTTCGAGTCCCGGATGTGATCACGGACATGACGAGGAGTCTCGAAATGGTCGAGACATAAAGATTGATATATTGGAAGCCTATGTTTGGACTTGGAAAGGTTCCGGATGAAAGCAGGAAGTTCTGAACACCGGGGGGTTACCGGAACCCCCCGGGGGGTCAATGGGCCTTGATGGGCCATAGGGAGAAGAGGAAGGGCCGGCCAGGGCAGGCCGCGCGCCCCCCTCCCCCTCTAGTCCGAATAGGACAAGGAAAGGGGGGCGGCGCCCCCCTTCTCTCTTCCCCCTCCCCAATCCTATTCCAACTAGGAAAGGGGGGGGAGTCCTACTCCCGGTGGGAGTAGGACTCCTCCAGCGCCCCTTGGGCTGGCCGCACCCCTTTGCTCCTTTATATACGGGCGGGGGCACCCCAGGACACACAAGTTGATCTACGGATCGTTCCTTAGCCGTGTGCGGTGCCCCCTTCCACCATATTCCACTTCAGTCATATCGTCGCAGAGCTTAGGCGAAGCCCTGCACCGGAGAAGTCATATCGTCGCGGAGCTTAGGCGAAGCCCTGCGTCGGTGGAGCATCATCATCGTCACCACGCCGTCGTGCTGACGGAACTCATCCCCGACGCTTTGCTGGATCGGAGCCCGGGGATCGTCATCGAACTGAACGTGTCGAACACGGAGGTGCCGTCGTTCGGTACTTGGATCGGTCGGATCGTGAAGACGTCGACTACATCAACCGCGTTGTTATAACGCGCTTCCGCTTTCGGTCTCACGAGTGCGTGGACAGACACTCTCCCTCTCGTTGCTATGCCATCACCATGGTCCCGTGTGTGCGAGGGAAATTTTTGAAATTACTACGTTCCCCAACAGTGGTATCGAGCCAGTTTTATGCGTTGATGTCATATGCACGAGTAGAACACAAGTGAGTTGTGGGCGATATAAGTCATACCGCTTACCGGCATGTCATACTTTGGTTCAGCGGTATTGTGAGATGAAGCGGCCCGGACCGACATTACGCGTACGCTTACGCGAGACTGGTTTCACCGCTCCGAGCACTCGTTGCTTAAAGGTGACCGGCGGGTGTCTGTCTCTCTCACTTTAGTTTAACCGAGTGTGGCTACGCCCGGTCCTTGCGAAGGTTAAAACAGCACCAACTTGACAAACTATCGTTGTGGTTTTGATGCGTAGGTAAGAACGGTTCTTGCTCAGCCCATAGCAGCCACGTAAAACTTGCAACAACAAAGTAGAGGATGTCTAATTTGTTTTTGCAGGGCATGTTGTGATGTGATGTGGTCAAGACGTGATGCTATATTTTATTGTATGAGATGATCATGTTTTGTAACCGAGTTATCGGCAACTGGCAGGAGCCATATGGTTGTCGCTTTATTGTATGAAATGCAAGCGCCATGTAATTGCTTTACTTTATCACTAAGCGGTAGCGATAGTCGAGAAGCAATAGTTGGCGAAACGACAAAGATGCTACGATGGAGATCAAGGTGTCGGCGCCGGTGGCGATGGTGATCATGGCGGTGCTTGGCGATGGAGATCACAAGCACAAGATGATGATGACCATATCATATCACTTATATTGATTGCATGTGATGTTTATCCTTTATGCATCTTATCTTGCTTTGATTGACGGTAGCATTATAAGATGATCTCTCACTAAAATTATCAAGAAGTGTTCTCCCCGAGTATGCACCGTTGCGAAAGTTCTTCGTCTTTGAGACACCACGTGATGATCGGGTGTGATAGGCTCTACGTTCAAATACAACGGGTGCAAAACAGTTGCACGCAGAATACTCGAGTTAAACTTGACGAGCCTAGCATATAACAGATATGGCCTCGGAACACGGAGACCGAAAGGTCGAGCGTGAATCATATAGTAGATATGATCAACATAGTGATGTTCACCATTGAAACTACTCCATCTCACGTGATGATGGGACATGGTTTAGTTAATTTGGATCACGTAATCACTTAGATGACTAGAGAGATGTCTGTCTAAGTGGGAGTTTTTAATATGATTAATTAAACTTAAATTTATCATGAACTTAGTACACGATAGTATTTTGCTTGTCTATGTTTCTTGTAGATAGATGGCTCGTCTTTGTTGTTCCGTTGAATTTTAATGCGTTCCTTGAGAAAGCAAAGTTGAAAGATGATGATAGCAATTACACGGACTGGGTCCGTAAATTGAGGATTATCCTCATTGCTGCACGGAAGAATTAAATCCTGGAAGCACCGGCGGGTGCCAGGCCTGTTGCAGAGCAACGCCAGAAGTTGTGAACGTCTGGCGAGCAAAGTCGATGACTACTCGATAGTTCAGTGTGCCATGCTTTACGGCTTAGAACCGGGTCTTCAACGACGTTTTGAGCGTCATGGAGCATATGAGATGTTCCAGGAGTTGAAGTTAATATTTCAAGCAAATGCCCGGATTGAGAGATATGAAGTCTCCAATAAGTTCTATAGCTGCAAGATGGAGGAGAATAGTTACATCGGTGAACATATACTCAAAATGTCCGGGTATAATAATCACTTGATTCAACCGGGAGTTATTCTTCCGGATGATAGTGTCATTGATGTAATTCTCCAATCATCGCCACCAAGCTACAAGAGCTTTGTGATGAACTATAATATGCAAGGGATGACCAAAACAATTCGAGCTCTTCGCAATGCTAAAAGTCATGGAGGTAGAAATCAAGAAAGAGCATCAAGTGTTGATGGTCAACAAGTCCACTAGTTTCAAGAAAAGGGCAAAGGAAAGAAGAAGGGAACTTCAAAAGAACAGCAAGAAAGTTGCTGCTCAAGAGAAGAAACCCAAGTCTGGACCTAAACCTGAAACCGAGTGTTTTTACCAAGAAAAGCTGGACACCTTTGGAAGCGGAACTGCCCCAAGTATTTGGCGGATAAGAAGGATGGCAAGGTGATCAAAGGTATATGTGATATACAAGTTATTGATGTGTACCTTACTAATACTCGCAGTAGTACTGGTATTTGATACTGGTTACATTGCTAATATTTGCAACTCAAACAGGAACTACGGATTAAGCGAAGATTGGCTAAGGACGAGGTGACGATCTTGGCGTGGGAAATGGTTCCAAAGTCGATGTGATCGCGGTCGGCACGCTACCTCTACATCTACCATCGGGATTAGTTTTAGACCTAAATAATTGTTATTTGGTGCCAGCGTTGAGCATGAACATTATATCTGGATCTTGTTTGATGCGAGACGGTTATTCATTTAAGACAGAGAGAATAATGGTTGTTCTATTTATATGAATAATATCTTTTATGGTCATGCACCCTTGAAGAGTGGTCTATTTTATTGAATCTCGATAGTAGTAATACACATATTCATAGTGTTGAAACCAAAAGATGCAGAGTTGATAATGATAATGCAACTTATTTGTGTAATCGCCGTTTGGGTCATATCGGTGTAAAACGCATGAAGAAACTCCATACTGATGGGCTTATGGAATCACTTGATTATGAATCATTTGGTACTTGCGAACCATGCCTCATGGGCAAGATGACTAAAACGCCGTTCTCCGGAACTATGGAGCGAGCAACTGATTTGTTGGAAATCATACATACTGATGTTTGTGGTCCAATGAATGTTGAGGCACGCGACGGGTATCGTTATTTTCTCACCTTCACAGATGATTTGAGCAGATATGGGTATATCTACTTAATGAAACACAAATCTGAAACATTTGAAAAGTTCAAAGAATTTCAGAGTGAAGTGGAAAATCATCGTAACAAGAAAATAAAGTTTCTACGATCTGATCGTGGAGGAGAATATTTGAGTTACGAGTTTGGTTTACATTTGAAACAATGTGGAATAGTTTCACAACTCACACCACCCGGAACACCACAGAGAAATGGTGTGTCCGAACGTCGTAATCGTACTTTACTAGATATGGTGCGATCTATGATGTCTATTCTTGATTTACCGCTATCGCTTTTGGGGATATGCTTTAGAGACGGCCGCGTTCACGTTAAATAGGGCACCATCTAAATCCGTTGAGGCGACACCGTATGAACTGTGGTTTGGCAAGAAACCAAAGTTGTCGTTTCTTAAAGTTTGGGGCTGCGATGCTTATGTAAAGAAACTTCAACCAGATAAGCTCGAACCCAAATCGGAGAAATGTGTCTTCATAGGATACCCAAAGGAGACTGTTGGGTACACCTTCTATCACAGATCTGAAGGCAAGATTTTCCTTGCTAAATTCGGATCCTTTCTAGAGAAGGAGTTTCTCTCGAAAGAAGTGAGTGGGAGGAAAGTAGAACTTGATGAGATAAATGTATCTGCTCCCTTATTGGAAAGTAGTTCATCACAAGAAACGGTTCCTGTGACAACTACACCAATTGGTGAGGAAACTAATGATGTAGATCATGAAAATACAGATCAAGTTACTACTTGAACTTCAGAGGTCAAGGTAGAATAAAATACGCAGGAGTGGTACGGTAATCCTATTACGGAAGTCATGTTACTTGACCATGGCGAACCTACAAACTATGAAGAAGCGATGGTGAGCCCAGATTCATGAAATGGCTGGAAGCCATGAAATCTGAGATGGGATCCATGTATGAGAACAAAGTATGGACTTTGGTTGACTTGCCCGATGATCGGAAAGCCATTGAGAATAAATGGATCTTTAAGAAGAAGACTGACGCTGATGGTAATATAACTGTCTACAAAGCTCGACTTGTTGCAAAAGGTTTTCGACAAGTTCAAGGGGTTGACTATGATGAGACTTTCTCTCCCGTAGCGATGCTTAAGTCTGTCCGAATCATGTTAGCAATTGCCGCATTTTATGATTATGAAATTTGGCAAATGGATGTAAAAACTGCATTCTTGAATGGATTTCTAGAAGAAGAGTTGTATATGATGCAACCAGAAGGTTTTGTTGATCCAAAAGGTGCTAACAAAGTGTGCAAGCTCCAATGATCAATTTATGGTGCAGTGCAAGCCTCTAGGAGTTGGAATAAACGCTTTGATAGTGTGATCAAAGCATATGGTTTTATACAGACTTTTGGAGAAGCCTGTATTTACAAGAAAGTGAGTGGGAGCTCTGTAGCATTTATGATATTATATGTGGACGACATATTATTGATTGGAAATGATATAGAATTCTGGATAGCATAAAAGGATACTTGAATAAAAGTTTTTCAATGAAAGACCTCGGTGAAGCTGCTTACATATTGGGCATCAAGATCTATAGAGATAGATCAAGACGCTTAATTGGACTTTCACAAAGCACATACCTTGATAAAGTTTTGAAGAAGTTCAAAATGGATCGTGCAAAGAAAGGTTTTTACTGTATTACATAAGGTGTAAGATTGAGTCGACTCAATGCCCGACCACACAGAAGATAGAGAGAAAATGAAAGATGTTCCTATGCTTCAGCCATAGGCTCTATCATGTATGCAATGCTGTGTACCAGACTGACGTATGCTTAGCTGTAAGCTTGGCAGGAAGGTACCAAAGTAATCCAGAGTGGATCATCGGACAGCGGTCAAGAACATCCTGAAATACACGAAAAGGACTAAGGATATGTTTCTCGTATATGGAGGTGACAAAGAGCTAGTCGTAAATGGTTACGTCGATGCAAGCTTTGACACTGATCCGGACGATTCTAAATCGCAAACCGGATACGTATTTTTGTTAAACGGTGGAGCTGTCAGTTGATGCAGTTCTAAACAAAGCGTCGTGGCGGGATCTACATGTGAAGCGGAGTACATAGCTGCTTCAAAAGCAGCAAATGAAGGAGTCTGGATGAAAGAGTTCATTTCCGATCTAGGTGTCATACCTAGTGCATCGGGACCAATGAAGATCTTCTGTGACAATACTGGTGCAATTGCCTTGGCAAAAGAATCCAGATTTCACAAGAGGACCAAGCATATCAAAAGACGCTTCAACTCCATTCGGGACCAAGTCCAAGTGGGAGACATAGAGATTTGCAAAATACATACGGATCTGAATGTTGCAGACCCGTTGACTAAGCCTCTTCCACGAGCAAAACATGATCAGCACCAAGACTCCATGGGTGTTAGAATCATTCTTGTGTAATCTAGATTATTGACTCTAGTGCAAGTGGGAGACTGAAGGAAATATGCCCTAGAGGCAATAATAAAGTTATTATTTATTTCCTTATATCATGATAAATGTTTATTATTCATGCTAGAATTGTATTAACCGGAAACATAATACATGTGTGAATACATAGACAAGCAGATAGTCACTAGTAAGCCTCTACTAGACTAGCTCATTAATCAAAGATGGTTGTGTTTCCTAACCATAGACATGTGTTGTCATTTGATTAATGGGATCACCTCATTAGAAGAATGATGTGATTGACATGACCCATTCCGTTAGCTTAGCACTTGATCATTTAGTATATTGCTATTGCTTTCTTCATGACTTATACATGTTCCTCGTAACTATGAGATTATGCAACTCCCGTTTACGGAGGAACACTTTGGGTACTACCAAGCGTCACAACGTAATCGGGTGATCATAAAGGAGTACTACAGGTGTCTCCAAAGGTACTTGTTGGGTTGGCGATTTCGAGATTAGGTTTTGTCACTCCGATTGTCGGAGAGGTATCTCTGGGCCTTCTCGGTAATACACATCACATAAGCCTTGCAAGCATTACAACTAATGAGTTAGTTGTGAGATGATGTATTACGGAACGACTAAAGAGACTTACCAAGAATCTAGATTGAACTAGGTATTGGATACCGGACGAATCTCGGGTAAGTAACATACCGATGACAAAGGGAACAACGTATGTTGTTATGCGGTTTGACCGATAAAGATCTTCAGAGAATATGTAGGAACCAATATGGGCATCCAGGTTCCGCTTATTGGTTATTGACCGAGAATGGTTCTAGGTCATGTCTACATAGTTCTCGAACCCGTAGGGTCCGCACGCTTAAACGCTTCGATGGCGGTTCATTATGAGTTTATAAGTTTTGATGTACCGAAGGTTGTTCGAGTGCGGATGTGATCACGGACATGACGAGGAGTCTCGAAATGGTCGAGACATAAAGATTGATATATTGGAAGCCTATGTTTGGACTTGGAAAGGTTAGGATGAAAACAGAAGTGGCCGGAACACCGGGGTTACCGGAACCCCGGGGTCAATGGGCCTTGATGGGCCATAGGGAGAAGAGGAAGGGCCGGCCAGGGCAGGCCGCCCTCCCCTCTAGTCCGAATAGGACAAGGAAAGGGGGGCGGCGCTCTCTCTTCCTCCCCAATCCTATTCCAACTAGGAAAGGGGGAGTCCTACTCCCGGTGGGAGTAGGACTCCTCCAGGCGCGCCCCCCTTGGGCTGGCCGCACCCCCCTTGCTCCTTTATATACGGGGCAGGGGGCACCCCAAGACACACAAGTTGATCTACGGATCGTTCCTTAGCCGTGTGCGGTGCCCCTTCCACCATATTCCACTTGATCATATCGTCAGCAGAGCTTAGGCGAAGCCCCGCGCGGAGAAGTCATATCGTCATGAGCTTAGGCGAAGCCCTGCGTCGGTGGAGCATCATCATCGTCACCACGCCGTCGTCTTGACGGAACTCATCCCCGACGCTTTGCTGGATCGGAGCCGGGGATCGTCATCGAGCTGAGCGTGTCTTTGAACACGGAGGTGCCGTCACGTTCGGTACTTGGATCGGTCGGATCGTGAAGACGACGACTACATCAACCGCGTTGTTATAACGCTTCGCTTCGGTCTCACGAGTGCGTGACAGACACTCTCCCCTCTCGTTGCTATGCCATCACCATGGTCCTGTGTGTGCGTAGGAAAATTTTTGAAATTACTACGTTCCCCAACAGGAATATCAACGTCTATTGCTTTGAGAATCCCATGATGGCGATCCGATATAATGCATACCTCTCGCTTGCCTATCACCTTGGTTCTCACATGCCCCATGAACGACTCCCAATTATCATCGTGCTCCGAAGGCACCAAGGCAAATGCCACCGGCAACATGTTATCATTTGAAGAGTGGGCCATCGCCACCATCAATGTGCCCTTGTATTTGCCGGTCAAGAATGTACCATCTATAGACAACACCGGGCGACAATACGTGAATGCCTCAATGCATTGTCCAAAGCTCCAGAAGGCACGACGAAACACTCTGGCAATTGACTCCACCCGATGGCGCATTCCCGTGTTTCGATGAGCAATTGCTGCCAACATCTTGGGGAGAATGTTATATGCTGCCTCATAATCACCATGCAACATCCTAATAGTGTTTGCCTTCGCCATCCATGCATTCCGTACTTGACTGGTGTCCGAATTGTTCCTCAATCGAAGACATGAGAAACTTGACCTTCACGGTTGGATCATGTGCTATTTGATGCAACGATTTATATCCTAGATACTCCGACGTGAGTTGACGGTGTCCTTTGCTTTGGTTGGCCTTGTCCGAGGGTACGCACGTGTGAGTGCCAACATGACTCTTCAAGACCCATTGCCCGGTTTCTTTGATTTTTCTACCGCGGACCATCCATTTGCAACCTTCTTTGTCACATTTGACCGTGTAATCGAAGTTTTTGATTTGAATGACCAATAACAAACGGCCTATGGTTCCTAATGGCATAGTCACACAACCATATCTTGAACTCTACCAAAGAACCAAACTTGATGCCTTTCTTCAAATGAGCATTCTCATCCTCATTTTCTGGTCGAGGATCACTGAATTTGGGGCACGGCGTTGGCTCGGACAACCATAATCTCATCCCACCATCAACGACTGCATTGTCCGCAAGACTCACATCTCTAAACAAAGGCGGCCCTCTCTCCTTGCCGGTCACCTTCTTGTAGATTTCGTTTTCTTGCGCAGTCAACCCATCCTCATCCAACTCTTCCTCCGGACCCTCATCATCCGAGTTATACCCACACATACGGTTATAAGGGAGGGTACGGTCCATGTCTTGTTGACGCACAATGACATCCGAGTTACCAATTGGATTGTAATGGATCTCTTCATTCTCCGAGTAAACATCCTCCTCTAGAGCAACAATAGCATCATCATCAACATGAGGAATAGCATCTTCTTCAACATGAGGAATAGCATCATGACGGAGTACTATGGCGCTAGCGTTGATATGATCTTCATTGGGTTGGCTACTTGGTGGTTGGCTAGAAGAATTGGGGACATACACCTCGGCACTGTCATCATGCATGGGGGAGGATGTATTGCGGTTGAGATCAATTTGCAAAGGAGGAGGAGGATCAACCTTTGTGGCAAAGATCTCAAAAGACTTGTCTTGTGATGCGTCTACTTTTTCCTTGTACACATTCCAATGCAATTGGGAGGTGATGGGCATACTCTTTAATCGGGACTTTACTCCCAATCCAACGTCATACCTCCCAATAAGCTTAACCTCGGCATTTGGGTCATTCTAATGTAAGACGCTTCTCACTTGAACTACAAGATCATCAAAGCTTGGACTTGTGTCAAAAACCATAGCCTCTTCCCCTTCATCGTCATTTCCAAGCATAAATGTCGACTTGTCCAAATAATGAACGTTTATGAGCTTATGCATCTAAGAAAATGGGAACAATATAATCAATCCATATATGTCATCCAACCAACACAAATGGCCAAATGAACGAAATTTTGCATAACTACTATTCATACTAAAGTTAACCTAACAATTAACCACTAACCCTAACCATAACCCCTAACATAACCACTATAACCCTAACCCCAACATAACCACCAACATAACCACCCAACATCCCTAACCCTAACCCTTACACCAACCCCTAACATAACCACAACCCTAGCCATAAATGCATCATAAATGGATCATAAATGCACACAACAACATCAACACCTAGGGTTTGCAATAAATTGACCAAATCAACACAAAACAAAGATCTCAACCAATCAAAAGAAGGGGGAATGGGGGAGGTACCTTGGGTGATGAAAATGCTCCGGATCCACCGATGAAATCCCAAGCAAATGGAGTGGATCTAGGGGGGTTTGTGAGGGGGAGAGAGGGGGAAGAGGAGCTGAGCACGGGGAAGAAGGTGAGTGGGGAGCAAGAGTGGTGGTGGGGCCCACAAACCAGCCCCTCCCCACCTTATCCAGAACACAGGACCCTACCGCCAGAGGGTATGGCGGTAGGCTCCAGTAACCTACCGCCGTAGGGGATGGCGGTAGGCCCTTTTCCACGTCGGGCCGTCGCCAACGGCCGTCGGTCGTCGTCAAATGGCCTACCGCCGTAGGCTATGGCGGTAGAGACACGCAATCCTACCGCCAGGCCCGCTGGCGGTAGGCAAAAGGGTCAGATCCCGAAATTTTTCTGAACTGGGGTCAGATCCCGATTTTCTTTCCAAAAAGGGTCAAAACACGAAATTTTACCTCGATGCGATCGATGTCCCAGCTTTATTTAACAAGACATTTTGAACGATGTAATTGTTTTTCCTGTGCAATAAAGTGCGTCATGGAAGCTTTTCGTCAAAAGAGAAAGACTTCGATGGGCTAATCTGCAACCGAGCTCATATGCTCCCGCATGAATAGTAAAATCGAAAAAAAATAAAAAAATTCAAAAAATTCCAATTTTTTTGAGAGAAACATTGACAAAAGTTCTAAGTGCCAGCAAAAATTCATTATGAAATCACATTCCTAGAAGGCGTGGCAAAAAAAACAAAAATAGTACTCTAAAAAAGCTAATATCAAACGCATTTTGAGGCACTGAATTTGTTTCTTTTGCCACGCCTTACAGGAATGTGATTTCATGATGAATTTTTGCAGGCACTTAGAACTTTTGTCAATGTTTCTCTCAAAAAAAATTAGAATTTTTTGATTTTTTTTCGATTTTACTGTTCATGTGGGAGCATATGAGCTCGGGTGCAGAATGGACTTTTCGTTCGATGATTTTTCTTTTGCGGGGGAGACTTCAATGATCTATATACATGTTCGTGTGCATACCTAGTGCGCGCGATAATATCACGATGTATCTAAACGCCATATTCTTACATGGTTAAGCCTGGGTGACATTGGATGGGTAGGCTTTTGTTCCAGATCTTGCAGATAAATTTGGACACTTGCTCTCAAGGGATGAGTTGAGTGTGCCGCGCGCATAGCTTTTCTTTTGTTTTTGTTAGTCACATAATATGCTAGCCAGCTTAGGACTGGGGTTGTTCAGCAGGAGGAGCTAGCATTATATCTTAGCTTAGTTTAGATCATGGCCCATCAAGAATACACATACACCATACACTATTGTTTAGTTGTGGTTACCTCAGCATGATGGTACTTTTCATGGTGGCAATCAATTAGCCACCATAGGCTAGGTGTGTACCATCGCCGTCATGGCATATCAACTTTGCAAAGCCACTCGGAGATAATGATCGGTTTCTCAGTTAAGATTGCTTGGAAATCCAATGCTACCTGCAAACCACTCTCTGCTAGCCGCAAGCTACTCATGTATACAAATCAAGTGAGGTGTGCCCCACTTGCACTGCTTGACTTGGACATACGCAACGCGGAGTAACGTGATCATCATTTTTTTCACTAATACACAATGCTTGTGTATCTTTCCATTGAAAGGAGAAGTTTAAATGAGAAGAAAGGAAGGGTACGTACATCACATGGCACAACCACAAGATAGCGTAAACATGGTGCCCGGAGCAGAAAGACATGGGATGCTCAGCCAAACAAAAACTGCATCATATCGCTAAACTACCCTAGCCCAGAGAAACGGCCTGAACCAAAACGATGTCCCAAATCTCAAAATCCAGCACCGAGCGCACCACGAGCAACCAAGACGACACCTTCATGAAGGGAACAAACACAGTGACGTTGCCGCTATCCGATCCAAGGTACCGGACATGGGTTCCCCCCGGTGCTCAAAGAGGGGCATGGAGAAAGGCCGTGTCAGTGCTCCCAAGAAGGGGACCGTGCCCGCACAGATGTAGCCGCTGCCAGCATCAACAAGCTAAGCAGGGATTTTGTCCTGGCCTATGTCTGAGAAATCCCAAAGCCAGGATCCAAAGACGGGGAACATGTAGCAAGTTGGGACTGCCACTATCAGGTGGGCATCCACGCCCGCCCCCGGGCATGCGAGTATTGGATCCGACGGAGGAGAGGCGAGGAAAGGGGTGGTGGTTAGGGTTGGAAAGGCAACGAGGAGGCATAGAGATCCAGCACCCGGGATGCAACGGTAGCCGGCAATGTCGGCGAACCATAATCTGGAGAGACGCACGGACCTGGACCCATGAGGACAAGGCCGCCAAAACTCAGGCAGCCAAGGAAGTCGGAAAGGGCACAACTTCTAGAGTACCAGGTCCGGAGCCGCTATGGGAGAGAACGCCACCGAGCCATGGACACTAGACAACGCAGATCCGGGCTCACCAGGATCGGAGTAGCTATGGCAGGATCCACCAGATGTTAGCCACCGCACCACTGAAGACTACAACATTCGTACCACTATCAAGCAGAACGGCTGCAGGCCCCACCTACGGAACTAACAAGCGGAGCAGCCGTCGGCATACCACAACAACGGCAAGAGTACACGACCACGGCCAGCGCACACACACCGCAAGACGTGCTGACGCTCGCCGAAGCCCTCCCCGCGGCCCCCATAGCCAGATAGGGAGGTGTCGCCAATCGACGAGGAGGAGCACCCGCAGCCTCGAACATTGTCCTTAAGACATGGAGACATGTGGGTTATTTGGAAACAAATTAAGTAATTTACCTAGTTGTAGTTGTCCATCAATTATCGAGAAGGTTAATTATGCTAATCATAGAAAGTTGACTTTGAGCACATTAAGTGGTTAAACCAGTTTGATTAGTTTGGGTGACGTGGATGCCTAACTAACAATGGAGCTAATTAGTTTGCAAGCTGGCTAAAGTGTACTAGCTGCTCCTATAGATGTGTGAACACAGATAGATAGAGTTTATATTTTATTTTTTGCGGGGAAGATACATAGGGTTTTATTCCATAGCTCCTGCATATGGATAGACATATTGATTTGGACACTTGCTAGAACCGAAGAGTTAACAGTTGAGTGTGACATGTCGCTTTTGCTTGGGTTGTGTTAGTCACAGGCTAGCTTAATTAGGACTGGGATGGATTGTTCAGCAGGAGGAGCTACTGCATGCCTTTGCTTAGTTTAGAGCATAGCCCACCAACACATACTACACCATTGTCTTCGTCGACCACATGCATGATAGTACTTGTCATTGCCACAACTTAACTGATTAGCCACTACTAGCTGTATACCATCGTTGTCATGGAAGAATTATCAGCTTTGCAAACCACATTAACATTATTGACATGTCGGTTAAATTTCCTTGGAAGTACATTGTAAATTTGGGATTATCCATTTTGCGTACGTACTGATGCAGTAATTCTTTCCGGAGGTCTTAATGCTCTCTTATAAAAATCCACACCCCCCCACCCCCCGCGTTGGATGATAAAACACGTACGGACCACATGATCTGAACGTATACAAGCAGTTATAGGGTCAGCGTTGGAGATGCCCTAAGAAAACAAACAGAAAACATGTATTGCCTAGGCGAAATTGCTATAATCCCCCAATCCGTAACTGTAGCATTACTCTTCTTACCTAGGCAAGGTGAAAGAGAGGCTCTTATATGTAAAAAAAGAAAAAAAACTCGTACCCAATCACACTGATCTGCCACTCATGCGTTATGTGCTTATGCTGAGTTGGGTGGGTGAGGTCGGTGGACGTCTAGCCAATGGTATCTGAGTATAGCATAGCTAGGCAGCTACTGTAACTGGGCGGCAAAGCAATGTTTTTGCCGTTAGGGGTTAAAGTAAGTAGCTAGCTATGGACCAAATTAAAAGTGCTCTCTTGCAGCAGATCAAGCAACTTCCAAGAAACCAGGCTAGCTAGCTAGAGAAGACGTGACCAGGCAAAAGAGGAAAATGTTACTCTGGCACATAGTGGTGCTACACGTTCCACCCTGTCGAAAAATGTATTGGTGGAAACACACCAATAATTTGTAGAGGTTCATGAGAAAACGCCTCCATTCAATTGCGAGGTACTAAAAGAAAAGCTAGCAACCCGAAAAATGCGGCGATGAAGAAAAGAAAACTAAACAGAGGGCTTTTCTTTTCTCGGCAAAAATCAGTGCTGCTGAATTCTCAGATTTCTCTCTCGGTTTGCCACATGCTGTGGAGTATATATATATGCAACATTGCCTGTTCTAGATAGACAGATATATGTATGGTTCTGGAATCTGAGAGGCGACTAGAAAACAAAAATATTCCACGAAGAACCATTTGGCCTAGACAAGGCGGAGCCTCCCAGATATCTCCTGACGCAGAGCGTGGAAGAGAAACCAACGGACGGTTCGGCAGCGACAAGGGACGTGTTTCCCTCCGTACTTGTGCATGAATGCAGCGTCGGTGAGCTAGCTCATCACATGCATGCATCATCCATGTCTGTCTGTTTACAAGTCAGGTGACGTGCATCATGAACCACACTTGCACTGCCCCACAACTTGCAGCTATTGCTAACTTGATCTTCTCTCTCTATATCTGCTAGAGGAGCTGCATGCCAGGAGGTACTTTCAACTGCAGGAATCTGTAGTTTTTTCCTTCACGATTTCGACCTTTAGGAGTTCTTTTACCATAGGTGCGTTTATGCTCACTGATTCAATTTGTATGCTCTACCAGCATCCACCTCCATATCCCTTTTTCAAAGAACTGTCTCTTTTTATCTATCAGGAGGGAGTAAAGAGAGTCTGAAAATAAGTCATAACTAGACGGTTTCGACAGACTTGGTTGTATGGTACCGGTTTTCCGGTCCGGTTTTAGTAAAGTGATGATGCATACGTGCTACTCGCACGCTGCAAGGGATCTTTTCCTTTGGAACTACTATAGTGTCAAAAAAGTCTTATATTTTGACACGAAGGGAGTATAAAAGAGGAAGTCAAAGAGAGTCCGAACAAAAGGCGCCATGCTCATTGCAACCCTGTGTTAGAAATATTGTAACAGAATAGTAGATAGAGATAATCTTGTATCGCAAGTCATATAACTCTTATGTTTATCTTTCTATCTCTATCCCTCTCGTTGTAATACGGTTGGAGATTATTCTCATCAACCGAACCATGTACATGACCGCGAGATCCTTCTCGCTCAATCAATATAAATAACGCGGGCTCCCATGTATGGGAGTTTGAGACGCTTCATAATTCTTTCATGGTAGTCAGAGCCTTCTTCTTCCTCTACATCTAGCTCTCTATCAGATTAACCCTAGCCGCCACCACACAGATCCCTTCAGATCAAAACCAAGCCGCAACCATGTCCTCCTCCAGCTCAAGTTCCTTCTCTGGCCTAAACAACAACACCTCCGAACCCTTGAGCCGCACCAACTACATCCTATGGCGTGCCCAGGCTCGCTCTCAGATCATGGGGGCTGGCCTGTATGGGTACCTAGATGAAACAAACCCCGAGCCCTCCAAAACAATTACAGCAAAAAACTCTGAAGGTAAGGAACAGTTTGTTCTGAATCCTTCCTACACCCCTTGGTTAATCCAAGACCAGCAGATTGTAGCCTATCTGCTGAGAAACCTCTCCAAAGAAATCCTTGTGCAAGTCGCCTCGATGGATACATCTCGTGCGATCTGGACAACACTCTCCACCATGTTTGCCTCCCAATCCAAATCCCGTGCAAACAATCTCAGAATCTCCCTAACCAATGCCCACAAAGGCTCCCAATCTGCCGCTGATTACTTTGGCTATATGAGATCGCTTTCAGATGAACTTGCAGCAGCAGGGAGGGGCATCGGAGAAGAAGAGCTGCTCTCCTTCATCATTGCAGGGCTGGATATGGACTATCAGCCCATCATATCTGCCCTCGACGTCCGCACCGACCCTGTCTCCGTCGACGAGCTGTTTGCCATGGTGGCAAACTTCGACCAGCGTGTCGAGCTCTTCCATGGCTCTGGAGCAGGAGGCTTCAAATCCTCAGCCAACATGGCTGCAAGAAATCGCGGCGGCGGCGGCAAGGGCAACAACCGTGGCTCGCCCAAACCCACCAATGGTGGTGGTGGCGGGTATCACGGTGGTGGCAGCAACAACAATGGCGGCGGCGGCAACGCCAACAACAACTACAACCATGGTGGCGGCGGTCCCTTCTACAACAACAGCAACAACCATGGACGTCCCTTCTACAACAACAATCAGGGGCGTCAGCGTGGGTACAATGGTGGCTACGGTGGCAACTATGGCGGCGGCAACAATTTTCAAGGGTATGATGAGTATGAGGGAAAATGTCAAATCTGTAAAAAAAACTAACCACATAGCAAAAGATTGTCGCTGGCGCTATGAAGAAAAGAAGAAGAAAGTTGCAGCAGCCGCAAACACGTCCTATGGAGTGGACACAAATTGGTATGCAGATACGGGCGCCACCGAGCATATCACCCCGGACATGGAAAGGATGACCATGCAAGAGAAGTATCATGGCCATGATCAAATCAACACCGCAGCAAATGGTCCAGGTATGATGATAAGTCACATTGGTCAATCTATTATTAAAACCCCTCATCGTGATATTCGTCTCAATGATGTTCTACTTGTTCCTCATGCATCAAAACATCTTGCCTCAGTCCATAGAATTACTCTTGCCAATGGTGTCTTCATTGAGTTTCATCCGTTTTTCTTTTTGATAAAGGATCAAGCCACGAGGAGGGTTCCACTAGTAGAAAACAGGGCTTTCGTCCAGGCCAGTTTAGCCCATTAGTCCCGGTTCAATCCAGAACCGGGACCAATGGAGCTATTTGCCCCGGTTCGTGAGCCTGAGGGGCCGGGCCACGTGGGCCATTGGTCCCGGTTCGTCCGAACCTTTTGGTCCCGGTTGGTGGGAATGAACCGGGACCAATGGTCTGCTCTGCCCACCACTATTGGTCCCGGTTGGTGGCTTGAACCGTGACCAAAGGCCTCCCTTTAGTCCCAGCTCATGCCACCAACCGGGTCTAATGGTGCTGCCTATATATAGCCCCTCGCGCAAGAGCGAGCACTGCCTGCTTTTTTCCGGCCGAGGGGGAAAGGGCTTGGTGGTGCTCTAGCTCACCTCCTATGCACACAAGGTGTTCGATGGAATGCCCGAGCCACACTACTTAAGGTTTCTCCTCTCCAAGCTCGACCGCCAAGCTCCATTTTCCTTAATATTTATCTAGGTTTAGCGGTCCGTCACGCCCGTCCCCGTCTTCATCGTCGTCGATCACCAGCGCCGATCTCATCGCCCGGCACCACCGTGGTGAGCCTCTTGTTCTTATCTTCTTTACGAAAGGAAAAATATTATTACTTGTTTGTTTAGATAGATACTTGTATTATTTTCTTACTTTTATTATTGCATCTTATATAGTGCGATGGTTTTGGTCTCCGCGCCCGTCGGCCCTCGTCCTGTCTATGATTCGGATGTGGTATATATTATCTTTTCATAACTATTGGTTCATTTATTGTTTATGAACATTATGCCGACCAACGTGACATAGATTTTATTTACCTAGGAGGTTGTTGAACGGAAATTCCAACCGACCCTATTGTCGAGAGGTTAAATTTAGTTGAAGAAGAAAATAATTTCTTGAAGGAAAAAATAAAAAAACTTGAGGAGGAGAAGATGATATTGGAGTTGCATGTTGCGGATGTCGTCGATGATCACAAGATCAAGTTGGATGCAATGTGCTTGAAGATAAGAAAGATTAGAAAATATGCCATTCATACCGAGGCTTGGTATCATTATGCCGTTGGATCAGTTGTTACCTTGGTTGCGATTATGATCGTATTTGTTTTCGCATTGAAATGTTTTACATAGTTTCAATGTATGATTTAATTAATTTAGATGCTCTGCAGAGCTTTATGTTGTTAGATGAGAACTATGTATGTACTTTGGTTTTTATGTGATGATGAACTTCTATTAATTTGATCACTTAATTATCTATTCATGATGTTCTGTAATGATTTTTGACACACGTAATTATATATAATGCACGCAAATGAACCGGCAATGGATGTACGGTGATGACACACCTCCGAGTACATTAAGGGCGTGCATGATTTTCTCGAAGTGGCTGAGGCAAACAAGCAGAATGGTTTTATGTGTTGTCCATGCCCTATATGTGGGAATATGAAGACTTACTCTGACAGGAAAATCCTTCACACCCACCTGCTTTACAAGGGTTTCATGCCACACTATAATATTTGGACAAGGCACGGAGAAATAGGGGTTATGATGGAAGACGGCGAGGAAGAAGAGTACGATGACAACTATGTGCCCCCTGAATACGGTGATGCTCTTGAACATCAAGATGCAAGACGATGTGCACGATGGTCTGGAGCAGGCGAAGCTGCTGAAGATCAAGAGGAACCAGACGATGTGCCCGATGATGATGATCTCCGCCGGGTCATTGTCGATGCAAGGACACAATGCGAAAGTCAAAATGAGAAGCTGAAGTTCGATCGCATGTTAGAGGATCACAAAAAATGGTTGTACCCCAATTGGGAAGATGGCAACACAAAGCTCGGTACCGTACTCGAATTGCTGCAGTGGAAGGCAGAGAATGTTGTGCCTGATAAAGGATTTGAGAAGCTACTGAAAATAATGAAGAAGAAGCTTCCAAAGGATAACGAATTGCTCGACAGTACATACGCAGCAAAGAAGGTCGTATGCCCTCTAGGATTGGAGGTGGAGAAGATACATGCATGCCCTAATGACTGCATCCTCTACCGTGGTGCCTACAAGGATCTGAACGCATGCCGGTATGTGGTGCATTGCGGTATAAGATCGACGAGATGACCCTAGTGATGTTGACGGCGAGCCTCCCGGAAGAGGGTTCTGCGAAGGTGATGTGGTATGCTCCTATAATACCACGGTTGAAACGTCTGTTCGAAGCGGAGAGCATGACAAGTTGATGCGATGGCACAGTGAGGACCGTAAGAAAGACGGAAGTTGAGAGCACCCGCCGACGGGTCGCAGTGGAGAAAAATCGAGAGAAAGTACTGGGATGAGTTTGCAAAGGACCCAAGGAACGTATGGTTTGCTTTAAGCGCGGATGGCATTAATCCTTTTGGGGAGCAGAGCAGCAATCACATCACCTGGCCCGTGACTCTATGTATGTATAACCTTCCTCCTTGGATGTGCATGAAGCGGAAGTTCATTATGATGCCAGTTCTCATCCAAGGCCCTAAGCAACCCGGCAACGACATTGATGTGTACCTAATGCACGCACTGTTTACTTGACACCGATAGTATATACCTGGGAAGCTGCAGGAAGAATGTGTACCTGGGCCATCGTCGATTTCTTCCGACCAACCATCAATGTCGAAAGAAAGGCAAGCATTTCAAAGGCGAGGCAGATCACCGGAAGAAGCCCGCCATGCGTACCGGTGATCACGTACTTGCTATGGTCAATGATTTACACGTAATCTTTGAAAAGGGTCCGGGCGGACTAGCTGTTCCGAATGACGCTGAGAAACACGCACCCATGTGGAAGAAGAAATCTATATTTTGGGACCTACCCTCTTTGGAAAGACCTAGAGGTCCGCTCTTCGATCGACGTGATGCACGTGACGAAGAACCTTTGCGTGAACCTGCTAGGCTTCTTGGGCGTGTATGGGAAGACAAAAGATACACACGAGGCACGAGAGGACCTGCAACACTTGCACGAAAAGAGGGCATGCCTCCGAAGCGGTATGAAGGTCCCGCCACCACGCTCTTACGAAAGTAGAGATAGAAATATTCTTTCAATGACTGCTCGGTATGTAGGTCCCGAATGGCTTCTAGTCGTATATTAAGTGAATAATAAATATGCCAGAGAAAAAGTTCCAGAACCTAAAGTCTCATGACTGCCACGTGATTATGACGCAACAGCTTCCGGTTGCATTGAGGGGGCTTCTACCGGAAAACTTCCGATTAGCCATTGTGAAGCTATGTGCATTCCTCAATGCAATATCTCAGAAGGTGATCGATCCAGAAATCATAGCAACGCTAAGGAGTGATGTGGGCGCAATGTCTTGTCGGTTTCGAGTTGGTGTTCCCACCATCCTTCTTCAATATCATGACGCACGTCCTAGTTCATCTAGTCGACGAGATTGTCATTACGGGGCCCGTATTTCTACACAATATGTACCCCTTTGAGAGATTCATGGGAGTCCTAAAGAAATATGTTCAGTAATCGCTAGGCCAGAAGGAAGCATCTCCATGGGCCATCAAATAGAGGATGTCATCGGGTTTTGTGTTGACTTCATTCCTGGCCTTAAGAAGATAGGTCTCCCTAAATCGCGGTATGAGGGGAGACCCATTTGGAAAAGGCACGCTTGGAAGAGACTCAATAATATGCGAGGACGGATATTCTTGGTCTCAAGCACACTACGATTCTCTGAACTCTACCTTGGTGACCCGTATGTCGATGAACACAAGAACAGTCTGCGCTCCAAACACGGAGCAAAGGCGACGATCGGATTACATGTGAACACATCAGGACTTTCAGTAGTTGGTTGGAAACACGTCTTAGAGGTGACAGCACTGTTTGTGATGAGCTGTACTTGTTGTCCAGGGGACCATCTTCGACTGTAATGATTTGGAAAGGATGCGAGATAAATGGGAATACATTTTACACGATTGACCAAGATGAAAAGAGCACCAACCAAAACAGCGGTGTCCGCTTTGATGCAGCAACCGACAAGGGAAATGACACATATTATGGTTACATAGTAGACATATGGGAACTTGACTACGGAGTAGATTTTAAGGTCCCTTTGTTTAAGTGCAAGTGGGTCAATCTGTCAGAGGCGGGTATGTAGACCCACGATGACGGAATGACAACAGTGGATCTGAAAAATCTTGGGTACTGACGAACCGTTCGTCCTAGCCAATGATGTGGCACAGGTTATCTATGTGAAGGACATGTCTACATCGAGGAAAAGAAAAGATAAGGAAGCGAATACATCATACAATGAGCCAAAGCGCCACATAGTTCTTTAGGGAAAAAGGGACATCCACGGGAGTGGAGGGCAAGACAGACATGTCTCAAGAGTATGAAAAGTTTCATGAAATTCCCCTTCAAAGTCAAGGCTGACCCAAGCATCACGATAAGCGATGAAGATTATCCATGGTTACGGCGCAATAAGCAAACGACACAAGTGAAGAAAAAGTGAAGACTTTCTCCGCAACTATTACGATGATACCATGCCAACTTTGTAATGCATTTAGTATGATACCATTGTCCGTTTTGTACATGCACATGCTATGCCAACTTTTTCAGAGTTCATTTGAAAACTATGAATTTGAAAACCTCGCCAATCAAGGGCGCTCACACCGTTTATAAGCCCATCCCTCTACACACCGTTTTGTTGTAAGCAGAAACAAAATAAAATAAATAAAGCAACAAAGAAAACAAAAAAAGTGTTTTCAAATTTGAAAACTAATGGCACTAACAGAAAGTTTATAATTTTTCTAAAACTAAAAGCAAAAGGAATTAAAAAATAAAGAAAAAAAATAATGCAGAAAACAGAACAAAAAACTGAAAAAAAATAAAAATAGCAACAATAAGTATTTTGTTGTAAGTAGAAACAAAATAAAATAAATAAAGCAACAAATAAAACAAAAAAGAGTTTCAAAATTTGAAAACTAATGGCACTAACAGAAAGTTTATAATTTTTCTAAAACTAAAAGCAAAAAGAATTAAAAAATAAAGCAAAAAACAACAAAAACTAAATAATGCAGAAAAGCAGAACAAAAACTAAAAAAATAAAAATAGCAACAATAAGTATTTTGTTGTAAGTAGAAACAAAATAAAATAAATAAAGCAACAAAGGAACAAAAAAGAGTTTTCAAATTTGAAAACTAATGGCACTAACAGAAAGTTTATAATTTTTTGAAAACTAAAAGCAAAAAGAATTAAAAATAAAGCAAAAGACCAAAAGAAAAATAAACCAAAACCAAAATAAACTAAATAAAGCAACAAATAAAACAAAAAAACAAAAAAAAGTGCCACCTACTGGGCACCCACGGCCTGAATACGACTAGAAACCCTACCATGGGCTAGGATTCAGGCCCGCGGGAGGCCCAGTAGGCCCACAGGCACATATTGCACGTTTAGGCCCGAAAGCCTGCTTTAGAAAGGAGCTCGAGAGGGAAGGCGCACCACACCTTATAAACTGGTGTGGCTCCCTCTCAACTAGCGAGGTGGGACTAAACATTTGGCGCGGGGCAGCACAAGGCCTTTGGTCCCGGTTGGTGGCACCAACCGGGACTAAAGGGGGCAGTGGTACCGGTTCGTGGCACCAACGGGACTAATGCCCCCTTTAGTCCCGGTTGGTGCCTTTAATCCAGTTGGTGGCACCAACCGGGACTAAAGGCATTAGTCGGTTGGTGCCATGAACCAGGACCAATGCTCGATGTATATAAACAACACTTGTGAAAATTTTCAGTTCCATCGGCGCATTTGCCCCCGGACGACGCGGACCTCCTCGACGCCGCCAGCTGCCCGCCGCCGTCGCCGTCACCCGTGCCCGAGCGCCGCTGGCCAGCGCCCTCGAGCCCGGACATAAATCGCTACCGCGCGCCCGACGCCGTCGCCACCCAGCGCCCGGCCGTCGCCTCCCCGCCTCTGCCTCGTCGTCGCCTCTTCCTCGCCGTCGCCTCTGCCTCGCCCCGCGCCACTTTGGTCAGGGCCGGCACCGCCCCCCTCTTCCCCCCTTTTTTTGCAAATATAGCTTTTTTTCCTGATTATGTGTGTATATGTATGAGTATATAAATATCTATTTATATGTCTTTTTTTAGATTTTTTTGTTTTTTGCATTTTTATAAAAATGTATATATGTTCTCTGTGTATATATATGTTTTATGTTCATAGATTTTTAATTGAACATTATTTAAAAAAAAACAAGCAATACTACTTCATGTATTTTTAAGAAGGAAGAAGAAGAAAAAGAATGAGAGGAAAAAGGAAAAAAGAAGAGGAAGAGAGGAGAAGAAGAGGGGAGGAAGAAGAGGAAAAAAGAAGAAAAAGAAGAGGAGAAGAAGAAAGGAATAGAGGAGAAGATTCTATTTTTTCTTCTTCTCCTCTATTCCTGTCTTCTTGGCCTCTTTTTTTTGTTCTTTTTTTTCTTCGGTCTTCTCCTCTGTCATCGTCGATATACCCTCCCGATAACTTCAACATGAGGGGGGTCCATATACCCCTCCCGATAACTTCAATATGTGGGGGTCGATATACCCCTCCCGATAACATTAATTTCTCCCGTGTATGTATCTAAATGGGTTGTCGATATTACCCCTTGAAGCGTTGTCGATATTATCCCGGTCGAGGGTTCTAGGGTCGAGGGATCGAGGGTTCGAGGATCGTCTAAGGGTCGAGGGTTCGAGGGTCGTCGAGGTTCAAGGGTCGAGGATCGCCGAGGTCGAGAGGTTCCTAGTGTCAAAGTATTGAAGAAATCCATGGCTTCATCATTAGCGGAAGTAACCATGGCATGATGGTACGAAGTCCTCCAAAGTTATTCTCGAATGGAGTCCGGATAGGATAATTTGCCTTTTGTATGAATTTCAGCAAAGGCCTTCCAAATAACGATATTCGGAAGGTTCTTGCTGAACTTTGTACCAAAAGCGAATTATCCTATCTTAATTGCTCCAAAATAACTTTGGAGAGCTTCGCACCATCATGCACCTACATTTCGCCTAATGATTAAGACATGGTTTTGTTGAATCCTTTGACACTAGGCAACCTCCCGACCCCTCGGCGATCCTCGACCCCTTGACCCTCGACCGCCCGGCGATCCACGACCCTCTACCCTACCGCGGGCGTCGATGCCCACGTCACTTGTGGGACATAGATGTAGTGTTCAACGCCGACCCCCTCCCGATAGCTTCAACACGTGGGGGGGGTCGATATTACCCCCTCCTAGCTTGAAGCGTTCTCGAGGCCACCCCCTAACCCTTGAAGTGTTGTCGAGGCCACCCCAAACCCTAGAGAAGCAGCGTCGAGGCCACTAATATGATTCCTTATTGTGATTAGCTAGCTAGTTCTACGTTTGCCACTAATATATCCATATCTGTCATGTTTGAATAATAATTGCCATGTTGTAAATATTTGTAGAAACTATGGACAACCCCCGAGACGAAGCACAAGAAGCGTTGTTGAGGGACATAATCGCACAAGGAAGTGATGCCGTCTGCTCGTTGATGTTTCTCAATGACAACGATGGTCTGGAAGGAGAGGGTGAAGATGTTGGGGAACGTAGTAATTTCAAAATTTTAATACGATCACGCAAGACCATGGTGATGGCATAGCAACGAGAGGGGAGAGTGTCCGTCCACGTACCCTCGTAGACCGAAAGCGGAAGCGTTATAACAACGCGGTTGATGTAGTCGTACGTCTTCACGATCCGACCGATCCAAGCACCGAACGTCACGGCACCTCCGAGTTACGCACACGTTCATTTCGATGGCGATCCCGGACTCGATCCACAAAGTGTCGGGGATGAGTTCCGTCAACCTGACGGCGTGGTGGCGATGTTGATGCTCCACCGACGAGGGCTTCGCCTAAGCTCATGACGATATGACTTCTCCAGTGCAGGGCTTCGCCTAAGCTCCGCGACAATATGACCGAAGTGGAATATGGTGGAAGGGGGCACCGCACACGGCTAAGGAAAGATCCATAGATCAACTTGTGTGTCTTGGGGTGCCCCCTGCCCCCGTATATAAAGGAGGCAAGGGGGAGGTGGCCGGCCCTAGGGGGAGGCGCGCAAGGAGGAGTCCTACTCCCACCGGAGTAGGACTCCCCTCTCCTAGTTGGACTAGGATTGGAGGAGGGGAAGAGGAAGGCGCCGCCCCCTTTCCTTGTCCTATTCGGACTAGAGGGGAGGGGGCGCAGCCCTCCTTTGGCTGGCCCTTCCTCTTCTCTCCTATGGCCCATTAGGCCCATGGACCTCCCGGGGGTTCCGGTAACCTCCGGTACTCGGTAAAATCGATTTCACCGGAACACTTCCGATGTCCAAATGTAGGCTTCCAATATATCAATCTTTATGTCTCGACCATTTCGAGACTCCTCGTCATGTCCGTGATCACATCCGGGACTCGAACAACCTTCGGTGCATCAATACTTATAAACTCATAATGAACTGTCATCGAAGCGTTAAGCGTGCGGACCCTACGGGTTCGAGAACTATGTAGACATGACCTAGAACCATTCTCGGTCAATAACCAATAGCGGAACCTGGATGCCCATATTGGTTCCTACATATTCTCTGAAGATCTTTATCGGTCAAACCGCATAACGACATACGTTGTTCCCTTTGTCATCGGTATGTTACTTACCCGAGATTCGATCGTCGGTATCCAATACCTAGTTCAATCTTTACCAAGAAGTCTCTTTACTCGTTCCGTAATACATCATCTCACAACTAACTCATTAGTTGTAATGCTTGCAAGGCTTAAGTGATGTGTATTACCGAGAAGGCCTAGAGATACCTCTCCGACAATCGGAGTGACAAAACCTAATCTCGAAATCTGCCAACCCAACAAGTACCTTTGGAGACACCTGTAGTACTCCTTTATAATCACCCAGTTACGTTGTGACGTTTGGTAGTACCCAAAGTGTTCCTCCGATAAACGGGAGTTGCATAATCTCATAGTTTATAGGAACATGTATGGGTCATGAAGAAAGCATTAACATACTAAACGATCAAGTGTTAAGCTAACGGAATGGGTCATGTCAATCAGATCATTCAACTAATGATGTGACCTTGTTAATCAAATAACAACTCCTTGTTCATGGTTAGGAAACATAACCATCTTTGATTAACAAGATAGTCAAGTAGAGGCATACTAGTGACATACTGTTTGTCTATATATTCACACATGTATTATGTTTCCGGTTAATACAATTCTAGCATGAATAATAAACCTTTATCATGATATAAGGAAATAAATAATAACTTTATTATTGCCTCTAGGGCATATTTCCTTCAGTCTCCCACTTGCACTAGAGTCAATAATCTAGATTACAAAGTGATGATCCTAACACCCATGGAGTCTTGGTGCTGATCATGTTTTGCTCGTGGAAGAGGCTTAGTCAACGGGTGCGCAACATTCAGATCCGTATGTATTTTGCAAATCTCTATGTCTCCCACTTGGACTTGGTCCCGAATGGAATTGAAGCGTCTCTTGATATGCTTGGTCCTCTTGTGAAATCTGGATTCCTTTGCCAAGGCAATTGCACGATTGTCACGAGAAGATCTTCATCGGTCCCGATGCACTAGGTATGACACCTAGATCGGAAATGAACTCTTTCATCCAGACTCCTTCATTCGCTGCTTCGAAGCAGCTATGTACTCCGCTTCACATGTAGATCCCGCCACGACGCTTTGTTTAGAACTGCACCAACCGACAGCTCCACCGTTTAATAAAAACACGTATCCGGTTTGCGATTTAGAATCGTCCGGATCGGTGTCAAAGCTTACATCGGCGTAACCATTTACGACTAGCTCTTTGTCACCTCCATATATGAGAAACATATCCTTAGTCCTTTTCGGGTATTTCAGGATGTTCTTGACCGCTGTCCAGTGATCCATTTCTGGATTACTTTGGTACCTTCCTGCCAAGCTTACAGCTAAGCATACGTCAGGTTTGGTACACAGCTTTGCATACATGATAGAGCCTATGGCTGAAGCATAGGGAACATCTTTCATTTTTTTTTCTCTATCTTCTGCTGTGGTCGGGCATTGAGTCTGACTCAATCTTATACCTTGCAACACAGGCAAAAAAACTTTCTTTGCCTGATCCATTTTGAACTTTTTCAAAACTTTATCAAGGTATGTGCTTTGTGAAAGTCCAATTAAGCGTCTTGATCTATCTCTATAGATCTTGATGCCCAATATGTAAGCAGCTTCACCGAGGTCTTTCATTGAAAAACTTTTATTCAAGTATCCTTTTATGCTATCCAGAAATTCTATATCATTTCCAATCAATAATATGTCGTCCACATATAATATCGGAAATGCTCTGAGCTCCCACTCACTTTCTTGTAAATATGAGCTTCTCCAAAAGTCCTGTACAAACCCATATGCTTTGATCACACTATCAAAGCGTTTATTCCAACTCCGAGAGGCTTGCACGGACCATAAATTGATCGTTGGAGCTTGCACACTTTGTTAGCACCCTTTGGATCGACAAAACCTTCTGGTTGCATCATATACAACTCTTCTTCTAGAAATCCATTCAAGAATGCAGTTTTACATCCATTTGCCAAATTTCATAATTATAAAATGCGGCAATTGCTAACATGATTCGGACAGACTTAAGCATCGCTACGGGTGAGAAAGTCTCATCGTATTCAACCCCTTGAACTTGTCGAAAACCTTTCGCAACAAGTCGAGCTTTGTAGACAGTTATATTACCATCAGCGTCAGTCTTCTTCTTAAAGATCCATTTATTTTCAATGGTTTGCCGATCATCGGGCAAGTCAACCAAAGTCCATACTTTGTTCTCATACATGGATCCCATCTCAGATTTCATGGCTTCCAGCCATTTTGCGGAATCTGGGCTCACCATCGCTTCTTCATAGTTTGTAGGTTCGCCATGGTCAAGTAACATGACTTCCGAATAGGATTACCGTACCACTCTGCAGTGCGTATTTTACTCTGGTTGACCTCACGAGGTTCAGTAGTAACTTGATCTGAAGTTTCATGATCATCATCATTAGTTTCCTCACTAATTGGTGTAGTTGTCACAGGAACCATTTCTTGTGATGAACTACTTTCCAATAAGGGAGCAGAATCTGATTATCTCATCAAGTTCTACTTTCCTCCCACTCACTTCTTTCGAGAGAAACTCTTTCTCTAGAAAGGATCCGAATTTAGCAACGAAAATCTTGCCTTCAGATCTGTGATAGAAGGTGTACCCAACAGTTTCCTTTGGGTATCCTATGAAGACACATTTTTCCGATTTGGGTTCGAGCTTATCTGGTTGAAGTTTCTTTACATAAGCATCGCAGCCCCAAACTTTAAGAACGACAACTTTGGTTTCTTGCCAAACCACAGTTCATAAGGCGTCGTCTCAACGGATTTTGACGGTGTTCTATTCAACGTGAATGCGGCCGTCTCTAAAGCATAACCCCAAAAGCGATAGCGGTAAATCGGAAATAGACATCATAGATCGCACCATATCTAGTAAAGTACGATTCTGACGTTCGGACACACCATTTCTCCGTGGTGTTCGGGTGGCGTGAGTTCTTGAAACTATTCCACATTGTTTCAAATGTAAACCAAACTTCGTAACTCAAATATTCTCCTCCACGATCAGATCGTAGAAATTTTATTCTCTTGTTACGATGATTTTCCACTTCACTCTGAAATTCTTTGAACTTTTCAAATGTTTCAGATTTGTGTTTCATTAAGTAGATATACCCATATCTGCTCAAATCATCTGTGAAGGTGAGAAAATAACTTGATACCATGGCGTGCCTCAACATTCATTGGACCACAAACATCGGTATGTATGATTTCCAACAAATCAGTTGCTCGCTCCATAGTTCCGGAGAACGGCGTTTTGGTCATCTTGCCCATGAGGCATGGTTACTTAAGTACCAAGTGATTCATAATCAAGTGATTCCGAAGCCCATCAAGATGGAGTTTCTTCATGCGTTTTACACCGATATGACCTAAACGGCGGTGCCACAAATAAGTTGCACTATCATTATCAACTCTGCATCTTTTGGCTTCAACATTATGAATATGTGTATCACTCGTCGAGATTCAACAAGAATAGACCATTCTTCAAGGGTGCATGACCATAAAAGATATTACTCATATAAATAGAACAACCATTATTCTCTCGATTTAAATGAATAACCGTCTCGCATTAAACAAGATCCAGATATAATGTTCATGCTCAACGGCTGGCACCAAATAACAATTATTTAGGTCTAAAACTAATCCGAAGGTAGATGTAGAGGTAGCGTGCCGACTGCGATCACATCGACTTTGGAACCATTTCCCACGCGCATCGTCACCTCGTCCTTAGCCAATCTTCGCTTAATCCGTAGTTTCTGTTTCGAGTTGCAAATATTAGCAACAGAACCAGTATCAAATACCCAGGTACTACTGCGAGTATTAGTAAGGTACACATCAATAACATGTATATCACATATACCTTTGTTCACCTTGCCATCCTTTTTATCCGCCAAATACTTGGGGCAGTTCCGCTTCGATTAAAGGTCCGCTTGCGGTAAAAACACTCAGATTTCGGGCTTAGCTCCAGACTTGGGTTTCTTATCTTGATCAGCAACATTATTGCTGTTACTTTTGAAGTTCCCCTTCGTCTTCCCATTTCCCTATTTCTAGAAACTAGTGGTCTTGTTGATCATCAACACTTGATGCTCTTTCTTGATTTCTACCTCCGCAGCTTTTAGCATCGCGAAGAGCTCAGAATTGTCTTAGTCATCCCTTGCATATTATAGTTCATCATGAAGCTCTTGTAGCTTGGTGGCGATGATTGGAGAATTTCATCAATGACACTATCATCCGGAAGATTAACTCCCAGCTGAATTAAGTGATTGTTATACCCGGACATTTTGAGTATGTGCTCCTTGTGAACTATTCTCCTCCATCTTGCAGCTATAGAACTTATTGGAGACTTCATATCTCTCAATCCGGGCATTTGCGTGAAATATTAACTTCAACTCCTGGAACATCTCATATGCTCCATGACGGTCAAAACGTCGTTGAAGACCCGGTTCTAAGCCGTAAAGCATGGCACTTGAACTATAGAGTAGTCATCAGCTACGCTTTGCAGACGTTCACAACTTCGGCTCAAGCATCTGCAGAACTGTCACCCGGTGCTTCCAGGGGCGTAATTTTTACGTGCAGCAATGAGGATAATCCTCAAATTACGGACCCAGTCCGTGTAATTGCTACCATCATCTTTCAACTTTGCTTTCTCAAGGCAGCATTAAAATTCAACGGAACAACAGCATGAGCCATCTATCTACGATGAAACATAGACAAGCAAAATACTATCGGTACTAAGTTCATGATAAATTTAAGTTCAATTAATCATATTAAAAAACTCCCACTTAGGCAGACATCTCTCTAGTCATCTAAGTGATCACGTGATCCATATCAACTAAACCATGTCCGATCATCACGTGAGATGGAGTAGTTTCAATGGTGAACATCACTATGTTGATCATATCTACTATATGATTCACGCCGACCTTTCGGTCTCCGTGTTCCGAGGCCATATCTGTTATATGCTAGGCTCGTCAAGTTTAACCCGAGTATTCCGCGTGCGCAACTGTTTTGCACCCGTTGTATTTGAACGTAGAGCCTATCACACCCGATCATCACGTGGTGTCTCAGCACGAAGAACTTTCGTAACGGTGCATACTCAGGGAGAACACTTCTTGATAATTTTAGTGAGAGATCATCTTATAATGCTACCGTCAATCAAAGCAAGATAAGATGCATAAAGGATAAACATCACATGCAATCAATATAAGTGATATGATATGGTCATCATCATCTTGTGCTTGTGATCTCCATCGCCAAGCACCGTCATGATCACCATCGTCACCGCGCGACACCTTGATCTCCATCATAGCATCGTTGTCGTCTCGCCAACTATTGCTTCTCGACTATCGCTACTCCTTAGTGATAAAGTAAAGCAATTACATGGCGTTGCATTTCATACAATAAGCGACAACCATATGGCTCCTGCCGATTGCCGATAACTCGGTTACAAAACATGATCATCTCATACAATAAAATATAGCATCACGTTTTGACCACATCACATCACAACATGCCCTGCAAAAACAAGTTAGACGTCCTCTACTTTGTTGTTGCAAGTTTTACGTGGCTGCTACGGGCTGAGCAAGAACCGTTCTTACCTACGCATCAAAACCACAGCGATAGTTTGTCAAATAGACTCCGTTTTAACCTTCTCAAGGACCGGGCGTAGCTACACTCAGTTCAACTAAAGTGAGAGAGACAGACACCCGCCGGTCACCTTTAAGCAACGAGTGCTCGGGCGGTGAAACCAGTCTCGCGTAAGCGTCTGGCGTAATGTCGGTCCGGCCGCTTCATCTCACAATACCGCTGAACCAAAGTATGACATGCTTTGGTAGGCAGTATGACTTGTATCGTCCACAACTCACTTGTGTTCTACTCGTGCATATGACATCAACGCATAAAACCAGGCTCGGATGCCACTTTGTTGGGGAACGTAGTAATTTCAAAATTTTCCTACGATCACGCAAGACCATGGTGATGGCATAGCAACGAGAGGGGAGAGTGTCCGTCCCACGTACCCTCGTGAGACCGAAAGCGGAAGCGCGTTATAACAACGCGGTTGATGTAGTCAGACGCGTCTTCACGATCCGACCGATCCAAGCACCGAACGCACGGCACCTCCGAAGTTACGCACACGTTCATTTCGATGGCGATCCCGGACTCGATCCGAAAGTGTCGGGGATGAGTTCCGTCAAGAACCTGACGGCGTGGTGACGATGTTGATGCTCCACCGACGCAGGGCTTCGCCTAAGCTCCGCTGACGATATGACTTCTCCGGCAGGCTTCGCCTAAGCTCGCGACAATATGACCGAAGTGGAATATGGTGGAAGGGGCACCGCACGGCTAAGGAAAGATCCGTAGATCAACTTGTGTGTCTTGGGGTGCCCCTGCCCCGTGATATAAAGGAGGCAAGGGGAGGTGGCGGCCCTAGGGGAGGCGCACTAAGGAGGAGTCCTACTCCCACCGAGTAGGACTCCCCTCTCCTAGTTGGACTAGGATTGGAGGAGGGAAGAGGAAGGCGCCGCCCCCTTTCCTTGTCCTATTCGGACTAGAGGGGAGGGCGTGCAGCCCACCTTGGCTGGCCCTTCCTCTTCTCTCCTATGGCCCATTAGGCCCATGGACCTCCCGGGGTTCCGGTAACCTCCGGTACTCGGTAAAATCCCGATTTCACCGGAACACTTCCGATGTCCAAATGTAGGCTTCCAATATATCAATCTTTATGTCTCGACCATTTCGAGACTCCTCGTCATGTCCGTGATCACATCCGGGACTCGAACAACCTTGATTGCATCAATACTTATAAACTCATAATGAACTGTCATCGAAACGTTAAGCGTGCGGACCCTACGGGTTCGAGAACTATGTAGACATGACCTAGAACCATTCTCGGTCAATAACCAATAGCGGAACCTGGATGCCCATATTGGTTCCTGCATATTCTACGAAGATCTTTATCGGTCAAACCGCATAACGACATACGTTGTTCCCTTTGTCATCGGTATGTTACTTACCCGAGATTCGATCGTCGGTATCCAATACCTAGTTCAATCTAGATTCGGTAAGTCTCTTTACTCGTTCCGTAATACATCATCTCACAACTAACTCATTAGTTGTAATGCTTGCAAGGCTTAAGTGATGTGTATTACCGAGAAGGCCTAGAGATACCTCTCCGACAATCGGAGTGACAAAACCTAATCTCGAAATCGCCAACCCAACAAGTACCTTTGGAGACACCTGTAGTACTCCTTTATAATCACCCAGTTACATTGTGACGTTTGGTAGTACCCAAAGTGTTCCTCCGTAAACGGAGTTGCATAATCTCATAGTTTATAGGAACATGTATGGGTCATGAAGAAAGCATTAACATACTAAGCGATCAAGTGTTAAGCTAACGGAATGGGTCATGTCAATCAGATCATTCAACTAATGATGTGACCTTGTTAATCAAATAACAACTCCTTGTTCATGGTTAGGAAACATAACCATCTTTGATTAACAAGCTAGTCAAGTAGAGGCATACTAGTGACATCTTGTTTGTCTATATATTCACACATGTATTATGTTTCGGTTAATACAATTCTAGCATGAATAATAAACCTTTATCATGATATAAGGAAATAAATAATAACTTTATTATTGCCTCTAGGGCATATTTCCTTGAAGAAAAGCTGGCTATGATTTACATGGCTCCGATGACCCAATGCCGGTGCAAGAAGGAGAGGGTGAAGAAGTAGACCGTGAGGACGGCTCGGTGATCACCAAACCGAGTCCGCCAGGTATATATATTAGTTAAGCTTGTCTTGACTAGCTCTCGTCTTTGTTTTGGTATGTACACATATTAATTAACTCTCGTCTTTGTTCTTTTTTCTAGCCCTCCGGATCGAGCACAACTTAGGTAAAGAGACGAGGCCCGAAGAAAAAGTTGAGCTCGGATGAAAAGTTTGAGATCATACAAATCACGCGCGACGGCCAACCGATTGAACCCTCCCGGACAAAGAAGGCATTTGTTGCTCAATGCGGGTTACGGTTAGGGACAAGATCCCGATCAGCATCCACCAATGGTATAAGCCTCGAGCGAAGACCCCGAGGTGTCTTGTGTCAATGATATGCAGAAAAATGATCTTTGGACTGAGCTGAAGTCAAATTTTACCCTACCGCTAGAGGATGATCCGGAGAAGCGATAATAGAGCCATTAATCAAGTCTTTTGCTCTTAAGAAGATGGCAGAACTATTCAGGAATTGGAAGAAAGAACTCAATACGTATGTCGAAAAAAATGAGACACCAGAATTCAAGGGCAAATATGAGAAGATCAGAGATGATCGCCCGCATTTGTGGCCTACAAGACATCGAAAAGAGTAAAAGATGTCGGCGACAAACAAGAGAAATGCTGCGAAGAAGAAGCTTCACCATCGCACGGTGTCGGTGGCTACCTCGTAGCTTGCCTAAGTGGGCCAAGGCTGAGAATGATCTGCTTGATAAAGGGATCGAACCAGAGACAATGAACTGGCAGACCGTTGCGGACTTGGTTCTTGGGGCGGCGGATCCTTGGACCCTCTAACGAGGAAGTGCATTTGGACGGACGAACAATTGGACATACCGGTCAAGAGGCTTCAGCAATATATCAAGCAGCGCAGCAAGGGAAGTTCGTTCGAGACAGGGAGAAGGACGAGCTCACAATGGCCCTCGGGAATCTCGAGCACCTGGGACGGACACGAGGCACGCCAGCTCCGTTCGTGGAAGGCTGGATTTTCGGACGCAGGGGTTACAAAACCCATGAGAGGAGGAAGAAGCGGAGCAGAGCCTAATGCAGGCGCTGCACGAAAGGGTAATGGGGCTAGAGGAACGAGAAGAGGAACGAGAAGCAGCAGATCACAACAAACGACTGCCGAAGCTTCCCGAAGCTACCCCGCCATCTCGGCGGAGAAGCGGCGTGGCTTCCACCGAGCTGCTTGACCAGAGCAACATGCCTTGACGGCTCCTGCCAGCTATCCCGTGGATGCTATCATGGATGCTGAAAATTGCCACCTTATGGCGCAATGGAGCAATTTGAAGGTCAAGGCGGCTATTGGCTCTGTTTATCCTACTAAACCCGACTCAACTTTTCACTGTCGGCCGATTCCAGAAGGATATGCTAAGGTGATGGTCGATGAAATAACGGAGGGATTTGAGGACCTCCGGCTTGACCACCCTACCGGTGAAGGGGAGTATCGGCTGGGTTCTGCTCTGAAGACTCCATGCCTATGGCGGAAGGATCTCATCAACCTTCCGAACTGGGCGCCTCCGCCTCCTCCTCCTCCTCCCGTGAGTCAGGCACTCCGCCTCCTCCACCGCCTCCTCCTCCAGCGAGTGACGATCGGGGCACTCGGCCGGCTCCTTCTCCGGCGCGTGGCGGCATCAAGGCCTCCTTCTCCGCCTACACCGGCGCGCCCGAGCAGCCAGCCTCCTCCTTCTCCACCTCGTCAGCAAGGGCGGAAGAGACCCGCCGCCACTCCGGCTGCTCCGGCGCGTCGTAGTCCTTCTCCTCCGCCTCGTAAGCAAGGAAAGAAGACATCCGCTACGCCCGCTTCCGCCAGCGTCTAGCTGACAGCCAAAGGCGGGAGGAGATCTGATTCGGTCCTTCTCACGAAGACTCGGAGAAGTTACCGTCTGAGAGGAGCGAGGAGGAAAACGCGAAGATCGCGGCACCGAAGTGGATGACTGGTTTCAAGGGTTGAAAGCAAAGAGACATCCACCTTCGGAGGAGAAGGTAGATCCGTCAAAGCGAAGCGCACTCGCTGCCTGACAAAACCACCCAAGTCTCCGCCGAAAGGCAACTATGAGCGCATTATTGGAAAGGCATTTGCCAAGCGGAGAGGTCGGGAAGTACTATCGGTGATCAAAGGATGAAAGAACGACGAGCTGGGAAACAAATTGCCCAGCTCGGCGAACAACAAGCTTATCGTGCCCCCGCTCAAGGTGCACGCTAGCGACATCGTCGATCCGAGGATGGTGCCCGGTTATGGCAATCCTGCAGGTTACTTGCCTGACGATGTACATTATGATTTCTTGGAGGTGCAGATACAAAGATACTGATGCGGAAGCCTCTCGTCAAAGATGAAAGCTCTCTATCAACGATGATGCGAAGATTGCATGATT
This sequence comes from Aegilops bicornis, assembly GCA_021605145.1. Classification (NCBI taxonomy): domain Eukaryota; kingdom Viridiplantae; phylum Streptophyta; class Magnoliopsida; order Poales; family Poaceae; genus Aegilops; species Aegilops bicornis. The sequence goes on from CM038673.1 coordinate 632,374,922, forward strand.
GGTACATGAAAACCTGCAAAGAGTCCGAGGGAGGAGTACTTTGTATGTGAGAGTTAAAAGGAGCATGACCTCCTTGGAATTGAACTGTTGCCTATTCCATTTGAGGAGTTCTATCAGTTTTTCAATCAATTGGCCCTCGATAAAGCAACGGTCACCTGCTCATCGTAAGTAGTACTACTTACATCATTAAGTATCTCTATATAACTCAGCTCTTTCATTGCATGTATTTATAAATGTCCTCACTATATTATGCAGATTGAAGATCGCCGAAATGAAGAAAAGACAAGTGGGTGATATTGGGTTCATTAACACATATCTCATAGATGCAAATGAGGTTAAATATCATGCCGACGAAACCGAGGCCAACTTGCTACGATCGTTGGAAATAAATGAACACAAAAATATAATACTCTTTCCTTACAACTACGCTGCGTGAGTGTTACTGTCTTGTGGCATATTCGGTTTCCCTTATTAGTCCAGGTTATAGTAATGTAATATTGATGAGTTATGCATGTAAATGCAGGTACCACTATATTCTCCTAGAGATTAAGCTTGAGCAGGGAGTAGTAACTATCTTAGACTCGAGACGAAAAGATCCCAAGGAGTATGCGGACATGACTGAAATGCTCGAGAAGTAAGTTAAATCGATCATTATCCACCATATCAGCAACTTTGTTTATTTCTGATATCAAGTAATTGTTTTCTTTGTATGGCAGGGCTTGGGGAAAATTCACCAAAAAAGCTCCGGGACTACCGAAGAAGCTGCAATTTAGACACCCAAAAGTAAGTACTATATAGTAGCATATTCCACGCGCATCTCCTAGTGATTCAAGCGCTAGTTTCATCAATACCATTTAGCATGCTTGCTAATTATCAGTTTGATTGACCTCTGTTTCTTGTAAAGTGGTTGTGGCAGGAACAAGGGAATGATTTCTGTGGATACTACGTTATGCAGTCCATCCGCCAAGCGACCTGTGAGAGGGCTACTCCGACAAACAATATGAAGTGCGTAAATAAAAATATTCACAATTTTATTTTATTACCATCATTTGTGTTGAGTTTCATTCATATATATATATATATATATATATATATATATATATATATATATATATATATATATATATATATATATATATATTGACCCCTTTCTTAAAATTAGATGTTTCGGAAGCGGGATGAACTCCTAGCACCAGATCACATGCGAGCAATTCAAGAGGAATTGGCGGCATTCTTTCTTGACCATGTGATCGCTGAAGACGGAGAATACTATGTGGACCACGCGTCCGTATTGTAAAAGATAATTATTGTATATATGTAGCCGGTAGTGTCGGATAGATATCGAGAACTTGTTGTTCGACCAATCTCTCGGAGAAGGAGAGGTGGTCGATATCACTTCTCTCTGTATGCATATATGTTCATGACGATCTTACATTTGCTTAATTACTAGCTAGCTAGCGTGTCTAGCTAGTCCTCTCTATACGTATGTATAGTACGTAGCGTCGACCAAGCACGGACAAAAGAGAGGACACTTTTCTCTATTAATTAGCTAGCTATAGCACAATATATGAAACACCTAAATTAACCCCCAACCCCCCCCCCCCTTCAAAAAAAACAAAAAACACAGCCATAGAAATGCTGACGCGTGGATGCCTAATGGTCTCGGTTGGTGCCATCAACCGGGACCAAAGGCCCTCTACTGGGCTCAGCGGACAGGCCACGTGGAGGTTTGATCCCCGGTTCATTGAACCGGGACTAAAGGGCCAGGGTATTAGTATCGACCCTTTAGTCCCGGTTCATGAACCGGGACTAAAGGCCCTCACCAACTGGGTCAATAGGCCCCTTTTCTACTAGTATTCTCTATCGCGGTAGATGCGTGGACGGTCTCTATCCATTAGTTCCTACACTTTGCAAGTTCAATAAAGGAGCCTTCGGAGCCATTAGAGTCTCTTCAGAAAGGTGGCATAATCGCCTAGGTCACCCTTCATTTTCTATTGTTTCTCAAATTCTTAGTAAGAACAATCTCCCGTTTGTTGGTGAGCATAATTGTGAAACTATTTGTGACTCTTGTCAAAGAGCAAAAAGTCATCAGTTGCCATATCCTGTTTCAACAAGTGTGTACATTAAACCATTGCAATTAATCTTTTCTGATGTATGGGGGCCAGCTCCTTCCTCGGTTGGTAGACACACTTACTATGTGAGCTTCATCGATGACTACAGTAAATATACTTGGATCTATCTCCTTAAAAAGCGATCTGATGTGTTCCAAGTTTTTCTTAATTTTCAAGCTCTTGTTGAAAGAAAATTTGACTGCAAAATCATAGCCATGCAATCAGACTGGGGGGTGAGTATGAGAAACTCAACTCTTTCTTTTAAAAGATAGGAATTTTCCACCATGTCTCATGCCCTCACGCACACCAACAAAACGGGTCCGCTGAACGCAAGCATCGCCACATCGTTGATTTTGGTCTCTCACTTCTTGCCGTTGCATCTATGCCACTAAAATTCTGGGATGAAGCCTTCCTAACCGCAGTTCATCTCATCAATATCTTACCAAGTCGTGTCATCAACAATGAAACCCCTACAGAACGTCTTCTTCATGCCAAACCAGACTATGCTCCTCTTCGTGTTTTTGATTGCGCGTGTTGGCCAAACCTACGACCTTACAATAACCGCAAGCTAATGTTCCGCTCCAAGCAATGCGTTTTTATTGGCTACAGCGCCCAGCACAAAGGAGTGAAGTGCCTTGATGTTACTACTGGCCGTGTCTATATCTCAAGAGATGTTGTCTTTGATGAGACCAAATTTCCATTCGAAAATCTTCATCCCAATGCCGGTGCTCTCCTTCGTCAAGAGATACTTCTCTTACCTCCATCCCTTACTGGTATTGATCACGAGGGTACAAATAATAGTTCTGACTCTTTTGTGACCAATCATCATATTATGCCAAAGTCTATTGCTGCAGGAACAATTAATGATGATCAAAATAGAGTGCAAAACACTACAACGACGGGTCATTTTATGTGTTCCCCTCCAGGAAACCACGCGCCACGAGGTGGATCGTTCTCGGGATCTGTTCCGCTGCAGACGGCAGCTCAATCCACCTCGGGATCGGCTCCTGGCGTGCGCCTGGCCGGTGAAAGCGATCGGGCAGTCGCGCACCAATCCGAGGCGGTGCGTGCGCGCTGTCCCACCCGCCCCGCCGCCTCCCGGGGCCCGCCACGTCGTCTGCGCCCACCGCATCGACTGCGCCCGACCCTTCCCGCTTTGTGCGACCGCCTCGCTTTGCCGACGTGTCTCGGGATCGGGTGCTGCCTCGCGTGTGCGGTTCCTGACCGCCTCGGGATCGGGCGTGGAATCTCCTGGCGCGGATGCTGTGGGGGAAACGGCGGCTGACTCCTCCACGCCAGGATCTTCTGCAACGGATCAGCCTGCAGCATCTCCTGTGGGATCCCGCACACGTCTACAAAAGGGAGTTTCTACACGAGTTAATTATAAAAATTTCTCCAAGTATGGATTATCCTGTATGACAGGAGAACCTAAAACTCTAATGGATGCCCTTGGTGATGATAGGTAGAAGGTGGCTATGAATGATGAATTTATGGCTTTGCAGAAAAACAAGACGTGGCACTTGGTTCCACTACAACAAGGCAGAAACTTAATTGATTGCAAGTGGGTGTATCGGATTAAAAGGAAGTCTGATGGCACTATAGATCGCTACAAGGCCAGACTTGTTGCAAAAGGGTTCAAGCAAAGGTATGGGTTAGATTATGAGGACACGTTTAGTCCTGTTGTTAAAGCTGCAACCATTCGCCTTGTGTTGTCAATTGTTGTCTCTAGGGGATGGAGCCTTAGACAGTTAGATGTTCAGAATGCGTTCCTCCATGGTGTTCTGGAAGAAGAGGTATACATGAAACAACCTCCTGGTTTTGAAGACAAAAATAAACCCTTTCACATATGCAAGCTGGATAAAGCATTATATGGTCTGAAGCAAGCTCCCAGAGCATGGTACTTCAGGCTCAGCATGAAACTTCAAGCACTTGGGTTTGTTCCATCAAAATCTGACACCTCATTGTTTATCTTTACCAAGTCACAAATATCTGTGTTTGTTCTTATATATGTGGATGATATCATTGTCACTAGCTCATCTGATAGTGCAATAACCAAATTGCTAAAGAATTTGAGTTACGAGTTTGCTCTCAAGGATTTGGGAGACTTGCACTTCTTTTTGGGCATTGAAGTAAAGAAAAACAGTGATGGTCTTCATCTATCTCAAGCTAAGTATGCAACTGAGTTGTTGAATAGAATTGGCATGCAAAACTGTAAACCCTCACCAACACCACTCTCTAGTTCGGAGTGCTTGTCTCTGACGGATGGAGAACCTCTGCATCATGAGGATATCACCAGTTATAGGAGTTTAGTTGGTGGTCTTGATTTGACTCTTACTCGACCGACATCTCCTTTGCGATTAACAAAATTTGTCAATTTCTTCATGCACCTACTACCACTCATTGGACAGCAACTAAGAGAATCTTGAGATATATCAAGAATACGTTGACTGTTGGGCTCACATTCAGAAAGTCGTCATCTACCCTTATAAGTGCATTTTCTGATGCTGATTGGGCTGGCTGTCTAGATGATAGAAGGTCGACTGGTGGGTTTGCTATATTCTATGGTCCAAATTTAATATCATGGTGTGCAAAGAAACAGGCAACGGTCTCTAGGTCAAGTACAGAGGCAGAATATAAAGCTTTGGCAAATGCAACGGCTGAAGTTATTTGGATTCAGTCCATGTTGAAAGAACTCAACATCCTAGAAGTGCATCCTCCTTGTTTGTGGTGTGACAATCTTGGAGCAACTTATCTTACATCGCTAATCCAGTTTTTCATGCCAGCACCAAGCATATCGAGATAGATTTTCACTTTGTCAGAGAACGAGTTGCAAACAAACAATTAGATGTCCGGTTCATTCCTTCAAAGGATCAGCTTGCGGATGGGTTTACAAAGGCCTTACCCACAAAAGGTTTTGAAGAGTTTCGACGTAATCTCAACTTGGTGCAGTTGTGATTAAGGGGGAGTGTTAGAAATATTGTAACAGAATAGTAGATAGAGATAGTCTTGTATCGCAAGTCATGTAACTCTTATGTTTATCTTTCTATCTCTATCCCTCTCGTTGTAATACGGTTGGAGATTATTCTCATCAACCGAACCATGTACATGACCGCGAGATCCTTCTCGCTCAATCAATATAAATAACGCGGGCTCCCATGTATGGGAGTTTGAGACGCTTCATAATTCTTTCACCCTGTTTGTCAAGCCCCAGCAAGCTTCACAAATGATCTCAAGGGAACAAATTAATTAGGCCAAAACTTCTAAGAATGTATGTTAGGAATCGGACTTTTCATCGAGAGGGAGTTAAATGGAGTTCGTGTAGACCTCCTGATCCACATTATATGGGGTATTGTTTGCGAATATCCATTTCTCGAGCCTGTGCTCATCTGCACTTACGAAGAGAAAATTCACAAAAAATACTAAAAAAGTCGGAAAAAACTGAATTGTTTTTGCATGGAAGATAACTAAGTGTCCTTCCAAATTTCATATCATTTGGACATATGAGTAGCTCTCAGCAAAAAAGACAAATTGGGTCAGAACAATACATGAGCATTAAACTTTTTCACAGACTCCAGATTTGTCTTTTAAGCCGAGTGCTACTCAGATATCTAAATGATCTGAAATTTAGAACGCACCTCATGCAGCAAATTATATTTGATGCAAAAAATTGAAAAAAAAATTCAAATTTTCTGGGTTTTTTTTCCTGTTCATCGCGAGTGCAGCTGAGCCTGGGCACCGAATCGCCTTGTTTGTATTGTTTTGGCCAGACTCGGTTGCAATTCTAGTTGGCTCTAATTTTACTTAGCTGTATAGTACACTGTCAAAAATCCACCCTGAAGTGGAGTATATGTATAAAAAGAAATTAAAGAGAGTTCAGACAGAAGGCGCAAGCACATCTGAAAAAAGCAAACTAATAGAGGCGATTATATATAGTTTTGAGATTAATTTGTGTGCTTTAGTAGCAATGATTTCTTTTAAAGGACAAGTTCAACGATTATACCTCCACCCCAGCATCAACATGCACCCACGTCCACGTTCTTTTCCCTTCATGATTTCGACCTTTAGAAGTTCTTTTACGGTAGGTGCATTTATGGTCACTAATTCAATTTGTATGCTCCTTTTGTATTTATCTCGATCATTTCCAGCATCCACCTCTGTATGCCTTTTTCAAAGAATTGTTTTTCTATCAACGGGAAGTAAAGAGAGTTTGAAAAAAAGTTGTAACTTGAGCAGTTTCGCCAAACTTGGTTGCATGGTACTGATTTTCCGCTCCAGCTTTAGTAAAATGATGATGCATCTGTGCTACTAGCACGCGGCAAGGGATCTTTTTCTTAGGAACTATAAAAGAGGAAGTTAAAGAGAGCTCAAACAAAAGGCGCCATGCTTATTACAGCCCTGTTTGTCAAGCCCCAGCAAGCTTCACAAATGATCTCAAGGAAACAAATTAATTAGGCCAAAACTTCTAAGAATGTATGAAAGGGATAGGACATTTCTTGGAGAGGGAGTTAAGCGGAGTTCGTATAGAAGTCTTGACCACATTATGTGTGGTATTGTTTGGCCAAACTTGGTTGCAATTCTAGTTGGCTCTAATTTTAGCCAGGTGAGAGTATGTATATAGTACACTGTCAGCAATGCACCCTGAAAGTGGAGTGTATAGTACACTATAAAAAGAAACTAAAGAGAGTTCTGACAGAAGGCGCTATGCACATTACGACATATTATGTCAGCATAGACGTCTCAAACAAAGAAACTAATTGAGCCAATTATATATAGTTGGGCACTCATTGTCGTGCTTTAGTAGCTGCCATTTCATTTTTCAAGGACAAAGTCGGGCCTCTGCATCAATTGATGCACACATCCATAACTTGCCTTGGTAGGTATACGCTAATTGGAGGAAACTATTGAGTACATTGATTGCTAAATTAGCTAGGTTAGTTAGTTCGGGTGATGTGACTACCTAACATTGGAGGAGATTAGCTAGGCACTATAGTAACTAGCTAGCTAATTGGGTAGTCCTACTACTCATAGATGTGTGAACGTACGTATAAAGATGGCCAGATCTTCTAGATAGACGTACCGATAATTTGGACTCTTCCTCTGCGATGAGTTGAGTGTGGCATATTGCCTTTCTTGTGTTTCTTAGTCACATGCAAGCCAGATTACGACTGGGACTGTTCACCGGGAGGGGCTATGTACTACAGTACTCCCTCCGTAAAGAAATATAAGATCGTTTAGACCATTACATCCTAGCTTAGTTCACAGCACCATTCATTAGTTGCCTTCATCTCAGCATGATACTTTTCATGAGCACAATCAATCAGCTGGCTAGCTAGTTGTGAACCATCACTGTCATAGCATATCAACTTTGCAAACCACTTGGAGATAATGATCGATATGCCAGTTAGCTTGTTGAAAATAAAATGCTTATCTGGGGTAGTCCATTCCCATACATACGGGTGACATAGAAATGGTTATTTATTTGGGAACGGACTTTTCGCGGAGAGAAGTTGAAGAGAGTTCCTGCCCTAATTTCTGCCAGGTGGGGCATATACGGTGCATCCCTATCGGCACACCAAAATGGAAATTAATTCAGGAAAGTACTATACGGGAAGAAGCTTTTGTTTTGCGGGAATATATGAGAAGAAGTTAAGGAGAGTTCAAACAAAAGGCGGCATGCACATCAAGCCCTTTTTGGTCAAGCCCCACATTTTAAGGAAACAAAATAATCAAGCCATTACAGTATGCTACCTACCTAATTCTCGCAGATATGTGAAGATATATAGGTGGGTTTTTTATTGAAGACCATGTATATATGCATATATAGGACAGATATATGGATATGGGTTTTTATTCAAGACCATGCATATAGGTAGACGGATCACTCGAAACGAATAGAAGGGTTTGAGTGCGCCATATCGCTTTAATTTGGTGCCTTAGTCTGCGTTAGTCACATGCTAGCCAGCTATCTAGCTTGATTAGGAGTAGGAGGGGTTGTTCGGCAGGAGGAGCTACTGCTTTCCCTTAGCTCATTTTGGAGCATGGCCCACCAATTCACTGCACCATTGTCTTCGTTGATCTCGGCATACATGATGGTACTCATCATGACGATCAGAAGTGATTAATTTAGCCAGTGCTAGTCGTGTAGTGTACGTACCATCGCTGTCATAGAAGACCAACTTTTGCAAACCACGTGAAAACGGTTGACAACTCAGTTAATCTTGCCTCCAAAAGACACAGTAACTTGTGGGGTTTTATCGCTCCAGCAGCCATATGCGTACATGTGTGGATCACATATCTGCCACTCAAGTGTTGACGAGTTGGGCGTTGTTGGGTGAGTAAACGTCTAGCTAGTCAGATCATGGTGGATGTCTGATCTGTGTAGTAGAGTAGCAAGGCTAGGTGCGGTGACACGGCGGCGAAGCAATGATGTCTTTGCCGTTAGGGCTAACTAGGGTGAGAAAATGGCTGTGGTTCAGCCGAGCAAGCAACTTCCAAGAAATGACACCCGATCGATCGTGGACAAGAACCGGACCTCACGTCAAAGCAAGGGATCTATCTAGGACAGACACGTACTCACTCAGTACTGGTGCAGTGTACACATATGTATGGTGTTGTAGCAATGGGCTGGAGTGCTTTTTTTTTGGCGAGAGAAGTGTTTATGTCTTTTAACATGTGTACACATACATATGCTTGATCATTCAGTATACTATATCGGATTAGGTGTTTCTTAGTAGTACGTATCTCATTACATGGATATGTATTTTTTTTTTTTTTTGCGGGGGTTATTACATGGATAGATTGATTGATACAAATGAGACAAACCAAGCATGCATGAGCATGTAAGATATAGCTTGTGTGATCTGTTATATATCCAGTAATCTAATTAAGGTTAAAAATAATAACATACTCAAAGGGCTGCATATTATAGATCAATGAGCTGAAGCAATCAATTGCATGTAATCTGAATAATTAATTAATTAATCGCCAGGTGCATGCAACTCTTGGCGCTATTTTGGCGTTTTATTTGTCTGGCTGCCTGTTGAGCCACTTGTTTCTTTCCTTTCTTTCCAGGAGGAGGCTAGTTGCATCTTATGTACTTTGGGCTGCGGCCAGTTTATCCTTTAGTTTGTTATTCCTGTATTGTACTTCGTTGGATGTCGTCTGTCGGTGGGCTTTATTAATTTAAAACCGGACGCATCGTGCGTCTTCGTTTTAAAAAAAACAATGAATTGAGCACTACTTGTTGACACGCTAGCTAGCTAGGCGCATGCATACATACGTGCACATAGATATTGCCTCTGGAATGTAGTGCTCAGACTCAGAGCTTGAGCGACAGGTCCATCTCCGGCACCGCCTCCCCGCCGGCCACTGTGGTGCTGCCAGTACCAGGCCAGCCCATGCCCATCAGGGGCGCCATCGTCGTGGAATCCTGGGCAGCGGCCGAAGCAGAGTACGCCCAGAGCTCCCCGCCGGCGGCGTGGGGCCAGTAAGAGGAAGGCGTGGCAGTTTCCGCTGCGGTGGCGGCGGTGGAGGAGGCGTCGCGGCTGCGCTTGGCGAGGGTGCGCTCGAGCTTGTGGGCGTTCTGGTGGCCGCCGAGCGCCTGCGAGCTCAAGAACTTGCGGTGGCAGTAGTTGCAGGAGAAGGCCTCCTTGCCGGCCTGGTCGAGGGCCACGGGAGTAGGCGCAGGGGACGCCGGTCGCCGGGCGCCGCGCTGCTGGTGCGTGGCCGTGTCGAGGCGCAGGTCCAGGCTGACGCCGTGCAGCAGCAGCTGGTGCGACGACTGTGGCGCCTCGCGCTCCATGGTCGATGGCCGGAGCAAGCACGTGGGTGGAAGGTACTGCGTGCGGGCGGGCGTGGCCGCGTGTGGTTGTGGAGGAAGAAGAAGCAGAGGGAGTTGCGCGGGGAAGGAAGCGGTGGTGTGAGCGAGCGAGCGACCGCGCGCGGCGCGCCGGTTTATAAAGAGGAGGACGGTGGATCGAGCCGGGCCGGGCCGAGCCCGCGAACCAGCTCTAATTTCATTCGTGTTTGCTATTTCACATCTAGATGTAATATACTATCTCACATCTAAATCTAAAACCGTTGATCTTTGTTTGTCTTTAAAGTTCGCGCAACGTGATTGTCTCCTTCGCGCGCTCGTTCGCATCCTGTTGTCGTACGCCGCAGCCTCTATCCACTTCCACGCGAGTGGGTGGGCTGTTCCTGTTTTGTTTTTTTGGGCCACATGCCAAGTCACGGGCTGCGGTTTGGTTGTTGGGCTTTTGCACTGGAATTCAAAGAGACTGAGTCATAATTTGAAGTCATCATTGCTGGCCGTTCTAACCAGACTTGGTTCCGATACGTGATCAAGCTGATGTTTTGTGTGTGTGTTTTTTGAGCAAATGATGTTTTGTGTGTTGTGGTGGAAAGCTCTGCTAAACTGGTTTAAGCAGTGCCCTCATCCCGAGATCGATGGACTTTTTTTAGTAAGAAAAGAAAGAAGTTTGTCTCACTGTAGCCTTTTTCCAGCAATGATGTAATTAGCCATGCCAAGGTTTTTAGCAGGGCAATGTTATAGTTGTACAATATAAATGCACTTTTTTTACAACGTTGATGTACTGACTAATTTTTTGTGCATCACCATAGGATAAAACTTTGCTATAAGATTTTTTTGTTTTACATTACTTTTATTACTTTTTTTGTTTTCCCTTTTTATGGTCTTTTGAAATCCATGATTTTTAAAATTTTATAAGTATTCTTTAAATCCGCCGTTTGATTTAGCTCTCGTAATTTTCGTGCAAGCGCTCTACCTTCCGCCTCGCTTGTTGTTGCTTGTTTTATTGTGTATCCTATTGTTGGCCTAGGCTTGTTCGGTTCTGTTTTTGTCATCCCTTGATTCGTAACTGGGGTCAGACTTTTTTTGTCTCAATTGCAAGTTCAGCCTCGACTCGCAACTAGGACCCGATCATTTTTCGTCCCAGTTACAAGTCCGCCCTCGAGTCGCAACTGGGACCCGACTATTTTTTGTCCCACTTGCAAGTCCACCCTCGACTCGCAATTGGGACTGGACCATTTTTTGTTCCAGTTACAAGTCCGCCCTCGACTCACAATTGGGACCCGACAATATTTTTTCCCAATTGCAAGTCCGCTCTCGAGTCGCAACTGGGACCCGGCCATTTTTTGTCCTAGTTGCAAGTCCACCCTCGACTCGCAATTGAGACCCGACCATTTTTTGTCCCAGTTGCAAGTCCTCCTCGACTCGCAATCGGGATCCGACCATTTTTTGTCCCAGTTGCAAGTCCTCCCTCGACTCGTAATTGGGCCCGACGTTTTTGTTCCAGTTGCAAGTCTGCTCTCGACTCGCAACTCGAGACCCGGGCTTTTTTTTTCTAGTTGCAAGTCCATCGTCGACTCGCAACTCGGGCCTATTTTTTTTCCCTAATTACAAGTCCATCGTCAACTCGCAATTGGGGCCTGAATTTTTTTTGGCCCAGTTGCAATATCCCTCTCGACTTGTAACCCGGACCTATTTTTTTTTTTTGTCCAAGTTGCAAGTCCACCCCCACCTTGCAACTGGGGTCTGATCTTTTTTGTCCGAGTTGCAAGTCCACCGTCGAGTCGCAACTGAGGTCCGACTTTTTTTCCCGGTTACATTTGCACTCTCGACTCGCAACTGGGTCTTAACATTTTTTATTATAGTTGCAAACCCACCCTTGACGCGCAACTGGGACCCAACCTTCTTTTGTTCGAGTTGAAAGTCCATCCTCAATACGCAAGGGGGGCCCAACCATTTTTGTCCTAGTTGTAAGTCCACTCTCGACACAAATGGGGCTAGACTTTTTTATGTCCAAGTTGCAAGTCCACCCTCGACTCGCAACTGGGGCCCAACCTTTTTTTGTCTGAATTGCAAGTCCACCTTTGACTCGCAACTAGGGTCCAACCTTTTTTTGTCTGAGTTGCAAGTACACCCTCGACTCGCAACTAGGGTCCAATCTTTTTTTATCCGAGTTGCAAGTCCATCCTCTACTCGCAAATAGGAGTCAACCTTTTTTGTCCAACTTGCAAGTCCACCCTCGGCTTGCAACTGGGGGTCGACCTGTTTTAGTCCCTATTACGAACCCAACCTCGATTTGCAACTGGGGCCTGAACTTTTTTTTTCTCTGTTGCAAGTCCACCGTCGACATGCAATTGGGGCTTGAGCTTTTCTCGTCCCAGTTGCAACCCCACCTCGGCTCGCAACTCGGGCCCAACCTTTTTTGTCCGAGTTGCAAGTCCAAACTCGACTCACAACTAGGGTCCGACCTTTTTTATTCCCAACTGAGAGTCCACCCTCGACCTGCCACTAGGGCTCCGATATTTTTTTTGTCCTAGTTGCAAGTCCACCCTCGTCAGCGAACAAACTGCAGACTGAGCCGGCCCAAGTAGCTAGGATACATTTTTCGTCTTTCTTTTGTTTTGTTTTCTTCATGTTTTTTCTTTTTTTATTTATCATTTTTCTTCATTGGTTTTCCTATGCTATTATTTTTTTTCAAAAGTTGATTTCATTTTTCCTTTTTCATAAATTCACAAGTTCCAATAATTGTTTCAATTTTTTTAATTTGTTCATTTTTCTAAAAAAATCGTGTTTATCAATAATTTTAAACAAATCAAAATGTGTTCATTTTTTGTTCTCTGCTTATTTATCCATTTTCTCTATTTGTTTTTCTCTTTTTTTTTATTTTTTCCAGTTCACTTTTAGTTCAATGTATATAAAAAAGTTTGCTTTTAGTTCATCGTATATAATCAAGTTCACCGTACATTGTATATTTGCTAAAAATTAGTGTGTATTTAGAAAATGGTCATCATATATTAAAGAATTGTTCATCATATATTATAGAAATTTTGGTATTCGTTAACATTTTTTATAATATGAAATAAATTATGTAAAATCCTGAACTGGACCGAACTTTGTTCCTTACTGAAAATTAATTATAAAGCATAAGAGTGAAAAACGCAAAAAGTTATAATCCTTGGTAGCCTAGAAGCTAACGATGAGAGATGTACTTGTACAACGATCATACGCAAAAGCTAACAAATAGATGTTAGCACTAGCGATCAGTTTTTTTTTCAGAAAAAGTTAGTGATCAGTTTTTTGTATGGGTAGCTAGTGACCAGGATTTTTTTTTTGTTGAGAGGAGCTAGTGACCAGATTTGCATTAGGGCTGGCCGCATAGGCGGACGCATGACGAGCTGGTTTTTAGTTGAGTTCCATTATACAAACAACACTTTCTGGCAGATAGGTGCCCGACATGCCATCAAGCCGTTGATGCATGGGATGAAAGGTGCAGCCATGCATTCAAAACAGCATCGTGCACATCCTGGGCGAGGAAGGATCGTACACACTAGTTTCGGTTTTAGTTTTGGGTTTTAACAAATTAAAATCAAACCAAAATAAAAAATAAGGTGACACTGACATCATACTTAGATGTGAGATATTATCTCGCATCTAGATGCGATATAGACAGACCCAATTTCATTTTGTTATTTTTGCGCGGCCTTGAATTAGTCGCCTGACAAATCCGGATATATGCCATGAAAAAAGAAAACAGCACGGAGTGGGCTCGCGGCGCCCCCTCCCTAGGGTTCCGCCCACGCCGCCGGCGGCTCCCCCGTCGCGGGTAGTCATGGCCGGTCGGCGCCGCCGCCGCTAGCCCTTCCCCCACCCTCCCTTCCTCCTTCCTCCATCGCCCAGCGTCGCCTCCCCGAGCGAGGCTGGGGCTTCCTCGCCCTCTGGCGCCTCCCCTCCCCGCCGCCGCCTGGGCCACCGGGCCTTGCTTTCGCGTGTGGTGCCGCGGCGCCCGTCCTTTCCCCACGCAGCCGCCACGGCTCGGGCGGTGGTGGCTAGCGGCGGCGTACTTCGGTGGCAGCGGATTCGGCGGCGGCGTGGCACCTTGGGTGGCGCGGTGCCGGGTGGCGAGGTGGCGGTGGGGCGTCGCGGTGGTTGGCGGTGGTGCCCTCCCGGCCTAGATCTGGGCCCTGTTGGGCCCCATCTGGGTCTAGGCGGGCCTGGCCGGAGCTCCTCTGCGGCGTCTCCGGCGGACGGCAGGGCGACTCGTGCAGGGGGTGGCGGCGATGGCGGCTAGTGTATTGCAGCGCGGCGACGGGGGCTTCACGAGCCCGTCTCGGGCTCGGCCAGGCCTATCTGCGCCTTCGGCACGGGGGCGAAACATGGTTTCGCGGGGGAGCTGGAGCCGGCACAGCGCCGGTCGTGGCCATGGGCCACTTCTCCGCCTTCCCTTTCCCCCGGTCAATTTGGTCGCGGTTGCCTGGTTTGCCCCTGTTGCTACGTCCGGCCGGTTCCCGCCACGGGCGGTGGAGGTTGTCCCCTCCTGCGTGGCTGCTGTTGCTGCCGCCCCTCGTTCCCAGTTGTCTTCTCTGTTCCCGCCGGTCTCGCTTTGTTTGCCACGGGGAGACGGCGATGGGGACTGCACGGTCGTGGTGGCGCATGTTGGTGGGCGGCGTGTTTGGTGGCGCACGATGGATCGTCTGGAGTCGTGGGTGGTTTGTGGTCAGGAGAAATCCTTGTCGGCTTGTCCGGCACCGACACAGTGACGTCTGTGGGCGCCGTCGTGCCTTCCTGAAGGGCGTCGGGTTTGCCCCTTTCCCCGCAATCCTCTGCATACCGGGGGAAACCCTAGGACTTGTCCGGGCAGCAGCGTCGTCGGCGTCGCGATCCTTCTTGAAGGTGCTGCTTGGTATGGGCGGTCCGGAGTGCTTGGAGTCTGGTGGAATTCTCCGGTGGGCGCAGCGGTTGTGGGTCTTCATCGTTTTCGTTGAGCCATCGTTGTTTGCATTTGTTTTCTCTTTCTTTTTTTTTTTGGCGTGACTGTGCTGCTTCCGGCCCAGCATTTATTGTTGATTGTCTTGAAGTTGATTGCTTTGTAATACAAGGGGAAACCCTTTTTCTTAAACAGCAAAGAGTGCATATTGGGCAGGCATGCATGCATGCATGCATGCATGCATGCAGTGGGAGGAGGAAGCGGTGGACTAGTACTGCATGAAATGGAAGCAAAATACTCCTACTCATCACCCGGCCGGACGGCATCTCCATCGACAGATGCATGCGACAAATGGAGCTAACACACATTGGACTCAACATGCAGCGTGGTACTACGTACTGTGCTCAGCTGGCCAACGCGTGCGTGCAACTGTAGATATATCTCATATCTTGCCACCAGTACCACTGCGGCCGGTGACGACTGGGGAAGCGAGTGAGCAAACTGGCCGACGTCGCCGGCGCTGGCGTAATCACCAACCACCTCACTTCACCAGGGCCTATGTACTCGCGTCCTCCCGTCATTTCTGCGTATCGTCTCATATGTCTGCCACGACGACATTAGGTTGACGTAACCCATCTGTGTCCTGCTGCCACCTTCATTCCTCATCATCGATCGATCCAGTCGGTCCATGTGCTATACTGGATTCCAATTTCCAACATAGACACATTTATTGTACTACTACCTCTTTATCAAAATATAAGACGTTTTTATAGTTTAAACAGATGATTTCTCCGTTCGGTTCTAACACGAGTTATCAATCTTCAAGTGCCTCTTTCTAATAAACAAACTGCGGTTCCGTTCAATTGATTGAAACCAAACATCGTTCAAACCTCCCAGGCACACAGCCAAGGTACCAAGCTAAGATAGAGTAAACAGATCAATCGGACGGCTGTTATCACAAGAACACTTCCCATATTACAAGTTCTTTAGAATGAAACTAATAACAAGGGGAGCACACGGGTTTATATGGCTCAACCTTGCTGGAACCAACTGTGTTGGAGATCAGTATCGTTGACACCGCTCTTCATCACTTGTGTCCAAAGGAAGGACTAGTCCCAGCCGATTCAGAGTACTCCCTCCTTCCATCTATATAGGGCCTAATGCGTTTTTTAAGACCGCCTTTGACTATTGACAAGATTAATAGTACATGACATGCACAATGTAAGAATTATATTATTGAAAGCTCCTTTCACAGACGAATTTAACGGCGTGCTTTGTGTAAGTTGCATGTCATATATTATTGCTCTAATATTTGGTCAAAGTTAGCCTCAAAAAACGCATTAGGCCCTATATAGATGGAAGGAGGGAGTAGCTACCCATGACGTCGATCAAGCGTAAGCAAACACCGATTGAGGATCGTTGCAAATCACCTTTCATTGATGGATGTACACACATAGCTTTGACAGAATCGTGGCTCTACGAACAATGACTCTAGGTCAAAGCATAAATCGTGATAGTACTCCAACTGATATAGTCCCTCCGTTCGGAATTACTTGTCTCGAAAATAGATGTATTTAGAGCTAAAATACGTTTAGATACATCCATTTCTGCGACAAGTAATTCTAGATACATCCATTTTCAAGACAAGTAATTCCGAACAGAAGGAGTATTTTTCTGCACTCCAACTTCTACCTGTATGAAATCTGCACCTCAAGTATACCCTGATCAGCACATGTGATATATTTTTTACCGTCTTCGCGGTAAAAGGTGATATCTCCTTGGAAAGAGGAAGTACGGGCCTCATCACCATGATCACGATCAGTTGTAACGCACAGGTTCAACTTGATAGTCATGAGCGGCTCCATGCATGTATATTGGAATAGCCGCCCAGTTCCGTGAGAGTGGAAGTTCGCCATCAATAACCTCGATCTGGCTCTCTTTACCACAGGAAAAGAGCACGACGCTCTCACGGCCGTAGAGTTGGTGGTGTGCTGCGATTTCGCCATAGACGTAGCAGACGGTGCCGCTCTCACATGCGAGATCAAGTTTGACGTACACATTAGCCTGTATAGCCCTGTGCAGCGGTATGAAAGTCAAATCTATTTTGCGGTCGCGTGTGGTGCGGATAGTGTGGGTTATGACATCGCTGCAATGGAATGGGTCCAATCTGAAATTGAAAAATCCATAATCAGCGTCGTCGGCCTCTATTTCAATCGAGAAGCCGCAATGGAGTGGTTGCCTGGGACAGTCGTCGGCCTTCAGGCTAGCTCGGCGGCGGAACTTGAAAGGTAATGGAACCCTTGATCTACCAGAGACGGATCGTTTGCCGTCCTGATAGACCATTTATATGGGAGATTCACTACCGAGTCCTGCTCGGCCTGGGTGACTATCTCTCTTTCCTTTTTTTTGTTCTGAGCGTAATATACCTCTCTTTCCAAGATAGTGGAGGTGCTAGAACCTTCATGGTGGAATCCATCGCTGAAGTGTGGCATCTCAGGGCAAGAAATATCACCTATTTATCAGTATATATAATCCATGACATGACATGTTTGCCTTCATATTGGTTTCTTTTTCGCAGGGCATGCATCCCCTCGGGTTTTCTTTTCACCTTATTTTTTGGTCGATGTTGTTCGACTGCTGAATTTTGCATTCTTAATAATAGATATATGGTTGAATGCATCATTCTAATGGAGAGGACGTGAGTTATCCTCCTTTTCAAAAAATATATTGGTTTCTTTTGTTAACACAATACAATTGCACATGCTCACGTACACGTACATACACCCCCCCATAAATGCAAGCACGCACACCCTACGCTTATGAGCACCTCTGAGATACTAAGCCGGCACAACATTCTGAGATTGACGAAGTCACCATATATAGACGCCTCATAATCGATGTGAACATCTTCACCCACTGAATGAGCATTTTCGAAAAGCCAGAAATAAGTCCAGAAAAATACGAGCACTAGTGTCAAGTTTATGAGTTAGAATCCTAGTGGGTTGGTTCCACCGCAAGGAACCTAACATCTGGGCTACGCTCATATTGCCCTTTATATTGGTTTCATTATGCATAAAATCACATGTAATTATATCAGGTCTATTTACAACCCCCAAAGCATGGTTCCTGTCGGAGATCAATTTATAGACCCATTATCTTAGACTCTTGGTTATCAGCAGAAAGGCCTTCAGTTTGCACATTTTCAAAGTTTCCACCTTCACTAGAATATGCATGCCCATGGAATATACCTTCCATTTGCGCTTTTCCCAAACTGTTGGGTTATAGCACCTAAAAAGACCATAGTCTTCTAGCTCGGAGGAACCATCCTCCAACCACCGACAACTGACCCTTTCAAGAAAATGTGTAAGATCATTCCTAGCAATGTTGTTTAGATGCATCACTGATTTGATCAGGATAGCAAGCATGCCATCAAGATAACTTAATATTGAAAGAAAAGTTGTCATATTTAGGGGTTGTTGTTGCACGTGTACCAACATTGCCTTCTCGGACCGAACTTTTGCGCAGAGGTGCTGCTGTAAATCAGCATCATCTTTCTTGTTCTGTACATTCTGATGCTTTATGAAGCCCTTATTCAACTTCACCGCAGCCACACCATATGAAGAAAGGTCACAACAAAGAACAAAACAAATGAGAACCAAAGAAGTGAAATATGTTCGCCATGTCACTAACCATCACTTTTCGGAGGCAACACAGGTATAAACATCAATTCCTTCATTCCTCCTAATACCGGAAGGCTGAAAACTAGCTGCCAGATTATTCAGAATATTATGGATTGGGCTTGTACAAATGAATCTTGAGTAGATACCTTTGAGAAGTAAAGGACGTCTCCAACTCAAGTATTTGGAAAATGGTAAAGGAAAGTAGACAACGAATAATTCTTGAATCGGACTGTAGACACAGGTACTAGAAATCCTGAAAGGGAAAATGCACATTGTTGAAGACATTTTGATAAACTTCACTTTCAACAGCTCAAAATACACATAATTGACATTACCTTATTACAGAACACATTTGCTGGTCCAGAGATGTGCCCTGAAAGAGCCCAACTCTAATATGAGGTAGATATTTCATGAAGAGAACCGGAGACATCATTTCCAAAACTGCCTGATTGAAGAGGCAAAGGGGATGATGAAGGAACTATGTATAGCAACTAATCTTCGTTGCATTGATAGAAAAGACATGTAAATTGTTGAGAGTCGCCGGGAGGCTATCCAACCATGTAAACTATAGGGTGTCTACCGAGTCCTGCATGTGTGTATTACATCATGAAACAAACAACACTTTAGACCATAATTCGGTACTTCCCCACTTCTCGCCTCCTGGTTTGTGCAATCAGGAAATACATAATTTTTTGGTATGAAATGTATGGAAAATAATCCTATATGACCAAGTCGTATGGACCCAAACTGGAGACCGCCCTACCCTGCATGATTTCTAGCAAACTGAGTCTCAAAGCATCTAATCGTTCAACTTTACCATATATTGATTTATGTTGTGACGCCCCCGATTCAATCGTACACTAATCATAAACGCAAACGTGTACGATCAAGATCAGGGACTCACGAGAAGATATCACAACACAACTCTAAAAATAAAATAAGTCATACAAGCATCATAATACAAGCCAGGGGCCTCGAGGGCTCGAATACAAGTGCTCGATCATAGACGAGTCAGCGGAAGCAACAATATCTGAGTACAGACATAAGTTAAACAAGTTTGCCTTAAGAAGGCTAGCACAAACTGGGATACAGATCGAAAGAGACGCAGGCCTCCTGCCTGGGATCCTCCTAAACTACTCCTGGTCGTCGTCAGCGGGCTGCACGTAGTAGTAGGCACCTCCAGTGTAGTAGTCATCGTCGACGGTGGCGTCTGGCTCCTGGGCTCCATCGTTTGGTTGCAGCAATCGAGTAGAGATAGGGGGAAAAGGGGGAACAAGGCAACCGTGAGTACTCATCCAAAGTACTCGCAAGCAAGGAGCTACACTACATATGTATGGATATATGTGTAAAGGGCCATATCAGTGGACTGAACTGCAGAATGCCAGAATAAGAGGGGGATAGCTAGTCTTATCGAAGACTACGCTTGGTCACCTTCGCCTTTGCAACAGGTAGAAGAGGGTAGGTTGAAGTCCTCCAAGTAACATCACATAGCAATAATCCTAACCGCGATCCTCCTCGTATCCCCGAGAGAGAGCGACCACCGGTTGTATCCGCACTTGGAAGGTGTGTTTTATTAAGTATCCGGTTCTAGTTGTCATAAGGTCAAGGTACAACTCCAAGTCGCCTACATCAAGATCACGGCTATTCGAATAGATTAACTTTCCTGCAGGGTGCACCAACTTACCCAACACGCTTGATCCCATTTGGCGGACACACTTTCCTGGGTCATGCCCGGCCGCGGAAGATCAACACGCCGCAGCCCCACCTAGGCACAACAGAGAGGCCGACGCCGGTTCAAACCTAAGCGCACAGGGTCCGGGCCCATCGCCCAATGCACACCTGCACGCTATGTGACGCTGCCGAAAGCGTAACTAGCCCCTTAATACAAGAGCAGGCTTACGTTCCAATCCGGTAGCGCCACTCGATCGGCCAAGGCGTCACGAAGTGCTTTGGTCGATACCACGGCCGAGTGCCCATATATTTTCCACGAGTTGGTTAGTGCGTATAGGCTCGTAGCCAACTCGGATCAAATACCAAGATCTCGTTAAGCGTGTTAAGTATCATGAACGCCGAACAGGCCAGGCCCACCTCTCTCCTAGGCGGTCTCAACCTGCCTGTCAGCTCCGCCACAAAGATCCACTCGCGGGTGCTCCACCAGCCGACCCGACTTTAGTCTCCACATGTATCATGTATAAGTATATAGTATATACCCGTGATCACCTCCCGAGTGATCACGGCCCGATAGTATAGCACAGCAGACGGACAAGAATGTAGGGCCACAGATGAAAATACTAGCATCCTATACTAAACATATAGGATTGCAGGTAAAGGTAACAACAAGAGGTAACAAGGACAAAGCTATGCATCGTGATAGGTATAACGGAAAGCAAGAACATGCTACACTACTCTAATGCAGGCAGTATAGAGTAGAATAGGCGATATCCGGTGATCAAGGGGGGCTTGCCTGGTTGTTACGGCAAGAGAGAGGTCGTCAACTCCGTAGTCGAACTGGCAGCAGCGTCGGTCTCGTAGTCTCACCGGAGAGAAGAGGGAAGAAACAATGAATACCATGTAAACAGATGCATATCGGTGCATGGCAAGACAAGTAACGATGCTAGGCGTGACCTAACGTGGTATGAGGTGATGCTTGTTAAGAAACATCCGGAAAGTATTCCGGTGTTTCGCTTAGCGGAAGGAGCGGAGGGGAAAGTTGCGAGTTCGATAGGTTAGGGGGTGTGGCGGACGAGCGGACTGTGTATCCGGAATCGTCTTCGCTCGAGCAACTTTCATGTTGAAAATATTTTAATCCGAAGTTACGGATTAAAAGATATGATTTTCTAAAGATTTTACTAATTTACGGAATTTAAGTAATTATTTAATCCAACATTATCCGTATTAGTAATGTCGACGTCCAAGATGACATCGGGGTGATGTCAAGATCAACGTTGACCATTGACCTGGTCAATTCGACGTAGGGGTCGGTGGGACCCACTGTCATTCTCTATTTAGTTTAATTACAGATTAGTTAATTTAATTAGTGATTAGGTTAATCTGATCAGGATTAATTAACTTAATTAATTACTTAATTACTTAATTAATTAATATTTTAATTATCTTAGTTATTATTTATTTAATATATTTACTTATTTTTTTAATTCCTTTTTTTTAACGTTCTGGGGTGGGCCCCAATTGTCATGGGGCCAGGGGAGCCTATGCGGGCGTGCGGTTACGGGCGCCACCCGAACGAGCACTCGCTCAGGCGGGACGAGGTCGCCGAGGCGCTAACGGCGCTGGCACGCCAGCGTGACCAACCGGGCCACCGGGCGGAGGCGAGGTGGGATTGGAGCGGGAGGCGGCGCAGATGGTCATGGTGGCGGCGGGTCGCCACAGGCGGTCTCGAGAGACGGCAGCGGGCGGCGGGGGAACGGGCGGCGCTGGGCCGTGGTGCGGTGAGCGCGCCTGGGCACGCGCGTGAGTGCGGTGACCACGGGGGGGGGAGTAGAGAGGGAGCGCGGGGGTGTGGCCACGGGCGCGGCCGAGCTGCCGGGCGCTGGCGAAAGCAGACCTGGAGGAGGGGAGGGGCGAGGCGGAGCTCACTGAGCGGGGTAGGGACGGGGCAGCGTGCTCGACGGAGCTCGGGGAGGTCGACGGGGACGAGCGACGGAGTGGAGAAGGATGGCGAGGTGGCGGCGTCCTGGCGGCGGGGCGGCGTCGAGCGGCGACGGCGGGGTCGTCCACGAGGCGAGCGGCAGCAAGGTGCGGGGCGTGGGCGTCGGCTGCCCCGACCGGATCCATGCGGGTGGAGGGATGAGGGGCGGCACCGGCGACGGCGACGGCGGGGCTTGGGGCGCCATGGGGGGAGACGGATGGCGGGCGTGGTGGTTCGGGCGATGGGAGGCCTTCGGGCGGCGGCACGACGCCGGTGGGGGGTTCAAGAGCGACGGATGACGACGAGGTGGCCGTGGCGAGGCGTTCAGCATGTGTCGAGGCGGTGGGGAAGGTCGACGAGTCGGGCGCTGGGGAGTTCGCCCCCGATCCCGATCTGGATCGGGGAAGGGGAGAGACGTGGGGATCGTGGGGAGGGGGAGTGGGGCGAATGGGTGGACCGGCTAGGGTTTCTCCCCTGGTGGGGGCTATGGAGGGGAGGGGGTGGGCCGGCTGGGCCTGGGGGTTGGCCTAGTTGGGCCACGGCCCAGAGGGGGGGGCTTCTCCTTTGTTTTAGTTTAGTTACAGTTTTCTATTTTCGTATTTTCTTTTATTATTTCTCTTTTCTATTTTTATTCATTTTAAAATATTCAGACACTTTCTAAAAATATGTTTTCTTTAATATAATTACCCTCGTAATATTCGGCACCCACCGAACAATTTTGTTTCAACTTTTGAAAACGTTTGTTGTTTGACATAATTAGAATTTAAATTTCGAAACGGTTTTGAATCATTGCGAGGTTAGCAACAGTAACCGAGGTGACGTGGCATGATTAGCGTGGGATTACTGTAGCATAATTATCTGGGCGTCACAATTCTCCTTCACTACAAGAAATCTCGTCCCGAGATTTAAGAGGGGAGTAAGGGGGAAGTTCTGGTTATTCTAATGGATCTTCTCGAAGAAGTCAATCCCTTTCGTTGATGTCTTCAATTCTTTATTCCAAAGCATCATGATGAAGTTGTCGTCCTTTCTTCGGGGAACTCCATCGTACTTACGAAAGGATAAGGGGCAGCTCACTACGACATAATGCTTTTGAGGGAAACAATTTGGGGTTAACCCATGAATGAGTATAAGCTTATCTCTCGAGTTGAACATATGAAATACCTCGAGAGTAAGGTACGAAGGTACCATAAGAGGCTCCAAGCGGATAGATAGTTGCTCGAAGCCTGAACCAGAGTGAGAAAGGGGTTCAGAGTAGCGAGAGTAAGTATTGCGTCTGATACCAGAATAGATCACTAGGACAGTGGCCCGTGAATTACATACGAGTCCACGCGCGAGGAATAACTTTGGGAATAGGGGGTGTACAGGACAGTCAGGTTTCGATCCTGTGGAACTGTGGGTTATGGGCCCACCATGTGGTTTTTTTAATAGGAGCAGTGGCATCTTTCACGGTCATGATAGCAAGGCATGTCATAGAGTACCATGTCAGTTATTTCGGCAACAACGTTGGTACCAAGGGCGAGGGACGAAGAGAACCATTTTCCTGCTCGTTGCATCGAGGCAGACCAATAGGCAAAGTTCTCGTCCATCGGTGGTTACCGAAATGTCACCAACAATAGTAACAGGGTCTTTCTGGGAGAGTTGTACCACGAGGTGCTTACATAAGCAGGAGAATATTACTGCTTAGATCCTATGGATCACAAGGGAGGTTAAACAACCCAATGAAAAGAACAACGTGATCATCAGGTTAAACAGAACAATGGTAAGGGAAATGTGTTTAAACACATATTTCAGGGATATATCCTTCCCAAGGACAAGGAGGGCATGATATCCATGACAGGATATAAAGTAGAAAACCATTTAGGTAAGGGGGGGGAGGAATCTCATGATATTATCCATACAACGGTGTTAGGATAAATGATAAATAAAATTTAGCATCGTGCTTCAAATGTTCCTGTTGAAAATCGGAGTACCATTGACATGCTTCGAGATAGCATTGACATGGTCTTCAGGTAAAGATCAGACTTTGGAAACACGAAGGATCCATCAGGAATAACTTGTAGAATAAGTCTTACAATTTACTCATGGATGAACGGATAACCTTGCTGAAAAGGACTCTATAATGTTAGGTCCTCCAGCCGGGGGGGGGGTGCTAGGCATGACATCATGTGACCGGGTCATCAAAGGATCAACATCATAACTCTTGGAAAGTTGTCCCAACCATCATATCTCATCGAGATTCATATCCAATTGGTGTCATGATACCTCGCACCTGTGGGGTCCGACAGAAAAGGTGCAACACAAATCGTCGAAATGACATTGCAAGATCCTCGAGAAATGAACTATGGGAGCGGGTTTCTGAAGCAATAGTTCGTCATTAAACCAAGGAGGGGATGAGAAGGTGGCTGATGGGCTCAGCGACAATTCATCGAGAATTCCAAACGGATGGATTTCCACAATAATGTGAACAAGAAGATGACACTTGTTGATTGAAATGATATAATGTTGTATGCTCGAGGAAAACATACATAATTAAACATTGGTTGAACGGTGCACCCGAAATATGGGTTGGGTTGCACGGCCAATGTTAGAATGGTGATTCAATTATCGAAAGACTTAGAATGAACTATCGCCCATTCACTTCAAAGCAATAGGGTTACTAGAAGTTTTGAATTCACACGTCATAGCTCAATTGTCGGTATTCCGGTTGAAAACAATACGGGGGCCAAGGAATGAACGAAGATGGCAAGAAGTATTATGATATCAAGAATTCTTAAGAGGTGGTGAAATTCTCACCACATCCTTGACAAAAAAAGAGAGATGGTAATACTTCCGAGGTAAGGAAGATCAACTGCTGGGTAGCAGGGATCTCAAGGTTTACACAAAACACGAACAAGTTGTGTTGAACGGAAGGCAATAAAGTGGTCGATGATAATACAATTCATCGAGGGCAAGGATGGTATTTCTCATCATGAACTCAATTGATATCCTAGAAGAGCTCATAAGGTTCATGATGATCACGACACATTTGTCGATAGATTTCATGAAGATGTATCAATCAAAGAACGACATCAAGTCAAAGGAATGATGAAGCGGAAGGTTATTGGAACCATGGGTAGGGCACAAACTCGAAATCAAGCTTGCTGTACAAGGTCAAACGGTATGACGAGGAAGATCGATTGTAAGATTAGCTCACCGTCTAAATTTGTGCTCCGAGAAGGACCCGGTAGCATAATTAAAATTTAGCATGATAATGATATAGCCGATCAGGCTAGGAATGATGTGATCGGGTATAAACTCGTACTTATAGAAGCCATCAAGAGTTGTTGAACCGTAGTGCGGACTCGGTTCAGTTATTGGTGTCCTTGAGTGTTTAATAACTCAGAGCCCGTGAAAAATTGGAATCAGTGGAATGTAGCACGTGATGAAGAACTCATAAGAAGTTATGCAGTTCCAAGATAATCTCGAGATACCAGGGGGTATTACTCGACGACAGATCAAAGTAGAGGTTGTACCGGGGTATTGATCCATAGTAGACAAGTGCTTATACTTGCACAGGAAATGGTATTTAAAGGAGAACATGGTCGGAACCATGATTGCAAAGGATCAATTCACCGATACCAAAAGATATTATTTCCAGGGAATAGTTACAAGAAGCTTCCATGATAGGATCTACATCGTGTCCATGGGCATGAACACAAAGTTCAAGGTCGACTCCCACTTATCCAATGCATAACCTTTCATTCACTTCTCGCGTTCGATGAAGTTGCGGTTGAAATTTTATCTGGCGAAGCACCAGAAGAGTAAGAATCGTGAAAACTTTCGGGTTCACACGGTTTAGAGAAGGCATATGTTCAACCCATATGGGCTTCTTAGAAACATATACCACAATCTTGAGGAGTAATTAACTCAAACTCGAAGGCAGAGCATGGTTGAGAAAAGCAGAGGATACAATTTACCAAAGGCATTATGTATCCGAGGAAAGGCTCACAAGGTTATTGAATATGAAGGGCGTTGTCAGATAAATCCAACAAAGGATCTGGTGGTCCATACGGGATCTTATGTGAGCATCGGTACTCAACTAGAGGAAGCAGATTATATAAACAACTGACTAACTCAATTGTCAAATGCAAAGGAATTATGATTTCCAAATCAAGGGATCAGAAGCAATGCTCTGATTAGGGGTGGATAAGTTGAGTAGACTTAGGGTACAATCAAAGACAATTGGATTGGTCGAGAACCAATTCCAGTTAAAGGAACGGCAGCTCGGCCGGAAAAGTAATTTATAAGGATCAATGATGATTGCGTGTATTCGCAGACATATTGAGTCAACAGACTCAAAATGATAATGACAAGGAATGCCAATATGACCACGAGACTTATGGGATTAACCATAATGCAAGCAAGCAAGAATTTCAAGAGCCAAAGGCCCCAAAGGATTTTTGGAAGATCGAATATTATTTTGAAGACTTTTGTGAAACACATGAACAACTGGGGATGAGCGGATACTCGGAAAGTGCGAGAAATTATTCTTAGGGGTATTCAGGTGGCAAAGAACTGCAAGGCAGTAGGTGCAAAGTATTCTCGGAACATTAGAGGGAATTTCAGGGTATCTTGTAATAACAAGATTAACTGGGAATAAAGTAAGAATGACAGGCGTAAGTATTTATCCATAGGGATGTTTCGGTGGTAGGGAATTGCAAAAGCGACAGGCACAAGGTCTCGAGAGAATATCGGAGAGTATCTTCAAATTCTTACAGTTCACGGAGCAATCACCTGTAGTGAGGGGTTCTCCGGGAGGAAGTAGTAACGAGATCCTAAGTTAGATTTTAGTAAAAATCGTTTAACCCGAATAGAAGAGAGTTCAGAATCCCAGAGTAAAGACCGAGGAGTAAAAGATCCTAATACCACCCAATGGCGACGTGGGCCCGTAAGCCGCACAGCCATGTTAGTAAAAGTGTTTCAATGACTAGACTCGACTTCGGCCAAGGAGTTGGAAAGGGGGATTCCTACAGCAAAATGGCTCGATACCAACTTCAGACGCCCCGATTTAATCGTACACTAATCATACGCAGCAAGCGTAATACGATCAAGATCGTGGACTCACGGGAAGATATCACAACACAACTCTAAAAATAAAATAAGTCATACAAGCATCATAATACAAGCCATGGGCCTCGAGGGCTCGAATACAAGTGCTCGATCATAGACGAGTCGGCCGGAAGCAACAATATCTGAGTACGGACATAAGTTAAACAAGTTTGCCTTAAGAAGGCTAGCACAAATTGGGATACAGATCGAAAGAGGCGCAGGCCTCCCGCCTCGGGATCCTCCTAAACTACTCTCGGTCGCCGCCGGCCGGGCTGCACGTAGTAGTAGGCACCTCCGGTGTAGTAGTCGCCATCGACGGTATGCGTCGCTCATGGGCTCCATCGTGGGTTGCAGCAATCGAGTAGAGATAGGGGGAAAAGGGGAACAAGGCAACCGTGAGTACTCATCCAAAGTACTGCAAGCAAGGAGCTACACTACATATGTATGGATATATGTGTAAAGGGCCATATCAAGGAGTGAACTGCAGAATGCCGTAATAAGAGGGAGATAGCTAGTCTTATCGAAGACTACGCTCGGTCACCTTCGCCTTGCAAATGTAGAAGAGGGTAGGTTGAAGTCCTCCAAGTAACATCACATAGCAATAATCCTAACCGCGATCCCTCCTCGTATCCCCGAGAGAGAGCGACCACCGGTTGTATCCGCACTTGGAAGGGTGTGTTTTATTAAGTATCCGGTTCTAGTTGTCATAAGGTCAAGGTACAACTCCAAGTCGCCCCACATCAAGATCACGGCTATTGAATAGATTAACTCACCTGCAGGGTGCACCAACTTACCCAACACGCTTGATCCCATTTGGCCGGACACACTTTCTGGGTCATGCCCGCCGCGGAAGATCAACACGCCGCAGCCCCACCTAGGCACAACAGAGAGGCCAAAGACGCGGTCTAAACCTAAGCGACAGTGGGTCCGGGCCCATCGCCCAATGCACACCAAGACGTTGTGTACGCTGCCAAAGCGTAACTAGCCCCTTAATACAAGAGCAGGCTTACGCCCAATCCGGCGCGCCACTCGGGCCATCAAGGCCACGGCGTTTTGGCCGATACCACGACGCCGAGTGCCCATATCTTTCCCACGTAGTTGGTTAGTGCGTATAGGCTCGTAGCCAACTCAGATCAAATACCAAGATCTCGTTAAGCGTGTTAAGTATCATGAACGCCCGAGCAGGCCAGGCCCACCTCTCTCCTCGGCGGTCTCAACTCGCCTCACACTCCGCCACAAAGATCCACTCATGGGTGCTCCACCATCGACCCGACTTTAGTCTCCACATGTATCATGTATAAGTATATAGTATATACCCGTGATCACCTCCCGAGTGATCACGGCCCGATAGTATAGCACGGCAGACGGACAAGAATGTAGGGCCACAGATGAAAATACTAGCATCCTATACTAAGCATATAGGATTGCGTAAAGGTAACAACAAGAGTAACAAGGACAAAGCTATGCATCAGGATAGGTATAACGGAAAACAGTAACATGCTACACTACTCTAATGCAAGCGGTATAGAGTAGAATAGGCGACATCCGATGATCAAGGGGGCTTGCCTGGTTGTTCGCAAGAGAGAGGGTCGCCAACTCCGTAGTCGAACCAAGCAGCAGCAGCGTCGGTCTCGTAGTCTACCGGAGAGAAGAGGGGGGAAGAAACAATGAATACCATGTAAACAGATGCATATCGATGCATGGAAAGACAAGTAACGATGCTAGGCGTGACCTAACGTGGTATGAGGTGATGCCGGTTAAGGGGGGAAACATCCGGGACAGTATTCCCCGTGTTTCGCGTTTTCGGGCAGAGGAGCCGGAGGGGGAAAGTTGCGAGTTCTATAGGTTAGGGGGTGTGGCGGACGAACGGACTGCGTATCCGGAATCGTCTCGTCGCTCGAGCAACTTTCATGTTGAAAATATTTTAATCCGAGTTACGGATTAAAAGATATGATTTTCTAAAGATTTTATTAATTTCGGAATTTAAGTAATTATTTAATCCAACATTATCCAGAATAGTAAATGTCGACGTCAGCATGACATCGTGGTGTGATGTCAGCAGTCAACGTTGACCATTGACCTGGTCACTCGACGTGTGGGTCCAAAGTGGGACCCACCGTCATTCTCTCTGCTTAGTTTAATTACAGATTAGTTAATTTAATTAGTGATTAGGTTAATCTAATCAGGATTAATTAACTTAATTAATTACTTAATTAATTAATATTTTAATTATCTTAGTTATTATTTATTTAATATATTTATTTATTTTTTTAATTCCTTTTTTAACGTTTCGGGTGGGCCCCAATTGTCATGGGGCTGGGGAGCCTATCTTGGGCGGCTTGATTCTGGCGCCACCGAACGAGCACTCGCTGAGGCGGAGACGAGGTCGCCGAGGCGCCTAACGGCGCTGCACGGCGTAACCGGGGCCACGGCGGGCGGAGGCGAGGGGTGGGATTGGAGCGGGAGGCCGGCGCAGATGGTCGCGGTGGCCGGCGGGGTCGCCACGGGCGGTCTCCAGTAGAGACGGCGAGCGGGGCGACGTGGGGAACGGGGCGGCGCGCTGGCCGTGGTGCGGTGAGCGCGCCTGGGCACGCGCGTGAGTGCGGTGACCACGGGGGGGAGTAGAGAGGGAGCGCGGGGGTGGCGCGCAGGCTGGCCGGCTGCACGCCGGCGAAGGTGACCGAGAGGAGGGGAGGGGCGAGGCGGAGCTCACTGAGCGGGGTAGGGTCTGGGTAGCGTGCTCGACGGAGCTCGGGGAGGTCGACGGGGACGAGCGACGGAGTGGAGAAGGATGGCGAGGTGGCGGCGTCGAGCGGCGACGGCGGGGTCGTCCACGTAGGCGAGCGGCAAGGTGCGGGCGTCGGGCGTGCCGCCGACCGGATCCATGCGGGTGGAGGGATGAGGGGCGGCACCGCGACGGCGTGACGCCGGGCTTGGGGCGCCATGGGGGAGACGGAAGGCGGGCGGCGTGGTGGCTCCGGGCGACGGGAGGCCTTTCAGGCGGCACGACGTCGGTGGGGGTTCAAGCGACGGATGACGACGAGGTGGCCGTGGCGGAGGCGTTCCGCGCGGCGTCGGTGGGGAAGGTCGACGTAGTCGGGGCGCCGTGGGGAGGTTCGGCCCCCCCCGATCCCGATCTGGATCGGGGAAGGGGAGAGAGACGTGGGGATCGTGGGGAGGGGGAGTGGGGCGAATGGGTGGACCGGCTAGGGTTTCTCCCCTGGTGGGGGCTATGGAGGGAGGGGTGGGCGGTGGGCACAGGGGTTGGCCCAGTTGGGCCTGACCCCCGAGGAGGGGGCTTCTCCTTTGTTTTAGTTTAGTTACAGTTTTCTATTTTCGTATTTTCTTTTATTATTTCTCTTTTCTGTTTTAATTCATTTTAAAATATTCAGACACTTCCTAAAAATATGTTTTCTTTAATATAATTACCCTCGTAATATTCGGCACCCACCGAACAATTTTGTTTCAACTTTTGAAAACGTTTGTTGTTTGACATAATTAGAATTTAAATTTCAAAACGGTTTCGAATCATTGCGAGGTTAGCAACAGTAACCAAGGTGACGTGGCATGATTAGCGTGGGATTACTGTAGCATAATTATCTGGGCGTCACATATGTAGTGGAAAGTTGTATTGTAGGCCGAGCACAGTTGTACCTGTTATCATGACTGTCTATTTTGCATCATGATCTGTGCAACTTGGAGCACCACGAGCCCGCATCTGACTGCTCTAGCGTCATTACCACACGTTGACCAACCCCATCTTCAACATCTTCTGTCACTAACTCACTATTAACCTCGTGGCTCAAGCTTGGTGGCAGTTAGCAGGCAGTTACTGAAGGAAATATGCCCTAGAGGCAATTATAAAGTTATTATTTATTTCCTCATATCATGATAAATGTTTATTATTCATGCTAGAATTATATTAACCGGAAACATAATACATGTGTGAATACATAGACAAACATAGTGTCACTAGTATGCCTCTACTTGACTAGCTCGTTAATCGAAGATGGTTAAGTTTCCCAGCCATGGACATGAGTTGTCATTTGATTAATGGGATCACATCATTAGGAAAATGATGTGATTGACTTGACCCATTCAGTTAGCTTAGCACTTGATCGTTTACTATGTTGCTATTGCTTTCTTCATGACTTATACATGTTCCTATGACTATGAGATTATGCAACTCCGTTTACGGAGGAACACTTTGTGTGCTACCAAATGTCACAACGAATCGGGTGATTATAAAAGTACTCTCAGGTGTCTCCAAAGGTACTTGTTGGGTTGGCGATTTCGAGATTAGGATTTGTCACTCCGATTGTCGGAGAGGTATCTCTGGGCCCTCTCGGTAATGCACATCACTATAAGCCTTGCAAGCATTGTGACTAATGAGTTAGTTGCGAGATGATGTATTACAGAACGAGTAAAGAGATTTGCCTGTAACAAGATTGAACTAGGTATTGAGGGCCGGCCAAGATGATGGTAGCAATTACATGGACTGGGTCTGTAACTTGAGGATTATCCTCATTGCTGCACAGAAGAATTACGTCCTGGAAGCACCGTTGGGTGCCAGGCCTGCTGCAGATGCAACTGACGACGTTAAGCACGTCTGGCAGAGCAAAGCTGATGACTACTCAATAGTTCAAGCAGCCATGCTTTACGGCTTAGAACCGGGACTTCAACGACGTTTTGAACGTCATGGAGCATATGAGATATTCCAGGAGTTGAAGTTAATATTTCAAGCAAATGCCCGGATTGAGAGATATGAAGTCTCCAATAAGTTCTACAAATTGCAAGATGGAGGAGAATAGTTCTGTCAGTGAGCATATACTCAAAATGTCCAGGTATAACAATCACTTGATTCAACTGGGAGTTAATCTTCCGGATGATAGTGTCATTGACAGAATTCTTCAATCACTGCCACCAAGCTACAAGAGCTTCGTGATGAACTATAATATGCAAGGGATTGATAAGACAATTCCCGGGCTCTTCGCAATGCTAAAGGCTGCGGAGGTAGAAATCAAAAAGGAGCATCAAGTGTTGATGGTCAACAAGACCACCAGTTTCAAGAAAAAGGGCAAAGGGAAGAAGAAGGGGAACTTCAAGAAGAACAGCAAACAAGTTGTTGCTCAAGAGAAGAAACCCAAGTCTGGACCTAAGCACGAGATCGAGTGCTTCTCTGCAAGCGCACTCGACATCGTAAGCGGAACTGCCCTGTATTTGGCGGATAAGAAGGATGGCAAGGTGAACAAAGGTATATGTCATATACATGTTATTGATGTGTACCTTACTAGAGCTCGCAGAGCACCGGGTATTTGATCTTGGTTACATTGCTAATATTTGCAACTCAAACAGTGGACTACGAATTAAGCAAATCTTGGCTAAGGACGAGGTGAGGATGCGCATGGGAAATGGTTCCAAAGTCGATGTGATCGCCACGGCACGCTACCTCTACATCTACCTTCGGGATTAGTTTTAGACCTGAATAATTGTTATTTGGTGCCAGCGTTGAGCATGAACATTATATCTGGATCTTGTTTGATGCGATACGGTTATTCATTTAAATATGAGAATAATGATTGTTCTATTTATATGAGTAATATCTTTTATGGTCAGGCACCCTTGAAGAGTGGTCTATTTTTGTTGAATCTCAAAAGTAGTGATACACATATTCATAATGTTGAAGCCAAAAGATGCAGAGTTGATAATGGTAGTGCAAATTATTTGTGGCACTGTCGTTTGGGTCATATTGGTGTAAAGCGCATGAAGAAACTCCATACTGATGGACTTTTGGAATCACTTGATTATGAATCACTTGGTACTTGCGAACCGTGCCTCATGGGCAAGATTACTAAAACGCCGTTCTCCGGAACTATGGAGCGAGCAATTGATTTGTTGGAGATCATACATACTAATGTATGTGGTCCAATGAATGTTGAGGCTCACAAGTGGTATCGTTATTTTCTCACCTTCACGGATGATTTAAGCATATATGGGTATATCTACCTAATGAAACATAAGTCTGAAACATTTGAAAAGTTCAAAGAATTTCAGAGTGAAGTTGAAAATCATCGTAACAAGAAAATAAAGTTTCTACGATCTGATCGTGGAGGAGAATATTTGAGTTACGAGTTTGGTCTACATTTGAAACAATGCAGAATAGTTTCAAAACTCACGACACCCGGAACACCACAGCGTAATGGTGTGTCCGAACATCGTAATCGTACTTTACTAGATATGGTGTGATCTATGATGTCTCTTACTGATTTACCTCTATCATTTTGGGGTTATGCTTTAGAGACGGCTGCATTCACGTTAAATAGGACACCATCAAAATCCATTGAGACGACGCCTTATGAAATGTGGTTTGGCAAGAAACCAAAGTTGTTGTTTCTTAAAATTTGGGGCTGCGATGCTTATGTGAAAAAGCTTCAACCTGATAAGCTCGAACCCAAATCGGAGAAATGTGTCTTCATAGGATACCCAAAGAAAATTGTTGGGTACACCTTCTATCACAGATCTGAAGGCAAAACATTCGTTGCCAAGAATGGATCCTTTCTAGAGAAGGAGTTGCTCTCGAAAGAAGTGAGTGGGAGGAAAGTAGAACTTGATGAGGTAACTGTACCTGCTCCCTTATTGGAAAGTAGTTCATCACAGAAATTGGTTCCTGTGAGACCTATACCAATTAGTGAGGAAGCTAATGATACCGATCATGAAACTCCAGATCAAGTTACTACTGAACCTCGTAGGTCAACCAGAGTGAGATCCGCACCAGAGTGGTACGGTAATCCTGTTCTGGAGGTCATGTTACTAGACCATGATGAACCTACGAACTATGAAGAAGCGATGGTGAGCCCAGATTCCGCAAAATGGCTTGAGGCCATGAAATATGAGATGGGATCCATGTATGAGAGCAAAGTGTGGACTTTGGTTGACTTGCCCGATGATCGGCAAGCAATTGAGAATAAATGGATCTTCGAAGAAGACAGACGCTGACGGTAATACTACTGTCTATAAAGCTCGACTTGTTGCGAAAGGTTTTCGACAAGTTCAAGGGATTGACTACGATGAGACCTTCTCACCCGTAGCGATGCTTAAGTCCGTCCGAATCATGTTAGCAATTACCGCATTTTATGTTTATGAAATTTGGCAAATGGATGTAAAGACTGCATTCCTGAATGGATTTCTGGAAGAAGAGTTGTATATGATGCAACCTGAAGGTTTTATCGATCCAAAGGGAGCTAACAAAGTGTGCAAGCTCCAAATGATCCATTTATGGACTGGTGCAAGCCTCTCGGAGTTGGAATAAACATTTTGATAGTGTGATCAAAGCATATGGTTTTGTACAGACTTTTGGAGAAGCCTGTATTTACAAGAAAGTGAGTGGGGGCTCTGTAGCGTTTCTAATCTTATATGTGGATGACATATTATTGATTGGAAATGATATAGAATTTCTGGATACACTACTAGAATCAGCTTCTTTGCCGTCCGCCATGGCGGACGGCAAAGGCATAGATCACGGACGGCAAACTGTCCGGATGAATGCCTGCCAGCAAAGGCCTTCTTTGCCGCCCGCTTCTAAGAAACGGACGGCAAAGGAATACGCCGTCCGCCATCCGGGGCCAGCAGGCGGCAAAGACAACTGACGGCAGTGCGGTGGCGTGAGAGCCGTTAGGGGGTTAACGGCGCTCTTTGCCGTCTGCCAGCGGACGGTGAAGAGTAAAAGATCTTTGCCGTCTGCTGGCGGACGGCAAAGAGCCCAGCTAGGCAGCACTGAGAAGCTGCCAGGTGTCCAGATATGCCGTCCGCCAGCGGACGGCAAAGTGACCAGCTATGCCGTCCGCCAGCAAATGGCAAAATGACCAAATAGGTAGCCAATGTTCCCAGTTTGCACAGGTGACTGCCACGTGTCCTCTTTGCCGTCTGCTAGCGGACGGCAAAGAGGCTATATATCCCCTGTTTTTATTTGAATCCCATTAATTAGACATGGTTTCAAACACAGAAATACATGCATACATATCCAACATATCCAACAGCATGTCCAACAACATATTTCATCCTATCCAACAACATAGTTCAACAAAGTCCAACATATCCATATATACATAACCAGAAACAAGTTTCCAACAACATATGCATATAGACATACATATTCAAACAAGTTTTCATAAACAACAAGGAAGCACCACAAGAATAGTACACTCCATGAATCCAAGCTTCCTCATGTAAAGCAAATCTGCAAATTGGGAAAGATGAAAGTTAGAAGAAGAAGAAGAAGAATTTTTTTCTTCTCTTTCTTTTTCTCCTCTCCTCTTCTTTATCTTCTTCTTCTTCTAACTAAGGTAGGTAAAAATGTCATTTTATTGCTAAGCTAGGTAAAAATGCTAAGTGTAGGTCATTTTAGAGCTAAGGTAGGTAAATAGGCCATTTTGGAGCTTAGTAAGGTTATTATGTTATTTTTGAGGAAAATAAGCTAAGTCTATATCATTTTGGAGCTAACAAAGATTATCATGCCATTTTTTTACCTAAGTATGCTAAGTATGTCATAAATAAACTGAATAAGCTAAGTATAGCTTATTTTTATCTAACTTAGGTAATTATGCCATTTAGGAGGAAAATAAGCTAAGTATCCATTTGTAAAGCAAAACACTAGAGAAAACTTACCCTCATCACAACAAATGTGATGAAGATCGCAACTAAGGTAACAATTGGTCCAATGGCATAATGATACCAAGCCTCATTATCAATGGCCTATTTTCTAATCTTCTTAAGCTTCAGGCGCATTGCATCCATCTTCAAGTGCATTGCATTCATCTTCATCTTGTGATCATCGATGGCATTGGCAACATACAACTCCAATGTCATCTTCTCTTCTTCAATTCTTTTAATTTTTTCTTTCAAGTACTCATTTTCTTTTTCAACTAAATTTAACTTCTCGACAAGAGGGTTCGTTTCAAATTCCGGTTCACATACCTCCTAGATTAAAATATCTCTATGTCAACTTGATGGCCATAATTTGCATAAATGCGAAATGCAACAAATAGTTATGAAAGAGAATTTACCACATCCGGATCATAAAGCGGGCGAGGACCGACCGGGAAGGAAATCAAGACCATGGCACTATGTATAAGAAACAATCATACAAAGTAAGAAAATTAAGTACCAACTATATAAATCATACAATCATACAAATAACTATATAAATCAAGTACAACATAAAAATTTGAATACCTAATAATCATTATCGGTAATGACGTGCTCGTCATCATCATTAATAAAAGCATCATCATCATCACTATCGGTAATGACGTGCTCATCATCATCATTAATAAATGCATCATCATGTGGAAGGCCACCTTTACGTAATCGTTCAAGCATTGACAGGTCATCTCGCAAGAAGAATTCTTCTTCTTCCGGCTCTTCTTGTTCCAGCTCACGGATGAAGTCGGATTCATTATCGTTGTCTACTTCAATGTTCTAGGATGGAGTAGAGCGGTTCTTGAAACATTTTTTGGAAAGACATGTTTCTTGGAAGAATTCTCCTTCGTCATATGTGTCTTGGTTAATGTGAGGTTCATAATCCTTTTCATTGGGGGGAGGTGGTCTAACACGTGGCGACACTTCATAAATGACGTCCCAACCACTGAGATTTGGATCACTTTGACAGGCCCACGGTAGATAGAAAACTTGGGTTGCCTGTTGAGCCGTAATATAGACATCGGGACCATCCAAATGGGTGCTTTGTTTGATTTCGACTAGCCCTATATGTTCATGAGTCCTTCTAGTCTCCCTCGGCTAGAACCAATAACATCTGAAGACTACGACGTTTGGTGGGTTTTCACCATAGAATTCAAGTTCATAAATTGCTTCAACTCTTCCATAATACTCGATACCTCCTTCACCGATAGCAGAGACACAACAATTTGTAGACTTTCGGTCGGCCATAGATAGCTCTTTGCCATAGGTACGAAAGTGATACCCATTGATGTCGTATTTGTCAAATGAACGGACCTTATAGTCAAAACCATTAGCTACTTATCTCAATTCGGCATCCATAATCTCTGAATTAGCCTACAAGTTTAATACGAAAGGATTGTTGCATTAGTCGCAAATTAGCCAAAGAAAAAAAGGTCTAATGGAAATTACCGTTTTTTTTGAACCAATAGATGAAACCGGGAAATTCGGCTCCTTGTTTTGCCAGAAGCTCATACTCTTCGACGGAATCCTTTTGGATCACCGCTCCATACGAGAATATGGCGACGTATCGACTGCATCAAAAATCCAGGAATAAGAGAAGTTCAAAGGAATTAGAAGTTGTGAAACAATGTACCGAGATCTTACTCGATGTACGGCTGCACTTCTGTTATGTTGTTGAAGAGATACAGCGAAATGGGCCGCCATTCTTCAACATCCAACTTTACTGGTTTCCAACCACCGGCTGGTACGAGATTCCCTTTGAATAGGCTGAGTTTGGATTGACCCTTTTGAGGTTCGTCAGCATTGTACCGAGGCTTCGGATTATGCAAATGACGATTTTTGGCTTCATAGTGTGCGGTCACGAAGTTTGCCGCCTCCTTAGTGATGAATGCCTCCACCATCGATGCTTCTATTCTACGTTTATTTTTACATTTTGCTCGAAGCGTCTTCTGCATCCTCTCAGTTGAGTAGCACCAACGAATTTGCACAGGCCCTCCCAATCGTGCCTTGGTCGGGAGATGCAAAATCAAGTGTTGCATTGGATTAAAGAAGCTTGGCAGAAAGATCTTCTCTAACTTGCAGATCAACTCCGGCGCCAACTATTCCATTTCTTCTAGGAGGCCAGGCAATAGTTCTTTCGCACAAAGAACACGGAAGAAATAGCTCATTTCTGCGCGATTACTAGCCATTCATCCTCAGGGATGAAGCCACGCAACATCATCGGCATTATCTGCTCAATCCATATGCGCCAATCATGACTTTTTAGACCAAATATTTTCAATTTTTGAAGACTCGCTCCCCTCTTTAGATTTGTTGCATACCCGTCGGGGAACATCAACTGCATTTTCACCCACAATATAATTTCCTTCATAGCTGGCCTTCCAAGATTGAACAATGCCTTTCGCTTCGTCCAGTTGATCCCCTTTCCTTTCGGTTCTTTCATGTTTTGTAACGGTCTATCACATAGCTCCTCTTGATCGACTCTAGCCTTAGTATTATCCTTTGATTTACCCTCTATGCTGAACAATGTACCAAAAATGGCTTCAGCAATATTCTTTTCAGTGTGCATCACATTGATGTTGTGTCGACAAAGGAGGTCTTTGAAGTAAGGCAGATCCTAGAAGCATGTCTTGTGAGTCCAGGCGTGTTCCTTATTACAACCCTTGAAATACCCTGGACGCTCTGGATCTGGCTCGAGAGCATTTAACTGATCTAGGGTCTGTTGGCCTGTCAACGCAGGTGGTGCAGAGTGTTTGACAACTCTACCTTTGATGAAGTTCTTCTTGTCTTTCCTGAACTTATGGCCAGGATGTAGAAACAATCTATGCAAGTCGAAGCAACTATACTTGCATACGCCGTCACCAACGAAACTCAAGAGCTCCCTTGCATGTGGGGCACGGGAACCTTCCATGCACACACCAGCCAACAAATAGCGCATATGCCGGCAGGTCATGCGTCGAGTACATGTACCGGGCATGCATTATGAAGTTCTGTTTGCTAAAGGCGTCGTATGTCTTGAACCCATTATCCCAAGCTTCTTGCAACTCGTCCTTAAGCGGCTGCATGTACACATGCATATTCTTCCCCGGATAGTTGGGCCCTGGAATTATCAACGTCGGGAAAATATTCTTTCGTTGCATAATATGCTGGGGGGGGGGGGATTGAGTGGAATGACAAACACGAGCCAACAGCTGTATGGGGCTGCCATCTGACCAAACGCACTGAACCCATCTGTGCTGAAGGCGACTCGAGGATGCCTTGGATCTGCCGCTTTTTCCTTATGTAATGCATCGAAGCGCTTCCACGCTTCACCATCCGATGTGTGCACCATCATCACATTCCCATCTGCATCTAGTTCGGTTCTTTTCCCGTTCTGTGCCATGTCATATGTCTGGCCGTCTCTTCGACCATGAAAAGGTGTTGAAGTCTTGGTACGATTGGCATATACCGAAGAACATTAACGGGTATTTTGGTATGTGTCTTCTCACCCATACCATTGTCTACCACAACATACCTGGAAGAATTGCAAATGGGACAATAGTTCAAGTCCTTATACTTAAGCCTAAATAAGACACATCCTTTCTCACAGGCATGTATCTTCTCATAGGGCATCTTAAGATCACGAAGGATTTTGTCTGACTGGTACAGGTTTGGAGGTAGCACATGGCCTTTGGGTAGAAATCATCTGAATACTGTCATCATCGCGTCGTAGCATTCTCTGCCCAAGTTGAATTGAGCCTTCAAAGCCATTATTTGTGAGATGGCATCCAGCTAACGAAGCTCAGTGTGCTCATGGAGAGGACGTTTTGAGGACTTCAACATTTCAGTGAAGGCCTTTGCAGATTCCTCCATCTCCTCGTCCGAGTCCTGAGCATCGTCAAAGTCTTGCACCATGTCTACGGTCCCGGTACCATGCTCGTCGGTGCGACGACGAATCTCGGCTCTGGCACGTTGGGCAGACTCACCATGTAATGTCCAGACCGTGTAACCAGGCGTAAAACCAAACTTCTGCAGGTCTTTACTCATTTCAAGCTCATCCCTCTTTTTTAGTTGTCGCAACGGGCACAGGGGCACCAGCTAAATTCCTGGCCATTTGCAAATGAGGTTCTAACAAACCCCTTGGTTTTTGTTAACCATTCCTCAGTCCAAACTTTCTGACTAGTGTAACCGGTGTACATCCATGCACGATCACTCATATTGACTTCCTACTGGACACACAAGAAATATATACATAATTAAGCAAACCATATCCATCAGTTAATGGAGTTTGTTAGTTTTATTACGTCCATGCAACCTACATGCTAATAGGTAAAGATAGGTCCTAATCCCACCCGAGTATGTGTAGATCGGGTTCGTTTTCCCATGCCGCTCCGGATCCGACGTTAAAATTTGGCAGCACCTCCCGCTGTTCTCCGATACACGCCTCGGCAATAAGCGAGAGAATGTGTATCCGGAGAACAACAGGGAGGCAATCGATTTAAAGTGCATCGAATCCGGAGCTGAGCATATGGGAAAACGAACCCAATCTACACATACTCGGGCTGTCCATGGATAACGTTGGACAATTCGAAAGAATCACGGTTATAAATATGCCAATGCATGCATATTTATAGATGTAACCCTTTCGAACGGGAGACGCATAGTGGTTACGCATACTGATGATTGACACCTATAGCTAGCAAGTTTCATCGGCACGAAGACCGGAACAAAGCAAATGAAGGGGGGAGGAGGAGATGTCATTTGTGCTCACCAACGAACGCAGGGGCGGAGCTCGTCGAACACTAGACCCTCGCAGCGACGAAATAC
This sequence comes from Aegilops bicornis, assembly GCA_021605145.1. Classification (NCBI taxonomy): domain Eukaryota; kingdom Viridiplantae; phylum Streptophyta; class Magnoliopsida; order Poales; family Poaceae; genus Aegilops; species Aegilops bicornis. Next base: position 632,415,687 of record CM038673.1, read on the forward strand.
CTGCATATTTAAATCGAAAGATGAGTAACATAGCAAGTATTCAACACCGACGGCCACATGTACCTCGCACTGACGATACTTGCTATTTACGGTACTACCGGCATCGAGGAACCCTAACCCGCTCGTCCCTGGGTAAACTAAATAGCAACTACCATCGGTGCAAGGTACATGAGGCGGTCGGCGTCGAACACTAGATCCACATCCCACAAGTGAAGCCGGCGCCCGGCGTCCCGCAACAATAGTTCTGGTGACCGATGACGGTCGAACACCTTGGCGAATTTGTCTGGCAGCCTCTGCGATGAGGATTAAAGACAAGTTTTGAAATTTCAAACAACCAAACCGACTTGAGTTAGTTTGGGTGTTTCAAGTTTCAATAATTAGCTTCCAATTGTCATCTCTGAGGCTGCCAGACAAATTTGCAATGGTGTTCGACCGCCATCGATGCCGAGAACTGTTGCTGCTGGATGCAGGACCCGTGTGTCACTTGTGGGATGTGGATGTAGTATTCGACACCGACGGCCACATGTACCTCGCACTGATGATACTTGCTATTTAGGGTACCATCGACACCGAGGAACCCTCTTTTTCTTCTCCTTCTTCTTCTTTCTCTTTTTTCCTTTTCTTCTTCTTCTTCTTATTCTTCTTCTTCTTCTTCTTCTTCTTCTTCTTCTTCTTTTCCTTTTTCTTCTTCTTAAACCTAGCACTAACCTAAACCTAAAAACTCAAAACTACACCCAAACCTAGCACCAACCTAAACCTAAAAAACTCAACACCTAATTAAACCTAGCACTAACCTAAAACAAATCAAGAAAATAGAGAACAAAAAAACAGGAAAAAAATAGGAAAAAAGAAAAAAAATTACCTCTTGCTCCGGCGAGGTCGGCCGGTTGGGCGGGGCGGCGCAGGGGCCGCGGGGAGGAGGACGGCAGCGGGGCGGGGCGGCGCAGGGACCTCGGGGAGGGGTCCGGCACCGGGGCGGCCCGGCGCAGGCCACTCCGGCGACGGGGCGCGGCGGGGCGACGGGGCGCGGCGGCGCGGCAGGTGCTACCTCTTGAGCACTGCGTTGGTTTTCCCTTAAAGAGGAAAGGGTGATGCAGTAAAGCAGCGTAAGTATCTCCCTCAGTTTTTGAGAACCAAGGTATCAATCCAGTAGGAGACCACGCACGAGTCCCTCGCACCTACACAAACAAATAAATCCTCGCAACCAACGCGATAAGGGGTTGTCAATCCCTACACGGTCACTTACGAGAGTGAGATCTGATAGATATGATAAGATAATATTTTTAGTATTTTTATGATAAAGATGCAAAGTAAAATAAAAGGCAATAAAAATAACTAAGTGTTGGAAGATTAATATGATGGAAAATAGACCCGGGGGTCATAGGTTTCACTAGTGGCTTCTCTCAAGAGCATAAGTATTACGGTGGGTGAACAAATTACTGTTGATCAATTGATAGAATTGAGCATAGTTATGAGAATATCTAGGTATGATCATGTATATAGGCATCACGTCCGTGACAAGTAGATCGACTCGCTGCATCTCATCGCTATTACTCCACACATCGACCGCTATCCAAAGATGCATCTAGAGTATTAAGTTCAAAAGAATGAGTAACGCTTTAAGCAAGATGACATGATGTAGAGGGATAAACTCATGCAATATGATATAAACCCCATCTTGTTATCCTCAATGGCAACAATACAATACGTGCCTTGCTGCACCTAATGTCACTTGGAAAGGACATCGCAAGATTGAACCCAAAGCTAAGAACTTCTCCCATTGCAAGAAAGATCAATCTAGTAGGCCAAACCAAACTGATAATTCGAAGAGACTTGCAAATATAACCAATCATACATAAAAGAATTCAGAGATTCAGATATTGTTCATAGATAAACTTGATCATAAACCCACAATTCATCGGTCTTAACAAACACACTGCAAAAGAACATTACATCGAATAGATCTCCACGAGAGAGGGGGAGAACATTGTATTGAGATCCAAAAAGAAAGAAGAAGCCATCTAGCTAATAACTATGGACCCGAAGGTCTGAGGTAAACTACTCACACATCATCGGAGAGGCTATGGTGTTGATGTAGAAGCCCTCCGTGATCGATGCCTCCTACGTGAACTCAGGAAAAAGGCCCCAAGATGGGACATCACGGGTCTGAGAAGGTTGCGGTGGTGCAATTAGGTTTTGGCTCCGTGCACAGTAGTTTGGGGTGCACGTAGGTATATATAGGAGGAAGGAGTACGTCGGTGGAGCAACGTGGGGCCCACGAGGGTGGAGGCGGCGCTGGGGGGGGTAGGCGCCCCCTACCTCGTGCCCTCCTGGTTGATGTCTTGACGAGGGTCCAAGTCCTCCGGATCACGTTCGATTACGAAAATCACGTTCCCGAAGGTTTCATTCCGTTTGGACTCCGTTTGATATTCTTTTTCTGAAACTACGAAATAGGCAAAAACAGCAATGCAGGTTGGGCCTCCGGTTAATAGGTTAGTCCCAAAAAATAATATAAAAGTGTATAATAAAGTCCGATAATGTCCAAAAATAGAATATAATATAGCATGGAACAATCAAAAATTATAGATACGTTGGAGACGTATCAAGCATCCCCAAGCTTAATTCCTGCTCGTCCTCGAGTAGGTAAATGATAAAAACAGAATTTTTGATGTGGAGTGCTACTTAGCATAATTTCAATATAATTATTCTTATTGTGGCATGAATGTTCAAATTTGATATGATTCAAGATAAAAGTTTAATGTTGACATAAAAACAATAATACTTCAAGCATACTAACTAAGAAATTATGTCTTATCAAAATAACATAGCCAAAGCAAGTTATCCCTACAAAATCATATAGTCTGGCTATGCTCCATCTTCCCCACACAAAATATTCATATCATGTACGACCCTGGTTTTAGCCAAGCAATTGGTTCATACTTTTAACGCGCTTCAGCCTTTTCAACTCTTACGCTATACATGAGTGCAAGCCATGGATATAGCACTATGGTGGAATAAGGTATAATGGTAGGGGTTATGTGGGAAGACAAAAAAGAGAAAGTCTCACATCAAAGAGGCTAATCAACGGGCTATGGAGATGCCCATCAATTGATGTTAATGCGAGGAGTAGGGATTGCCATGCAACGGATGCACTAGAGCTACAAGTGTATGAAAGCTCAAAAAGAAACTAAGTGGGTGTCATCCAACTTGCTTGCTCACGAAGACCTCAGGCATTTGAGGAAGCCCATCATTGGAATATACAAGCCAAGTTCTACAATGAAATTTCCCACTAGTATATGAAAGTGACAAAATGAGAGACTCTCTATTATGAAGATCATGGTGCTACTTTGAAGCACAAGTGTGGTAAAAGGATAGTAACATTGTCCCTTCTCTCTTTTTCTCTCATTTTTTTTATTTTTTTATTTGGGCCTTTTCTCTTTCTCTTTTTTTATGGCCTCTTCTTTTTTTTAGTTCGGAGTCTCATCCCGACTTGTGGGGGAATCATAGCCTCCATCATCCTTTCCTCACTTGGGACAATGCTCTAATAATGATGATCATCACACTTTTATTTACTTACAACTCATGAATTACAACTCAATACTTAGAACAAAATATGACTCTATATGAATGCCTCCGACGGTGTACCGGGATATGCAATTAATCAAGAGCGACATGTATGAAAAAATTATGAACGGTGGCTTTGCCACAAATACAATGTGAACTACATGATCATGCAAAGCAATATGACAATAATGGAGCGTGTCATGATAAACGAAATGGTGGAAAGTTGCATGGCAATATATCTCGGAATGGCTATGGAAATGCCATGATAGGTAGGTATGGTGGCTGTTTTGAGGAATATATAAGGAGGTTTATGTGTGATAGAGCGTATCATATCACGGGGTTTGGATTCACCGGTGAAGTTTGCACCAACTCTCAAGGTGAGAAAGGGCAATGCACGGTACCGAAGAGGCTAGAAAATTGCGGAAAGGTAAGTATACGTATAATCCATGGACTCACATTAGTCATAAAGAACTCATATACTTATTGCAAATATTTATTAGCCCTCGAAGCAAAGTACTACTACGCATGCTCCTAGGGGAAGGGTTGGTAGGAGTTTACCATCGCGCGATCCCAACCGCCACACAAAGGAAGACAATCAACAAAAACCTCATGCTCCAACTTTGTTACATAACGGTTCACCATACGTGCATGCTACGGGAATCACAAACTCCAACACATTTATTTTTCAATTACACAATTACTCAACAAGCACAACTATGATATTACCACCTTTATATCTCAAAACAATTATCAAGCATCAAATTTCTCATGATATTAATTAAAGAAAGTTGCCATGATATTTTAAGATCCTAAAAATAATATAAGTGAAGCATGAGAGATCAATAGTTTCTATAAAACAAATCCACCATCGTGCTCTAAAAGATATAAGTGAAGCACTAGAGCAAAACTATATAGCTCAAAAAATATAAGTGAAGCACATAGAGTATTCTAATAAATTCCGAATCAAGTGTGACTCTCTCAAAAGGTATGTACAGCAAGGATGATTGTGGTAAACTAACAAATAAAGACTCAAATAATAAAAGACGCTCCAAGCAAAACACATATCATGTGGTGAATAAAAATATAGCTCCAAGTAAAGTTACCGATGGAAGTAGACAAAAGAGGAGATGCCTTCCGGGGCATCCCCAAGCTTTGGCTTTTAGGTGTCCTTAGATTATGTTGGGGTGCCATGGGAATCCCCAAGCTTAGGCTCTTGCCACTCCTTGTTCCATAATCCATCAAATCTTTCACCCAAAACTTGAAAACTTCACAACACAATACTCAGCAGAAAACCTCGTAAGCTCCGTTAGCGAAAGAAAAGAAAACACCACTTCAAGGTACTGTAATAAACTCATTATTTATTTATATTGGTGTCAAACCTACTGTATTACAAATTCTATATGGTTTATAAACTATTTTACTAGCCATAGATTCATCAAAATAAGCAAACAACACACGAAAAACAGAATCTGTCAAAAACAGAACAGTCTGTAGTAATCTGTAACTAACGTAAACTTATGGAACTCCAAAAATGCAACAAAAACAGGACGACCTAGAAATATTGTTTATTGATCAGCAGCAATTGGAATCAATATATTATCTAGTTCTGGTGATTTTTAACAATTATTTTCGTGAACAGAAAGTTTCTGGAATTTTCAGCAAGATCAAATAACTATCATCCAAGAAGATCCTATAGGTTAAACTTGATACAAACACTAACTAAAACACAAAAAGACATCTAACCAGAGGCTAGATCAAATATTTATTCCTAAACATAAGCAAAAAGCAAAAAACTAAAAAATAAAATTGGGTTGCCTCCCAACAAGCGCTATCGTTTAACGGCCCTAGCTAGGCATAAGATTTCAATGATGCTCACAAGAAAGACAAGAATTGAGGCACAAAGAGAGCATCATAAAACACGTGACAAACACATCTAAGTCTAACATACTTCCTATGCATAGGCATATTATAGGCAAACAAATTATCAAGGCAAGCAAAAACTAGCATATGCAAGGAAGCGGAAAGAAACAATAGCAATCTCAACATAATGAGAGGTAATTTAGTAACATGAACATTTCTACAACCATATTTTCCTCTCTAATAATAATTACGTGTAGGATCATAAGTAAATTCAACAATATAGCTATCACAAAACATATGCTTAACACGATCCACATGTATGCAAAGTTGACACTCTTCCGAAATAGTGGGATTAACATTAACTAAAGTCATGACCTCTCCAAACCCACTTTTATAAAAAAAATCATAAGATTGAACATTCTCCAAATATGTGGGATCTAAAGTTGACACTCTTCCAAACCCACTTTCAATAATATTGCAAACACTATTATCAATCTCATATTCATCATGGGGCTTAAATAAATTTTCAAGATCATAAGAAGAACTATCACCCCAATCATGATCATTGCAACAAGTAGAGGACATAGCAAAACTAGCATCCTCAAGCTTAGGGTTTTGCATATTTTTAGCACAGTTGACCTCAATAGAATTTATAGTAAAATCATCACAATCATTCTTTTCATCGAAGGAACTACCAAGTATGGGTGCAATAGCAACGATCTCCTGTTTAACATAAGGAACTATAGCAAATTCATCTTCATAAATATTGGCATCATGGCCACAAGAATAGCAAGCATCATGTTCATCAAGGGATATTTCAATCAAATCATCAAAATCATCATTATCTATAGATTCATGGATATCATTATTTTCTTCCAAAGCAACAGTCATTCTCTCAATAAATTCTATGACATAGACATTATGAGCATAGTTTTCATAGCAAAATTTAAGTATGTCAAAATTTTCAGATTCGGAGAGAGTAATATCATACTTTTCAATCAAAGAAGCAACTTCATAAGCACCCTTAAAAGCAATAAATTCTTCAATTTGTTCGATATCATAGTGATATGTCTCCGTCGTATCTACTTTTTCAAACACTTTTGCCCTTGTTTTGGACTCTAACTTGTATGATTTGAATGGAACTAACCCGGACCGTATTTGTTTTTCAGACTTGCCATGATGTTGTTTTATGTGCAGAAAATAAAAGTTCTCGGAATGACCTGAAACTCCACGGAATATCTTAGAATAAATAATAAAAATCCTCGCTAAAGATGAAGATCGGGGCCCACACCCTGTCCACGAGGGTGGGCGCGCCCCCTCGGGCGCGCCTCACCGTGGCCCTTGAGACCCTCCGACGCCAACTCCAACTCCATATATTGGCTTTCGGGGATAAAAAACCAGGGAGAAGAAATCATCGCGTTTTACAATACGGAGCCGCCACCAAGCCCTAAGCTCTCTCGGGAGGGCGGATCTGGAGTCCGTTCGGGGCTCCGGAGAGGGGGATTCGTTGCCGTCATCATCATCAACCATCCTCCATCACCAATTTCATGATGCTCACCACCGTGCGCGAGTAATTCCGTCGTAGGCTTGCTGGACGGTGATGGGTTGGATGAGATTTATCATGTAATCGAGTTAGTTTTGTTAGGGTTTGATCCCTAGTATCCACTATGTTACGAGATTGATGTTGCTATGACTTTGCTATGCTTAATGCTTGTCACTAGGGCCCGAATGCCATGATTTCAGATCTGAACCTATTATGTTTTCATGAATATATGTGAGTTCTAGATCCTATCTTGCAAGTCTATAGTCACCTACTATGTGTTATGATCCGGCAACCCCGAAGTGACAATAATCGGGACCACTCCCGGTGATGACCACAGTTTGATTAGTTCATGTATTCACTATGTGCTAATGCTTTGTTCCGGTTCTCTATTAAAAGGAGGCCTTAATATCCCTTAGTTTCCATTAGGACCCCGCTGCCACGGGAGGGTAGGACAAAAGATGTCATGCAAGTTCTTTTCCATAAGCATGTATGACTATATTCGGAATACATGCCTACATGACATTGATGAATTGGAGCTAGTTCCGTGTCACCCTATGTTATGACTGTTACATGACGAATCGCATCCGGCATAATTATCCATCGCTAATTCGGTGCCTACGAGTTTTCCATGTACTGGTCTTCGCTTATTTACTTTTCTGTTGCTACTGTTACAATCACTACAAAATACCAAAAACATTACTTTTGCTGTCTTTACTTTTGTTATCGTTGCCACCACTATCATATTACTTTGCTACTAAACACTTTGCTGCAGATACTAAGTTTCCAGGTGTGGTTGAATTGACAACTCATTGCTAATACTTGAGAATATTCTTTGGCTCCCCTTGTGTCGGATCAATAAATTTGGGTTGAATACTCTACCCTCGAAAACTATTGCGATCCCCTATACTTGTGGGTTATCAAGACCTTTTTACGGCGCCGTTGCGGGAGCATAGCTCTATTCTTTGAGTAACTTGGGATTTATTTCTGCTGGACACTATGAAGAACTTGAAAGACGCTTAAGACAACAATTTATCCCTCAACTACGAGGGGAGGTAAGGAAGCGCCATCTAGCTCGCACTTGATTCACCTTACGTTATGAGTAAGGTAGCGACACCTAAACCCGCTTACGCTATTCGTTTAGATGTCGCATGTTATTGATGATGCCACTTCTGATATGCATGATACTTATGATGAAACTACTTCTATGCTTGATACTACTGTGCCCCTTGGTGAATTTCTTGTTGAACAAATTTCTAGGTCTAGAGAGAGAGAAACTATTAAAATTGATAATATTGATGAAAGTGATGATGAAGATATGCCTGCTATTCCTGAGGGTTATCTTTTTGATATGGAATCTTCTGCAGCTATTTTTGCTTGTAAAGATAGATATGAACTTAAGAGGTTGCTAGTTAAATGGAACAAAGAATCTCTTAGAGATGTAATGAAACGACCGCTTTTGCTACTTCACCTATTTGTGTTACCGATAAGGATTGTTATGAATTCTCTGTTGATCCTGATATAATTACTTTGGTTGAATCTGATCCTTTTTATGGCTATGAATCTGAAACTGTTGTGGCACATCTTACTAAGTTAAATGATATAGCCGCCCTGTTTACTAATGATGAGAGATCGCGCTACTTTTATATACTCAAAATATTTCCATTCTCATTAAAGGGTGATGCTAAGATATGGTATAATTCTCTTGATCCTGGTTGTGTGCGTAGTCCCCAAGATATGATTTATTACTTCTCTGCTAAATATTTCCCTGCTCATAAGAAACAAGCTGCTTTGAGGGAAATATACAACTTCGTGCAAATTAAAGAAGAGAGTCTCCCACAAGCTTGGGGGAGGCTTCTCAAGTTACTTAATGCTTTGTGTGATCATCCTCTTAAGAAACCTGAAATACTTGATATCTTTTATAATGGACTAACCGATGCTTCCAGAGATTACCTGGATAGTTGTGTTGGTTCTCTTTTCAGGGAAAGAACACCGGATGAAGCTGAAATTCTATTGAATAATATGTTGACAAATGAAAATAATTGGGCACCTCCTGAGCCAGTTCTAGAGCCAATTACTGAGCCTATTCCTAAACAGAAAGCAAAGCTAAAGAAAATAGAATGATGCTCCAAGCAAAACACATATCATGTGGTGAATAAAAATATAGCTCCAAGTAAAGTTACCGATGAACGAAGACGAAAGAGGGGATGCCACCCGGGGCATCCCCAAGATTAGACGCTTGGTTATCCTTGAATATTACCTTGGGGTGCCTTGGGCATCCCCGATCTTAGGCTCTTGCCACTCCTTATTCCATAGTCCATCGAATCTTTACCCAAAACTTGAAAACTTCACAACACAAAACTTAACAGAAAATCTCGTGAGCTCCGTTAGCGAAAGAAAACAAAACACCACTTCATGGTACTATAATGAACTCACTCTTTATTTATATTGGTGTTAAACCTACTTTATTCCAACTTCTCTATGGTTTATAAACTATTTTACTAGCCATAGAGTCATCAAAATAAGCAAACAACACACGAAAAAGAGAATCTGTCAAAAACAGAACAGTCTGTAGTAATCTGTAACTAACACAAACTTCTGGAACTCCAAAAATTCTAAAATAAATTGGTGTACCTGAGGAATTTGTCAAGTAATCATATGCAAAAATAATCAACTAAATATCACTCTCCAGTAAATAGTTCTAGCTAATCTCGTGAGCGCTAAAGTTTCTGTTTTTTACAGCATGATCATAAAGACTTCACCCAAGTCTTCCCAAAGGTTCTACTTGGCACAAACACTAATTAAAACATGAAAACACATCTAACCAGAAGATAGATGGATTATTTATTCCTAAACGGAACCAAAAAGCAAGAAACTAAAATAAAATTGGGTTGCCTCCCAACAAGCGCTATCGTTTAACGCCCCTAGCTAGGCATTATGATTTCAATGATGCTCACATAAAAGATAGGAATTGAAACATAAAGAGAGCATCATGAAGAATATGACTAGCATATTTATGTCTAACCCACTTCCAATGCATAGGGATTTTGTGATCAAACAACTTATGGGAACAATAATCAACTTGCATAGGAAGGTAAAACAAGCATAACTTCAAAACTTTAAGCACATAGAGAGGAAACTTGATATTATTGCAATTCCTACAAGCATATACTCCTCCCTCATAATAATTTTCAGTAGCATCATGAATGAATTCAACAATATAACCAGCACCTAAAGCATTCTTTTCATGATCTACTAGCATAGAAAATTTATTACTCTCCACATAAGCAAAATTCTTCTCATGAATAATAGTGGGAGCAAACTCAACAAAATAACTATCATGTGATTGAAAATTAAGATCAAGATGACAAGTTTCATGGTTATCATTATTCTTTAAAGCATACGTGTCATCACAATAATCATCATAGATAGGAGGCATGCTTTCATCATAGTAAATTTGCTCATCAAAGCTTGGGGGACAAAAAGTATCATCTTCATCAAACATAGCTTCCCCAAGCTTGTGGCTTTGCATATCATTTGCATCATGGATATTCAAGGAATTCATACTAACAACATTGCAATCATGCTCATCATTCAAAGATTTAGTACCAAGCATTTTAAAGATTTCTTCTTCTAGCACTTGAGCACAATTTTCCTTTCCATCATTCTCACGAAAGATATTAAAAAGATGAAGCGTATGAGACAAACTTAACTCCATTTTTTTGTAATTTTCTTTTATAGACTAACTAGTGCTAAAACAAGAAACAGAAAGATTTGATTGCAAGATCTAAAGATATACCTTCACTTACCTAGCCTCCCCGGCAACGGCGCCAAAAAAGAGCTTGATGTCTACTACACAACCTTCTTCTTGTAGACGTTGTTGGGCCTGCAAGTGCACAGGTTTGTAGGACAGTAGCAAAATTCCCTCAAGTGGATGACCTAAGGTTTATCAATCCGTGGGAGGCGTAGGATGAAGATGGTCTCTCTCAAGCAACCCTGCAACCAAATAACAAAGAGTGTCTTGTGTACCCAACACACCCAATACAATGGTAAATTGTATAGGTGCACTAGTTCGGCGAAGAGATGGTGATACAAGTGCAATATGGATGGTAGATATAGGTTTTTGTAATCTGAAAATATAAAAACAGCAAGGTAACTAATGATAAAAGTGAGCGTAAGCGGTATTGCAATGATAGGAAACAAGGCCTAGGGTTCATACTTTCACTAGTGCAAGTTCTCTCAACAATAATAACATAGATAGATCATATAACAATCCCTCAACATGCAGCAAAGAGTCACTCCAAAGCCACTAATAGCGGAGAACAAGCGTAGAGATTATGGTAGGTCTGAAACCACCTCAAAGTTATTCGTTCGGACCAATCTATAAAAGAGTTCGTACTAGAATAACACCTTAAGACACAAATCAACCAAAACCCTAATGTCACCTAGATACTCCATTGTCACCTCAAGTATCCGTGGGCATGATTATACGATATGCATCACACAATCTCAGATTCATCCAACCAACATAAAAGTACTTCAAATAGTGCCCCAAAGTTTCTACCGGAGAATCAAGAACGTGTGCCAACCCCTATGCATAGGTCCCCAATGTCACGAAACCCGCAAGTTGATCACCAAAACATACATCAAGTGGCACATGATATCCCATTGTCACCACAGATAATCACGGCAAGATATACATCAAGTGTTCTCATAAAAGACTCAATCCAATAAGATAACTTCAAAGGGGAAACTCAATTCATCACAAGAGAGTAGAGGGGGAGAAACATCATAAGATCCAACTACAATAGCAAAGCTCGGGATACATCAAGATCGTATCACCTCAAGAACACGAGAGAGAGAGAGAGAGAGATCAAACTCATAGCTCTTGGTACATACCCTCAGCCCGAGGGTGAACTACTCCTCCTTGTCATGGATAGCGTCGGGATGATGAAGATGGCCACGGTGATGGGATCCCCCCTCGGCAGGTCTTGGAACAGTGGTCCCGATTGGTTTTTCGTGGCTCTGGAGGCTTGCGGCAGCGGAACTCCCGATCTATCTTCTGCTCGGAAGTTTTAGGGCACGTAGGTATATATGGGTGAAAGCGATGCGTCGGTGGAGCTACGGGGCCCCACGAGGCGGGGCCACGCCGGGGTGGGCGCACCCCACCCTCGTGAGCACCTCCCGTATCTTCCGACGTGGAGTCCAAGTCCATCGGTGGGTTTCCTTCCAAAAATAACTTCTCCATTGATTTCGTTCCGTTTGACTCCGTCGATATTCCTTTTCCTCGAAACCTTTGAAATAGGCATAAACGGCAAATCAGGCTGGGCCTCCGGTTAATAGGTTAGTCCCAAAAATAATATAAAAGTGGAAAATAAAGCCCAATATTGCCTAAAACAGTAGATAAAGTAGCATGGAGCAATCAAAAATTATAGATACGTTGGAGACGTATCATTAAGCAAGACGACTTCAATGCTTATTTTGGTAGACAATTAAAACAAGATGCTTATATGATTAAACGCTTGGGTGATTATATGGCTAATATTAGAGGTGAACTCAAACTTGTTAGCAAACATGCTTCTATGGTTACCACTCAAGTAGAACAAGTAATTAAAGCTCCGAAAGAAGTGCTTGATGAAATGAATAGTAAGAAAAATGATTATGCTGTTAGAGTGGCTACTAGAACTGGTAGAATGACTGAGGAACCTTTGTATCCTGAAGGCCACCCTAAGAGAATTGAGCAAGATTCTCAAAGAAATAATATTGATGTACCTAGTTCTTCTAAAAGGAAGAAAAAGAAAAATGATAGGACTTTGCAAACTTCTAGTGAACCTATTCTTTGAAACACACGAGAATCCAAATGATATCTCTATTTACGATCTTTGAAACACAATCTGGTAATGAACATGAACCTAGTGAAAATGTTAATGATGATTTTCATGATGATTCTCAACCTAGTAATAATAATGATGTAGAATTTGAACCTGCTGTTGATCTTGATAACCCACAATCAAAGAATCAACGTTATGATAAGAGAGATTTTGTTGCTAGGAAACATGGTAAAGAAAGGGAACCATGGGTTCAGAAACCCATGCCTTTTCCTCCCAAAACATCCAAGAAGAAGGATGATGAGGATTTTGAGTGCTTTGCTGAAATGATTAGACCTATCTTTTTGCGTATGCGATTGGTGATGTGCTCAAAACAAATCCTTATGCTAAGTATATGAAAGATATTATTACAAATAAAAGAAAGATACGAAGCTGAAATTTCCACCATGCTTGCTAATTATACTTTTAAGGGTGGAATACCAAAGAAACTTGGAGATCCAGAGTACCTACTATACCATGCTCCATTAAGAGAAATTATGTTAAACCGCTTTATGTGATCTTGGAGCGGTGTTAGTGTTATGCCTCTCTCTTTATATCGTAGACTTGACTTGAATAAGTTGACACCCTCTGAAATATCTTTGCAAATGGCTGATAAATCAACTGCTATACACAGCCGGTATTTGTGAGGATGTGCCTGTTGTGGTTGCAAACATTACTATTTTAACGGACTTTGTTATTCTTGATATTCCCGAGGATGATAGTATGTCTATTATTCGTGGACGACCTTTTCTTAATACTGCAGGGGCTGTTATTGATTGCAACAAAGGCAATGTCACTTTTCATGTTAATGGTAGTGAGCACACGGTACACTTTCCGAGGAAACAACCTCAAGTTTATAGTATCAACTCTATTGGAAAAATTTCCATCGATTATATTTGGAGGTTTTGAATTTCCTCTCCCTACTGTCAAGAAGAAATATGATATACTTATTATAGGGGGTGTGCATATCCCCGTTGAGGTAACCTAGTGTTATTCGAAATTTCTCTGGTTCCGTGATTATCGGAATGAGTTTGTTAACAAGACCTGATCAACCTTGTTAGTGGATTCTTTTTGATGAGCATGAGATGGATGAAACTAGAAGCACAACCCTCTGTACCCTATTTATATTTTACATTATTTGGTAGAAATAAAGTAAAATAGTATTTTTACATACGTCTCTGACTTATCCATGCAATATAAAAATATCCGAAAATAAAAGTCCTTATAATGCCATGCCAATTTAATATGATTTTTTCGGGAATATTTGAGGATTCTTGTGCAAAAATTACCTCGGGGGCTGCCACGGCCACGAGGGTGGAGGGCGCGCCCTACCCCCTGGGTGCGCCCCCCTGCCTCGTGGGCCCATGGTGGCCCTCCTCCACCTATCCCTGCACCCATCTTCTTCCTCTGCCTCACACAAACCCGAAAAACCAACTCAAACACGAGTTCCATTACATTCTTTGTGATTTTCGATCTCCTTGCTCAAATCACCTCTCGCAAAACTGCTTGGGGAGATTGTTCCTTGGTATGTGACTCCTCCATTGGTCCAATTAGTTTTCGTTCTAGTGCTTTATTTTTTGCAAATTTGTGTTGCATAGGTGACCATGTTCTTGAGCTTGCATGTCAAATTTATATGGTTCCAAGTAGTTCTAATGCTTGATATAGGCTCTAGGCACTTGTAGGAGTAGTTGCTATCAATTTTATTGAAGTTGGTTCACTTTTGTTTTAAGTTACTAAAAATTTCAGATTATTTCAGAAAATAATGAAGAGACTTTTGAGGGGCTCGTCGAAAAGCTCGAAGTAAAAACAAAAGGAAGAAGAGCAGAAGCCAAAATATAATTTGCCTCGCACCGCGGAGATCCAGCCGTGTGAATGGCCTTCCGATGACTTCTTGAGGAGAGCCGGGATTTATGAGGATTTCTATCTATTAATTGAGAACGCCGGCCTCACCGACTTCCTCCGTGACCAACGTCATCAGTATCTCTTACTCACAAATACTTTTGTGCAAAACTTCTATTTTTTCCCTAAGAAATCACCTCCATCAGTAGAGTTTCATTTATATGACGTTGTTAAGAAGATGCCATTAGCTGAATTTTGCGAGGTTTGCAAAATACCCTTTGAGGGTACCTTGGATGAACCACACCATAATGAAGTATAAGATTTTATTAACACTATCCTTTGTGGGAGAAACCAGGAAGGTTTCTGATGCAAGAATTACTAGCATACATTTTCCCGTTTTACGCTACTTTGCCTTATTTGCTAGTCGTTGCTTGATTGGACGCGGGAACTGTGGAAACCTTAGTGTTCCTGATATTATTATTTTTGTTCCATGGTTTATACCGCAATAACTCTGTTAGTATGGGTGGATTGTTGCTAGACGATTGAGTCTGAACCGTACTAAGGGCCCCATCTTTGGAGGCATTTATGCTTCACGCATAGCTGAATATTTTGGCATACCTATTAGGCATTTGGAGAAAGAAGAAACCTCGTTGCCCCGTGCCTAATTAGATTATAAGAGTATGCTAGCGCATGACTTTCTTGTTAAGGGCAAGGAAGGGGAGCTTAAATATAAATTGTACTTTGATAAACATCACCCTGAAACTATTACTTTGCCTGCCCCCTCTTTGTTTAACTTGTCTGCAGGTCCTCACATCGTTCCGTGGGTGGTCGTTCAAGCCTATCGGAATCCTGCACCAGCCCCGGAACCTGAACCACAAGATGAGCCTCCACGACAGTCTGTTTATTCTTGGGATCCTGAGGCGGTTGCCGGCCCGATGGCGATCGAGAGTCCTCTTCATCACAGTATGATCCCAACTATTCTTCATCATGATGACGACCCCAGTTACACCTACGGGTATCCGCCAGGCTATCCCTGGCAATAGACCAGCTTAGGCCAAAAGCCTAAGCTTGGGGGAGTACGTATTTCTCACCGACATTACATTTATGTTCACACACACTCAATGCTAGATGTCGGTGCTCATACTCTTTCACTGTAATATCCATGGTAGTTTATTTCCTTTTTCCTGCTTTCTTCTTGTGTGTTTAATAAACCTTAAGAAAAACAAAAAAAATTAGTAGTAGTTTATTTCTTTGCTGTAGTAATTAAAAAGAAAACCCAAAAATATTTCCCGTTCTTCTTTTGCTTGTTGGGAGCTTTCCCGTATAAATAGTTTTTATTTTCTTTTCTTTTCTTTGGGGGTAAGTAGGAGAAGACCATGATTAAATTGTTGAAGTGGCTCTTATACGCATCATTGTTGATTTAACCAAGAGCCCATATTGCCTTGTCTTCTCATGTTTATTGCATGCTCGCAGATTCCAGCTTAGTCCAATGCACGTGCACTCTTATTATTATTCACATCGTTCGGTCATGCAAGTGAAAGGCAATTATGATGATATATGATGAACTGACTGAGATGGGAAAAGCTGGTATGAACTCGACCTCTTTTGTTTTTGTAAATATGATGAGTTCATCGTTCTTGATTCAGCTTGTTATGAATAAACATGTTTGCAATGACAATTAGAGATCATAGTTTCTCGTGACATGCTTGATTAGCTTTGAGTTATAATGGTTTACCTTGCGTGCCAACATGCTATTAAAATGGTTGTGATGTGGTATGATGGGGTGGTATCCTCCTTTGAATGATTTGAGTGACTTGACTTGGGCACATGTTCACGCATGTAGTTGAAACAAATCAACATAGCCTTCACGATATTTATGTTCATGGTGGATTATATCCTACTCATGCTTGTATTCAATGTTTATTAATTTTAATGCATGTTCATGACTGTTGTCGC
The DNA here is from genome assembly GCA_021605145.1 of Aegilops bicornis. Lineage (NCBI taxonomy): Eukaryota > Viridiplantae > Streptophyta > Magnoliopsida > Poales > Poaceae > Aegilops > Aegilops bicornis. The sequence continues at coordinate 632,432,313 of CM038673.1, forward strand.
TCTCTAGTTGGTCGCTTCCAGTCTTTTGCTAGCCTTCAATTGTACTAAGCGGGAATACTTGCTTGTGCATCCAATCCCTTAAACCCCAAAGTTATTCCATATGAGTCCACCATACCTTCCTATATGCGGTATCTACCGCTGCCGTTCCAAGTAAATTTGTATGTGCCAAACTCTAAACCTTCAAATAATCATTACATTTTGCATGCTTGAATAGCTCATATATCAACTAGGGCTGCCCTTATCTTCCGTGTTAGGCGGGTTATTCTCAAGAGGAGTGGACTCCGCTCCTCACTCACGAGAAAATGGCTGGTCACCGGGATGCCCAGTCTCATGCTTTATGCAAACTAAATCAAAATAATTGCAAACAAAACTCCCCCTCGGACCCATTGAATGTTGGAGGCACTCGTTGTTCGAGCAAGCCATGGATTGATGCTTGTGGAGGAGGGGGAGTATAAACTTTACCATTCTGTTTGGGAACCGCCTATAATTTGTTTAGCATGGAAGATATCGTCATCTCTTAGTTGTTATGTTGACAATGAAAGTATGCCGCTCAAAATATAATTTATCTCTATTTAAAAACCGAGCTCTGGCACCTCTACAAATCCCTGCTTCCCTCTACGAAGGGCCTATCTATTTACTTTTATGTTGAGTCATCACCCTCTTACTAAAAGCACTATTTGGAGAGCACAAATTGTCATTTGCATTCATTCTTGTTAATTTATATCGGGTATGACTATGATTGGATCTCTTTTACCATGAATTACAATGTCTAGTCAGTCCTTGATCTTTAAAGGTGCTCTGCATTTATGTTTTGCGGTCTCAGAAAGGGCTAGCGAAATACCATCTTGTTATATCATATTATGATTATTTTGAGAAAGTGTTGTCATCCGAGATTTATTATTATAGCTTGCTAGCTGATTATGTTATTGATATGAGTAAACATGAGACCTAGGAGTTATTGCAAATGTGGTTAGTTATGATCTTTGCTTTGAATACGAATCTTGGCTTGACATAGTTACAACAACAAGAGCAAACAGAGTTTGTAAAAGTTTTTTCTCTTTCGGTTTCTCAAGCTGAATTGCTTGAGGACAAGCAAGGGTTTAAGCTTGGGGAGTTGATCGTCTCCGTCGTATCTACTTTTCCAAACACTTTTGCCCTTGTTTTGGACTCTAACTTGTATGATTTGAATGGAACTAACCCGGATCGACGCTGCTTTCAGCAGAATTGCCATGATGTTGTTTTATGTGCGAGAAAATAAAAGTTCTCGGAATGACACGAAACTCCACGGAATATCTTAGAATAAATAATAAAAATCCTCGCCAAAGATGAAGACCGGGGGCCCATACCACATCCACGAGGGTGGGGCGCGCCCCCTACCTCGTGGGCCCCTGGAGACCCTCCGACGCCAACTCCAACTCCATATATTGGCTTTGGGAGAAAAAACAGGAGAAGAAATCATCGCGTTTTACGATCTGAGCCGCCGCCAAGCCCTAATCTCTCTCGGGAGGGCTGATCTGGAGTCCATTCGGGGCTCCGGAGAGGGGGATTCGTCATCGTCGTCATCATCAACCATCCTCCATCACCAATTTCATGATGCTCACCGCCGTGCGTGAGTAATTCCATCGTAAAGCTTCTTTGGGCGGTGATGGGTTGGATGAGATTTATCATGTAATCGAGTTAGTTTTGTTAGGGTTTGATCCCTAGTATCCACTATGTTACGAGATTGATGTTGCTATGACTTTGCTATGCTTAATGCTTGTCACTAGGGCCCGAGTGCCATGATTTCAGATCTAAACCTATTATGTTTTCATGAATATATGTGAGTTCTAGATCCTATCTTGCAAGTCTATAGTCACCTACTATGTGTTATGATCCGGCAACCCAAGTGACAATAATCGGGACCACTCCGGTGATGACCATAGTTTGAGGAGTTCATGTATTCACTATGTGCTAATGCTTTGTTCCGGTTCTCTATTAAAAGGAGGCCTTAATATCACTTAGTTTCCATTAGGACCCCGCTGCCACGGGAGGGTAGGACAAAAGATGTCATGCAAGTTCTTTTCCATAAGCACGTATGACTATATTCGGAATACATGCCTACATTACATTGATGAATTGGAGCTAGTTCTATGTCACCCTATGTTATGACTGTTACATGACGAATCACATCCGGCATAATTATCCATCGCTAATCCGGTGCCTATGAGTTTTCCATATACTGGTCTTCGCTTATTTACTTTTCCGTTGCTACTGTTACAATCACTACAAAATACCAAAAACATTACTTTTGCTGTCTTTACTTTTGTTACCATTACCACCACTATCATATTACTTTGCTACTAAACACTTTGCTGCAGATACTAAGTTTTCGGTGTGGTTGAATTGACAACTCAGCTGCTAATACTTGAGAATATTCTTTGGCTCCCCTTGTGTCGAATCAATAAATTTGGGTTGAATACTCTATCCTCGAAAACTGTTGCGATCCCCTATACTTGTGGGTTATCACATAGTAACTATAAACACCCTTTGCATAAGAAGATAAGATTTCATTATCATTAAACTCACATAGGTAGGGAAGGTGTTTTTAGGGTTCTTAGAACAACAAGTAAAATCACAAATTTCACAAAGATTCCAAGCATAACATAGCAATCTGTTTATTTGATTCCATAAGAGTTTCCCTTTTTTAGACAAACGGTAACGCACAAAACGGTAACTCTAAAGATTTCCCATCAACTAGGCTAGTTGGGGTTTCAGCACGAGCGCATAAGGATCGAAGATGATCCAAGTAGAACACTTTAAGTGGATCCATATCAATAGATTTTTATCAAGCAAAGATGCAAGCAAATAGAAGGCAGATGGAAACACAAACGAAAGGACATACTGGAAGAAGGTGAAGAAAAGGCGAATAAAATGGCAAGGGTGAAGTGGGGGAGAGGAAAACGAGAGGCAAATGGCAAATAATGTAATGCGGGAGATAAGGGTTTGTGATGGGTACTTGGTATGTTGACTTTTGCGTAGACTCCCGAACGGCGCGGAAATCCTTCTTGCTACCTCTTGAGCACTGCGTTGGTCTTCCCTTGAAGAGGAAAGGGTGATGCAGGAAAGAAGCGTAAGTATTTCCCTCAGTTTTTGAGAACCAAGGTATCAATCCAGTAGGAGACCACGCACGAGTCCCTCGCACCTACACAAACAAATAAATCCTCGCAACCAACGCGATAAGGGGTTGTTAATCTCTACACGGTTAGTTACGAGAGTGAGATCTGATAGATATGATAAGATAATATTTTTGGTATTTTTATGATGAAGATGCAAAGTAAAATAAAAGGCAATAAAAATAACTAAGTGTTGGAAGATTAATATGATGGAAAATAGACCCGGGGGCCATAGGTTTCACTAGTGGCTTCTCTCAAGAGCATAAGTATTATGGTGGGTGAACAAATTACTGCTGAGCAATTGATAGAATTGAGCATAGTTATGAGAATATCTAGGTATGATCATGTATATAGGCATCACGTCCGAGACAAGTAGACCGACTCGCCTCGCATCTACTACTATTACTCCACACATCGACCGCTATCCAGCATGCATCTAGAGTATTAAGTTCAAAAGAACGAGTAACACTTTAAGCAAGATGACACGATGTATAGGGATAAACTCATGCAATATGATATAAACCCCATCTTGTTATCCTCGATGGCAACAATACAATCGTGCCTTGCTGCCCCTCATCCTTTGGGAAAGGACACCACAAGATTGAACCCAAAGCTAAGCACTTCTCCCATTTCAAGAAAGATCAATCTAGTAGGCCAAACCAAACTGATAATCCGAAGAGACTTGCAAAGATAACCAGTCATACATAAAAGAATTCAGAGATTCAAATATTGTTCATAGATAAACTTGATCATAAACTCACAATTCATCGGTCTCAACAAACACACCGCAAAATAAGATTACATCGAATAGATCTCCACGAGAGAGGGGGAGAACATTGTATTAAGATCCAAAAAGAGAGAAGAAGCCATCTAGCTAATAACTATGGACCCGAAGGTCTGAGGTAAACTACTCACACATCATCGGAGAGGCTATGGTGTTGATGTAGAAGCCCTTTGTGATCGATGCCCCCTCGTGAGCTCCTAACGAGCCCCAAGATGGGATCTCACGGCATGAGAAGGTTGCGGTGGTGGAATTAGGTTTTTGGCTCCGTATCTGGTAGTTTGGGGGTACGTAGGTATATATAGGAGGAATGAGTACGTCGGTGGAGCAATGTGGGGCCCACGAGGGTGGAGAGCGCGCCTGGGAGGGTAGGCGCGCCCCCTACCTCGTGCCCTCCTAGTTGATGTCTTGACGTAGGGTCCAAGTCCTCTGGATCACGTTTGTTCCGAAAATCACGTTCCCGAAGGTTTCATTACGTTTGGACTCTGTTTGATATTCTTTTTCTGCGAAACTCTGAAATAGGCAAAACAACAATTCTAGGTCGGGCCTCCGGTTAATAGGTTAGCCCCAAAAAATAATATAGAAGTGTATAATAAAGTCCGATAATGTCCAAAAACAGAATATAATATAGCATGGAACAATAAAAAATTATAGATACGTTGGAGACGTATCAGCAGGCGATGGGCGGCAGGCGGCGAGGCGGGGATGGCGGCGGGCGACAGAGGAGAGGCGGGCGACGCGGGAGGAGGAGAGAGAGAAGAGAGAGAGGGGGAGACGGCTCGGCCCGTTAAGTGGGCCTTCTTTGCCGTGCATTAGACGGCAACAGCGAGGGCCACCGTTAGGGCTGGCCCACGTCTCCTCTTTGCCGTCCTGGAACGGCAAAGGACTAACATTGCCGTCCGCCAGCAGACGGTAAAGTAATCACCTCTTTTGCCGTCCGCTAGCGGACGTCAAAGAATCTGACCTAGCCACGCCGTGCCCTGTGGGGCCCACCTGTCTCTTTGTCGTCTGCCTTATAGCTCTTTTGTCACCGCCGACGGCAAGAAAGAGGAAGCTGACGACAAATAGAATTTTTGCCATCTGCCCTTTCTTTGCCGTCCGCTTTGTGTAAGCGGACAGTAAAGAGGCTCTTCGCCGTCAGCTGGCGGACGGCAAAGACATGGCGGACGACAAAGAAGCTGATTCCAGTAGTGATAGCATAAAATGATACTTGAATAAGAGTTTTTGAATGAAGGACCTCGGTGAAGCTGCTTACATATTGGGCATCAAGATCTATAGAGATAGATCAAGGTGGTTAATTGGACTTCCACAAAGCACATACCTTGAAAAAGTTTTGAAGAAGTTCAAAATGGATCAAGCAAAGAAAGGGTTCTTGCCTGTGTTACAAGGTGTGAAGTTGAGTCAGACACAATGCCCGACCACTGCAGAAGATAGAGAGAAAATGAAAGATGTTGCCTATGCTTGAGCCATCGGCTCTATCATGTATGCAATCTTTGTGTACGGACACTGATGTGTGTCTTGCTAGCTATTAGCCTAGCAGGGAGGTACCAAAGTAATCCGAGAGTGGATCATTTGGACAGCGGTCAAGAACATCTGAAATACGAAAAGGACTAAGGATATGTTTCTCGTTTATGGAGGTGACAAAGAGCTAGTCATGAATGGTTACGTCGATGCAAGCTTTGACACTGATCCGGACGATTCTAAATCGTAAACCGGATACGTGTTTACATTGAACGGTGGAGCTGTCAGTTGGTGCAGTTCTAAACAAAGCGTCGTGGCGGGATCTACGTGTGAAGTGGAGTACATAGCTGCTTCAGAAGTAGCAAATGAAGGAGTCTGGATGAAGGAGTTCATATTCGATCTAGGTGTCATACCTAGTGCATCGGGTCCAATGAAAATCTTTTGTGGCAATACTGGTGCAATTGCCTTGGCAAAGGAATCCAGATTTCACAAGAGGACCAAGCACATCAAGAGACGCTTCAATTCCATCGGGGACCAAGTCCAGGTGGGAGATATAGAGATTTGCAAGATACATACGGATCTGAATGTTGCAGACCCGTTGACTAAGTCTCTTCCACGAGCAAAACATGATCAGCACCAAAACTCCATGGGTGTTAGAATCATTACTATGTAATGTAGATTATTGACTCTAGTGCAAGTGGGAGACTGAAGGAAATATGCCCTAGAGGCAATAATAAAGTTATTATTTATTTCCTCATATCGTGATAAATGTTTATTATTCATGCTAGAATTGTATTAACCGGAAACATAATACATGTGTGAATACATAGACAAACATAGTGTCACTAGTATGCCTCTACTTGACTAGCTCGTTAATCGAAGATGGTTAAGTTTCCTAGCCATGGACATGGGTTGTCATTTTATTAACGGGATCACATCATTAGGAGAATGATGTGATTGACTTGACCCATTCCGTTAGCTTAGCACTTGATCGTTTAGTATGTTGCTATTGCTTTCTTCATGACTTATACATGTTCCTATGACTATGAGATTATGCAACTCCCGTTTACCGGAAGAACACTTTGTGTGCTACCAAACGTCACAACGTAACAGGGTGATTATAAAGGTACTCTACAGGTGTCTCCGAAGGTACTTGTTGGGTTGGCGTATTTCGAGATTAGGATTTGTCACTCCGATTGTCGAAGAGGTATCTCTGGGCCCTCTTGGTAATGCACATCACTATAAGCCTTGCAAGCATTGTGACTAATGAGTTAGTTGCGAGATGATGTATTACGGAACGAGTAAAGAGACTTGTCGGTAACGAGATTGAACTAGGTATTGAGATACCGACGATCGAATATCGGGCAAGTAACATACCGATGACAAAGGGAACAACATATGTTGTTATGCGGTTTGACCGATAAAGATCTTCGTAGAATATTTAGGAGCCAATATGAGCATCCAGGTTCCGCCATTGGTTATTGACCATAGGGTCCGCACGCTTAAAGTTAGATGACGATCGGTATTATGAGTTTTGTGTTTTGATGTACCGAAGGTAGTTCGGAGCCCCGGATATGATCACGGATATGACGAGAAGTCTCTAAATGGTCGAGACATAAAGATCGATATATTGGACGACTATGTTCGGACACCGAAATGGTTTCGGGAGTTTGGACACATCTGGGAGATCTGGGGTTACTGGAACCCCACAGGAAGTTTAATGGGCCAAGATGGGCCTTAGTGGAGAAGAGGAGGCGGCTAGGGCTGGTGGCGCCTCCCCTCTAGTCCGAATTGGACAAGGAGGCGGCGCCTTCCTTCCTCTCTCCTTCCTTCCTTTCCCTCCTACTCCAACTAGGAAAGAGGGAGTCCTACTCCGGTGGGAGTAGGACTCCTCCTGGCGCGCCCTCCTCTGGCCCGGCCGCCCTCTCCCTGGTCCTTTATATCTGAGGCGGGGGGCACCTCTAGACACAACAATTGATCTCTTGATCTCTTAGCGTGTGTGGTGCCCCTCCACCATATTCCACCTTGATCATATCGTGGCGGTGCCTAGGCGAAGCCTGCGTCGATAGCATCATCATCACCGTCACCACTGTCGTCTTGTGGAACTCTCCCTCAAAGCTCTTTGGATCGGAGTTCGAGGGACGTCATCGAGCTGAATGTCTTTGAACTTCGGAGGTGCCGTACGTTCGGTACTCGGATCGGTCGGATCGTGAAGACGTACGACTACATCAACCGCGTTGTGCTACTGCTTCCGCTTTCGGTCTACGAGGGTACGTGGACAACACTCTCCCCTCTCGTTGCTATGCATCACCATGATCTTGCGTGTGCGTAGGATTTTTTTGAAATTACTACGTTCCCCAACAGTTACCATTCCTCGCATGTGAAGAGCTGCCCCACACAACACAAGTAGAGATTCCATCCAGGTTCCTGCTTCATGGTGTGTGAGCAGTAGAGAGAGAGAGAGAGAGCAGAAATGGGGAGGAGAGAGAGCAGAAGTCTAGAGACAGAAGAGGGAAGGAAGAAGAGACAACATGCAACTTCTTGAGAGAGAGAGAGAAAGAGAGAGAGAGCATGTGGAGACAACAGGTGGGACAGAGGTACTGCTGCTACAATATGCATGCACAAACTACTGTTCACATATTATGCAATCATGTTGGGGTAACAGAGCATGGTCTTCCCCTAGAACCGATGAAAAAAAGTGGATCGCTTCTTATGTACTCGCTCAGAATGATTCTTCACTATCTATAGTTCATGGCCTATTAGAAGTAGAAGGTGCTCTGGTGCAATCCTTACCGACAGAAATTGATTGCAGTCAGGTTGATAATAGTCGAGTGACATTACTTCGTCGGTCCGAACTAACGAATCTGTTAGAAATGTTTTGAAATGGATATTGTTCTCTCAGGAAGAATTCCTCAGATACCCGTGAGTGAGGCTTACTTGGGTCGTGTTGTAAATGCTCTGGCTAAACCTATTGATGGGAAAGGCGAAATTATAGCTTCCGAATCTCGCTTAATTGAATCTCCTGCTCCAAGTATAATTTCCAGGCGTTCCGTATACGAACCTCTTCAAACGGGGCTTATTGCTATCGATTCGATGATCCCTATAGGGCGCGGTCAGCGAGAGTCTCCGTGAGTTACTTCCCTTCCCCAGGTTGATTGCTAGATCCACTAGCGTGTTCCTCACAATTGTATTAGTTTCAATTCAAATCCTGGACCACGCAGTACATCACCACGGGACGAGGTTCCGCGACCGACGACAAAAGCAAGTTATGGAGCAGCTCACGCCGGATAGTCGCGTCGTTTCGACCTTCTTAATACGGAGTTTGCCACAGATACACGGGAGAGGTCGCTCGGGGAGATGAGGATCTTGTAGTGCTTCACCGCCCATAGCTGGACACCTCAACAAGGCGGCGCCAGATCAAGTCAAGCGAGGCGAGGGGGAGGGTTAGGCTGTTGGCTATTAGGAGGAACTAATATAGGAGAGGACCGAGGAAATGGGATTGAGCGAGACAAGACATAGGGAACCATGTGAGGAAGGAACATTCGGGGCAGAGTTAACAAGGGTGATTTTTTCGTACGTTCTTTTTGGATAGGAAAAAAATAAAAGAGATTACCGTCCATTATTGAAGTGAGTTAATTGTGTTATGCATTACCAGATAAGATGTTGATTGCCATACGTTAATTGATTGTATTGCAAAATATTGATTGGGTTTGTCTGGCTAGATGAAAACCGTTTTAAACAAAAACCAAGAGCATATGAAAATCGATGGAAGGGTGGGAGGGACAGACGAAGGGATCAGACGATGTAAGATGGGAGACAGAACCGAACATATTTAGGTAGTAGAGATTAACCTCTAAATTTCCATACTCTGACTAAGTATTTCAATAATTACTCTATTTAATGGACAAACCTCTTGTTTTTTTTTGTCGAAATAGAATTTCGCTAAGGACGACTTGATGCATAAGCAAAAGGATCAAGCTAGCTTTCTTTGAGATGTTCCATCCTATGAAATATTGTAAATTGTAAAGTTTCCTCCACCAGCTTAAATTATTGCATCATCGAGAGGGTGGTGAAGATGCTGATTTGTTTTATTTCTTTGCAAGGAGAGGGTGATTAGGGCGATATGGTGATGACCGAGGAGGAAAGGAGTGGGAAATGGAATTAGTTTGTCGTTGTACGAATAGAAATAGAAAACCACACGCCGTCACATTTGACGCACTTTTGAATTTTAACCTTCATTTACTCACGTTTTGTATTCCGTGGCAACGCAGGAGCATTCAACTTTTTTTTTGAGAACGCGGGGGCATTCAGCTAGTCCATGTAATAAAATCTTTTTTTTGAGGGACCATATAATAAAATCTTAATCTTCTAAGTTATGGCCCCTTAGAATTTGCACGCCACATTTCCTAGGAAAACCTTTTAGGTTGGTCCGTTGGGCCGGCGCGGGACCACGATGATGATGGATGATGGAAGCTGGGCCGGCCCGGCCCTTGGCATGGGGCTTTCTTTCTTGCATCCCCATCCGACACGGGCAAAGCGAAGCGAAGAACACTCTTTCCCCTCCGTCCGTCCCCTCCTAAAACCCTAGCAGCCCAGGCGGCGGCCCCCTGCCTCCTCCACCGCGCCACCCCGAGCCCCGCGCCCCTCGCCGTCCGGAATGGGGCGCGCCGACGGAGAAGACAAGGCCGCGCTCTCCCCCGGCGGAGAAGACACCGCCGACCTCTCCCCCGACGACTCGCCGTGGAGCGACAGCGCCTGGTCCGAGGACGACGACGACGAGGTCCGCCCCCGCTCCCCCACTCACCCCATCGATTTTCTACTTAGCGCTGATGGGTTGTCCATGCTGCCGCCGCAGGCCTCGCTGTCGTTCGAGGACAGCGGCGAGGGCTCTGGCTCCGACGCCGACTCCGACGGCCTGGAGGAGGAGGAGGATGCCGCGGCGGAAGAGAGCGACTCCTCCGAGGACGAGGTGATTTAGCTGCCCCGCGGCCATTTTAGTTGCGTTACTACCGGGGGACAGACGGACTCGATGGTTATTATTATCAATTGGCGTTGCAGGTTGCGCCGCGGAACACCGTCGGGGACGTGCCGCTCGAGTGGTACAAGGACGAGGAGCACATCGGGTACGATATCTCTGGGAGGAAGATCAAGAAGCGGGACAGGGAGGGCAGAATCGAAAAGTTCCTCAGCAGCAAAGATAACGATGATGACTGGTACGAGGCTCCAACTTGATTGGCTGCTGTATAGCGTCGCTTGCCCAACTGTCTACGCGCTCAATGAGAACATCAGGATGGGATTAGTTATCCTTATGATGCAACTTGCAGCTAAGAAAACAGGGGCTGAACAAACGGTCATCTTTCGTGAAGTAGCTTCAGTATAAGTGCCTTTTATCATCTCACTCCATTTGTCATACTCCAAAACTAGCTATCCTATGCCCAGCTTTTGATTTTAGAGTTTGCATACTCAACTGATATGAGAAAGGCTTGCCTAGTATCCCTGCAGTCTTGCACGATATGGAGTCAAATTGTTTTTCATCCCATATATTCATTCATATATTGCCTGATGTTACCTTACTGATTAAATGCCCCATGCTCACTTCCTGCTGTTGCCAAGTATAGGAGAAAGCTTTGGGATGAATATAATGGCGAGGAGGTGAAGATTACCAAGGAAGAAGCTAAGATAATTAGTAGACTGATGAAGGGGAAAACTCCACACGCCAATGTTGATCCATATCCAGTAAGTGTAACCGCCAAAATCATCATACATTTATTTTGAAGCGCTCATTTTGTAACTACTCTGTAAAAAACGACCCAGTTGGTCTGCTTAGTGGTTATTATTTGCTACCGTCACTATGCTTGTGTATATGATGAATATTTAGAAGTGAATTCCATGCTGGCATTTACTAAGTGTCATGCATAATACTGATTCTGCACGGATGCTATCTGTACTTACCTGTACAAGTAATAATTTAAGCTGTAATTGACATGTCAGTAGAGATTATGTACATGCATGCAAATTGAAGATATCCTTTTACAGTTCATGGTTTCCTTTCATTTTCTCTATAATGTTCAACACAGACCGAGTAAACTTCTCTTAGCATTATGTTGACTGGTTTGAATATGGTGATCATTGAAGTTAATTCTTTTGCAATTTATGGCTTCCTTCCACTTTCTATACATATAACTATTATGCTCAACATGGGCTGAGTAAACTTTTCTTGTAGGATTATGTTGACTGGTTTGAATATGCTGATAAAGGCCATCCACTTTCTAACGCTCCTGAGCCAAAGAGGCGATTTGTGCCCTCAAAATGGGAGCAAAAGAAGGTATATCATCAGTTTCCTTATCTTCTATGTTATGTTAGAGCTTTTGATAAAATCTACATGCTCTTTAATTTCTAATAAGATATAACTAACTGCATGGATGTCTTGTTAATCTGTCTGTTCGAGATCTGAAGTATCTTGCTTAAGAAAAGAAATACCCTATTGAAATGTGTTTTATACAGAATGTTTTAAGAAATTTGTGAAACAGTGAAATGATGATTGTTGGCAGGTCACGGGTGCCTGCTTTAATAATTCAGTTAATGATTGTGAGGTGTTTCTAGTTTTCATATTTTGCTGCCTGCCTTGGAGTGTTTACTGTTTAGATTTCATATCGTGCTCTACTAATTTCTCGCATGTTGCAGCAAGGGATTACTAATGTTAGTTCAAATTTCACTGTTGTTCAGTTGCCTAGATTTTCGTGGGCAACCATTGAATTAGATCATGTGATATTAGTACTCCATAAACAGACTCAGTAGCCATATGACTAATTTTGTAGGTACTCTCTGACTGCTTTGGATTCTTATTGTATATGCTTTCTCGCTGGGCAAGAATATAGAGATTATATGCTGTTAGTACTTAGTACTGGTCAAATAGCCTTAATTCCAGAGGACTTATTTGTTAGTTTCTTTCTGAAACTGCTTTGCAATTGAGATCACGGGTTCAAGTCCTGGAAACAGCCTATAGAAATGTAGGGAAAGGCTGCGTACAATAGACCGAAAGTGGTCGGACCCTTCCCCGGACCCTGCGCAAGCGGGAGCTACATGCACCGGGCTGCCCCTTTTTTTTTCTTTCTGAAACTGCTTTGGAATTGCATTTGTGCTATCACGTTTCTTGCCTGCCATTTATAACTAATAATTAGTTTGCATTGCTATTTACTATATCTTTTACCTCAATTGTTCTTTATGGCAGGTTGTTAAACTTGTTAGAGCCATTCGTAAAGGATGGATCAAGTTTGACAAGCCAAAGGATGAGCCAAACTATTATCTCTTGTGGGGAGATGACACTGATACAGCAGACAATAAGCGGCAAGGCTTGAGCTACATTCCTGCACCTAAACCAAATTTGCCAGGTACCATGCCATCATTTTGCAAGCCCTGTCATGCTTACTTGAAAAGCTTCTTGGCAATTCTGTTGAAACGATGTGAAACAGTTTTGCACTGGGCATTTCTGTTCCTTAGTTGATGTTCTATATTGTGTATGATGCCATTAATTTCTTCTATTCAGGTCATGAAGAGTCATATAATCCTTCTGTTGAATATATTCCCACACAAGAGGAGATAGATAACTACCAGCTTATGTATGAGGAGGACAGGCCAAAATTCATCCCACGACGGTATAATTTCTTTTGCGTTGTCATTATGATTTTTCTTATGCATGGTCTGATCCGTCTGAGGAAATTTAGTTACATGACCCCTTTATTTTGTGCCGTTGATTATGCAGATTTGAATCTCTTAGAAGTGTACCTGCCTACGAGAAGGCACTTAGGGAAGGATTTGATCGGTGCCTAGATCTTTATCTATGTCCTAGAACTCGCAAGAAGCGTGTAAGTGGAGGATCTATCTTCTTTTCATGACTATATATGGGCCTTTGTTGCCTGGATTCCAGTTTACCATTTATTATCGTGATGTTCTTTTCAATGCATGATGATTATTTGACAATCCCACAGATAAACATTGATCCTGAGTCACTCAAGCCAAAGTTACCCAGTAAAAAGGATCTAAGGCCATATCCACGAACTTGTTACCTTGAGTTCAAGGGCCATGGTGGTCCAGTGACGTCGCTGTCAGTTGAAGCAACAGGGCAGTGGATAGCATCAGGTATAGACTGGATATTTATTTTCTATGATAATGTTCTGATGGTTCAAATAGTAATGAACTCAATGTTATTAGTTAATTTGCTTTGAACTCTGATGTTTGGTCAGACCATTTCATAGAAGGCCCTTAGCATTTTTAATCTGACCAACTTCATGAGTATGCGTCATATACAAAAGTAGTAAATGACAGTGCTGTAAAACTTAACTGTAATGGCAAATATTATTGACTTAATCTCAAGATTCCAAAAAATGGAGGGTCTTATATTTGTAAAAGGATGAGGATTTGGACAAGATAATTCGGTGAAAAGGCCCCTTTGCTGCATGGAATGATCTCATCAACTTGAGCATGGCATTGTCTTATATTACACTTCTTCTTTGCTGAAGGTTCATCTGATGGAACAATTCGTGTTTGGGAGGTTGAAACTGGTCGCTGTCTTAAGGTTTTCAATGTTGGTGCTGATGTCCATCATATTTCGTGGAATCCTTCACCTGAGAGGCCCATTCTGGCTGCTATTGTGTATGCCTTCACCATTCACTAGTATACTTCACTTTTCTGGCATTACACATTCTCACCATTCATCTTATGTTGTGCAGTGGCCGTGATCTTCTGATTCTTAACGCTGAGGTGGGGGATGAGGAAACACAAGTGAAGACAAAGCAGCTCCTCCATGTCGAGGAACCGACCCCTGAAGATGATGGTAATAGTAGTTGCACCCAAACAATTCTTCCACCTATCTTATTCAGTGTGTTGTTAAATATTTAATTATGTTGCAGGTGATAAGAAACCAGCTGTGAGGTGGGTGAAGAATGACAAATTTGACGGAATCACATTGATTCATCATAGGGTATAATACTTGAGGGTTACTTATCATTCTCCTAAATGCGTAGGCTTTTTGTTCGCATGCTTACATCTGTTTTATTGTTCAGGCTGCATCAACTGTGGACTGGCATTCAAAGGGAGACTATTTCACGACAGTCGTGCCAACTGATATCCTGTTTGCTTTGTTTAATTTATAAGTGATGCATGAGCATAATAACAAATATGTTCTAAAATATTTTTCTCTAGTTTCAATCTTGGAGCTGCCATGCAACATTCTAACTATATCAAGATAATTATTTGTGACGGTTCTATAGTGTGTGCCCCAGCAAAAAGGGCTTTCTTTCTTTATTGGGTCTCTTTCCATTCATAGGTACTGTAGATATGCATCCCCACCAACATAGTGTGTAGACAGATTCTTTACATTTTGAATATCTATTCTTCCGTTTGTCTACCTTAATTCCTTTGTACGTGAATCAAGGGCTGTATTGTTGCATCAGCTCTCCAAGAAGCATTCTCACCATCCTTTCCGTAAATTGCCGGGACTCCCTGTTGCAGCAGTATTCCATCCAACCCAAAAGATGTTCTTTGTTGCCACTAAGAAGTTTGTTCAGGTTTATGATCTCCAAAAGGCAGAGGTAGTCAAGAAGCTGGAGTCAGGTCTCCGTGAGATCTCCTCTATCTCCATCCATCCTGGTGGTACGTATAAAACCAGCTGATTACTAATTTACCAGTTGAGAAATCTTGAGTTGGTTCATATTACCTTTGCTATTCTAAGCTGTAAAACATTGGTTAATTAATGGTAGTGCAACACTGTTTGTTACATCGCCTTATTATTGGCATTGCAATTCTTTCATGCAGGCGATAATGTTATTGTGGGGAGTAAAGATGGTAAATTGTGCTGGTTTGACACTGATCTGTCTACAAGGCCATACAAGATGTTAAAGTACTACTTCTCTTACATTTAGTTTCTTTCTTGTATTTTTGGTTTCAGTTTTCGTATAGAACTATAGATGCGTTGCCAATGTTGCCGGTTTAGGCAGTTGGTTGTTTATTATTTTAGCTTTTCTTTGTTCAATTTACTTCAGATAACTTAATGTTTTTTATGGAGCTTATTACAAAGTGTTTTTATGTACTAATTACTAAATGCTTTAATAACAATGTACAATACGGGCAACATGCTTTTCTATCTGATGTGGGCACCTATTTTAATCAAGCAACAGTACATGCCACATGCCTTGCTATCTGATGCAGCCACAGATGACTCCATTACGCTAGCCTTCAAAGTCATGCCGACCTATTCTTTCTCGACATCACCACTATGCGCAAAAGTGTTCCCTATTAAATGTCGATGATTTACACTGTTCAGTCTAGTTTTTTTTTTAATTTTGTACTGTAAGAAATTCTTATGTTTTTTCCGGTTTCAGTTACTGTTCTGTTTAAAAAAATCCTATCAGATCCAATTCTTTTATGGATAGTACCCACTAGTTATACTTATACTGTTCTGTATGAGTTTATATATTTCGGAAATTTTTTATTTTATTTTCTTTATTTCAGGAACCACTCGAAGGATATAACCAGTGTTACTTTCCACCGGAGATACCCTCTTTTTGCCTCATCGTCGGAGGATTGTACAGCCCATGTGTTCCATGGGATGGTTTATGCTGATCTCAACCAGAACCCACTTATTGTGCCATTGGAGATTCTTCGTGGCCATTTAAGTTCAGATAGAAGAGGTATATTGTCATACATCATGTGGTTTCTATAATTTGCATTATTGTACATTTTTTGTTGATTCTTATTTGCGTAGACATTTCGATCAAAGCGGATATATGGCAGTGGTTAAACTCTGTTTACTTGATGTTCTTCACTGGAAGAATGCAAGTCATATACTTTGCATTGAACCTTGCATTCTGCAATCCATATGACGCGAGTTTGAACTGAAGCATACACGTGATTGTGCTGATATGCCATGTTCTCCTATTTGATCACTTACAAATTACAGTAAATTGCTTACAGCTTTTCCTGCTTTGTTGGTGCTTGGATTTTTTTTTTGAGAACCAGGGACAGACTAGCGTAATATTGAGCCTGTAATGTTGTAGCACGTTTCTTGCTAAATCGAAATTATTCGTACGGAAGAAACTTAGTTTCAGTCCATTGAACCAAGCACTCTAGGTATATATCGGCTTGCAAGGATGCATAGGCAAATTCAAGATTTGGGCAGGATCAACTTTGTACGCGTAGAAGGAAATATGTATTTATGTTATATTTTGCGTTGCTGAAAGCTATATATTTTTGTTTATAACAATTATCTATGATATTTTTTGCATAACCAGTTAACCACACAAGGTTACGCAAATATTGCAAGGCAAATATCTGTAACTATGTTTTGGTTTTGTTGCTTTGCAGGAGTTTTGGATTGCAAATTCCACCCAAGACAACCGTGGTTGTTCACCGCCGGTGCCGACTCGATGATTAGGCTTTATTGCGACTGATGACTATGCTTCCAAGGAGCATACGTTTTAGGTGGCAATTTCGACGGGTAGCTTTTCATGATGATTATATTGTGCCGTTTCGCCAAGAGTTGCAGACCAGAGGCAGGAAGGATCTCCTCTCGTGCTGCAGTTTGTGATTGCAGTTTTGTTTGGAGAGATTGTTGTATCTTTTTTCTTAGTCATTTTGTATAACAATTAGATGAGGTGCAGAGCCTTGGCTTGTAATGACAACGGGAGTGGAAAGAGAAGTTTGAGCTATCCCACAAGTAATTGTTGAGCCTTTTGTTTGGTGCTATTTATTCTTGTTGAGTTACATGGTCTCCCAGGCCAATGCAGCTGCGCATCAGCATAGCTGCTGCTGCTGCCATTGCCAGCTTCTTTGGCTCTGTGCCGAGCCATGCCGTAGTGTTGTCCACCCTGTTGGATAGCTTTGAAGGCGCTCTTCAAATTTACCCAAAAGAAATGCAGGTTTGCAAGGATGTATCTATCTGAAGTGATTCAAAACAAGTTGCAATGAATGTTATGTTTGGGCGCAATTGCAGCAGAGTTATTATGTTTAGGTGCAATCGCAGCAGTGTAACTTTCTTGGGCGATTTTGATGGCTTTTACACCTTATTATGATTTTGATTTGCAGGGATATCGCATAGATTGGAGCAGGTTGGATGATGCCGAATTGTGGCTACCTGATTCTGATTTGCTAGGGTTTCTGCTTCCAAAAAAGATCAGCATGTTGGTTTTTTCTATCGACTTGATCCTGCCTGGAACTACGTTGTCTGCTTTAAAAAAACACAATGTTCAAGCTTCTCGTCCCCTTTGCATGTGGCAAACTAATTTCAACCAATGTGCGGATCAAACCGTGGTGTCATTGGTGGTGATTTAGAAATGGTTATTTCTTAGTCGCCGCATGATCAAAAATAGCGAAACCGAAAAAGTCCTTCAGGTACTCGAGGCTAAAGTGAAATATTTTTAAAAGGAGGGCGTGGTATCAATCAATGTCTAAGCATGTGTGAGGATCACACATCTGCCCCCAAATGTTTCTGGTGAGTTGGGTATGGGTAAACATCAAGTTAAGATCATGGTGGACATCTGATCTGGTGTAGCAGCTAGGCTAGGTGTTGCAGTAAGCAGGGAGCAGTGACACGACGGCAAAGCGATGTTTTTGCCGTTAGGGGTTAACTGGTGAGAAAATGGCCGTCGTTCAGCTAAGCAAACAACTCCCAAGAAATGAGACCCGGTCGATGGAGAAGAACCGGACAGCATGTCAAAGTAAGGGGATCTAGCAGACGTGCCCAATTAAAAAGAAATATGGTGCAGTGCTAAGGAAGTTACTTTTATATATGTACACATATACTGTATGTCTTTGTTGGACACTCGAGTCCACGCACACACATATTAGAATATGTACGTGTAGTATGTAGTATATAAGAATATTTAAATAGTATATATACCAATTTGTATGTATTATATACTATTTTTTTGTATGTTGTTGTATACATATGAAGGTATTTTGAAATATATAAAAACTATGGACTCATATACAATTTTTTCATATAGTTTTCTTTGAAATATCTTAAATATTGTATATGAACATACTTAGAATGATAAAGTAGTATATATACATGACTAATTTTCTGTACTCTTGGGAGTATGCACTCCCACGTTCAATATACCTCAAAATCAATATTTTATACCTCTTTTTTATTCTCAAATACCTTATTAATTATTCTAAGATACCTCAATACAAATTTTATGAAAAAATATCATCAAGGCCCATAGTTTACGTAATATACCATTTGTACGTACAAAATAACAGTTTATGTGCGTACAAAATAAAATACAAGCATCCAAATGGATTTTTTTTACAAAGCTCACTTTGAGGTATCTAGTAATAACTAATAAGGTATATTAAAAATAATAATGAGGTATAGTGGTATTATCTATGTGGTATATGAAGAGCGGGAGTACACATGCATTTTTCCTACCACCCGGTGGTAGTTACCACCACTTGTGTTTTGTATGTCGTATGTAGAATCTATCAAATCAGAGCATGTGCATGTAGTATGTAGTATATAAGAATGTTTAGGTAGTATATATATATTATTTTTTGGTAGTATGTATTGTATTTTGGATATGATCCTTTTTACGTACAAATATGTACCTGTTTCACAAGTATAATAAAAATTATGGATCAACTTGCAATTGTTTCATGTAACTCACTTTGAAATATCTTATATATAATGTATGAATATACTTACAATGATAGAATCACATATATACTATTACATGCAGAAAATGCGAATGGAGGCCGAGCATCAGGCAGGCCGGAATCCAGGCCGCCCGTCTGTGCTTGGGATCCGAGCTGGCCCTGTATTCACGCATGCTGCCCCACCGTAGAGCCTTTCCAGCGCGTGTATTCCGGGCTAGCGATAGGGACAGAATCTAGCTTGTACTGTAGTACATGTCCAACAGTTGTTCTACGGTGGTGATCACCCAATGCCCCACACCAGCATGTGCTGCCCAACTGACCAAGCTCACGTGATGTCAGTCTGTCACCCTGGCCACTGGTGGACATTGAGCATGCACGTGACTACTCCAAAGACTAAATTTTGTCAGAGCACCGCTAGAGAGATGAAGTAATTATAGTCAGCATTAACATAATCGCACGCCCAATAACAATGAAGTAGGTAATTCGCTCCATCAGGACAAGTACCACGGTATGGTAACCAGAAAATACACCTCCATTAAAATATACCATTTCACATAATACATAATTAGGACCTAGTTAATTTAATCTCACAGGAAACATACCACTTCTGCAGATAAGTGAAAACAAGTAAACATCTGGTACATACAGGCATGCCCCTGGACAAATCCAAATGTTTACAAAATGCATCTAGGAATTCAGCATCAACATGAAACATTACCAGTAAGCAACTGCCAAATTCCAAAAGCAGCAACGTACATACAGGCATGGAGAACCTTGCCTTGCAAATTATCCATTGCATAAAGCTTATTTGTTCTTCTCCTTGATCTCTTGCGCGTCCATGTAAGCCTTCTTCATATCTTCAATTATTGCATCATTCGTGCTGCCAACAAAGAAAAGCACATGGTGAATATCAAAATATTTACATTAATGTGGTTTCTATCAAGCCAATGTCATCTACTCAACAATGAAACAAGCAGCTTGCGCACTAGAGAACAAAATGTAATACAAAAATAACTCAGGCTCTTTCAATCATGATTATCAAAAAGTAAAAGAAATTGTGGTCAGCAATAATAGCATAAATACTCTTTTCAAGATTTCTGAAGTGTACTAATCACCAAACATGTTTCAACGAGATCATAATTATTAGTTTGGATTATAAGATGAAACCTACAACAGAGTTGGCTCCATAAAATTCCAACAAATGTGCAGACCAGAAAAGGATTGACCATTTCAAAATCATACATGAATCAGGTTCCTACTGTCAAGAGAGTATCATATGAAACAGCAACAGTTGTCAATAGGACAGCTTCAATAGCCAGAACTGTGCCGTATGAATTACTAAGAATAAAAGGAAGCTCTTGAAAACAATGGAATTTTCAGCGACTAAATAGTATAGGAGCCATTGTTGTAGTAAATCACGAAGAACTACAGAGACATCGTTAAGAATTTGACAAAAATACATGGTCCATCCACTGGTAGCTTCAGCGCAAACTTGGAACACACCGGCTTCAGGGGGGAATCCACCACTTTGCCCACCACTTCCAAGCTCAACAGCGTTGCAAATTTCAGCTTCGATGATACTAAGAGAAGCCCCTGACTCCATCCGACTGGAAGATTTGGGGCCCTTCATTACATGTATGGTCCACCTTGCCGCGCTTCGGCAAACTCATCCATGGGGGACAGCCACTGATAGATTGGGAGAAAGAAGATGAATCAGTGGTAACATATATTTGTTTGCCCATTTATAATATGCTTTGACAGTTCAGTAAACATCATATGACATTTTCTTCGCAAAAAGAACATCATATCATATTTATGATAGAAAAATAGAAAAGAATATAATTGTTTCAAAACCATAACACGTAATGCATCCCACTTTTTCTCAATGTTGGCACTAAACGGCAGAATCAGTGTCATTTAACCAATTTGCATCAAAAAACATGATATGAAAAAAAAACAATTGCACAGCAGGGCCTAATATTTCAGTAATTATCAAGTATAGCATGGCTGATTTAATGGAGAAATATGAGATGCCCATCGATTTTTCCAGATTG
The DNA here is from genome assembly GCA_021605145.1 of Aegilops bicornis. NCBI lineage: Eukaryota > Viridiplantae > Streptophyta > Magnoliopsida > Poales > Poaceae > Aegilops > Aegilops bicornis. The sequence continues at coordinate 632,453,414 of CM038673.1, forward strand.
AATACAGATCCCAAAATCACCTGCAGCAACTAAAAATCCGACACAAATAATAATGATGCTGGGTGTTGACAAATCCCATAACTGAAATACCAACCAAAACAAAAATCTCCAGCTCTCACCACAGGATTTCCATACTGAAAATCAATCTATACACAACAACAGTAGCTTTCTTCACACTGAAACTAGATGTGATGGTTCGTTCTGGCCAAGAAGTTTGTATCTCAAACAGGCGCATCTACCATTATCCGGAAATCAAACGACTTAAAATGGTACATGAGAGATTTTTAGATCCGTAATTACCTAATGGTCCAGCCGCTGGTGGCTTCTGAGCAAACCTAAGCAGGCGTCCCCGCACAGATGTGTGCCCTCGCTGCCGCGGCCCAGCTGGGTATACGTGATGCTCATGAAATCCCGCGACTCCACGGGGAATACATCAGGAATCGGCTCTGACGTCCCAAACATGGATCCTGCAGAAAAGTTGGTGGTGAGGCACTGAACTCAAATCCAAAGAATAGGACGCGGATCTAAACACGGCCATGACCGCCGGGCCATAAGAAGACGCACCCGTGGCACCTCAACACCGAAGGAGCACATCTCGCCGGAGAACAAACCCTGGCGCCGTCGAGGTTGGGGGAAAAGAAACCCAACAGCAGAGCCGGCGTGTGGAGACGAATTGCCCACGACCACCGGGTACATGGGTAGGGCCAAGGGGCCAGGGAGATGCTCGCCGGAGAGAAACCAGTGCCGCCGTCGGATTTGAGAGAGAGATAGAGATAGAGAGAGAGAGAGAGAGAGAGAGAGAGAGAGACGGAGGGGCAGAGCAGGTGTGCGGCGACGGCTTGTTCACGAGTTAGGGATAAGGTCACGGACATGGGCCAGCCTTTCTGGTGCAGGACACGTCGTCTTTTCTAGGCGTGCGAACAGGTAAAAGAAATGGATGGAACAGAATACGCCTGTGCGGCAGATAGGCGTATCACGGACCGTATTTTCGTCACTAGGCCTGCCACAGCACTGCCATGAATTGACCGGTTCCGAATCCCCAGGCCCAAGCAGACGCACAGGATACCGGCCTGCCTGTAGCGCGGCCACCAAAAGCCCGCACTCCTATTACATGATAGTATATATGTATGTGTGTGTGTGCACATATATGTATATATGTATGGTTGACACGCTAGGCGCATGAACATACTGCCGCTCAAATGTACTCCGTCGTGGTCTGCTCGCTGGCCGTCGTGGTTCTCAGAGGCAGATCTTGAGCGACAAGTCCATCTCCGCCGTGGTCTCCCCACCGGCCGTCGTGGTGCGGCGAGTGCCATTCCAGCCGCCCATGCCCATGCCCATGCTCAAGCTCGTGGGGGGTGAAGTAGCGTAGGCCCAAAGATCACCGCCGCCGTTGATCCAGCTATGGGCGACGGTCGTGGAGCCAGCTGTGAGCGACAAGTCCATCTCCGCCGTGTCCTCCCTGGCAGCCGTCATGGTGCGGCGAGTGCCAGCCAAGCCACCCATGCCCATGCCCATGCTCATGCTCGCCGCGGGTGAAGTAGCGTAGGCCCAAAGATCACCGCCGCCGTGGAGCCAGCTGTGGATGACGGCCGGCGAGGAAGGCGTGGCGGCGGCGGCGGCGTTTATGCCTGCAGAGGCGTCGCGTCTGCGCTTGGCGAGGGTGCGCTCGGCGACGGCGCGCTCGTGCTTGTGGGCGTTCTGGTGGCCGCCGAGCGCCTGCGAGCTAAAGAACTTTCGCTGGCAGTAGTTGCACGAAAAGGCTTCCTTGCCATGGTGCTGTTGTTGGTAGTCCGCGGGAGCAGGGGACGCCGGGCGCCGGGTGCCGCGGTGGTGCGTCATCGCATAGAGGCGGAGGTCGAGGCTGATACGGTTCGACAACAGCTGGTAAGGCGTCTCACCCTCACCCTCCATGGTCGACGCTTTGAAGGTGGTGTGCGCGCGCGGGAAAGTGTGGAGGAAGAAGGAGAAGGAGGCACGTACGGGGCGGTGTGAAGTGTGAGCCAGCGCGACGGTATATAAAGAGCAGTGAGCCCACTGGATGAACCAGCGCTTGCCCGTTTAGCTGGGTGGCCATTGCTTCAACGTTTTTTGTTTTTTGTTTTTCTTTCTTTCAAAAAAAGCACTCTGTGGCGGCACTACATTTCTGTTTTTCACATAATAAAGGACTTCTTTTTCTTTTGCGATATTAACATGTTCCGTGTTTGTATTCACGCATGACTAGCTGCTATACTATGCCCTTCTCCATTCATGTCTTTTCAATCCATATGATCCAAACAGACCCTGATAAGCTCGAGACACGATTTGAAACCGGCCGGGTGCATGTCAATGTCAATGTGCACATTATAGCCACGTAGCTTTATGGGTCTTACTGAAAGGAATTAGGCCGGGAATGCTAACAGACTATGGAACGGACCCCTTTTCCGTCAAGAGGGAGCTAAAGATGGTTCAAACACAAGGCTCCTAATGTTTCTCAAGACCGACTGTTGTTCCTGTTTTATGTAGTCTCTGGTTTTAGTAGAACAAATACCACACAACTAGCACGCTACATGCAAGGGGTCTTTTTTTTAGAAACTTTGTGCGAAAGAAGAAGCTAAAGAGAGTTCCGACAAAATGCGCCATGAACTGATCGAAGAAGCTGAAGAGAGTTCCAACAAAAGGCGCCATGCTAGGCCGTAGGTACACGAGTTCTTTTCTTAGAAACCATGCTCCAAGAAGAGCTAAAGAGAGTTACAACACAGGGCGCCATGCTACGCACTACGTAATATTCCTTGGCCACACTCGAAAGAAACCGTTGAAAGAACCTCAACATCAAGCTAAATATAGTTCAAACAGAAAAAAACAGTAATAGACCTTGAGGCCGTGTTTGGCCAAGCAGCTTGAATAAGTTGTGGTTCCGACTTTCTTTCAGCTTCATTTTTGTAGATAGACACACACAACAAAACTAGAATTGATGCTACCTACAAGGGGTCTTTTTTTAGGAACATATGTATAGGAGAAGCTAAAGAGAGATCCAACAAAGATCATCTTACGCGGCATGTACATGGGTTCTTTTTACGAGTTCTGTAAAAGAAGCTAAAGAGAGTTCCAACAAAAGACACCATGCTAGGCCGTAGGTACACGAGTTCTTTCCTTAGAAACCATGCGTCCAAGAAGAAGCTAAAGAGAGTTACAACACAGGGCGCCATGCTATGCACTACTTAATATTCCTTGGCCGACACTCGAAAGAAACCATTGAAAGAACCTCAACATCGAGCTAAATATAGTTCAGACAGAAAAACGTAATAGACCTTGAGGCCCTGTTTGGCCAAGCAGCTTGAATAAGTTGTGGTTTCGGTTTTCTTTCAGCTCCGTTTTTGTAGATAGACACACACAACAAAACTAGAATGCTACCTACAAGAGATCTTTTTTTAGGAACCATATGTATAGGAGAAGCTAAAGAGAGATCCAACAAAGACCATCTTACGTGGCACGTATATGGGTTCGTTTTAGGAGTTCTGTAGAAGAAGCTGAAGAGAGTTCCAACAAAAGGCGCCATGCTAGGCCGTAGGTACGCGAGTTCTTTGCTTAGAAACTATGCTTCAAGAAGAGCTAAAGAGAGTTACATCACAGGGCGCCATGCTACGCACTACGTAATATTCCTTGACAGACACTCGAAAGAAACCATTGAAAGAACCTCAACATCGAGCTAAATATAGTTCAAACAGAAAAAAACCGTAATAGACCTTGAGGCCGTGTTTGGCCAAGCAGCTTGAATAAGTTGTGGTTCCGACTTTCTTTCAGCTCCATTTTTGTAGATAGACACACACAACAAAACTAGAATTAATGCTACCTACAAGGGGTCTCTTTTTAGGAACCAGATGTATAGGATAAGCTAAAGAGAGATCCAACAAAGACCATTTTACGCGGCACGCGGGTTCTTTTTAGGAGTTCTGTAGAAGAAGCTAAAGAGAGTTCCAACAAAAGATGCCATGCTAGGCCGTAGGTACATGAGTTTTTTCCTTAGAAACCATGCGTCCAAGAAGAAGCTAAAGAGAGTTACAACACAGGGCGCCATGCTACGCAGTACGTAATATTCCTTGGCCGACACTCGAAAGAAACCATTAAAAGAACCTCAACATCGAGTTAAATATAGTTCAAACAGAAAAAATGTAATAGACCTTGAGGCCCTGTTTGGCCAAGCAGCTTGAATAAGTTGTGGTTCCGATTTTCTTTCAGCTCCGTTTTTGTAGATAGACACACACCACAAAATTAGAATGCTACCTACAAGGTTTTTTTAGAACCATACGTATAGGAGAAGCTAAAGAGAGATCCAACAAAGACCATCTTACGCGGCACATACATGGGTTCTTTTAGGAGTTCTGTAGAAGAAGCTAAAGAGAGTTCTAAGAAAAGGCGCCATGCTAGGCCGTAGGTACACGAGCTCTTTCCTTAGGAAGCATGCATCCAAGAAGAAGCTAAAGAGAGTTACAACATAGGGCGCCATGCTACACACTACGTAATATTTTTGGCCGACACTCAAAAGAAACCATTAAAAGAACCTCAACATCAAGCTAAATATAGTTCAAACAGAAGAAAAAAAAACCGTAATAGACCTTGAGGCCCTGTTTAGCCAAGCTTGAGTAAGTTGTGGTTCTGATTTTCTTTCAGCTCTGTTTCTGTAGATAGACACACACCAGAAAACTAGAATGCTACCTACAAGGAGTCTTTTTTTAGGAACCATATGTATAGGAGAAGCTAAAGAGAGGATCCAACAAAGACCATCTTACGCGGCATGTACATGGGTTCTTTTTAGGAGTTCTGTTGAAGAAGCTAAAGAGAGTTCCAACATAAGGCGCCATGCACATGAAAGCCTTGGATTCACAATTTATCTTAGACAAGAGAAAAAACCAGTTATGCCAAAACTTTTAAGAACATATACATGTAAGGAAACAAACATTTCGTCGAGTGAAAGTAAGAGAGGTGGAATATAGATGCCATGATGCACACAAAATGTCAGCTCGTACTTACACTAGATAGATTTTGAGCAACCAATCTAGTGTTTCTTTTTCAATTGCTTGCTCGCTTATGCCATGTGCACATTATGGCCACACCAGGTCAATTAAGCTCTGGCTCCACATAGGTCAATGTGCCTTATTGAAAGAAATTAGGCCGAGACTGGTAAGAAACTATTGAAAGAACGTTAGGAGGAGCTAAATATAGTTCAAACAAAAAAAAAATCATAATAGACATTGAGGCCCTGTTTGGCCAAGCTTGAATCAGTTATGGCTTCAGTTTTCTTTCGTCTCCACTTTTTTTTAGAACAAAGCACACCACACGACTAGAACGCTACCTACAACTCTACAAGGGGTATTTTCCTTTAGGAACCATGTGTACAATAAGAAGCTAAAAGGAGTTCTACCAAAAGACACCATGCTACGCAATACGTACATGGGTGCTTAATAGGAACTGTTTATAGGAAGAAGTTAAAGAGAGTTCCAACAGAAGGCGCCATGCACATGAAAGCCCTCTTTAGTCAAAGCCTTGGCTTCACAAGTAATCTTAGACAAGGGAACAAACTGACTAGGCCAAAATTTCTAAGAACATATACATGGAAGGAAATATATGTTTCATTGAAGTAAGAGGGGTGGAATACAGATATCATGATGCACGCAAAATGCCAACACGTACACACACTAGAAACATTTTCAGCAACCAATTCGGTGTTCTTTTCAATGGCTTGCTCGCTTACACGATGTGCCCATAATGGTCATGCTAGGCCAATTAAGCTCTGGATGCGCGTAGGTCAATGGGTCTTACTGAAAGGAATTAGGCCGAGACTCGTAGAAAACTATCAAAAAGATATTGGGAGGAGCTAAATACAGTTCAAACAAGAAAAATTGTAGTATACCTTGTGGCCCTGTTTGGCCAAGCCTGAGTCAGTTGTGTTTCCGTTTTTCTTTTTTGCTCCACTTTTAGTAGAACGACACACACCACACAACTAGAACGCTACCTACAAGGGGTCATTCTTTTCTGAATCATGTGTATAATAATAAGCTAAAAGGAGTTCCAACAAAAGGTGCCATGCTACACAGTGCGGACATGGGTTCCTTTTAGGAACTGTGTATAAGGAGAAGCTAAACAGAGTCCCAAAAGAAGGCGCCATGCACATGAAAGCCTTGGCTTCACAATTTATCTTAGACATGGGGAAAAAACCAATTAGGCCCAATCAACAACCAGTTCGGTGTTTCTTTAGTCACTTGCTCGCTTACGTGATGTGCCCATTATGGCCATGCCAGGCCAATTAAGTTCTGCTTCATGTATGTCAATGGGTCTTATTGATAGAAATTAGGCCGGGACTGGTAAGAAACTATCGAAAGAACGTAAGGATGAGCTAAATAAATTTCTAACAATAAATCATAATATATCTGAAGTCCTTGTTAGGCTGAGCATGAATTAGTTGTGGTTTCGGTTTTCTTTCGGCTCCACTTTTAGTAGAACGACACGGACCACACAACTAGAACACTACCTACAAGGGCTCTTTTCTTTTAGGAACCATGCGTATAAGAAGCTAAAGAGAGTTTCACAAAAGGTGCCATACTACACGATACGTTCATGGGTTCTTTTTGCGAATTGTGTATAGGAAGAAGCTAAGGAGAGTTCCAACAGAAGGCGCATGCACATGAAAGCCCTGTTTTGTCAAAGCCTTGGCTTCACAATTTATCTTAGACAAGGAAAAAAAACTGATTAGGCCAAAATTTCTATGAACGAATACATGGTAGGAAACATACGTTTCGTCGATGGAGTAAGAGAGGTAGAATATAGATGCCATAATGCGCACATATGGCAGCACAAACGTACACTAGAAAGATTTCAGCAACCAATTTGATGTTTTTTTAATCACTTGCGCTCTTACGCGATGTGCCCCTTAAACTACCCATAGTGGGAGTAACATAGGTAGTAACATCACACACATCTAGATAAAATAAATGACGTGGCAAGCAATAAATGAAGAAAGAAGACATGCGGTAACATAGCTAGTTACTACTAGTATGAGTAACATCACACATATCAAGTCAAGATGAGTCTATAGCCTAATAAATGAAGTGTTGCATGTTACCACACATATGTTACTCCCCACTATAGAGGTAGTAACATGGGCATGTTACTACTCTATGTTACTACCCATTGTGGCTAGTCTTACGGCCATGCCGGCTAATCAAGCTCTGGCTCCACGTAGGTCAATGCGTCTTAATGAAAGAAATTAGGCTGACACTGGTAAGAAAATATCAAAAGAATGTTAGGAGGAGCTAAATATAGTTAAAAAAAATCATAATATGCCTTGAGTCCCTGTTTGGCCGAGCTTGAATCAGTTGCCGTTCCAGTTTTCTTTTGGCTCCACTTTAAGTAGAACGACACACACTACACAACTAGAACGCTACCTACAAGAGCTCTTTTCTTTAGGAACTATATGTATAAGCTGAAGCTAAAGTGAGTTCCAACAAAAGGCGCCATGTTGTGCAGTATGTACATAGATTCTTTTTAGAAATTGTGTATATGAAGAAGGTACAGAGAGTTCCAATAGAAGGCTCCATGCACATGAAAGCGTTGTTTGGTCAAGTCATGGCTTCACAATTGATATTAGTCAAGGGAACAAGCCCATTAGGGCAAAACTTCTAAGAACATATACATGGAAGGAAACATACGTTTCGTCAAGAGGAATTTGTGAGGTGGAATATGGGAGCACCTATTGGATGCTCTTTGCGTCCAACAGCGGGCAGACGCACAGAGAGATCCACGACTGGGCCGGCCCACCAACAGGAAAAGAAGGAGACCGCAGCGTAAAAAATGACATAAACGAGCAAGTCGCTGCCTGCCACTAGCCATTGGAGCTGATGACTGTTTTGCTATAAAGGAAGCACAATTTGTTTTTTAAATCTCACCAAAGCGGCACATTTAAAACAATCTTAACATTTTTTTGACGTTTCTTGAAAATTTAGGAAAACAATTAAATGCCGAATATGGTTCTGAAAACAAAATATATTTGGAATTCGAAACATGTTTTTACTCCTCATATTTTTTTAAAAAACCTGAACAAATTTTGAAATCAAGATATTTTTAATCTGTGAACCATTTCTTAAAACAGAAACAATTTTCGAAATTCCAAAAAAGAATAGAGACATGAACATATTTTGAAATCCACGAACAACTTTTTAATACGCGAACATCTTTTGAATATGTGAACATATTTTGATCTATGAACAATTTCCAAAAAAGGAGACATTTTTATTGAAAACTCTAAAATCTTTGAAAAATTTAAACATATTTTTAAGTTCTAAGCAAATTTTGCAATATGAGAACAGAAATTAAAATTCCAAACAAATTTGGAAAACACCTAAAATTTTTTGAAACTCTGAACATTTTGAAAATATGAACAAATTTTGAAATTCTGAACATTTATTGAAATTCAAAACAAAATTTTGAAATCTTAAAAAACATGTCATTTTTGGAAATGCAAGAACATTTTTAATACAATAAAATATTTTGAATCTGTGAATAATTTCTGAAAAATGAGAACATTTTTTAACACGGACAATCTTTGAAAAATTGGAACACATTTAAAATTTGGAACAAATTTTGGAGATGGGATTTTTTTTGAAATTCAGAAACAGTTTTGGGATTTGTAATCAAAATTTTGAAATGAGAACATGTTTTGAAATTCCGTAAGATTTTTTGGATTTTATGAAAAAATGATTTAATGTGCGAACATTTTCTGAATTTCCGAATTCTTTTTGGATTTGTAAACAATTTTTTAAAATGCCAACATTTTTAGCAAAATAAAAAACGAAAACAAAGAAGAAAGAAAGGAAAAAAGAAACAGGAACAGAAGAAACAGAAATTAAAAAAGAAAAAAAAAGAAACAGAAAAGGAAAAAAGAAAAAACCGTATAAGGAACCTTGTAGACGGTTCCAGAAGCCGGAAAAACTGGCTGGGTACCTTCTAGGAGTTTCGCAAAACCGGAACTGTTTTTTTAGAAATAAACCGGAAGTGCTAAGTGATGCGAACAGTGGGAGATGGGCCGGTCCAAGTGGTCGCGCGCTTGTGCGATTGCTCGACCCTTTGACACAGAGAGCATCAAATAGGGTTTTGCGTGGAATATAGATGCCATGATGCACACAAAATGCAAGGACGTACGCACATTAGCAAGAATCTTGATCTTTCGGTGAACTCATTAGCGGAGTTAGGCCCAGGGCACATAGCGCCTAGGTTCAGGTCCTTTGAATCCTTTTGCTGCCAGGGCCCGACCCAATCCTAGTTCCGCCCATGGATCATGAGCTCACATCTTAAGGATACAAACTACTTCAACGTTGAAGTAGTTGCTCCAGTGTCTCAAAAAAAGTTGTAGTTCTCCATCAATTATTGAATAGTTTAATTACCCGTGTGCCCTTAGCTACTTAGCTATAAACGTGTGGACATAGATAGATAGATAAATGAGTTTTTTTAGAACGAAGGTTCTAGAAGAGCCGATAAATGGGTTTTTTTAAACAAAGGTTCAAGAAGAGCCAATAGATGGGTTTGAATTCCAAATCTCCTGCATATGGATATAGAGATAGATTTGGACACTTGCTCAGAACCAATGAGTTGAGTGTGCCACATTGTTCCTTTTTTTCTGTGTTACTGTTAGCCACAAGCTAGACATGTTAGCCAGATAAATCAGGATTGGGATTGCTCGGCAGCAGGAGTTCTTTTTAACACAGTATAGACGCAAGCGCTCATATACACGCGCATACACTCAGCCTATGAACGCACACACGCACACTCTACCCCTATGAGCACCTCCGAAAGACTGAGCCGGCATATCATCTTGAAATTTACTGAAGTCATCAGAGGTATTTCGTCGTCGACGGAACGTCTCCACTAATCGAATGCAAGATCGCGGATCCTGAAATAAATCCAGGAATAAATGCGAGCACCAGAACTTAAACCCTGATGAGCTGGGGATACCACAGTCCCTCTAACCATCCAACCACAGGTTGGTCCACCTCGGCAGGAGGAGCTACTTCATGCCTTAGCTCATTTTAGAGTATGCATGCATGACCCACCAACGTACACTCATTGGCGGAGATACGTTGCTGCATCTCTTGGATCGGCTCAGCATGATCGTTGCTTGTCATTAGTCATACTAGAACCCTGATGGCGCTCGTTGCCGCGCCCATCAAATTTGAATTAGTTATGATAGTGTGGTAGAAATTAGTGTAAGTACATGAAAAGAAGGGAAACTATGAAAAATGATAAAATAGATGGGAAGTTTTTCTTTTTCTTATAAAATAGATTGAAAATGGTAGAAATTAGTTACGGCATATCACTGTTCACAATATACAAAAAATCAAATTTGTGTCTTGTGTTGAGTTGATTTCATCTGTTGCTGGGATCCAAGATCGAATATGATGATAGATGCCAATCTAATATGTGAGTGTAAGTTATAGGCATACTGGCTTCTAATATAATAGAATATAAAGCAAACCATACATAAATACGTTCTGTCGGTCCTGAAGAATGAGGTGCTTGGTTGCTGATAATGCACATATATACTATTTCATGGTTGTTTAAGTGAAATAAAACAAACAATGTGATGAGGCCACACTTCTAGCACCTGATTAATCACATATTTAGATTCGCCCACCTACATAAAAGCAAGAAATTGAATAAGCATTTACTGCCTTTTGTCTTATCAGCCACTCACCAATATGGCTTTGGCTTACCATCACAACCCTGCATCATGGGTGTTTAAGATACATATAACATTGAAACATGGAAAATAAAAATATCTTAGCTTGTCCAAGTAATGGCAGGATTCAGCTCATCAACCGAAATGCGTAGATTATTAGGGTTATGGAAGCCTCAGTGGAAGAAAGCGTGAACATAAGCTGAGTAAAAAAATGGACAAGCAAAGCCACACGACCTGATGTTTTGAAGCTCTCAATATAACCGGATATGGTTAGGGCTGGTTCAAAAGAACAATCAGAAGGAAAGCCAGACATCGAGAGACAAAACAACATAATATTCCATATGAGCTACAAATGTTTAGTTTGATGCGGGCACCACATTATTTGATTCTAAACAAATTCTTGTTCAGAAGAATCTTGTATTCTTAATTCAAGTACATACACGACAATCAAAATTTCTGATAAGCTATCATAATCATCAAGCATGTTTAGAATAGTTTAAATATGGAACGGTACCTGTTTTATTTGCTCCAGTACTGGAGGTGGCAGATTGCAATATAACATGAGAGTGACCTCTGCAAGAGAAATTCACCAGCAAGCACCAATAGCTTTAATAATGTCTCCAAAGACTGGCCTGGCCGCACTGCAGTCTCACCGTGGGCCTCCACTAGGAGCTCCTTCTTCATTCCCATTTAGGCAACATTTGAATGGCATTTTGTTTCATATGAAGCTAAAACATGACAGATTGAAAAGCCAGAGACACATTGCATACTTTGTTTACGTGGACATTCTTCTCCAATCTGTTACCAATCAGGGAAAATCAGTTCTGCTTCAAGACAGAAATCATTTTTATGCGACAATAGTTCATGGGATAATCCTACAAATGATTATCAAAATAACATTTATACTCAATGGGATGATCATTCTTGTTCAAAATAACACATAATCCTAAACCACCAACATTCTGCAAGGAGCTCCTTCTTTCTTCCTGTAATAAGGAGGACCAATTTTTGCAGCACTGTAATCATGACTAATAAGTCTATACAGTATGCAGAGTTGCAGACCACGAGTTTCAAAAATCAAGAGTACTCAGATAAACACCCAAGAAGAAATTTGACTTAGCATTTCGCCTAACACACGCTGATAAAATCGAGATGCACTTACAATTGGACATTGGAGCAGGAGCGCGGCGAGTGCCTGCCCTTAACGCTGAGATGCAGGGACGGAACGGGCAGAAGGGGTGTGCTCATGACGCCAAAGAGCAGCCGGACTTTGTTGATGGCCGCGCTGGCGCCGGCTGTCTCGACAGCTACCGCCGAAGGCTTTCGCGTCAATTACCAGCGAACGCGTCGCCCCCATCTCTCCCTCCCCAGTCCTCAGGCACTGCGTCCCTCGCCATCGTCGGACTCCTGCCGGTTTATACTCCCTCACCGCGTCACCTAGAGTGCATCGCCTAATTTACCACAGGAAGGGGGGCGGGGAACACCTCCTTGGTTTTCTGGGGATCCCCTCGCACCCAGCATCTCCGTCTCGTCGCCGTCGCCGTGCGTGAGGTAGAGGAAGCGGAGGGTCTAAACGATGGGATCGTTACCGAGGCCGACCCCCACATCGTCGTGCACTATTCGCAGGAGGCCGGTGTCGTGGCGCAGTGGCGGCGGCTACTGGAATCGGGCCCGGGGAAGGGGGAGCGGCATCTTCTTGGTCCAGACTCCAGAGAGAGAGAACGATAGGTCAGGGAGAGGAACAACTTAACTCTTCGTTGCGCTTGTGCGTGTGTTTTTATGGATGGACGCTAGACGGGCCGTCTGCTAGGCATATGGCCCAATCAACCACATGAACCCAATTTTTCCACCGGAGCAACTACCCTCAAGGACAGTCGGCCCATTCACATCCAACGGCCAAAACCGTGCAGCACGCTCGATCCGATGGTCAGAATTGTTGAGTGCGTGAGAGAGTTGGAAAGAGGCTAAGTTTTACTACCCTTAAATAAATAAATGTAGCGTATCGACTTTGAAGACCAGACATGGATCTGTCAGAGTGTCAGTGTTAGTTAATCCCGACTGAAAATTCGATGCTAATTCGTGACCGTGCATCTACGATGCGTACTGTTGAGAGGAATACTTGTGTCACCGTAAATAAGCGTCATTTTTCCACCACCTATGTGTTGTTATGTTATGTTGAGCTAGCTAAGGGCATCTCCTAAGGTAATCCATAAATTTTCTCCCGCATCCGTCCATGAACAGGGAGGTATTAGCCCAGGGACACGGATGCGGGAAGCCGTCATCTAACGCTAGCCGCATACATTTCAAACACATTTTAATTAATCGGACGAAATTCATGCAAACCAACTGATATTCATCAATGTTCGGATAGAAAATAAAACAAATCATCCATACATACCATGCAAATTAAGTCTAGTACAACAATGTCTCTAATTCAACTAGATCCCGGATGTCCAACAAGTTTTTCATGAACGACTCAGGTCGTTTCACACATACTCCCCCTTCAGCTTCATCTAACAGTGCGTGCACGTAAATGGCCGTCCCTCTGTCCTGTGGTACACCATGACAGCGCGTGCAAGCTACATATAATGTGTAGACCAACATTGATTGAATGAATCAATTAACAAGTTGAGCAAGAAGAAGTAAAACTTACGATCTCGTCCTCTACCTCGTGGAATGGCCACCTTGCCACGAGCTAACGAACCATGTCGCAAAACTTGGTGACGCTGATCTGGATCAGTGATACGACAACGACCTCACGTTGCGTGGTTGAATGATGTACATGTCATAGGACGCAATGTGCTTTCGTGCGTGAAACTTTTCATGTACTTGCTCCCAGAAGGGCTTCCCTCTGCTCTTGCCTACAAACTCCGTGGATACGGCCAGCCACACATCACACAACTCATCCTCCATGGTCAAGTAGCTCACCATCCTTCGTACTCTAGAAAGCGACATAACATTTGAAAATAAGCTAAATGGCATTTGACTGAACACCTGTCGGGCGTATTGTCCGCCATGGAGGTCATCGACAGGGGGCGGAGTGTACCTGGGTACAAACGGCTCCAGGGTGGACAACTCCTTCGAGCGGGCGCGTCGGTGCTGGTTGCGGACGTCCGATAATGCCTCAGTGGCGGCCAGAGACGTACAACAACGGCGGCGGAGGTGGAGGGTGCGGATGCAAAGCAAGGAGGAGAAATGGTGCAATGGAAGAAATGAGACAAGGAGGGAGGACTGGGTGGGCCAGGAGTGTCAGAGTCCTACATTTCGGATGTCCGGACTTCCATAAACCTTTCCCACTTTGTCTTCAATTTACGGGAGAAAATACGTCCAACCCACCCCACGAATTGATATAGACTCGTGTTAGATGGCTTTCGCAGTTTGAACAATACGGTCCGAATGGATGCAAATGATTTACGAGTCCGCCTTGAAGATGCCCTAACTATGGTACAAGCCTCCAAGGCGATGTCTTGCAGCCGAGCGAGCAAGCAAGAAACTTCCAAGAAATTGCTGGAAAAGAACCCGGACCTGACATCAAAGTAAACAAAGAAGACGTGCCCAAAGCCAAAACCTAAATGACAATGATGGATATGAATATACTCATTTCTCTCTTTATATATTCTTTTCTTTGCAGAAAAAACTTTCGATATATTCTTCTAGTGTCAAGGTAGTACAAAAAATAACATAAGTAAATTCTCTTCATAGATTCACTCTAGTATGTAAGGACATCTTCAACACCGACTCTCAAACCTCCCGCATCCGTCTGGATCGCAGAAACCATCCAACGCGGTCCTGTACTAGTCCGGACGTACTTTCTCCTGCAAATTGGAGATAAACATGAGGGACTTGTGGGAGTCCGAACCGCTCCCACGCCCGCGTCTGACCGGACAGGCCCACCCAAAATCCCATCTCCTTGCTGCGCACGCTTCTCGCCCGGTGTCAGCCGCCCGCATTCATGCCGCTATAGAGCGCGCTGCTCTACATAGAAATTTGCTCAGGGCGGACATGACCTCTCACACTGCCTCTAGCATTGAAGCAGTGCGCCGATCGAGGGCGCCGCCCGCTGCAGCCTGACTGAACACGCCTCCTCGCCACATTCAAACGCCTCCATTTAACCCTGCGTGTAAGCCGAGAAACCTACTCCGGCCACACACCCGTTGACGAGTGGGCCGGCATTATACGCAACGCCGAGAAGCTCCTCCCATCCGCCCTGAGCCGACTTCGGACAAGAATCGCACCACCAAGTCCGCTGCTCCCCATCTCCTCCTTTCACAATTTTCTCCAACCTTTCGATGGCATCCGACGAGCAGGAAGAGCAGTTCTCTGGCATAAAAGCCGGCATGGTGGCCCGCTGAGACTGGCAGATACGCGCGAGGCAGCTCGCTACTCTACTTCCCTCGCCTAGCCCGACGGAGCAAGTTTCCGCCCCAAGCCAGTGCGTGGTTCAGCAACTCGCCACTCCAAGCCAGCTCGCGGAGGAGTGATGAGTTACTACATGCCCGCAAGGAGGGGAGCACGGCGACACGTGCATCGTCGCTGCCGTCGATGAGGCCGCGTCATACCACGCCTCCCGTGCCTATGACCGCGCCATCCGCCGTGGATGCACGCGTAGCCGCACCCTGTCGGACGCGAGGACATCGACGAGGTGGCGGCCAACACTTCCGCGTCCGCGGCCATCATTGAGTAGAAGTAGAACACGGGAGGCTGCCGCCGCTTGGGTCCCGGTTCTTCGGCGCAGACTATCATCGACCCCCACCTAGGCTCCACAGTAGCGGAGGTGCCCCCTTCCCCTCCGGTTAAACTATCAGCCGGGGGTTCCACTCCGATGAGCGGTGGGGAAGCAAGCCGCCCTTTGCGTTGAAGCAGATACCTCCAGGGCTCCCGGGAGTCCGGTGAGCGGGCTGCCGGACATGGGGAAGACAAAATTATAGCTCATCGTCCCGCGCCTAGTACACCTTCTCCATGTCGGGGTCCTCCGTATACATTTCCCATCGTCACATGTAAGCTGTAGGCTATCTCTATGATATTTACATTAATGTGACAATCTCGTGGCTCCAGCCATCATGGCTAACACGCATGCCACTTAACAATACACACATAACCATTTAATTCATAAACTCATTATCATGATGAAGGTTATACCACATCATATGCATACTCTACAAAATCAAGTTAGACGTCCTTTAATCAATTTTAGAAATTTTTAGTTACGTAGTTAACCAGTTATAAAAAATAATACTAGCTACCTACGTCCACAACATAGGCGATAATTCTTGATGCTAGATTAAGTTTTGGGGTGTGCGAAACAAGAGACTTAAAAATCTCTAGCCCCACACTAAACTTCGTCAAATACGCGTGAACCCCCTAGAAGATCACCCATCTTCGGCACCCTCTTGTGTATGCGACGATTCACTATTCTCAACTACAATGAAGCCTAAGGTACTGTTAGCAGATTGTCAACAGCTAGAGCGGATAGATTGTCAGAACCTTGTAAAAAGCGACACCATGTCGTCTATGAATTGAACCAAAGCAACAGTTGAGGGAAGGATAGCAAGAACATCAACCCTCACAATCATATGTGATCTAGATCGCAACCTACACCTACTCATATAACTGCTCATGATGCCACTGTTGGGAAACATAGTAGAAAACAAAAAAAAATCGCGCCTACGCACACCCAAGATAAATATGAAGATGCATAATGGGTTGGGATCACGATCGTTACCGGCATGGAGTTGTAGCAGAAGAAGAACATGTCGGTGTATATCGTAGTTGGAGTCCCTCAAACAATCGATAAAAGATCCCTCTTACCGCCCACAAACAGTCCCTCGAACCGAACACCGAAAGCACGACTTCTCTACTTGGTTGCAAGCGTGCAGCCTTCACGATCCGGCGGTGCTCACTACAAAAAAAATACACTTTCGTGATGATACATGTTTATCACAGTAGGTCACGTTTTTTGTCATGCATGTACATCCATGATGATTTTATGACAGAATCAAGATAGTCATACCTATGCTGTCGTAGAAGTGTTCCATGACAATACCAAAATTATCATCATAGAAGTGTCCACTTCCATGACAATAAGTGACGCATCATGGAAGTGCTTTCGTCATGGGTAACCGACACGTGGCATCCACCATAACGGGTCGCTGTTAAGCTATCGGGTTCCGGTTTGGATCCGATAACCCGTTAACAGCCCAGACCAATGGGGATTTTCCACGTGTAAAATCATCATTGGCCGGAGGAAACACATGTCGGCTCCTCGGTGGGCCAGATGTCGTCCACCCATTGGAGGAGACATGCCTATGATACGTCGACACATGACAGGGCCCAACAGAGGCCCATATAAGTTAAAAAGGCCGGCCCAATCAAAGGCCCGTAGTATTTACTCAGGCACTAGTGGGCCAGCCCAATAAAGGCCTATTTAAACATGGCCCATTTACGGCCCGAAGCTAGATCTGGCCCGTTAATTGTTTGCCGAATATTTGGGCCCAATTACGGCCTAGTGACATTTCGGCCTGTTGGAGGCCTGATGTAGACATAGGCCCATCTCAGCCCGGTGTAAGAATATATATATATATATATATATATATATATATATATATATATATATATATATATATATATATATATATATATATAGATGAGATCAGAAAAAAATGGATCAACTTGTGCACATCCATAATGTGGGCATTCTTGATAAATCCCTTATTAATGGACTAAGAGAATCTATTGTACTATACATACATATACTAATTAATTGCAAATACATAATAAAGTTTTGCAAATACAACATTAAAATATGCAACTTTTGAAAATACTAATTGCTATACATTGGATCAAATGTCAAAATTCTAGTTACATTGGATGTCAAAATTCAAACTTCCTCTCAAATGTACATCTATGTCATTCTTGCATCTATGTCAAAATTCAAACTTTGACATATGATCAAATGTTGCATATTTGGTCATATTTCACTCTAGATCAAACTTTGACATATGATCAAATGTTGCACATGTCAAAATTCAAACTTTGTCATTTTATTAGGAAATTTTGGGCAAAATATCCTCTTTTCAATTATAATGTCCCATTCCTAGGTTATAACTACCCTAACAATATTCCTTTCTCAAAAAATTCCAAAACTTTTCCCACTTATAGTCCTTCTAACAAATATATATGGTCAAGTTTTTCTATGCAACTTTTTCCTATGCAACTTTTTCCTATAAGTATAAAAAACTAAAAAACAGAAAATCTATGTAAATTTTACCATTCATATACACATATACATATATACATATACATTGTATAAAAATAATCATCTAAAATATCTAACATTCCTATACATATACATATACATTATTATACATCTAACATCAAAAATTCCTATACTCATGCAACATATATAGTACATAACATTGTTCATATACACACATATACATCTAACATTCATCTACATATACATCTAATTCCTACTCATCTATATAACAAAAAAAAGATGAAAAACAATGAAAAAAAGATGGCCGTCGCGCGCCGGAGCTCACTCAAGGGGTCGGGTCGTCGGGGTGGGGGCCGGGCAGCGTGGAGGAGCGACGCACGCTCGTCGGGTGGGGGATCAGAGGGGCGAGGCGCCGGTGCGCGGGCTCGTCGGGGCGGGGTTGGAGGAGAGAGCGAGGCCGGCGCCAGCGCGCGGGCTCGATCGGAGAGGACGATGATGGCGCGCGGCGTGTGGGAGGCGTCGACAGGTATGCGTGGAGAGCGGCGCCAAGGGCTCAAGCGCTGCGTGGAGGTGGGCCGGCGGCGATAACGGCAGTCCAAGGCAGCCTAACGGCGTCGTCGAGGCGGGCGGCGGAGCAGAAGAAGACGAATGGAGTGAAAAATTCGTAAGTGTTGTATATATAGGAGGCACCTTTAGTCCCGGTTGGAGCCACCAACCGGGACTAAAGGTGAATTTTGGCCAGGTCAAGCGGCGGGAAGCGACCACCTTTAGTCGCGGTTGGTGGCTCGAACCGGGACTAAAGGGGGGCCTTTAGTCGCGGTTGGAGCCACCAACCGTGACTAAAGGTGGTGTGCTGCCACAGCCGTGGTGCACGAACTTTAGTCCCACCTCGCCTAGCGAAAGGCAGCCGCAGTGGTTTATAGACCCAGCCGCGGCTACTCCTTCGAGCTCCTCTCTAAAGTAGGCCTTCTGCGCCTACCTCATCTGCGTTGCCCTGTGGGCCTACTGGGCCATGCGGGCCTGCATCCTGGCCCAACTACAGGTTGAGTTTCTAGTCGCATGCAGGCCGTTGTGGCCTAGTAGGTGGGCTTTTTTTAATTTATTTATTTTTCATTTTTTGTTTTCTTCTTTATGTATTTTCTTTTGTTTCTGAGTTGTTTTTTTGCTTTATTTAGAGTTTCTTTGTGAATCTTTTTGCTTTAGGTAAAAAAATTATAAACTTTCTGTTAGTGCCAGTAGTTTTCAAATTTGGATAGTTTAAATTTGAATTATTTGAATTTAGTGTGAATCACTAGTTTGTGAATAAATTTACTTTAAAAATAGAGTTTTCAGTGATTCTTTTTTCTTCTGTTTAATATTAATGTGTTTTATCATTATATTCAATTTGGTAATTCTTAGGTTATTTAAAAAATGTAATGCCTTTGTAACAGATGAGTTTTCGTCTGAAACCCTAATACTTTGAAAGAGATTGTCCATTTTGTACATGTGATGCATCTATTTTTTGCCGTAACCCTCTCAACTTTTTAGCACATGCTATGTGGGTGAAATGATGATACCATGCCAACTTTCAACCTTTGTAGAGTTCATTTGTACTGCTTTTCAATTTCAGGGTCATTTAGCTCAAAAAATCAGTAAATGCATGAAAAATAGCAAATGAAGTCGGAAAGGGTTGAAAATTGATGCCGTTTGTCCGAAGCACATAAGTACACGTTTCAAATGCCAAAAACATAAGCACCCTAACTATTACAAAGATTCCCTCTGGTTTGTCCAAAGTGGGACTTTCCATATATATAAGTCTCGAATACATCACTAGAGAAGAAAGTGATGACAGTGAAGCCAGTCACATCCCAGAGTGGGATCTTTGGGTGTAAAACTTTTTCTTTGCGTGTGTCCCTTTGCGCCGTAACCATGGACAATCTTCATCATTTAACTGGATGCTCGGGTAAATATTCGCTTTGAAGGGAGCAATTCATGAAACCTTTCATAATCTTCTGACATGTCTGTCTTGTCATCCACTCCCACGATGTTTCTTTTCCCTGAAAGAACTATGTGGCGCTTTGGCTCATCATATGATGTATTCCCTTCCTTACCTTTTCTTTTTCTCGGCTTGGTAGACATGTCCTTCACATAGAAAACCTGTGCCACATCATTGGCTAGGACGAATGGTTCGTCTGCGTACGCAAGATTGTTGAGATCCACTGTTGTCATTCTGTACTACGGGTCTTCCGTTACCCCGCCTCTTGTCAGATTGACCCATTTGCACCGAAACAAAGGGACCTTCAAACACATCCATAGTCAAGTTCCCATATCTCCTCTATGTAACCATAATATGTGTCCTTTCCCCTCTTGGTTGCTGCATCAAAGCAGACACTACTATTTTGGTTGGTGCTCTTTTTATCTTGGGCGATCGTGTAAAATCTATTCCCATTTATCTTGTACCCTTTGAAAGTCATTATATTTGAAGATGGTAACTGGGACATCAAGTATAGGTCATCTTCAACAGCGTCTTCATGCATGGCACGTGTCTGCAACCAACCGGCAAAAGTCCTCGTTTTTTCACGTGTAATCCAGTCGTTAGACTGCTCCGGGTGTTTGGTGCATAGATTATTCTTGCGTTCCTCGATATACGCAGCCACCAAGGCAGAATTTTGTAGAACCATGTAGTGTGCTTGAGTGAGAGAATGCGCGTCCATACATATTATTTGTTTCGGTCCTAGCATGCCATTTCCACCCAGCCTGCCCTTATGCCGTGACTTAGGAACACTAATCGGCTTAAGGTCAGGAATAAAGTCAACACAAAACTCAATGACCTCCTCATTTTCATGGCCCTTGGAGATGCTTCCTTCTGGCCTAGCACGGTTATGAACATATTTCTTTAAGACTCCCATGAACCTCTCAAAGGGGAACATATTGTGTAGAAATACAGGACCCAGAACGGAATCTCTTCGAATAGGTGAACTAGGACGTGCGTCATGATATTGAAGAAGGATGGTGGGAACACCAACTCGAAACTGACAAGACATTGCACCAAATCATTCTATAACCTTGGTATGCTTTCTGGATCGATTACCTTCTGAGAGATTGCATTGAGGAATGCACATAGCTTCACAATGGCTAATCGAACGTTTTTCGATAGAAGCCCTCTCAATGCAACCGGAAGCAGTTGCGTCACTATCACGTGGCAGTCATGAGACTTTAGGTTCTGGAACTTTTTCTCTGCCATATTTATTATTCCCTTTATATTTGACGAGAAGCCAGACGGGACCTTCATACTGAGCAGGCATTCAAAGAAGATTTCCTTCTCTTCAATGGTAAGAGCGTAGCTGGCATGACCCTGATGTATGCCGTCTTTTCCGTGCATACGTTGCTGGTCCTCCCGTCCCTCCGGTGTATCTTTTGTCTTCCCATACATGCCCAAGAAGCCAAGCAGGGTCACGCAAAGATTCTTCGTCACGTGCATCACGTCAATTGCAGAGCGGACCTCTAGGTCTTACCAATACACCACAAAAAAAAGACACATCCGTGACATTTTGGGCTGAACGGAATTTTTTTCTGTCATGCTTATGACACTTCTATGACGATAATTGTGACAAAACCCGGTATCATCATAGATGTGGTGGGCTCCTACTTCTATGACAAAAAATCATGACATAAAATGGGCTTTTCATTCTGGGCGGGCCGGAGACGCAGCTGCATGACATTCTTTGGGCCGTCTATGATGGAAATAACCGTGGTAGAAGCGAGGGCGAGGAAAATATCAGGGAGTTCCCGGTTATGGTGGGTGGTCAGAGCCGAGAGATGCACGGAGGTTTCCGCGTTTCTCTCTTGTACGCGCGTATGTTCGAGGCATTGGCTAACTGAACCCGAGCGATCGCACGTTACTGAACCCGAGCGATTCATTCGCTGCTGACTGAACCCGAGCGATTCCTTCGCTGCTACTGCTAACTGAACCCGAGCGATCAATCACTGCTGCTGCTTACGGAAGCCGATCGAGCCCCCGTGCGAGACGCACCCACACTGTGTTGGGCTGCCTCTCGATGAACAGTGACCGTTTCTACCGTGCGCGTGGTACATAGAACGAGTCGAGACGTGGTGAGTCGAGTCGGTTGGTTGGCTGTAGATGAACAGTTCCTGGTGGGGGTTGGATGAACAGGACCCCGTGGTAGTAGCCATTGCCGTTGGATGAACAGGACCCCGAGGAGGCCGCCGCACCCCAGTCGGTTAGGGTGGATGAACAGGACCCCGTGGAGGCTCTATGACTAGCAGCGGGTGGAGGCTCTATGAATAGCAGCGGGTGGAGGCTGGATGAATGCTACCTCTCGAGCATGCGTTGGTTTTCCCTTGAAGAGGAAAGGGTGATGCAGCAAAGTAGCGTAAGTATTTCCCTTAGTTCTTGAGAACCAAGGAATCAATCCGGGAGGAGGTTACACGCAAGTCTCCTAGTACCTGCACAAAACAAATAAGAACCTTCAACCAACACCATAAAGGGGTTGTCAATCCCTTCACGGCCACTTGCAAAAATGAGATCTGATAGAGATGATAAGATAAATATTTTTGGTATTTTTGTTGTATAGATTGAAAAGTAAAGATTGCAGAACACTAAACGAGATGCGATGTAAATAAAAGAGATATAATATGATAGAAAATAAACCCGGGGGTCATAGGTTTCACTAGTGGCTTCTCTCAAGATAGCATATCTTATGGTGGGTGAACAAATTACTGTTGAGCAATTGATAGAAAAGCGCATAGTTATGAGAATGTCTAGGCATGATCATGTATATAGGCATCATGTCCGTGATAAGTAGATCGAAACAATTCTGCATCTAGTACTATCACTCCACACATCGACCGCTATCCAGCATGCATCTAGAGTATTAAGTTCATAAGAACAGAGTAACGCATTAAGGAAGATGACATGATGTAGAGGGATAAACTCAAGCAATATGATATAAACCCCATATTTTTATCCTCGATGGCAACAATACAATACATGTCGGTTCCCTTTCTGTCACTGGGATCGAACACCGCAAGGTTTGAACCCAAAGCTAAGCACTTCTCCCATTGCAAGAAAGATCAATCTAGTAGGGCAAACGAAACTGATAATTCAAAGAGACTTGCAAAGATATCAAATCATACATAAAAGAATTCAGAGAAGAATCAAATATTGTTCATAGATAATCTTGATCATACACCCAGAATTCATCGGATCTCGACAAACACACCACAAAAAGTATTACATCGAATATATCTCCAAGAAGATCGAGGAGAACTTTGTATTCAGAATCAAACAGAGAGAAGAATCCATCTAGATAATAACTATGGACCCGAAGGTCTATGGTAAACTACTCACACATCATCGGAGAGGCTATGGTGTTGATGTAGAAGCCCTCCGTGATCGATTCCCCCTCCAGCGGTGTCGGGGGTTGGATGCGACATATGCCAAAGGATGGCTTATCATGGAGGGGGCGAGTAGAACGTCGCCGGTGCCTGGAAACGGGATGAGGCGAAGACATGCACGCCGGTGAATCTTACCCAGCTTCAGGGCTCTCCAAGGAGATAACACCCCTACCGCTGCTCTGCGGGGTCTCCGCATGATCACTATGGCAGAGTGAGTACAAGATGCTCCTTGAGCTGTTCGAGGTGAGGAAGGAGAAGGGCACGGCTAGCTCTTCTCTCCCTCTATGTGTGTGTCTAAAACTACTAGGTTCCAACCCTTTGCATGGGTGCCCCGGGGGGTTTATATAGGCCTACCCCCCGGGGGTACAATGGTAATCCGGCTGGGTGCGGGTCCAAGCCGTCAGTCTCTTAAGTCGCCGTCTTCTCCGCCGACTTCTGGGGCCCGCCGACTAGTGGGCCCCGCCGACGGCCCAGCATGGGGCCGACAGCCCTTGTCACTTGTGGCGGGTCTTGCCATTGCGGATTCTTGTAGCCGTGCTTCTAATGACGCGAAGCTTGGTCATGGGGTCATGGCAGCAGTGCCGCCGCTGGCGGGCGATCCTTGTTGCCATTCCTGTCTTATGCAGGTAATGGCGCATGGAGCCCGTGGGAGGGGCCGGCCGACTCCCGGAGGCCGACTCCAACGGGTCCGTCTTGGGGCGCTCCTGCCGTCTTCGGTGCTCCCGCCGACAAAGTGAATCCTGCCGTCTTCGGTTAAATGCAGACGAGCCATCGTGGGTACGAGGATCGCCCACGGGGCTGATGTCGAGGCCGGCGTGGCTGATCTTTGCGCCCGGACGGAGATCTCCGTCAAGACGGGCGCTCAGGGCTATACTCTGCCCTTTATGAGCGGCGGGGATGGGCCGCGAGGCGGCTTTATCCCATCCCGCTCGTGAGTCGCCAGCAGGAGGTGGTTGGAGTCACGGGCCGACTCCACATGGCCGACTTTATTGGAGGTCGCCCGGCTTGGAGTCGGCTTGTCTCGAGGCCGTCTTCGGGACTCGGCCCGGAAGGCGATCGGCGACTCTGTCGCCGACTCTCTGGCGGCTCTTCGTCTTGGGGTCTTGAGGCGCGATGCCTCGATGTTTAGAAAGGTCCAGGGGCTCGGGTTTGCCTACCCGTGGCCCATTACTCCGATAGTAGTCCCCGTAGCTGGTGAGGCGCCGAGGGCAACATGTCGAGGAGCCTCGACAACTTCATCCCTTTGGTAGAAAAATCTGGACTCGGCCCGCCGTCTCCATCTTGAGCCGACTAGCCGGAGTCGACCTTGCAGGGGTCCGTCTTGCTCTTCAAAGGTTTCGAAGGTCGCAGCGGGATCCGGGCGGCGTGCCTAATAAGCTTCCTGGCAGCCGCCCGTTGCGGGCCCGCCACGCGACGCCACGCGGCAGGGCCAGTCTGCCAGCCCACGCGCGTGACAAGACAGGCCCGTCAGGCGGGGCCCGCCACTTCCACGCCCCGGCGCGCCGCGGATCCGCTGCGATGCGTGCGGCGATTAGGCTCCCGTTATCGCGCAGCGATAACGTCGTGGTTAAATCGGGGCGTGGGGGCGTGGGGGCGATTAATCACGCCCGCTTCGGCGGCCTAAGCGCCTATAAGTAGGCGGGGGGGGGGGGGGAGGGGGCGGCGACGCACGCGCACTCTCTCTTCCCCGCTCCCTGCCTCGTCTTCTTCCTCGCTCCGCTGCGCCGAACCTCGGCTTCTTCCTCGCTCCGCTGCGCCGAACCTCGCCGCGCCGCTGAGATGAGCTCCTCATCCGCCGCCGGGGCCCCCCGCCGCGCACTCCGGCGTGTGGGACGGCTCCATCATCGACGACGACACCATCGAATTTCTTCGTCAAACGCGCCGCATCCCCGGCAGCCACCTAGTGCGGACCCGCGCCACGCCGGAGGGCGAAATCACGCCGGCGCCGGAGGAGGGCGAGCGGGTCATTTTCCGCTCGCACCTCATGCTGGCTAGGGCTGCCGGCGAGCGGCTTCTTCCGCGTTCTTGAGTTCTTCGCGCTCGGCCGCACCACCTCACCGCCAACACGGTGGTACTGGCCGCGCCGCATCCTTATGCGAAGGCTTTCTCGGAGTTCTCCCCACCATCGAGCTGTGGGGGGGAATTCTTCCAAGCCAAGCTCGGGACCCACGTCGCTCGCGTGCCGGCTCAGTGCGGCACGTTCATCGCCAAGAGGAGGCCGGTGCCCGAGAACCCTTTTCCTGCCATCTCCCTCATCAAGTCGGTGAAGATGTGGCAGCGTACATACTTCTACGTCAAGAACGTCGCCCTCGAGGGCGACTGGGTCAACTTGCCGCCTTACGTGGGCGGCGAGTTGGCGGCCCGACCCTCCAGTTGGTCCTATAGGCCCGGACGCTGACTCCCGCAGGCAACGCCGCCGTCGCGCGGCTTCGCGTGATGACGCAGTCGGAGGGCCTGACTAGGGCAGACTTGCTGGCCGCCTTCGTGGCACGCCGAGTTCTCCCTCTTCAAGGCCGACCTCATCTGATCTGTCAGATGAGCCGGCTGTGCTCCAAAGACATGCCCCACGCGGAGGTAGTGGACACGGTGAACTTCTTGGCGAACTGCGGCCTCACGGAGGAATGGCAGTTCAGCAAGGAGCCATACTCGCGCGCCCACCCCCCGCCATTGGCAAGTCGCCTCTTGCCTCTCTGTTTCCTTCTTCAGCCGAATCCGGCTCTAATTTTCCTTGGTTTTCTCCGACTCAGAATCCCCTCATGCCGCCTTCGGCCGGCGCCGCGGGGCCGGCTCGTGAATTCGTCCCCAACCGGGCGGAGAGCGACGCCGACGACCCCGACTTTGGCGTGGCGGCGATGTAGGCCGACACCGAGGGAGGAGGAGGGGCCGACGACTTCAGGCCTTCGGCCACCTTTGCCGATCGGCCTGACGATGACGGCGAGAAGGAAGTCGTCCCCTGCCGCCAGCAGAAAGCCGACCATCCAGGCGCGAGCTCCTCCGCCGCCTTGGGTGGTTGAGGCGGCGCGAAGAAGCGCCGGGCCGGGCCGAGTCTGCCAGGCGGCCGGGCCAAGAAATTCAGGGGAGCGGCCACCGCGACTCAGCGCGGAGAGGCGGTCGCGAAAGCTAACCGCTTCCGCAAGGAAGTGAAGAAGCCACCGCTGGTCTCCGCGTAAGTATTTTTTATTCTGTCTTGTTTCCTTCTGGTCCGTCTCGTCCGAGTCTTCTCATGTCTTTTTTCTCATCAGGGCTCCCCTCACCTTGGAGAGGGTCGCCGCCGCCTCCGTCATGGGGTCGGTGGAGGCGTCCGCCAATAGTCGGCGGGTTGACCCTGCGGCCGCCCTCCGGGAGGCAACAGAGCGGAATGCGTAGGAGAAGCGCGACGAGGAGGAGGCCGCCCGTCGGGAGAAGGCGGAGACTAAGAAGGCGGTCGAAGCCGCCGCTGCAGCCAAAAGGCGAGACGAGGAGGCCGCGCGCCTTCAGTCGGCGCTGCTCGTGACCCCGTTGAGCTCAGCGCTACCACCGCCGGAGTTCACGGGGCAGTCAGAGGGAGTCGGCGGAGTGGTCCCCGTCGCAGGGAGGGAAGGCGGCGAGGTCTCTCCACCGGGCGCGGCCGCGCCACCTCCACCGCCTCCACCGCAGTACGAGATCGTGCGAGGCAAGCAGCCGGCGGACCCGCCTGTGCCGCCGACCGATGACGAGGCCGTGGCGCAGCTACTTCTTCAAGTCGCCTCGCCAGCGCGACGCCGTCTTGAGAAGGCGACCTCGGCGCCGCGCCCCTTGGAGACTGGCGCCGCCAGCTCGGCCGTCCCTGACGCTGAGGCGACAAGCGCCGCGCCCGTTGGGTGGGTGCGAGGAGGCGGCACGGGCCCGCTAAACACGGCGCTCCTAGACATCCAGGCGAAGCTGCGGGCTGAAGGCGACGCCATCCAGAACCTCTCCAAGGCGCACCTGGCATCACGATCCGCCGTGCGGGTATGTTTCTTTTTCGAACTTTTTCTTGTTTCTTCGTAAGGCCAACAAGACCCACCGGGTGTAGTCCTCGAGTTTCGGGCCGGCCGAGCAAAGTGCCCGGAACTTTATTTGCTTACTTCCAAGTTTTTTACCGTCTGGAATTCTTGTCGCAGGAGTATCACAACCTCCGCTCATCGCCTTCAACCGCAACGTTGAGGAGCTGAGCAAGCGGGCTGCTGACTTGGCGAGGAGCCGAGGTGAGTTTTCTTCTTCGCGGGGGCGCGCTGGCGCACCCGCGGGCTGTAGTCCTCGAGATTCGGGCCGACTGCTGTGCAGTCGGGCCGGATCTTCCTGGCGACCTTCTTAGCTGATGACTTCGCGTCCTTCTTCTTTTTATTCTTCAGAGTCCAACGCCGCTCTTCGGGGGCAGCTGGGTATGGCCGAGACCGCTTTGCGCGCCAAAGAGGAGGAGTGCGGCAAGCTCGCCGCAGAGCGCGGCCTGCTGGCTACGCAGCTGGCGGAGCAGAGGGAGCTGCTCAAGGCGGCGCAGGCTGAGGCGGAGAAGAAAGAGGCCGCTCTCCTGGCCGAATTTGAGAGCGAGCGCTCCGCCTGGACCGACAGGGAAGCGCAGCTGACCTCCGGCTTCCACGAAATCAAAGATATCGTCGATGGTGAGTTTGCTTTTACTTTTCCTTTTGGGTTGCCGACTATGGGTCAAGCCGACTCCTGTTTCTCCGACATGTTTCTTCTTCTTCTTGGCAGACTTCTTCCCCGGTCACACGCAGGCGGCCAATCAGGCCATCGAGGCTGAGCGCGAGGCGCGGAGGGCGGGTGGCGCTGAGATCGCAGCCAACGCCCCCAGGACCCTTGACGAGCAGCTCCTGAGCATTGAGGCTCGTCTGCGGCCGCCCATCGGATGCTGCGCGCCGTCTTCAGCGTGTCGGTGCCAGCGATCGCTGCTCTGTGGCCGGACATGCCGGTTTCATGCACTCCTCAGCCGGACCGCCGACCGGCCGGAGGTCGCGGCCGCCGCCTTGAGGCTTGGAAGGGTTCCGCGGCTCGGCCGGAGCTCGCCGAGCCACGAGTTCGTCAAGGCGTGGTATCTGTGGCTGGATCTCGACCGCTGGCCGCGTTCCGTCGAAGCTCAGCGGAGCTGCTGTCATGAGAGGACGCCCTCGAAGCGGCGCGGCGGCGATCGCCGACTACACGGACACCAGCGTCTTCGTCCCTGAGCGGGCTAAAGATGGTGGGGAGGCACCGCCAGAGTGGTTCGGGATGAACCCGGACTACGGCGAGGACTCGGCGGAGGTGATCGACTCCAGCGCCGAGGATGAAGGCGAGGTGGAGGACGGAGACGGCATGGAGGCGCCAGAAGACGGAGCGGGCGACCAGCCTCAGGTCGACCGCGCCTCTAGCAACGAGCCGCGCCCATCTGGGCCGGCTGCCGCCGGAGACGATCATGCCGAGACCGCCCAGCCTGCCGCCCCGGCGCCTGACGCCGCCGCCGCCTCCGGCCTTCCGACCCGATCCGCTGCTTCTTAGGCCGCTGCCTTGCCTTTATTTTATCTGTTTGCTAGTCTTTTAAAAGAACTTGTTAATTTGCGCAACTCCACCCGCGGGGTGTATTCCGAACCTCTGTCCGAAGATCCGGCCAAGGGCCTAAGCTTGTGTAAATATCATTCTAATTTTATCTTTCCTTACTTATTGCTCTTGTGGCTTTTTCCTTTGCCGCCTTCCCTTAGATGCCGCCTTGCCCATCGGGCAACCGCTCTGTGGACTGCCGTCTAGGTCAAGTGCTTGGCTACTTTTGAGAAGGCAAGTACTTGGCCATTTTTTAGAGTCGTTAAGCTAGTTGGGTAGAAAGCGGCAAGCCCGCTACTTAGGAGTCGGTTTTACGAAACGGGCTGGAAGCCGATTTAAACTATGTTTATGCTTTGGGTCCTTAGCCATTTTTTCGTGTGGGCGCCCATTCTACCTTACTCCTGCCCACCAAGCCGCTCATGAGCTGCAGCTTCTGACAGAGACGGCTTAGGCACCGTGACGCTACTTGTCCGACTGGGAAGCATTTCATAGCCCAAAGCGGGCGAGTCCCGGGCCGACTAGTCGAGCCCGGTGCCAAACAACATAATCAAAGGGTAACATACTCAAAGGCATAATTTTTATCATCTGAGATAACAAAAGAGGGCAGTCCCGAGCCTGCCTCGGGGCCCGAGTCTTGGTACTTCAAACACAAAGGGTAGCGTGGTACATACCGCATCAAGCTGTAAAATCTTCGGAGGAGATTCGCATTCCATGGCCGCTCCGTCTCTTTGCGGAGTCGCCCCTCTGCGTGCTTTCGGGGCTTCGGCGTCCGATCGGTAGTAGGAGTCGTTGCCCGGCGCTTTGCTTGATGATGAATGGGCCTTCCCAAAGGCGTCGACGGCTCGTCTTTGGCGGTATTATTTGGATCAGCCGGAGCACAAGGTCGCCCTCTAGGAATGATCTTGGCTTGACCTTCTTGTTGTAGTAGCGGCGAGCTCTGCCGGTAGATGCCGGACCGGCCGAGTGCCAACAGCCGGCCCTCTTCCAGCAGATCGACGCCGTCTTGACGTGCTTCTTCTGCTTCCTCTTCGGTGTACATGGTGACTCGCGGGGAGTCGAACTCTATATCCGTTGGGATGACGGCTTCGGCACCGTAGACGAGGAAGAAGGGTGTGAAGCCAGTTGACTTGTTTGGAGTCGTGCGCAGACTCCAGAGGACGGCTGGCAACTCCCCAAGCCAGCAGCCGGCTGAACGCTCCAATGGTTCGACCAGTCAAGGCTTGATGCCAGACAGGATGAGGCCGTTCGCTCGCTCCACCTGGCCATTTGACTGCGGATGGGCAACGGACGCTAAGTCCAGTCGGATGCCTTGCGTCGCGCAGAAACGGGCAGGCGTCTTTGGCAAAATTTGTGCCGTTGTCGGTGATGATCTTGTGGTACGCTGCATCGAGTCGTGATGTCGGCGATGAAAGTCACCGCCAGAGGACCATTCAACTTCTTGATGGGTTTTGCTTCTATCCACTTGGTGAACTTGTCCACCGCGACAAGTAAGTGAGTTAGGCCACCTCGTGCCGCTTTTGAATGGTCCCACCATGTCCAGCCCCAAACAGCAAAGGGCCAGGCGATGGGGATAGTCTTGAGCCAAGTTTACCGAAGCGGCTTGGAGCGGAACACCGCACCCTTGCATTTTTGAACTAATTCCTTGGCCTCTTATAGGGCAGTTGGCCGTAAGAAACCGTGTCGGAAGGCTTTGGCGACGCAGTGCTCTTGAGGCTGCATGATGGCCCTCGCATACGATGGATGTCTTCGAGGATTGCTTGGCCTTGCTCGACTCGACGCAGCGCCGGTAGACACCGTGACGCGCTGACCAACTGTCTATTGACTATAGTGTAGGCTGCCGCTCGGCGTTGCACTTGCCGAGCTGTGGTTTCATCGATTGGTAGCTCTCGCTTACTAAGAACTTCAGGATGGGTGGGCCCATGAGGGTGCTGCTATTTCTTTGACTGCCAAGATCGCTACTTGGACGAGGGCGGCTGGGCTGGGGGCGGCGGGTTGGAGTCCGCAGCAGCTTTGGGTTGAAGAAGTCCTCGGCCGACCGGGCGATCTCCGGCCGAGTATTGAGTCTTCGCAATGGTCGCCCGCGATCCCGGGCGGCCGGCTTATTGCCGCGTTCTTGGGGCGTCTGCAAGGATCCTTGTCTTGGTCTGGCGAGGCTTTGGAGTCGGATCCGACTTCTTCAGGGGGAGCCGGCACAAAAATGGAGTCTGACTCTGGTGACGGCTTGACAGATGGCTTAAGGAGGCGCTGAAGGGCGACGCCGGATGGAATTTCCTGGCGGGTAGAGCCGATTCTTGCCAGGGCATCTGCTTGGTTGTTGTCGTTTCTTGGCACGTGGAGGAATTCACATCCCTCAAAATATCCACTCATTCTTGTACCAAAAAGCGGTAGCTTCGCCATATTTGCAGCTTTGGCATCCCGGTCGCGGATGACTGTTGGACCACCAAGTCGGAGTCGCCATAGCACAGGATCCGGCGAATGCCAAGCTCTTTGGCAAGCCGGAGCCGTGAATGAGCGCCTCAGATTCGGGCGACGTTGTTGGAGGCGGCGAAATGGATCTGCAGCGTGCTTGAGCTTGTGCGCCTTTGGGGGATGTGAGGACCACGCCGGCTCCCAAGCCGGTGCGCATCTTGGAGCCATCAAAGTGCATCCGCCAATGGGTGGAGTCGGTATTTGGCGGCAGTCGGGTCTCGGCCAGTTGATGAGGAAGACGGCCAGTGCTTGTGACTTGATGGCGGTGCGGGCTGGTAATATATGGTGTAGGGGCCAACTCTATGGCCCATTTGGCCACTCGGCGCTGAAGCATCTCGGCTTCGATGATCTCTGCTAGTGGGGCCGTGCAAACCACGGTGATTGGATGCTCTTGAAAGTAAGGCTTCAACTTCTTGGCGACAAAGTGCACGCCGTAACACATCTTACGGTAGTGGGGTAGTTACGCTTGGAGGTCGGCGGTACCTCACTCGTGTAATACATCGGTCTTCGGATGTAGCGCCTTTGCCTTCCTCCTTATGCTCAACTACAATGATCTTGACTACTACCCCGCCGGGTGGCGGCAATATCTGAGCATGGGCTCCTTTGGAGTCGAGCCGCCAAAGACTGGGGAGTAGTCAACATTCTCTTCAATCGGAGAAAAGCTTCGTCCGCCTTTGAGTTCCATTCGAAGAAGGTGGTCTTCTTCATAAGCTGAGTACAGAGGAAGAGCTTTCTCGCCCACCGGTGATGAATCGGCCGATAGACGCCAAGCAG
This sequence comes from Aegilops bicornis, assembly GCA_021605145.1. Classification (NCBI taxonomy): domain Eukaryota; kingdom Viridiplantae; phylum Streptophyta; class Magnoliopsida; order Poales; family Poaceae; genus Aegilops; species Aegilops bicornis. The sequence continues at coordinate 632,485,507 of CM038673.1, forward strand.
CGGTGAACTTACGCACATCCAGCGGTCGGGGTACTTCCATCCTTTCGATTCCCTTGATCAACACGGGGTTGCACTCTATGCCGCGCTCAGAGACTAGGAAGCCAAGGAGCTGGCGGCCGGGTACTTCAAGACGCACTTCTACGGGTTGAGCTTGATCTCGAATCGCGCAGATTTTCAAAGGTCTCCTTGAGGTCTTCCAACAACGTTCCTCGCTTCTCCGTCTTCACCACCACGTCGTCCACGTAAACGTGGCGTTTCGCTAAGCTGCTTGAGGAGGCACTTCGCATGCAACGCCGAAAGGTGGCGCCGGCGTTTCTCAAGCCGAACGTCATGGTCGGTAGCGAAGGCTCCAAAGCGGCGTGATGAAGGCGATCTTCAATCTATCGGCCGGGTTCAGCTTGATCTGGTGATATCCACGAATATGCATCTAAGAAGCTCAACAGCTCGCATCCGGCTATGGAGTCTATCACCGATCAATTCTTGGCAAAGCGAAGCGGGTCCTTGGGGCAGGCTTTGTTGAGGCTTGTGTAGTCAATACACATCCGCCATCGCTTGTTCTTCTTCAAGTACTAAGACCGGGTTCGCCAACCATTGGAAAGAACACTTCCATGATGAAGCCGGCCGCTAGAAGCCGGGCTATTTCTTCTCCAACAACCCTTCTTTTTTTTCTGACAGACGGCGCAAGGGCTGCCTGACTGGCTTCACATCAGATCGGACATGTAACTTGTGCTCGGCGAATTCCGTCGGTACACCTGGCATGTCTTTGGGGGACCATGCGAAGATGTCCCGATTCTCACGGAGGAAATCGACGAGCTCGCCTTCCTATTTGCTGTCGAGGTTTGCACCTACGACAGCGTATCTCTCCGGGTGCTCCGGGTCCAAGGGTATCTTCTTGGTCTCTTTGGCCGGCTTGAACGAGCCCTCAGCTTCTGACTCCTTGGGGTCAGGCGATATCTCTGGCTGCTTGCCGGTCATTGCCACAACCCGATCCAGGAGTCGCTTCTCATTGCGATCACTGTGGACTCGGCTAGCCGGCTGCTTTCACCTGACAGCGGACGACTTTACGTAGTCGCCCGGCTATGGTCGAAATCCCTTGGTACTCGGCATCTTCATCTTGAGGTAGGCGTAGTGGGGGACCGCCATGAACTTGGCCAGAGCAGGTCGGCCAAGCACAACATGGTAGGGGCTTTCGAGGTCCAACACTTCAAACCAGACTGGCTCTCTGCGAAAGTGATCTTTGTCCCCAAAGAGGACGTCTATCAGAATCTTGCAATCGGTGAGCAGGAAAGGCCAGGTACGATTCCGTGGAACACAGTCCGACTGTGCTGAAGCTGTCGTTGCTTGATTCCTAACTTCTCCATCGTATCCTTGTACAGGATGTTGATGTTCCTGCCTCCGTCTATCAGTACTCGCGAGAAGCGAGCAGCCCGCCTATCCGTGGCGAGGGTGGCTCCCAAGACCAGGGCGTAGGAGCCCGGACTCGGCATCACCTCTGGGTGATCAGCACGGCTCCAGCTAATGGGTTTCTCAGACCAGTGCATGAATTACGAGTATCCGATGCTATTGCATTCACTTCTTCTTTATTCTTTGCCGCTACCGCGGCGATCGTCACCACCTGGTAAACACTACGTAGGGCACCATGCTCTTACGGGTAGTCGTCTTGTCTGCCGACCGGTAGCCTAACAAATTCTTTGGGCGGTGGCGGGCGGCGAAAGAAGGAGGGCAAGGCCGTCTCCTTGGCGATCTGGTGAGCGGTGGCACTTCCGGTGGTGTGATTTGACGGCGCCGCTATGGAACTTGCGGTGGTCCGGCCCAGTCTGCTTTCAGAAGAGAAGGCCGGCAACCAGTTGGACTTGCCGCCTTTACGCCGCTTGGCAGTGAGGCTGCCCTCTCAGCCGGGTTCGACCGCCGCCACCTGCCGGCTGTTGGAAGCCGGCTGCGGGCCTGCGCTTGTGATCATTCTGCTGTTGCCGCCGATCGGGCGCCGCCACCGGAGTTCTGGGAGCATGAGGAGCCACCTTGCGGTTACAGCGACTTGATCTCCGACTTCATGGAGGAGTCGGCTGTGGGCGATTTGTTATGCGCTATGATCAGCAGCTCGTCGAGGGTCTCCGGCTCGTCGCAAAGGAGCTTATGCTTGAGGAGGGTGCCTTCTCTCCACCCGGCGGTGAAGTACTCGATTGCTTGCACCTCGTGCACTCCTTCGCAGGAGTTCCGGAGCTCGGCCCAGCGCGTGAGGTAGTCACGAGTAGACTCGTTGGGGCCTTGCACGCACAAGGACATCTGACGAGGCTTGGGAGGTCGCTTGTATGTGCTCATGAAGTTGCGGACGAAGGCCTCGGTGAAGTCGACCCAGCTGTTGATGCTGCGGGGCTTCAAGCCGTTCAACCATGTCCGGGCCGTGCCCTGGAGCATGAGGGGAACATACTTTACGGCAACGCGCTTGTTGCCGTTCGCTATGCTGACGGCTGTGGAGTAGTCCACCAGCCAGTCCTCCGGCTTCACGGAGCCGGTGTATTTGGGTGTGTCTCGGGGGAGCGTGAATCCTATGGGGAAGGGCTCGTCTCGGATGCAAGGTCCGAAACAGGGCGGGCCCAACTCGTCTTCTTCTTCCAGCGCCAGGGATCGGTGGAGTCGCTCGATCCGGTGGCGGGCGTCGTTTTCTCCGACTCCCTCTCGGCGGCCAAGGCGGTCGCCGAGAGTCGGATGCTCGACAGGTGGCGGGGAGACTCGCCTTTCTCTGCGGGGAGGAGGAGGCAGATAGTCGTCCCGCCGCTCCACTGCTCTCGGGCGGCCGTCTTCGTCGCGCTCGATGGAGATGTGAGTCCGGCTATGGCTGACAGCTGGATCCTTGTTTTTTCTTCCGCAGACGCCGCTAGTCGGCGTCCGGGACGTCGCGCCTTGATCTCGGCGAGGAGGCAAGTCGCCGTGTTGTCGTTGCGGCGCCTCGCGGCGGCAGCCGGCCCCGCGCAGCTGGGCGCTGCGTCGAGCTGCTGGACTTCGCTCCATCAGCGGCGCCTCGCCCTCGGAGTTATCGGCTCGTGCCGCCGCCGGGCGGCGCGGATGTTCTCATGGCGTGGCGTATGCATACAGGGCGACATCGCCCCAAACAGACCGGGCGATGGCCACGCCGCCGGACCGCCGCTTAGGCGGCTAGGCCAAGTCGGAGCCGGCGAGCCGCCCACAACGCGACCCATCTCGTGCTGATAGGCTTCCGACAAGCGTCTCATGCTTGCCAGCTTCTGTGCGCCCACGAGGAGCTGGAGGCGGCGTGCTTCCAGCGTTCCAGCGTCGGCGTCTTCCGGAATGGGGGCGGTCAGGTCTTGCAGAACCGCGTCGAGAGGGTCACGAGCTCCCTCGCCGGAAGGCTCGCTGTGACCGATGACGAGCACCTCCGTGACGGTGCTTCCGCCGCTCTCCGCGCGAGGGAGAGGCTCGTCGTAGACCACCACATTGGTGGGGAACTCGGCAAGGACGCCGTGTCGGAGTCGACCAACATCGGGTCGGTGGAGCCCTACGGACTCAAGGTCGGCGGCGGGCTCGCCGGCGACGTGGAGCTGCTCGAGGAGGCCCGCGAGGAGGTTCTCGGGGCCGTCCATGCCTGCGTCGGATGCAGGCCCGTCGGAGAGGCGAACCTCGCCGACTAGTTCGGCGAGGCAGCTCGCCGCGCAAGCGACCTCAACGCCATGCAGCGCGTCGGCGCAGACTCCGTGTGGCATGCCGGGCTGGCTGCGCTCGCCAGGGAGGAAGAGGGTTCCCGTCCAGAGCAGGTCTCCGGACGACGGTGCACCAGGCCCCAAGGTGGGCGCCAAATGTTGGGGGTTGGGTGCGACATATGCCAAAGGATGGCTTATCATGGAGGGGGCGAGTAGAACGTCGCCGGTGCACAGAAGCAGGTTGAGGCGAAGACATGCACGCCCGGCGAATCTTACCCAACAGGGCTCTCCGAGGAGATAATACCCCTACTGCTGCTCTGCGGGGTCTCCGCATGATCACTATGACAAAGTGAGTACAAGATGCTCCTTGAGCTGTTCGAGGTGAGGAAGGAGAAGGGCACGGCTAGATCTTCTCTCCCTCTATGTGTGTGTCTAAAACTACTAGGTTCCAACCCTTTGCATGGGTGCCCCGGGGGGTTTATATAGGCCTACCCCCGGGGGTACAATGGTAATCCGGCTGGGCGCGGGTCCAAACCGTCAGTCTCTTAAGTCGCCGTCTTCTCCGCCGACTTCTGGGGCCCGCCGACTAGTGGGCTCACGACGGCCCAAAGCATGGGGCCGACAGCCCTTGTCCGGCCATGTGATCGGGTCTTGCCGGCTGCGGATTACTGTAGCCGTGCTTCTAATGACGCGAAGCTTGGTCATGGGGTCATGGCAGCAGTGCCGCCGGGCGGCGATCCTTGTCATTCCTGTCTTATGCAGGGTAATGGCGCATGGAGCCCGTGGGAGGGGCCGACTCCTGGAGGCCGACTCCAACGGGTCCGTCTTTGGGGCGCTCTCGCCGTCTTCGGTACTCCCGCCGACAGGCGGGTCCCGCCGTCTTCGGGTCGTACAGACAGGCCATCATGGGTACAGGGATCTGCCCACGGGGCTGATGTCAGGGCCGGCGTGGCAACAGTGCCGCGCCGGACGGAGATCTCCGTCAGTACGACGCTCTGTGGCCATACCTGCCCTTTATGAGCGGGGCAGGGATGGGCCGCGAGGTGGCTTTATCCCATCCCGCTCGTAGTCGCTCAGGCAGGAGGTGGTTTGAGTCGCGGGCCGACTCCCTGTAGCCGGCTTTATTGGAGGTCGCTGGCTTGGAGTCGGCTTGTCCTGAGGCCGTCTCTGGGACTCGGCCTAGAGGGGCAGTCGGCAACTCTGTCGCCGACTCTCTGAAGACGGCTCTTCGTCTTGGGGTCTTGAGGGGCGCAGTCTGCCCCGATGTTTTGAAAAGTCCAGGGGCTCGGGTCTGCCTACCCGTGGCCCATTACTCCGACAGGCGGAGCGCCGGAAAAGGCCCCGAGATGGGATCTCACGGGTACAGAAGGTTGCGGCGGTGGAAATAGGGTTTCGTGGTGCTCCTGGATGTTTTCAGGGTATATGAGTTTATACTAGCACAAATGCCCGTGCATTGCAATGGGTGGAAAAGAGAAACAACACTTGCCTAACCCAATTGCTCAATACTCCCCCCCGTCCCTCATTCGACGACCCAACGCCAGACATTATGACATGAACAAACTTTTTGAAGTCCTCCATGCTGCCATGAAAATATGTATTGCGAAAAAATGTGAACAAATTTCAGAATTGTACTGAAGGTGTGTGGAATTTAAATCACAGAAATATCTACCTGGTTGTGAGTATCTCTTAACGTCTTTGTTGGAATTGCTTAATGATGCCCAAAAAATATAGCATTATACTATCAATAGTAAATTCCATTTTAGTACAATGTCTTTGATTCACTATGGTGGTAACACGAATGTCCATGAACCGATGTTGGCTAGGTTTATGGACTGTAGCATAGCACTATTCGTGTCGAGTGATATTAGGAGCGTTGTACGAAGACTCTCTTTCCCTGGCTAATATAACAGAGAAAAGTGTGGAGTTTATGTCGCACATAGCGGGGACTCCGAGTCTGACTCTTATTGCTTTGACAATGTTACCAGTGATGAGAGTGCGTCTTTGTTATGCAGAGCACAGGTGTAATGCTTAAACCTTTTAAGTAATAAAGCGCCCCTTTTCAGAAAACATTGTGAAAGCAAAGTTGTTTCAGTAAAATTCAAAACCCAAATATCTAGATTCTTGTTTTTTTTGCAGGAAAACTTTGTCAAACTTGCGAAAGTTGTTAGGTTTTCTTGCTTCTCGCAATTTAGTGTTTACTTGTGTGAGGTTTGTAGATGATCTGAAAACTACGGCTCCTATAACATGAAGATATAGAAAAGGCTTGATTCAAGTACGAAGCAAACTTTTGTCAGACTTGAAGAACCCGTATGCAACACGAAAAAATTGACGTGTATATATATTATTAAATGGAGTCGTTGACCCTTATAATCATTATATGCGAGTGTAAAATCTCGTTTCAAGGTGCACATTTGAGAAATCCTTTGTTTTAAAACAGCAATCAAGTCATTGGGTATGCTCGATGCCATACCATCGTTTGGTTCATGTAGACATATACGGCCGGTCTTTTTTTAAAGAACAACCAATCACCTATTTTTAACCGGTACTCTCTTTTTCATTATAGTTCTAAAAAAATTGTACATGAACAACAATTAATAAATTTTTTTTTATTATGATTTAGACATAGTGTTTTTTTGCGGGTTTTAAACAATCCTAACATTCCCCGGAAAAAAACAATCCTAACATAATTTTCTCTTGAGTTATGGACGGGGTAAAACTACGCGTTCATGGGACTATAGCCAGTGGCGGAGGATGTAAAAAAAATTAAGGGGGTGAACTCTAAAGCATGAAAGAAATTCTTTCGATGTAAATTACTAAAATGCACACAAATACATTTATGTGAAATGTACTAAAATTCTTTGAAAACCTATTGTGAGGTCATTTTCTCAAAGTGATACTCCCTCCGTAAAGAAAAGAAATATAAACTCTCCCTTCCGTTTCAGAATCCCTCCCTTTCCTTCTTTATTTTCTCTCCCTTCTTCCTTATTAGGACAATATCTTCTTAATACCTTCTCACTTTCCTATTTTTCTTTATCAATCATTTCCTATTTTTCTTTATCAATACCCGAATCCCGTCCTTTCCTTCTTGTTACGGGACAACTTCCCACTTTCCTATGTTTTTGCTTTCAATCCCCGAAATCCCTCCTTTCCTTCTTATTGCTTTCCTCATCTATATGTGTTTTTGCTAGCTCCGATTTTAGCTCTTTTTTCTTCCTTCTTATTATTTTCCTCATCAGTAGCCCACCCACCATTAGCATCGATTTCCTTCCTATCACGTTTAGGAGCCGACCATTAGCCTCGCTTTCCTTCCTATTTTTCTGTATGATCTCTGACATGGCTTCCTAATAACCAAGGAATTCGAAAACCTATATAAATTGGGTAGATTGATTGTAAGGGGGCGATGTGGTACTATTTAAGAACGAAATCAACCTTCGATTCTACAAATAACATAAGTTAGCTCAACTGGCTGTGCCACTTTGTCCTTGTCGTTATGTGCTGGGTTCGAGTCCTCTCACGTGCATTTCTTTTTTGCTTCAATCGGGATATATGTGCCAGATTTATTGGGCCGCAACGCATGATCGGGCTCGGTTGGTCTAGCTAGGGCAGGATGGGATGAACGATATTGACGGACGATGGTCGAAACAAACTTCACATACGAACGTTGGACGGACAAAACTAATAGCGGACGAATTAGTACCACCTCGTTTATATTATGATTTTGTCTATACAAATTATAAAAGCGTATTATGACATGAGAAGAAAGCGTATTGTGACGATGAACCCACGGAGTCAATCCGTGCTTTACTATTAGGGAATGATAGGCGAAAGAAGTAGGTCGGTGGAGCCACGAGGAGCCCACGAGGGTGGGGGGCGCGCCCTCCTACCTCGTGGCTGCCTCGTTTCTTCCTTGACGTCCACTCCAAGTCTCCTGGATTGCGTTTGTTCCAAAAACGATTCTCCCCAAGGTTTCATTCCATTTGGACTCCGTTTGATATTCCTTTTCTACGAAACACTGAAACAGGCAAAAAACAGCAATTTGCATCGGGCCTCCGGTTAGTAGGTTAGTCCCAAAAATAATATAAAAGTGCATAATAAAGCCCATTAAACATCCAAAACAGATAATATAATAGCATGGAATAATCAAAAATTATAGATACGTTGGAGACGTATCAAGCATCCCCAAGCTTAATTCCTGCTCGTCCTCGAGTAGGTAAATGATAAAAACAGAAATTTTTGATGTGGAATGCTACCTAGCATAATTCTCAATGTAATTTTCTTTATTGTGGCATAAATGTTCAGATCCGAAAGATTCAAAACAAAAGTTTAATATTGACATAAAAATAATAATACTTCAAGCATACTAACAAAGCAATCATGTCTTCTCAAAATAACCTGGCCAAAGAAAGTTATACCTACAAAATCATATAGTCTGGCTATGCTCTATCTTTATCACATAAAATATTTAAATCATGCACAACCCCGGTTTCAGCCAAGCAATTGTTTCATACTTTGGTATTCTCAAACTTTTTCAACTTTCACGCAATACATGAGCGTGAGCCATGGACATAGCACTATAGGTGGAATAGAATATGGTGGTTGTGGAGAAGACAAAAAGGAGAAGATAGTCTCACATCAACTAGGCGTATCAACGGGCTATGGAGATGCCCATCAATAGATATCAATGTGAGTGAGTAGGGATTGCCATGCAACAGATGCACTAGAGCTATAAGTGTATGAAATCTCAACAAAAGAAACTAAGTGGGTGTGCATCCAACTTGCTTGCTCACGAAGACCTAGGGCAATTTGAGGAAGCCCATCATTGGAATATACAAGCCAAGTTCTATAATGAACAATTCCCAATAGTATATGAAACTGACAACATAAGAGACTCTCTATATCATGAAGATCATGGTGGTACTTTGAAGCACAAGTGTGGTAAAAGGATAGTAACATTGTCCCTTCTCTCTTTTTCTCTCATTTTTTGTTTGGGCCTTTTCTCTTTTTATGGCCTCTTTTCTTTCTCTTTTTTTATTTCATTTTTCGTTCGGAGTCTCATCCCAACTTGTGGGGGAATCATGGTCTCCATCATACTTTCCTCACTTGGAACAATGCTCTAAAAATGATGATCATCGCACTTCTATTTACTTACAACTCAAGAATTACAACTCGATACTTAGAACAAAATATGACTCTATGTGTATGCCTTCGGCGGTGTACCGGGATATGCAATGAATCAAGAGTGACATGTATGAAAGAATTATGAATGGTGGCTTTGCCAAAAATACGATGTCAACTACATGATCATGCAAAGCAATATGACAATGATGGAGCGTGTCATAATAAACGAAACGGTGGAAAGTTGCATGTCAATATATCTCGGAATGGCTATGAAAAGGCCATAATAGGTAGGTATGGTGGCTGTTTTGAGGAAGGTATATGGTGGGTATATGATACCCGAAAAAGGTCTTGTATTAGAGAGGCTAGCAATGGTGGAAGGGTGAGAGTGCGTATAATCCATGGACTCAACATTAGTCATGAAAAACTCACATACTTATTGCAAAAATGTACAAGTCATCAAAACAAAGTACTACACACATGCTCCTAGGGGAAGGGTTGGTAGGAGTTAACCATCGCGCGATCCCGACCTCCACACATAAGGAAGACAATCAATAAATAAATCATGCTCCGACTTCATCACATAACGTTTCACCATACGTGCATGCTATGGGAATCACAAACTTCAACACAAGTATTTCTCAAATTCACAACTACTCAACTAGCATGACTCTAATATCACCATCTTCATATCTCAAAACAATCATAAATAATCAAACTTCTCATAGTATTCAATGCACTTTATATGATAGTTTTTATTATACCTATCTTGGATGCTCATCACTTTAGGACTAAAATTTTAACCAAACCAAATTACCATGCTGTTCTAAAAGACTCAAAATAATATAAGCGAAGCATGAGAGATCAATAATTTCTATAAAATAAAACCACCGCCTTGCTCTAAAAGATATAAGTGAAGCACTAGAGCAAAATTATCTAGCTCAAAAGATACAAGTAAAGCACAAAGAGTATTCTAATAAATTCCTATTCATGTGTGTCTCTCCCAAAAGGTGTGTACATCAAGGATGATTGTGGTAAACTAAAAAGAAAAGACTCAAATCATACAAGACGCTCCAAGCAAAACACATATCATGTGGTGAATAAAAATATACCATCAAGTAAAGTTATCGATAGACGAAGACGAAAGAGGGGATGCCTTCCGGGGCATCCCCAAGCTTAGGATTTTGGTTGTCCTTGAATTTTACGTTGGGGTGCCTTGGGCGTCCTCAAGCTTAGGCTCTTGCCACTCCTTGTTCCAAAATCCATCAAATCTTTACCCAAAACTTGAAAACTTCACAACACAAAACTCAACAGAAAATCTCATGAGCTCCGTTAGTGTAAGAAAACAACCCACCACTTTAAGGTACTGCAATGAACTCATTCTTTATTTATATTGGTGTTAAACCTATTGTATTCCAACTTCTCTATGGTTCATACCCCCCGATACTAGCCATAGATTCATCAAAATAAGCAAACAACACACGAAAAACAGAATCTGTAAAAAACAGAACAGTCTGTAGAAATCTGTAACTTCCGAATACTTCTGGAACCCCAAAAATTCTACCAAATTAGAAAGTCCTGGGTAATTTGTTTATTAATCTTCTGCAAAAAGAATCAACTGAAAATCACATATCTGTGCTTTATGAAAACTAATCTCGTGCATGCAAAAGTTTCTGTTTTTCAGCAAGATCAAATTAACTATCACTGTAGGTTATCCTAAAGGTTTTACTTGGCACAAACACTAATTAAAACACAAAACCACATCTAACCAGAGGCTAGACGAATTATTTATTACTAAACAGGAAGAAAAAGCAAGGAACAAAAATAAAATTGGGTTGCCTCCCAACAAGCGCTATCGTTTAACGCCCCTAGCTAGGCATAAAAACAAGGATAGATCTAGGTACTATCATCTTTGGTATGCAATGCATAGGTAGCTCTCATAAGTGATTCATAATGTAAATTAATTTTCTTCCTAGGAAAGTGTTCCATGCCTTTCTTAATGGAAATTGGAATCTAATATTTCCTTCTTTCATATCAATAATTGCACCAATCGTTCTAAGGAAAGGTCTACCAAGAATAATAGGGCATGTAGGATTGCAATCTATATCAAGAACAATAAAATATACGGGCACATAATTCCTATTTGCAATGATAATAACATTATTAATCCTTCTTATAGGTTTCTTATTGGTAGAATCCGCAAGATGCAAATTTAAAGAACAATCATCAAACTCATGGAAACCTAGCATATCACATAAAGTTTTAGGAATCATGGAAACACTAGCACCCAAATTACACAAAGCATAGCATTCATGATCTTTAATCTTAACTTTAATAGTAGGTTCCCACTCATGATACAGTTTTCTAGCGATAGAAACTTCTAATTCAAGTTTTTCTTCATAAGATTGCATTAAAGCATCAATGATATGTTTGGTAAAAGCTTTATTTTGACTATAAGCATGAGGAGAATTTAACACGGATTGCAACAAGGAAATACAATCTATCAAAGAGCAATTATCATAATTAAATTCCTTGAAATCCAAAATAGTGGGTTCATTACTATGTAAAGTTTTGACCTCTTCAATCCCACTTTTACCAATTTTTGCATCAAGATCTAAAAACTCCGAATCATTAGGATGCCTTTTAACTAAAGTTGACTCATCTCCAGTCCCATCTTTATCAAGATTCATATTGGAAAACAAAGATTTAATAGGAGACACATCAATCACTTTTAGATCCTCATCCTTATTATCATGAAAACTAGAAGAACACGCTTTCATAAAGCAATTCTTTTTAGCACGCATCCTAGCGGTAATGGAAATTCTCATGGCTTTGAGAGACTCATTGATATCATGTTTAGGTGGAATAGATATAAGTTTCAAAGAATCAACCTCAAGAGAAATTCTATCCACGTTCCTAGCCAACTCATCAATCTTAGGCAATTTTTCTTCAAGCAAAGCATTGAAATTCTTTTGCGAAATCACAAATTATTTAACACTAATCTCAAAATCAGAGGGCATCTTATTAAAATTTCCATAAGAGTTGTTGTAGCAATTACCATAATTATTAGAGGAATTACTAGGAAACGGCCTAGAATTAAAATTTCCTCTATACTCGTTGTTACCAAAATTGTTCCTACCAACAAAATTCACATCCATAGATTCATTATTTTTCTCAATCAAAGTGGACAAGGGCATGTCATTAGGATAAGAAGAAACACTCTTATTAGCAAACAATTTCATAAGTTCATCCATCTTTCCACTCAAAAACATTAATCTCTTCAATTGCATGAACCTTTTTACTAGTAGATCTTTCAGTGTGCCATTGCGAATAATTAACCATAATATTATCTAGGAGTTTAGTAGCTTCTCCTAAAGTGATTTCCATAAAAGTGCCTCCCGCGGCCGAATCTAAAAGATTTTTAGAAGCAAAATTCAACCCGGCATAATTTTTTTGTATAATCATCCATAAATTCAAACCATGTGTAGGGAAATTACGCATCATTAATTTCATCCTCTCCCAAGCTTGTGCAACATGCTCATGATCAAGTTGCTTAAAATTCATAATATCATTTCTAAAAGAGATGATCTTAGCGGGAGGAAAATACTTAGAGATAAAAGCATCTTTGCACTTATTCCATGAATCAATACTATTTTTAGGCAAAGAAGAGAACCAAGTTTTAGCACGATCTCTAAGCGAAAACGGAAATAACTTCAATTTAACAATATCATTATCCACATCTCTCTTGTTTTGTATATCGCACAAATTAACAAATTTGTTTAGATGTGTAGCGGCATCTTCACTAGGAAGGCCAGAGAATTGATCTTTCATGACAAGATTCAACAAAGCAGCATTAATTTCACAAGATTCAGCATCGGTAATAGGAGCAATTGGAGTGCTAAGAAAATCATTGTTGTTGGTATTGGAAAAGTTACACAATTTATTGTTGACTTGAGCCATAGCGACAAACAATCCAACACGCAAGCACACAAGAAGCAAGCAAAAAGAGGCGAACGGAAAAAGGGGGAATAAAACAGCAAGGGTGAAGTGGGGGAGAGGAAAACGAGAGGCAAATGGCAAATAATGTAATGCAAGGGATAAGAGTTTGTGATGGGTACTTGTTATGTCTTGACTTGTGCGTAGAAATCCCCCGCAACGGCGGCAGAAATCGGCGAGTTATCGGGAGATCAAATCTTGACTTGACTTGGCATAAGCCTCCCCGGCAACGACGCCGGAAATCCTTGTTGCTACCTCTCGAGCATGCGTTGGTTTTCCCTTGAAGAGGAAAGGGTGATGCAGAAAAGTAGCGTAAGTATTTCCCTCAGTTTTTGAGAACCAAGGTATCAATCCAGTAGGAGGTTACACGCAAGTCGCCTAGTACCTGCACAAACAAATAAGAACCTTGCAACCAACATGATAAAGGGGTTGTCAATCCCTTCATGGCCACTTGCAAAAGTGAGATCTGATAGAGATGATAAGATAAATATTTTTGGTATTTTTGTTGTATAGATTGAAAAGTCAAGATTGCAAAATAGTAAACGAGATGCAATATATAATATGATGGAAAAGAGACCCGGGGGTCATAGGTTTCACTAGTGGCTTCTCTCAAGATAGCATATTTTACGGTGGGTGAACAAATTATTGTCGAGCAATTGATAGAAAAGCGCATAGTTATGAGAATATCTAGGCATGATCATGTATATAGGCATCACGTCCGTGACAAGCAGATCGAAATGATTCTGCATCTACTACTATTACTCCACACATCGACCGCTATCCAAAGATGCATCTAGAGTATTAAGTTCATAAGAACAGAGTAATGCATTAAGCAAGATGACATGATGTAGAGGGATAACCTCAAGCAATATGATATAAACCCCATCTTTTTATCCTCGATGGCAAGAATACAATACGTGTCGGTTCCCTTTCTGTTACTGGGATCGAACACTTAAGATTGAACCCAAAGCTAAGCACTTCTCCCATTGCAAGAAAGATCAATCTAGTAGGCCAAACCAAACTGATAATTCAAAGAGACTTGCAAAGATATCAAATCATACATAAAAGAATTCAGAGAATAATCAAATATTGTTCATAGATAATCTTGATCATAAACATCTAGCTAATAACCATGGACCCGAATGTGTGTGGTAAACTACTCACACATCATCGGAGAGGCTATGATGTTGATGTAGAAGCCCTCCGTGATCGATTCCCCCTCCGGCGGAGCGCCGGAAAAGGCCCCAAGATGGGATCTCACGGGTATAGAAGGTTGCGGCGGTGGAAATAGGGTTTCGTGGTGCTCCTGGATGTTTTCAGGGTATATGAGTATATATAGGCGAAAGAAGTAGGTCGGTGGAGCCACGAGTGGCCCACGAGGGTGGTGGGCGCGCCCTCCTACCTTGTGGTTGCCTCGTTTCTTCCTTGACGTCCACTCCAAGTCTCCGGGATCGCGTTTGTTCCAAAAACGATTCTCCCGAAGGTTTCATTCCATTTGGACTCCGTTTGATATTCCTTTCCTGCAAAACACTGAAATAGGCAAAAAATAGCAATTTGCACTGGGCCTCCGGTTAGTAGGTTAGTCCCAAAAATAATATAAAAGTGCATAATAAAGCCCATTAAACATCCAAAATATATAATATAATAGCATGGAACAATAAAAAATTATAGATACGTTGGAGACGTATCAATGAACAGTAGTCGTGAATGAACAATAGCCCGTGGAGGCTGGAGGAGGTCGAAGGTGGATGAACAATAGCCCGTGGAGGCTGGAGCGAGGTAGTAGACTGTGGATGAACAGGACCCCGTTTCACCGTAGGCGCTCCAACACAAGTCTGTTTCCTCCGTTTTGCGGTACGCCTCACCCCTCCTGATCAACAGGTCCCGTTTTGACCGTAGGCACTCGAACAGAAGTCCGTTTCCTCCATTTTGCGGTACGCTAGACCCTTCCCGATGAACAAGACCCAATATCGACCGTACACGGTAGAACACAAGTCCGTTTCCTCCGTTTTGCGGTACGCCAGACCCTTCCCGATGAACAGGACCCCGTTTCGACCGTACGCGGTCGAACAGAAGGCCCGTTTCCTCCGTTCTGCGGTACGCCAGACCTCGTTTCGGCTGTTCCGTCCAAGCCGGTTGGCTCCCGATGAACACGACACCGTTGCTGCCGTCCGCTGCCTCTCCATGTACACGAGCCCTGGCCTTATGTATGCGCGAGTAGGCGTTCGAGACCCCGCCCGTATGTACGCACGTGGTCGTATTTTTTGGCATCTGGCTGTACGTACGTGTACACAGTTTAGAAGGGATTGCCTGAACTGCTACTTCGGGGGCATGCCGAGTCTTCCTCTATCGCCAACTCAATGTCGTCTACCACTACACGTGTCGTTGCTTGCTCGGCCACGGTTCATCGTTGCAGAGGGACTGATCGAGCAATATGTATGTACGCGTTCGCGATAATGCTTTGTACACTTCGATCGGGTGGGTCCCAGCTGTCAGGGAGGATAAGGATGCACTTCCTTGCATGCGAAGATATAGTTGGTGGGTCCCGGCTATCAGGGGGAGGAATCCTTTTTATTTTGCGAGTACTAAGGAGGCACTTCCTTGGTTTCGGAGATGTAGCTGTGTCCAGCTGTCAGCCTCACGGCCTAAAGTCCACTTCCGATGGCTGTCGTCCGTTGACCTTGTTGACCACGAGGCACCGAGAGCATCAAGGCGGTGGACGATGGCGAGGCCTAGGAAGGGAACGGCGAGGAGCCAGAGAAGATGAGGCGGGTGGATGCCCACGCGGAGGGGAGTACGAGGGTTCACTGGTTCGGCTGCGGCGTAAGTCCGCCATCGCCAGAGAATAACAGGGGGTGTGGGTGAGTAGAGGGAAGGTCTGGCCAGTCGTAGTATGGTCAGTCCGTGAGGCCTGCGCGGCAGCACAGCCGGCCACGGGAGGCTGGAGCAGGCAGTACAACAGGCCTGGTGGCTGGAGCAAGAAGACTAGAGGTTGAAGACGCAGCACGGCCGTTGATTTAACATCCAACGGTCAGTGCTGCTAGAATCGTTTTGACTAAGTTGACAAAGATCGTACACGTCAACTTAGTTGGCCCACAAGTCAGCCTCCAAATCTGGCGAGTCCCACCTATAGCAGGGGGAAATCATTTTTTTGCTCGTAATAAGGTGGCACTTCCTTGTGTGCAAAGATGTTTTCTGGATTTTTAATTTCTTCTTTTTGAGTTAGAATAAAAAGGTAACAATTTAGAATCTTTGGTACAATCTATACTTTTGCAAAATGGATCATAAGAAAGCTGGTGGGTCCCAACTATCAGGGAGAGGTAACTTTTTACCACGTAATAAAGGAAACACTTCCCTGCATGCGAAGATGTAGCTGGTGGCTCAAACCTGTCAGGGGCAGAAATCATTTGTTTTCGCATAAGGAGGGACTTGCTCGCGTGTGGCCATGGGGCATGTGGGTCCCTACTGTCAGCCACTCCACGTTCATGCCTCTTCCGATGGCTGTTGTTTGTTGACAAAGTTGACCACACCACGCAGAGAGAACCAATGCGGTGGACGATGGCGAGGCCTAGGAAGGGAACGACCCGGAGCCGGCGAATACACAACAATGGATGCCCACGCGGAGGGGAGTACGAGGGTTCACTGGTTCGGCTGCGGTGTGAGGTTGTCGTCGCCGAAGAATAAAAGGAGGTGTTGGTGAGTATAGGAATGGCCTGGACGGTGATGGGAGTAGGGTGGACCGGTGAGGCCAACGCTGCAGCACAGCTGGCCACGGGAGGCGGTAGCAGGTGGTACCGCCGGCGGTGGTTTGGGCGGCTGAAGCATGAATATCCGAGATTGAAGAAGCACCACAGCCGTTAGATGGACATCCAACGACCACTGCTAATAGAATCGTGTGTTGACTATAAGTTGACAAAGCCTTGCGTACGCGTCAATTTAGTAGGCCCACAAGTGACCATCACATCTGTGGCAGAGAACATAGAGCCCATTCGTGATTTGTTATGTACAACCCATTTTGTAATTCTAATGGAATTACTCAGCCCATTTACTGTTTATTAAAATTAGAGCCCATTTCTAGCCAGGACTTTGTTAATAATTTCAGCAAACTGCTCAAAAAAATTCAACAAAATTTCCAACATTTTGATGGGATCCGAAATATTTTTTAACCCGAATTTAGAGTCAGATTAAATATAATTTCAATATAATTTTTTATTAGGTAAAAATCCAACGAAATTTTGCAAGCGCAACAAGTAATGAAATTAAAAAATGTAACTCTCTTTAAAAGAATTAAAAATTGTACCTATTCGGTGGGTTTTTTATATTTACAGCCAATTTTTTAATTACAACCCATTAATTAAAGCCCATTTTCTTGGCAAGTCTAATGCAGCCCGGAGAATAACAAGCTGACCTGGGTTGGGTAATCTGCAAAAAAAAAAAGAATAGCTGGGCTAGCCATTTTCACATTTAAATATTAATATCTGGGCTGGATATTTGGTCGACATAAAATAATCTGCAAAAAGAAAGTTTGTCATTAGTTAGGCAAATTTACTAACCGGAGTATCTATGCCGACGGGTGCCGTCGGCCTATCTCTGCGTAGCCCGACGGCCTTTTTACGCCGACGGCCAGAGCGAGGCTGTCGGCATATCTCCGAAGAAGCCGACGGGGGCCGTCGGCATTGTTTTGGCCGTCGGGGTATGGCCCTGTTCCGGTAGTGGCGGCGGCTCTGAAGGGAGCTGAGGCAGAGCCGGCCGGCGAGGAGGTGAACCGGCGACGTGCGGCGACTCAAAGCGCTGTAGCTTGAGGGCGAGTCTGTAGCAAGAAGTGCGAGGGCGTGGGGGCGCTTAGGCCGGAGCAGATCCGCCACGGCAAGCTGGTGATGACGACTTGAAAAGTGGCACCGGGTTGGATCCGAGGTGCGCGGAGGGCGTACAAAGTTGGCGAGGAGGCGCGAGGGCGCCCGGCGGCTTGATAGAAGGCGGCACGGCGGAGGTGACTTTGGTGTGACGGGCGGCTCGTCGGAGTGGCGACGTAGCGAAGCAGCGAGCCTGCGGAGCATGACAGAACCAATAGGAGCGGCGATCCAGCACCGCGCTACCTGGGCGGTTCGAAGATGAGGCGGCCGAGGCGGCTTGACCGTGGCGCAAGGTGGTGAGGGGAGCCATGACGGCTGATGGAAGTAACAATGACGGCTCTCGAATGGATTTTTGCAGAGGCGGCGACTCATAGGGCCGGCCTCCGCGGAGGGGCACCGGCAAGTCAACGGGCGGCTCATAGCAGAAGCGGCATCTCAACGCTGCTGACCAGCGAGGCAGGAGCTGCAGCTTGATGCAGTGATGACGGTGGTTCGGAGGCCGTGGCGAGCCTGTGCAGGGCGGCATCTCA
Source organism: Aegilops bicornis (assembly GCA_021605145.1). Classification (NCBI taxonomy): domain Eukaryota; kingdom Viridiplantae; phylum Streptophyta; class Magnoliopsida; order Poales; family Poaceae; genus Aegilops; species Aegilops bicornis. The sequence goes on from CM038673.1 coordinate 632,503,657, forward strand.
GATGTGGAGTCAATCAGGCGGCTTGGTGTAGCTGCGAGCTGGTCCAAGGGCGAGCCAGCGTGATGACTCAACATAGCGATTGACTGGCGCCGGCGGCTCGGACTGAGACAGCGTGAGGCCGTAGAGATGCCTTGAAGACAAGGCCACAGAGGCTTGATGGCGGAGCGAGGCTGACAAGTCTCAATAGACAAGCTAAGACAAGCTGAACCGGGTCGGAGCCACATGCAAAGGAGGCGAGTCAGAGCCCCACTGGCAGCTCACAATTGCGGGTCAGAGCGGCGGGTTAAAGCCCCGGTGGCGGCTCACTGTAATGTTTGAGTCGCAGCATGGCCGGAGATATGGCAGAGGCGGAGGTAAGCTTGGTGGCGGGCCGATGCGAGGGCTATGCCAGGCAGCTCCTCGGTGACAGAGCCGGCGATGCGGCGGGCCATGGCGATAGCGGGACGATCCGAGGGCGGCTCGGAGGAACCTGGGGGCGCCGGGCGGAACAGCGTGGCCGTGCTGGAGGCCAGTGCGGACGGCTCACTCGAGGCACGCCTACAGCTGCGGCAACTCAACACAAGGTAGAGGCAGTCGCGGACCTGCCGCTAGGCGCGGGCAATAGGCAGCAGCTCGGAACGAGGCCGTGGAGGCAGAGGTGAACCGGCAGTGGAGTTATGCGGAGGCGGAGGCAAGGCGAGTCATAGCAGTAGCCAGCGACTCACCACGAGGCCGTAACAGCGGCTGAAACAGGCGAGGACTTGATGAAAACGCATTGACGGAGGCGACCCACTCAACGGCGGCAACTCACGGCCGAAACGAGTGGTGTGTCGCTCCGAGGCCAGAACGAGGTGCAGCGGCCAATGGGTCAGCCACGGTGGGTCAACGACGGAAGTTCAAGGCCAGCACAGGCGAAACGGCCCTGTGGAGCCGCGATGCAGAAGGCGACTCTAGTGCACGCACAGATGCAAAGAGGGGAGAGATGGCTGGTGATCTGTCCGCAGTGGAGGCGACTCAAAACAGCTCGGAAGCAGCTGCGGTTTATGGAGATGGCTGGGCCGACTCTCGCAGAGAGACCGGATCAGAGGCGATGGCGGTTTGAGACAGGTCCGCGGGTCGGCTCAGACGCTGGTGCAGGTGAGGGCGATGAGGCGGGTCGAACACCGCAGAGAAGAGGCGGCGGCTCTCCTACAACAGACATGGAGCTACGGGTGGACGGGAGTAGCTTCAAGGCAAAGAGGGCTCAAGGCTAGCGGCTCATGGGCGCATCCACAATGGCGATCGACGTTGTCGGCCTGAGGCGAGGCTATAGAGGCGGCGGTCGGTGACTTGTGAACCATCAGGTGGGTTAACGGAGGAGTGACGGGCCCAACAGCAAGGCGGGGTCAGCCCACGAGTGCGGCGACTCAGCGATCACGTGAATCGGAGGAGGCTCAGAGTCGGGTTGACGAGTCCGTTTGCCTCGCCTGCCCCTGGTCATTGATGATTCCTTTCTTCTTCTAGGACAAGAACTCGATGCTTCTGCCCGGTAGTCTTTTAATTAACACTTGTAGATGCACGTGGATATAGCAGTAGCACTTGGCTCTGTTTCCTGTGATAAGTGGTAGCATCAGCAGTGTGTATGCTTGCGGCGGCGCATAGGTAGCAACCCTAATTTCTCCTCCACCTTAAATCTCAATCTGGACTGATGAACTTAGAAACTGATGCAAATCCTTTCAAACCGGCACTTCTTTATCCAAAAAATTGTGAACTCCTCGATCCCTTGGAGAGATCCATCCAAGAACTCAACACCATCGTGCGGGTGCCCCACGGTGGGCGCCAAATGTCGTGGAATTGTCACGGCAGATGTCCTAGTGTGAGGACTTAGTCGTGAGGCCAACGCATCTATGTGGTAGCTTGAGAGGGGCTGATCGGGATGAGAGATGCGTGGCGGATTAACACACAAGACAAGGGTTTAGACAGCTTCGGGCCCCGGAAAACATAATCCAGTAATAGCCCTACATGCTGTTTGTGGCTAAGTCTCATTATCATCACGAGGGAGTCGACGTATCTCCGGCTCTCCTAGTTGTGTCTAGCCTTAACGATTATTCAACTTGTCCCTCTTGGGGTGCCCTCCCCTCCTTATATAACTTAGAGGGGAGGGTTACATGTAGAGTCCAACTTGGATTAAGACTTAAACAATTCTGACTTCTCTTCATGGGCTTCTCTCCATGGGCTTCTCACCATGGGCTTCTTAACGTCTTGGGCTTCTTAACTGCCGGCTTACGATTTGGCTTATAGTCTAGCTTACGATCTGGATTACGATCTGGCTTACAATCTGGCTTACGATCTCGCTTACAATTTGGCTTACAATCTGCCGGCTTACAATCTGCTTGCTTACAAAATGCCAGGTCACCAATGAAATACCAAGTCCCGACCGGGTCATATCTCCGGCCGGGTCATACCGCGGGGTATATCCCCGACAGCGAGCGCAACAACTCGAAGGACGACGGAGAGGGCCTCGCGGGCCCTACGGATGGTCTGATACAGCGCCTGCTGCTCATTCATGAAGCCAGTATCATAGGGCCACATGTCCGCGACGGCATTGTCGTTCGCTTGTTCGCCGGCGATTCGTTGTTCCGCGAGCCGGTGCTCATTGAGGAGACGGAGGTTGCCGCATAGGTCCTCCTGCATTGGTACCTCTTCCGCCAGTAGGGCATCAAAGTGCGAACGCACCTCCTCTATGGTGAACACGACATGAACCGGCTTGGGCGGTGCCGCCGGCTCCTGGTCGGAAGCCATATCCATCGTTTGATTGTCGTCGCTCAGCTAGGCGAGCTTGCTCGCGAGCCAGCATGTCCGGGTGCTGGACGTCTGGACTGCTGCCAAGCACGAGTCTGACCGCCCTGGCCCACCCAGATGGCCTCCCTCACCCGCGCGCGCTTTCCGCCTGAAACGGTCAGCGCCGCCAGCGCCGCTTCCCGGTGCAGGCGATTGCTCCACGTTCAAATGACACAAGTGTCGTCCGTCCGTCCGTCTGCCGCCCACATTAAGATACACGGTTGCCGAGGTGGCTACTCTGGCGCCACCCGTCCATCCCTCTGCCGCCCACCATTGCTATATAAACAGTTGCGCCGGCCATAGCCGAAGTCATCCGCCTTCGTTCCCTTTCTCCTGTCCACACCACTACTGCCCACCATGGCTTCCTCGCGCTCCAGCACTCTTCGGGACGGGCGAAAAGAGATGGCAACCATTGCTGCCGACTGGCTGGTCGGCAGGTAGCCGGAGGACAATGACGTCGTAATGGAGAACGTGGTAGTCAACGATCCGGCGCCAACCCCCTCCTCCATGCCATCCTCGCCGGTGCATTGCACCATTACCATCGGCGAGGCGCATGCCCAATACGTGGACACGGTGAGGCAGAAGCATGAGAGCAGTTCCAGGAGGCGCGAGCCGATGCCGCCTACAACCACCATCTCCTCCAGGAGCACCTGCATGCAGGCGGAGGAGCAGATTGCCGTGGAGCGGGCGGAGCAGGAGGCGCTGCTTGAGTTGTACCGCTCCGCCCGCGAGAGCCGCCTCACGGGCTGGCGGTACCGCATGCGGGTGGCGGAGGTTGCGGCCACCTACAAAGAGGACGATGAAGTGGGCGAGGCGTTGTTTGGCGAGACCGACAACGAGGCGGAGGACAATGTCGGCTCCGTCGAGGCCCCGCCCCGCCGACACCGAGGCGGAGGACTTCGCCGGCTTCAGCGAGGCCCTGCTCCGCCGAGGCCCCGCCCCGCCAACAACGAGGCAGAGGACATCGCCGGCTCCGCCGAGGCCCCGCCCGGCTGGCAACGAGGGAGAGGATTTCCCTGCTCCGCTGAGGCGCCGGCTCCGCCGAGGCCCTGCCCTGCCGGCAACGAGGGAGAGGATTCCGCCCCCCTCCACCGAGGCACCGATCCGCCGGCAATGAGATAGAGGACATCGCCGGCTCCGTCAAGGCCCCACCCCGCTGCCAACGAGGCCGCGCCACACAAGAAACGAGTTAGAGTAGAACACGGTACGTCGCCACCGCTCGGGTCCAAGTAAGGCCACCGCTGCTACCCTCCGGTTGAAGCCAAGCTTGGCGGGTTGACCATTGACCGATTAGCTTCTTGGCGGCGACGCAGAGTAGAAGAGCTGTTTTGGAGAAGAAGCTTCTGTTCTGCTCAGCCGGACACGGGTGGGTAGCTTCAGTTAATTAACTATACCTCCAGCGCACCGCTTTTTAGTTGAAGAATGTATGAAATGTAATGAAATCCGGCTGTGTATGATATATAAAGATGTGGGGCTGACCTCAGACGTGTCAGCAACTTAAGAAGAACAATCTTACTCTCTTTCTCCCACATTCTCCTAAACTCCTCAGCAAACAAGAGGACAAACGGATAGAATGGACGATCAGATGCTAATGAAAGTTGTTGTAGGACACACAAATAAACTTAAATGGAAAATCTCATATTTCAAAGATAGAAAGTTCAACATACTTTTTGTTACGCGAAGTATTGAGTGGATACAATGTTTTGTTTTCATCAAAGTAGTTACGTAATCTTTGACATTGTTTCAGCTTACTAAAAAACAATTGTTCTATTTGTATACCTTTCATGGAGAATGTGGCATTCAAACATTGAAAATATTTTCTATTCAAATCCGAACAGTCACTCCATTGGAAATCATAGAATGAATCTTCAGCAGATAATGTGTTAAGGGACGATGAAACACTTTCTATCACATAAATCAAATTAATTGATTATCTTAGGATTAAACCTCACATTATCACACTACTAGGGAAAAGCCTATACACAGAAAGTTACTAGTAGCGAGGGTTAAAAACCCTCGCTACTGCTAATTACCAGTAGCGCAGGTTTTTAAACCTCGCTACTACTAAGTTGATAGCGATGGCGGGTTTTTAACCTCGCTACTACTAAGCTTGTCTCTACCGTGCCCCGGGACATGCCATAGTAGTAGCGCGGGTTTTAAAACCTCGCTACTACTAAGTTTGATAGCGATAGCGTTGGTTTTAGCCCTCGCTACTACTAAGTGGTGCCATAGTAGTAGCGAGGGGTAAAAAACCGCTACTACTAAAGGTCCCATTTTCAAACTCTACCCCAAGTGGATCGCCTTTTCAGTTTAAAAAAATAAAAGAAAATGATGAAAATGTCAAAAAAATAAAAGAAAATAAGTTTCCCATGTGATATGTGGTCTAGTTGTTGGGAAAATTTGCAAATATGAATTTTGACTTTATTTGCAAAATCTCTCGAGAATTTGTAAAAATGGGCATAACTTTTGCATACTAACTCGGATGAAAAAGTTTTTTATATGAAAAATCATCTACTCGAAAAGTTACATCCAAATTTAACGGGGGAACCCCGTTAAACATTTTCAAAATCCTAAAAAACCAAACAGGAAAAAAGTTACGGGGCTTTTAAGATCTAGAGTGGAAAAAATCGAAAAAATTTCAAACTGTGTGGTCAAATTGTGGTCAAACAATGGTCAAACTAATTATTCTAGAATATTAGTGTTACTAAATAATTATTTTAGTTTTTTTGAATTTTGGTCAAATCTGGTCAAACTATGGCCAAACCATGGTCAAACTGTGGTCAAACTAATTATTCAAGAAATATTAGTGTTACTAATTTTTTAGAACAATAGTTTCAAATTCAAATAGTGAAATGTGTGACTTCATGCTCAAGCTAAATTCTTGAGGTTAATAGGATTGACATCTTACTATTGTCGGAAAACAACAAGTGCGAGACTTGGAAGCGAGGGAGAATAGAACCCGAAAGTTAAGCGTGCTGCTCATTTGGAGTAGTGAGAGGATGGGTGACCGTCCGGGAAGTTATATGTTTTGGAATGATGAGGGGTGATTAGAGATTAAATTGTGCAGCGATGAGTGGTGATTAGAGATTTTAGGTTAAAATAATTCATAAATTTGAATATTTGGGGAAAATCGATATATTTTTTCGAAAAATTTCAAAAAACCCTTATTTGGTAGTAGTAGCGGGTTTTACCCACGCTACTACTAAAGGACATAGTAGTAGTAGCGCTGGTGGCACCCGCGCTTCGCTATCGTTAGTCAGAAGCGCCTTATTAGTAGAGCCGGCCCCCGCGCTACTAATAGGCCCAAAACCCGCGCTGCTGCTAGGCTTTTCCCTAGTAGTGTCAAGCAATGTTGTTATGTAAAGTCATCTTTAACCGAAGGGGGGGGGGGGGCTTGTAGTGGTGATAAATTAGAAACATCACATAATCTTCTATCAACTGTACTCTTTTAATATCCTGACAAATTTAGTGAGGTTAACTCATTAATTTTATTTTCTTCTGCACTGACTTTGCTTGGGTTGATGTTCATTCTGTGCACAAAGTAGGATAAAACTAACATGGAGAAATACCGCTCCAGGCCACCTCCGTGTGCATCGACCTTGATGAAAGCTTTGTAATACCAGTAAAAAAACATGCAAGAAGTCTAAGAACAGAAAAGACAGATCTTAGTTGGAACAAAACACCTTTACCAACACTACTCTTGTGACCTCCTAGATCAATACTTTGAAGCAGAAGTACTATAGATGGTGCGAACGCTGAAGCTAATTAACAACAATTGCAAAATGAGTTTGCATTTTGCACTAATATTTGACATTATCCACAATATTATATTTATCTTGATGTGATGGAATGCACCTGCAAGCACAACCTAAATTTGGTTTATCAAATCTCAAATAAATATATTTATCAACAATCATGAGCAAAGAAAGTTCTTACCATCATATAAAATGCAGATTTTCCACAAATTATTGAATTTGCTCAAAAAGCCCATAATCAAGCATACCCTGGAGCAGCAAACATTCAGTAATCCATACATTTTTGCAAGACCTAGACACAGAGTAGATACCATTTGGTCAGATAAGAAAAGAATAAAGAGTGTGTGGGAACAATTGCATCAGCATGTGTTGCTTTGTATCTGACTTCACAATTGAATGCCACTTCTCTGTGCACAACTTGTTTCTTAAGGGTGGAATGGTAAAACTGGCTTTCAAGATAAAGCTTAATTAGTTATAGCAATGGGTAAGGAAAAGCAATACCTATGAAGAGCGGTGTTATGGAGGATGGGCTGGGTACTAAAATAAACACAATAAGACCGTACTTACTGCCACAAGTACAAATCTCTACGGGTCCAAAATTTAAGATCTCATTTTTCATGCAGTTGTGGAGATCACCAACACTCTTAATTTACTACTTAAAAAATCTTTTGTACATTATCTTTGGTTTCGTGACGATTTCCTTGGTTTCAATCAGAACCGAATATCCTAATGGCCTAATCGTATTCACTCCCTTCTCAGTCGTGATTTTTATTTAGCCATAACTGCAAGAATGATTTTACAACAATCATGATAGATGGACAACAGAGCATAAATTAAATAGGTTATAAGCACCACACGCAACTTCAGTGTGTATATACACCGCATTTTCTACTATATTCCAAATGTTCATTCTACTCGGTACTAACTGCCTTTTGATTTGTCTGCTTCCCTATAATTTGATACATGCCACCCTCCTATAAACAGGGTCATTAGCTTGTCATAGGAGCAAAGCAATCAAGGCAATTCCTAGAATTTCTGGCTGCCCGAAGACATGGTTCATTGTCAGTTCAAAGAAAGCTGCATTTTCTAAATATTTGGCCCGGTACTGGAAAAATTTCTCAGGTTCATCCATCGATAGGACATTTTTTTCCAAAATAAAGACACATACATGACAAAAGAAGCAAAGCCTGTGTTGTGCGCATAAATAAAGTGAACCATCATATTTGCAGGTCGAGGAACAGGGAAACAGCTGGTCACACAGATCTAGCCCAATAACACTATATAGCCAAGGTCAAATGTAACACTATATAGCCAAGGTCAACTGGAAGAGATAGAAGGAGCACCTCTTGCGCTTGTAGTTGAGGACAACCTGCGGGTAGAAGTTGAAGGACCACGCGAAGAAGGCAATCCACCTGATGCCATGGTAGAGCACCTCCAGTCCCACCGAGTTCCACGACGAGGACATTGCCCGCGGCGCCCGAAACTCACTGTTGCTTCTATCGCTCATGCCGCATTGCCTCTTGTATCGCGTGAGATGGGGAAACGAGGGGAGGGATGGGATTACAGGAAGTTTTTATGAAAATCTTGGCGCAATTAACCACCCGCTGTCGCATGGATAATTACAATAGGGATGATTCTGGAGTGGTTGTGCACGTTGCTGATCTGAGGAAGGGGGTGGATCGGAACGGGAGTGGATCTGAGGAAGAGGAAGAGGATTATTCTGGAGTGGCTGTGCACGGGGCGGCGAGTGGCTCAGGGTCGCGAGTCGTGAGTGAAAGCACAAGTGCTCCCTGGGTGATTTTGGTAATTAATGTCAATATATATCTTGTTGGACTAATTCTTTTACTTAGTATATTTCAGATGAGTTCAATAGTGGAGTGCATGGACAAGAGGATGTGGAACCCCTTCAAGATCACATTGAGTCCATAGGAAAGCCAATACTATTAAAAGGGGAGGAGGTGTTGCTTACTGGCTTGCTTGCTCAAAGTGCTTAGTGATATGCTCCAAAGCCCTCAACCACTTTCTCATATCCACATATGTCCCAAACCTAAAGTCAAACTCGGCCCAACGACTTGATCTATCCGACGCCACCGAGTTCATTTGACATAGCCACTACCAAAAACCCTAATCAATTCGGTCTCACCGATGGGATCTCGGTCTTACCGAGATGGGATTGCAAACTCTCTGTTGCCTGTTGCAACTATTTCGGTCTCACCGAGATATGCAATCGGTCCCACCGAGTTTGCTTGACCAACTCTCTGTTTTCTTATTACCAAAATCGGTCCCACCGAGTTTGTGTTATCGGTCAAACCGAGTTGAGGTTTTACCCTAACCCTAGCACATTGGTCCCACCGAGTTGATCATATCGGTCCCACCGAAAATCCTAGCATTCACATTTTGCACTAAATCGGTCCGACCGAGTTTCTCGATTCAGTCCAATCGAGTTTGGTGAATTGTGTGTAACGACTAGGTTTTGTGTGGAGGCTATATATACCCCTCCACCCACTCTTCATTCGTGGAGAAAGCCATCAGAACGTGTCTACACTTCCAGCATACATTTTCTGAGAGAGAACCACCAACTCATGTGTTGAAACCAAGATTTCCAATTGAACCACAAGAATCTTGATCTCTAGCCATCCCCAAAGTCCTTTCCACTCAAATCATCTTTCCACCAAATCCAAATCTGTGAGAGAGAGTTGAGTGTTGGGGATACTATCATTTGAAGCACAAGAGCAAGGAGTTCATCATCAACACACCATCTATTACCTTTTGGAGAGTGGTGTCTCCTAGATTGGTTAGGTGTCACTTGGGAGCCTCCGTCAAGATTGTGGAGTTGAACGAAGGAGTTTGTACGGGCAAGGAGATCGCCTACTTCATGAAGATCTACCCTAGTGAGGCAAGTCCTTCGTGGGCGATGGCCATGGTGGGATAGGCAAGGTTGCTTCTTCATGGACCCTTCGTGGGTGGAGCCCTCCGTGGACTCGCGCAGCCGTTACCCTTCGTCGGTTGAAGTCTCTGATACGTCCATTTTGCATCATGATTTTATATCGATATTTATTGCATTATGGGCTGTTTTTACACGTTATGTTACAATACTTATGCCTATTCTCTTTTATTTTACAAGGTTTACATAAGGAGGGAGAATGCCGACAACTGGAATTCTGGGCTGGAAAAGGAGCAAATATTAGAGACCTATTCTGCACAACTCCAAAAGTCCTGAAACTCCATGAAAGTCATTTCGGGAAATAATAAAAAATATCCAGCGGAAGAAGTTCACCAGAGGGGCCCACATCCCACGAGGGTGGGGCGCGCCTACCCCCTGGCGCGCCCCTACCTCGTGGGCCCCCTGTTGGCTCTCTGATGTCCATCTTCTACTATATGAGTTCTTTCGTCAAGGCAAAAATAATAAGCAACCTTTCGGGACGAAACTCCACCGCCACGAGGTGGAACCTTGGCGGAAACAATCTAGGGCTCCGGCATTGCTGTTCTGCCGGGGAAACTTCCCTCCAGGAGGGGGAAATCATCGCCATCATCACCACCGACGCTCCTCTCATCGGGAGAGGGCAATCTCCATCAACATCTTCACCAGCATCATCTCCTCTCAAAACCCTAGTTCATCTCTTGTATCCAATTCTTGTCTCCAAGTCCGGGATTGGTACTAGTAGGTTGCTAGTAGTGTTGATTACTCCTTGTAGTTGATGCTAGTTGGTTTATTTGGTGGAAGATCGTATGTTCAGATCCTTTATGCATATTATTACCCCTCTGATTATGAACATGAATATGCTCTGTGAGTAGTTACGTTTGTTACTGAGGACATGGGAGAAATCTTGCTATTAGTAGTCATGTGAATTTGGTATTCGTTCGATATTTTGATGAGATGTATGTTGTCTAGCCTCTAGTGGTGTTATGTGAATGTTGACTACATAACAATTCACCATTATTTGGGCCTAGAGGAAGGCATTGGGAAGTAATAAGTAGATGATGGGTTGCTAGAGTGGCAGAAGCTTAAACCCTAGTTTATGCGTTGCTTCGTAAGGGGCTGATTTGGATCCATATGTTTCATGCTATGGTTAGGTTTACCTTAATACTTTTGTTGTAGTTGCGGATGCTTGCAATAGAGGTTAATCATAAGTGGGATGCTTGTTCAAGTAAGAACAGCACCCAAGCACCGGTCTACCCACATATCAAATTATCAAAGTACCGAACGCGAATCATATGAACATGATGAAAACAAGCTTGACGATATTCCCATGTGTCCTCGGGAGCACTTTTCCTTATATAAGAGTTTGTCCAGGCTTGTCCTTTGCTACAAAAGGATTGAGCCACCTTGCTGCACTTTACTTACTTTTGTTACTTGTTGCTCGTTACAAATTATCCTATCACAAAACTATCTGTTACCACTTATTTCAAGATTTGCAGATAATACCTTGCTGAAAACCGCTTATCATTTCCTTCGGCTCCTCGTTGGGTTCGACACTCTTACTTATCGAAAGGACTACGATAGATCCCCTATACTTGTGGGTCATCAAGACTCTTTTCTGGCGCCGTTGCCGGGGAGTGAAGCGCCTTTGGTAGGTGGAGTTTGTAAGGAAAAATTTATGTAGTGTGCTGAAATTTACTGTCACTTCTTACTTTGGAAAGTAATCCTCACGAGGGGCTTGTTCGGGTATCTTCACCCGACCAAGAGAGCAAAGAGTTGCTCCTCAACCTACTGAACCTACTGAACATGAAAATATTCCTTTGAAGTTCCTTCGTATGATGGAAAAACTGCTAGCTAATACTTTTACAGGAGATGGAACAAAGCATCCCGATGAACATCTACTCTATGTGGATGAAGTTTGTGGATTATTTAAGCTTGCGGTATACCCGATGATGTTGTTAAGAAGAAGGTCTTCCCTTTATCTTTGAAGGGAGATGCATCGACATGGTATAGGCTATGTGATGACACGGGATCATGGAACTATAAATGAGTGAAATTGGAATTTCATCAGAAGTATTATACTATGCATCTTGTTCATCGTGATCGCAATTATATATATAATTTTTGGCCTCGCGAAGGAGAAAGCATCGCTCAAGCTTGGGGAGGCTTAAATCAATGTTATATTCATGCCCCAATCATGAGCTCTCAAGAGAAATAATTCTTCAAAATCTTTATGCTCGGCTTTCTTAAAACAATCGCACCATGCTCGATACTTCTTGTGCTGGCTCTTTTATGATGAAGACTATTGAATTCAGATGGAATTTATTGGATAGAATTAAACGCAACTCCGAAGATTGGGATCTCGACGAAGGTAAGGAGTCAGGTATGACACCTAAGTTTGATTGTGTTAAGTCTTTTATGGATACCGATGCTTTCCGTAAGTTTAGCACTAAATATGGACTTGACTCTGAGATAATAGCTTCTTTCTGTGAATCTTTTGCTACTTATGTTGATCTCCCCAAAGATAAGTGGTTTAAATATCATCCTCCCATAGAAGTAAAAGTAGCTACACCTACTAAAGTTGAAGAAAAGATTGTCACTTATAATGATCCTGTTGTTCCTACTTCTTATGTTGAGAAACCACCTTTTCCTGTTAGAATAAAGGATCATGCTAAAGCTTCAACTGTAGTTCATAAAAGTAATATTAGAAATTATACACCTCCTGAGAAAATTAAAGTTGAACCTAATGTTGCTATTGTTAAAGATCTCTTAGCTGATAATATTGATGGGCATGTTATTCAATTTTGCGGTGAAACTGCTAGAATTGCCAAAACCTGTGCTAAAGATAAACATAGACCTGTGGTAGGCATGCCTGCTATTTCTGTTAAAATAGGAGATCATTGTTATCATGGCTTATGTGATATGGGTGCTAGTGCTAGTGTTATACCTATTGCCTTATACGAAGAAATTAAGCATGAAATTGCACCTGAGTTAGAAAATATTGATGTTACAATTAAACTTGCAAATAGAGATACTATATCAGCGATGGGAATTGTTAGAGATGTTGAAGTCTTGTGTGGGAAAACTAAATATCCTGCTGATTTTCTTGTTCTTGGTTCCCCACAAGATAGCTTTTGTCCCATTATATTTGGTAGACCCTTCTTGAACACTATTAATGCTAAGATAGACTGCTAAAAGAATGTTGTTACTATTGGCTTGGATGATATGACTCATGAGTTTAATTTCTCTAAATTTAGTAGACAACACCGTGAAGAAGAATTGCCTAGTAAGGATGATATTATTGGTCTTGCTTCTATTGCCGTACCTCCTAGTGATCCTTTAGAGCAATATTTGCTAGACCATGAAAATGATATGTTTATGAATGAAAGAAGGGGAATAGATGAAGTATTCTTTAAACAGGAACCTATTCTGAAATACAATTTGCCTGTTGAAATCTTAGGGGATCCTCCTCCACCCAAGGGTGATCCCGTGTTTGAGCTTAAACCGTTGCCTGATAATCTTAAATGTGCTTATCTTGATGAAAAGAAGATATATCCTGTTATTATTAGTGCTAACCTTTCAGAGCATGAAGAAGAGAGATTATTGAAAACTACGAAGAAGCACCGTCTTTGCTATTGGATATACTCTTGATGATCTTAAGGGCATTAGTCCCACCCTATGTCAACATAAAATAAATTTGGAAGAAGATGCCAAACCAGTTCGTGATCATCAACGACGGCTGAATCCTAAGATGAAAGAAGTGGTAAGAAAAGAAATACTAAAGATTTTGGAGGCAGGTATAATTTATCCCGTTGCTGATAGTCAGTGGGTAAGTCATGTCCATTGTGTCCCCAAGAAGGGAGGTGTTACTGTTGTTCCTAATGATAAAGATGAATTGATTCTGCAAAGAATTATTACAGGTTATAGGATGGTAATTGATTTCTGTAAATTAAATAAGGCCACTAAGAAAGATCATTACCCCTTACCTTTTATTGATCAAATGTTAGAAAGACTATGCAAACACACACACTATTGCTTTCTAGATGGTTATTCTGGTTTCTCTCAAATACCAGTGTCGGCTAAGGATCAATCAAAGACTACTTTTACATGCCCTTTTGGTACTTCTGGTTATAGACGTATGCCTTTTGGTTTATGTAATGCACCAGCTACCTTTCAAATATGCATGATGGCTATATTCTCCGAATTTTGTGAAAAGATTTGTGAGGTTTTCATGGACGACTTATCCATCTATGGATCCTCTTATGATGATTGCTTGAGAAATATTGATCGAGTTTTGCAGAGATGTGAAGAAACTAATCTTGTCTTGAATTGGGAAAAGTGCCACTTTATGGTTAATGAAGGTATTGTCTTGGGGCATAAAGTTTCTGAAAGAGGTATTGAAGTTGATAAAGCCAAGGTTGATGCTATTGAAAAGATGCCATGTCCCAAGGACATCAAAGGTATAGGAAGTTTCCTTGGTCACGCCGGATTTTATAGGAGGTTCATTAAGGACTTCTCAAAAATTTCTCGACCTCGACTAATTTATTACAAAAGATATACCATTTGTCTTTGATGATGATTAGTAGAAGCATTTGAAATACTTAAGAAAGCATTGGTTTACGCACATATTGTTCAGCCAATTGATTGGAATTTACCCTGTGAAATTATGTGTGATGCTAGTGATTATGTTGTAGGTGCTGTTCTAGGGCAAAGAGTTGATAAGAAATTAAATGTTATCCATTATGCTAGTAAGACTCTAGACAATGCTCAAAGAATCTATGCTACTACTGAAAAAGAATTCTTAGCAGTTGTATTTGCTTGTGATAAGTTCAGACCATATATTGTTGATTCTAAAGTAACTATTCACACTGATCATGCTGCTGTTAAATACCTGATGGAAAAGAAAGATGCTAAACCTAGACTTATTAGATGGGTTCTCTTGCTACAAGAATTTGATTTGCATATTGTTGATGAGAAAGGAGCTGAGAACCCGTTGCGGCATAACTTGTCTAGGTTAGAAAATGTTCTTGATGACCCACTACCTATTGATGATAGCTTTCCTGATGAGCAATTAAATGTCATAAATACTTCTCGTAGTACTCCATGGTATGCTGATTATGCTAATTATATTGTTGCTAAATTTATACCACCTAGTTTCACATACCAGCAAAAGAAAAAGTTTTTCTATGATTTGAGACATTACTTTAGGGATGACCCACATCTTTATAAAGAAGGAGTAGATGGTGTTATTAGGCGTTGTGTACACGAGCATGAACAGGAATAGATCCTACATAAGTGTCATTCAAGCTTATGGAGGGCACCACGCTGGAGATAGAACTGCACATAAGGTATTGCAATCTGGTTTTTATTGGCCTACTCTCTTCAAGGATGCCCGTAAGTTTGTCTTATCTTGTGATGAATGTCAAAGAATTGGTAATATTAGTAGACGTCAAGAAATGCCTATGAATTATTCGCTTGTTATTGAACCATTTGATGTTTGGGGCTTTGATTATATGGGACCTTTTCATGCCTCTAATGGATATACACATATTTTAGTTCTTTGTTGATTACGTTACTAAGTGGGTAGAAGCTATTCCAACTAGTAGTGCTGATCATAACACTTCTATTAAAATGCTTAAAGAAGTCATTTTCCAAGGTTTGGAGTCCCTAGATATTTAATGACTGATGGGGGTTCACATTTTATTCATGGCGCTTTCCGAAAAATGCTTGCTAAGTATGATGCTAATCATAGAATTGCATCTCCATATCACCCTCAGTCTAGTGGTCAAGTAGAATTGAGTAATAGAGAACTCAAATTAATTTTGCAAAAGACTGTCAATAGGTCTGGAAAGAATTGGTCCAAGAAACTTGATGATGCATTATGGGCCTATAGAACTGCATATAAAAATCCTATGGGTATGTCTCCGTATAAAATGGTTTGTGGAAAAGCATGTCACTTACCTCTCGAACTAGAACGTAAGGCTTATTGGGCTATTAAAGAGCTCAATTATGATTTCAAACTTGCCGGAGAGAAGAGTTTATTTGATATTAGCTCACTTGATGAATGGAGAACCCAAGCTTATGAAAATGCCAAGTTGTTTAAAGAAAACGTTAAGAGATGGCATGACAAAAGGATACAAAAGCATGAGTTTAATGTAGGTGATTATGTATTGCTATACAACTCTCGTTTAAGATTTTTTGCAGGAAAACTTCTCTCTAAATGGGAAGGCCCCTACGTTATCAAGGAGGTCTATCATTCCGGTGCCATAAAAATCAACAACTTCGAAGGCACAAATCCGAAGGTGGTAAACGGTCAAAGAATCAAACACTATATCTCAGGTAATCCTATAAATGTTGAAACCAATGTCATTGAAACCGTAACCCCGGAGGAATATATAAGGGACACTTTTCGGAACGTTTCAGACTCCGAAAGGGAATATGTATGTGGTACGGTAAGTAAACAGACTCCAAAACAATTTTTAAGGCAATATTTCTCCGTTTTGGAATATTTAGAAAAATAGAAAAATAAGTAGCAGTCTGGGAAGGACACGAGGGCCCCACGAGGGTGGAGGGAGCGCCCCCCCTACCTCGTGGGCACCTCGAGTGCCTTCCGAACTCCGTTTTCTTGCACGATACGTATTCTGGTCGGTAAAAATTCATTATATATTCTCCCGAAGGTTTTGCCCCCTGTATCACGCAATTATCCTCTGTTATTGTTTCGAGCTATTTTTTCTAACAGATCTAGATTATCAATGACGTCCCCAAGTGCCTCCAAGGACAAGTTCTTCGAGAAGGTCATCAACCCTTACCTCGCGGAGGTGCTGCGACACCCTCAAACTATTGAGATGCGTGATGGGTTGCTGCACATCCGCGATGTTGAGGGACCCAAGGGGACTGGAAGCATAGAGACGAGGCTCGCAGCAATGGAGCAACAAGTTTTTAAGTGCCAGGAGATGGTGGAACATGGACTCAACTCCAACCACATGATGATCGCGGAATTTACCAACAAACACAAGCTGGATGCTGACAACATCGGGGAGACCATCTTCAAGCTTCACGAGAAGATCGAACACCTTCAAGCCCAAATCTATGACCTGCAAAACCAAAACTGTGAGTATGAATATAGATTCAAAAGGATGAGTTTGGCTGCAGATTTGAGGATCCCAGAGACTCGATCATCCTTCTATGATGGTGAGCCCATAACTTGGAAGATGGACGACAAGCCCGCGGCATCAACAACATATCCACCTTCACCAGCAAAGGAGATATAATCACATGGGTATGGACACTCCCCTTGGCAACTGCCAAGCTTGGGGGAGGTGCCCCGGTATCGTATCACAATCACATCTCCTATCTTTACCGTTTTTTCTTAGTTCGATCTTATTAGTAGTATCTTGATCTAGTAGAATAAAGTTTATGGCATGATCTAGTTTTGAGTTTTGCTTTATGATCTCTCTATGTAATCGAGTGCATGAGCTATATAATAAAAGATTAGTGTTGAGTCAAGGGCTTGATTGTTTTGCCATGATCTTGGGTGAATAAAAGAAAAGAAAAAAAGAATAAAAAGAAACAAAGAGTTCATATTGATCTTGTTGAGAGTAATGACTTCACATAGAAAGAGTATGAGGATTAAAAGTTGTTGGGAGTTGGCAAACATAGCTTTGGTCATCGTTGCAATTAATAGGAAGTAATAAAGAAAGAGAGGTTCATATATAAATATATTATTATTGACATCTTTTATGATTGGGAGCACTCATTAAAATATGACATGCTAAAGAGTTGACGTTGGACAAGGAAGACAACGTAATGGGTTATGTTTTCTTATATCCGAGATAAAGTATATTGTCATGGATCATCCAACATGTTGAGCTTGCCTTTCCCCTCATGCTAGCCAAATTCTCGGCACCAAGTAGAGATACTACTTGTGCTTCCAAAAACCCTTAAACCAGTTTTGCCATGAGAGTCCACCATATCTACCTATGGATTGAGTAAGATCCTTCAAGTAAGTTGTCATCGGTGCAAAGCAATAAAAATTGCTCTCTAAATATGTATGATTGATTGGTGTGGAGGAAATAAGCTTTATACGATCTTGTGATGTGGAAGAAATAAAAGTGACGGACTGCATAATAAAGGTTCATATCACAAGGGGCAATATAAAGTGACGTTCTTTCGCATTAAGATTTTGTGCATCCAACCATAAAAGCGCATGGCAACCTCTGCTTCCCTCTGCGAAGGGCCTATCTTCTATTACTATCCTCTATCTTATGCAAGAGTCATGGTGACCTTCACCTTTCCTTTTTACATTTTATCCTTTGGCAAGCACAGTATGTTGGAAAGATCCTGATTGATATATCTAATTGGATGTAGGGGGCATGAGTTATTATTGTTGACATTACCCTTGAGGTAAAAGGTTGGGAGGCGAAACTATAAGCCCCTATCTTTCTCTGTGTCCGATTAAAACTCCGTAACCACAAGTATCGCGTGAGTGTTAGAAATTATGAAAGACTAAATGATAGTTGAGTATGTGGACTTGCTATTAAGCTCTGACATAGACTCTTTCTGATGTTATGATAAATTTCAATTGCTTCAATGATTGAGATTATAGTTTGTTGGTTCTCAATAAAGTTTATGATTCGTACTCTGCATTGTGAATGGATTATTACTTGAACATAAGAAATCATATGACAATATCTATTCATGTTGCTGTTATGAGAATAATCATGATGCCTTCATGTCCGTATTTTATTTTTTATCGACGCCTCTACCTCTAAACATGGGGACATATTTATCATTATCGGCTTTCGCTTGAGGACAATCGAGGTCTAAGCTTGGGGGACTTGATACGTCCATTTTGCATCATGCTTTTATATCGATATTTATTGCATTATGGGCTGTTATTACACGTTATGTTACAATACTGATGCCTATTCTCTTTTATTTTACAAGGTTTACATAAGGAGGGAGAATGCCGGCAGTTGGAATTCTGGGCTAGAAAAGGATCAAATATTAGAGACCTATTATCGGTGTCAAAACCGGCGGATCTCGGGTAGGGGGTCCCGAACTGTGCGTCTTGGTGGATGGTAACAGGAGACAAGGGACATGATGTTTTTACCCAGGTTCGGGCCCTCTCGATGGAGGTAAAACCCTACTCCTGCTTGATTAATATTGATGATATGGGTAGTACAAGAGTAGATCTACCACGAGATCAGAGAGGCTAAACCCTAGAAGCTAGCCTATGGTATGATTGTTGTTCGTCCTACAGACTAAAACCCTCCAGTTTATATAGACACCGGAGAGGTTTAGGGTTACATAGAGTCGGTTACAAATGGGAGGAGATCTACATATCCATATCGCCAAGCTTGCCTTCCACGCCAAGGAAAGTCCCATCCGGACACGGGACGAAGTCTTCAATCTTGTATCTTCATAGTCCAGAGTCCGCCAAAGGTCATAGTCCCGCCATTCGGACACCCCTAATCCAGGACTCCTCAAGAGCCCCTAAACCAGGCTTCAATGACGCATTTAGTCCGGCGCAGATTGTCTTCGGCATTGCAAGGCGGGTTCCTCCTCCGAGTACCTCATAGAAGATTTTGAACACAAGGATAGTGTCCGCTCTGCAAAATAATTTCCACATACCACCGTAGAGAGAATAATATTTACACAAATCCGATCTGCCGACGTATTTCGTGAAGCGTGACACCACGCCAAGCCTTTATTCGAATCGTTTTTACTGTCCCACCTCAGCGCACTTAGCGAGGCGGTTTCCTTGGCACGTCTTGTTGAAGCAAAGATCGTGTCCCCTTATTCCGGGATTCTCATCAATACGGGCGTGGTTAACCCAACCGTGCCATTAATTTACGGCGCTTGGGAGATAAGCGAGTTTTACCAGGCTGGTGGGGCACATAGTTTCGTCCGCCCATATAAGGGGATAAGGATCCACCTTTTTCATCTACGCCTTCTTCCTCCTTTGCTTATCCATTTTCGCCTTTTCGAGCTCCAGCGCCCAAGTCCGCACTTCCCACCTCAACTTTCTCCAGCCATGTCCAGAGCGGGAGGCAAGTGGATGGTCTCCTCCGTCACGGAGGGACACATCAAAAAGCTGGGGAAGGCCGGATACTTGTCCAATGACATCGCGCACCGGCTTCCCGACAAGGGGCAGCTCATCCCCACCCCCAGGCCCCATGAGAGGGTGGTGTTCCTCACCCACTTCCTCCACGGACTAGGTTTCCCACTTCACCCATTTGTCCGGGGACTCATGTTCTACTACGGCCTGGATTTCCACGATCTGGCCCCGAACTTCATCCTCAATATCTCGACGTTCATCGTTGCGTGTGAGGCCTTCCTCTGCATCCAGCCCCACTTCGGTTTATGGCTGAAGACCTTCAATGTCAAACCGAAGGTTGTGGGCGGCCACCAAGCGGAGTGTGGAGGCGCCATGCTGGGCAAGATGCCCAACGTTACATGGCTCGAGGGCTCCTTTGTGGAGACCATAAAGGGGTGGCAATCGGGGTGGTTCTACATCACTGAGCCGCGCGACCCTGAATGGGCAGCGCCCCAATTCGATCTGGCTTCCCTACACGGCTCACCTCCTGGAAAGAGACGGGCTTGTTGTGGGGTAATTCGGAGGAGCTGTCCGGACTCCAAACCTGCGTCCAAAACCTGGTGAGCAAGAAGCTCAAACTCGTCAACATAATCCAGGTCATGCTCATCCGCCGGATCCTCCCGTGCCAACAACGAGCTTTCAGCTTGTGGGAGTTTGATCCGCACAGACAAAATTCCTCGAAAGGTGCTCTTCGACACTACGTACGAAGATGCCTGGAAGGTGCTGTTCAAGGGCGCCGAGGCTCCCGCATCCGCTACCAAGGATCGCGGATTCAGCGCGCAGCATCAAGCCAACGTGGTAAGCTATTTTCCCCTTTATGGGACACTTGTTTTTTATAGTTTGACTCTATGCGGGATCTAAACTCCCTTACCTTTGACAGGATTGGCAGAGGACGTCCGGGCAGATTGATTGTCCGGCTCCCTTGCCGGAAGACCCAGCGGACGCCCGCTTGACGGGGCTGCTGGTTCCGGCACCTTACGTGGTGCCGGAGAAGAAGGCCAAGAAGAAGGCCACGGAAACTCGAAAGAGTTCCCGGCGCCCGGTGGTGCCGAATTCATCGTCTGATGACTCCGAGGCGCACTCCGCCTCCGGAGACGAGGAGGAGGAAGAAGAAGCCTCTCCCCCTCCAGCGGGGGGAGGAATGAAAAGGAAGGCCGCCCCAACTGGGGGGCCGGAGGGTCCAAGAAGGGAAGGACTCTTCCTCCGGACTACTCCACCAACGCCGACGATGGCGAAGAGGAGTGGCCATCCAGGGCCAAGCCCCTGGCAAGATCGTAAGTATCCGGATACCGGAATAACTCATGGCGTTCCTTTATTGCACAGTACCTTCTGACGCCTAATATAATCATGCAGTCCGCCCAAGGCCGGGCTCGATGCTTCGTCGAGCGGTTCCCTGGGTTCGTCGGATGCGAACAACACTTCACTTCCGACCGCCTCCTCTCCTCGCACTACGGATGACGCCGAGGTGGCGTCCCAAAAGGGGCCAAGCCAGGAGGGGGTGGTCCTGGAGGCGCCGCAAGGCGACCTCCCGGACTCCAGGCGAAAAGGGGATAAAACCCCAAAGGGCTCTAAGTCCGGCCCTGGGCCGGACTCCGTACCGAAACCTTCAGTGGTTCCGGAGTCCGGCAGGAGGCCCCCTCGTAAGAATCGCAAGTTTACGGCGCGGTGACCTCCGGCCCAACCGGAGGCACGGATAATTCTTGGAGGTGCTTAACGCGCCTCCATCGACAAGGAGCACCACACTACTATGAGTGTGGTGATCCGAGAAAATTCGATCCGCCAAGAGCGGGCTGACCGAAGCTTCGTGCCAGCCTTCTAACAGGCTTTGAGGTATGTATTTAAGATATGTAAAAATATTACCACATAGACGGTAGCCCTCGATGCTCAGTTTGGTGTTCGGAAAGAAAAGCCGAACTGAGGATCAAAAAGATATACGCAGGAGTCTAACATAAGTATGTCAATATGGGAATGCAGGCTGTGCTGCTGACCTCTGCTGCAATGACTGCGGAGGTCAATGCATTGAAGCAGAGCCTCGAGTGGTCCGAGAACGAGCCCGGCCTTGCCAAGAAGCAGCTCGAGGACAAGGAAGGTAAGTAATACCTTATGTAAGTATATAAAAAAGATGTGGTTGCAAAAAATGACAGGACCAACGTGAGTATTGCAGGGGCCACAATCGAGGTGGCGACCCTGAAGGAAGAGCTGTCCAAGGCCAAAAACAACGCGGCCGTGGAGCACACCGAGCGAGAGAAGCAGGAGGCGCGGGCGGCGGCGGTGCAGCAAGAGCTCCAGGCTCTCGTGGAAAAACACGAGAGTTTGGAGCTTGACTCAAAGACTCGAGAGTCCGAGCTCGCCTTGGCGCTTGAGAGAGCCAAATCTGCCAAGGCCGAAGCCCAAAAAGCCCTCCAGGAAATTGAGGCGATGAAGAAGATAGTGGTGAGTAAGGCATTCTTTATGCAAAGCAAGCACGCGAAAGTGAATTACTTGTTACTTACCCGAGTTCGGAGCTCTCCAGGAGCATTCACAGATCTTCCCCGGAGTGTGTCCGACGCTGCCGCATTCTACCGAGCCGAAGAGGGGAGGTCGACGGAGAAGGTGTTCTGGTCTCGATGTCGAGGCCAGACACCCTTTTTGAGCGACCAGCTGAAGCAGCTGGTCGAGCTTCATAAGGTGGACGAACAGGCCATGAAGGGTCTCGTAGTCCTGTTGTGGCCTGGGGAAGCCATGCCTGGGAACTACTTCGGGCTGGTAAGGCGGCTGGTGGATGCCTGTCCAAGGCTTGAAGTCATCAAGCGCTCCGTATGCATCGAAGGTGCCCGTAGGGCCCTTGCCCGTGCTAAAGTGCACTGGGGCAAGATGGACGCTGAGAAGCTTGTGACGGACGGACCACCGCCGGGCAAGGAGCATCACAAGCCCGAGATGTATTGTGAGGGCATCCTGAAGGGTGCCAGCCGTATAGCGGACGAGTGCTCCAAAGATGTAATTTTGAGTAAACTCGCATTTGTGATCCTGTACGCTGAACACTTGTTCATATGCGCTAAGCAACGCTTTTGAATTTAAAATATTACCTTCTGTGCGGCCGTTCATTAAATTTGAGAGATGGCGAGTCGTCGGCTTCTGCCCCCATGCCGCGAGTGCTGGGGTGTTCGGGATAAACTTGAGCGCTCTTTTTCTCATTATTGGGTTCTTTGAGGGAGGCGACACAACGAACAAGGCAATCGGACTATAATGCTTGAACACTCTCCTTAGCCATATAATTCTATAATTTTAAATTTCGGCGAAGCCCCTAGTATTCGGAAGACCGAGTTCGGGGCGCTATCCACGCCTAGGCCGGACAAAGCCGACTCCTCGCTCTAAGCGGCATAAGTCTTTAGGGACTTGAAAACCTCTCGAACAGCGACCAGCTCTCGCCTATCATGAGGTCAGTTTTAGCTTTCTCCATCGAGGTGCTTAGCCCAGCTCAAGCTGGGGCACAATCGCGATGGTTCTCCCGGCTACCATAGCCGATATAACGAACGTAAGGTACCAAAACATGGGAGCCGGGCAAACCCAACTATTGACCCAAGACATGATTCGAGCCGATGCATATAATGCTATAAGTTCGGGGTGCCGCACTCATGAGAGTGTTCGGACTTCTCACACCATATTCTGGGGTACGTAAGCCCCTGGTGTATTGGCCGTCCCAAAGTGTATGGTTGCATAATGTCATAACTGAACATGTTTTTATAAAAAAAGGAATGCAATAATAGACAAAACCTATGTATTGTTTATTCAAAAAGTCTGTGGTAAAAGCAGAACGATACAAATAGTGCGATAAGCAAGAGATGGGACTATTTGACATGTCCCCCTCCAGGGGCGAGCTGCAGGATGATATGTGAAACAAGTATACTTTTCCGTTATAGAGACCACTGGACACTCGGCGAAGCTACGCCTCCTGGCTGTTGCATCGTGTGTTCGCCGATTATACTGCCGGACATGCCTTCCGAAAAGTGGAGTCCTGAAAGTAAGAAAAAAAAAGAATGACAAAATCGGGAGCCCCTTGTGCGGTTGAGCCGCACTTTGGGCGTGCCGTGGTCGTGCCCCTCCCCCTATGCCCATGGTGTTTCCAGAGCGTAGTTATGTACGCGTAGTACTGGTTTTGCAATTTCGCGGGGGCTGGGGTTGGGGCCGCATTGCTACGTTTTCTCAGAATGTGCCAGGCGGTCTTGTTGTAGGTTACTCCGGGCGCGCTTGATGGTGTCTAGTCGTTTAATGGCCGGACTAGAGAATTGCCTTGAGAGGCTGCTTTGTACTTCTGCCGCGAGGGCGGCCGTATGCTCCTCCGTTCGGAGAGAGCGTTTGGTGTTTCCATTGACCGTAATGAATCCTCGAGGGCCTGGCATCTTGAGCTTGAGGTATGCGTAGTGCGGCGCCGCATTGAACTTTGCAAATGCGGTTCGTCCGAGCAGTGCGTTATAGCCACTGCAGAACGGGACTATGTCGAAGATTAACTCCTCGCTTCAGAAATTATTCGGGGATCCAAAGACCACCTCAAGTGTAACTGAGCCTGTACAGTTAGCCTCTACACCTGGTATGATGCCTTTAAAGGTCGTCTTTGTGGGTTTAATCCTTGAGGGATCTATGCCCATTTTTCGCCTTTGTATCCTGATAAAGCAGGTTCAGGCTGCCGCCGTCCATAAGGACTCTAGTGAGGTGAAATCCGTCAATGATTGGGTCTAGAACCAATGCGGAATCCGCCATGGCGGATGCTAGTGGGTGGTCCTTCGATCAAAAGTGATCGGGCAGGAGGACCATGGGTTGAACTTTGGGGCGACTGGCTCCAACGCATATACGTCCCTGAGTGCACGCTTCCGCTCCCTTTTGGGGATGTGGGTTGCGTATATCATGTTCACTGTCCGCACTTGTGGGGGGAAACCCTTCTGTCCCCTATTGTTCGGCAGCCAGGGCTCCTCCTCGACATCGCTATGCAGCCCCTTGTCATTGTTTTCGGCGTTTAACTTTCCTGCCTGCTTGAACACCCAACAATCCCTGTTGGTGTGGTTGGTTGGCTGGTTTTTGAAGTGCCGTGTATCTGGCACGAGCGATCGAGTATTCGGTCCAAATTGGACGGGCCCGGAGTATTTCTTTTGAATGGCTTTTTCCGCTGACCGGATTTAAAGCCTCTGAATCCGGCATTAACTTCCGTATCCTCAGCATTGTCGCCGTTAATGCGGCGCTTTTGCTTGTTGCGACGTGACCTGCCAATGCTGTCCTTGGTATCCGAATTACCAAGGCTCTTTGTCATGTTATTACTATGAGCTAGCCAGCTGTCTTCTCCCGCGCGAAAGTGGGTCATGAGTGTCGTGAGGGCTGCCATGGATTTCGGCTTTTCCTGTCCTAGGTGCCGGGCAAGCCACTCGTCACGAATGTCATGCTTGAAGGCTGCAAGGGCCTCTGCGTCCGGCCAGTCGACTATTTGATTTTTCTTCATTAGGAACTGTGTCCAGAATTGTCTGACCGATTCCTCTGGCTGTTGAATTATGTGGCTTAGGTCATCGGCGTCTGGTGGTCGCACATAGGTGCCCTGGAAGTTGTCGAGGAATGCGGCTTCCAGGTCCTCCCAACAACCAATTGATTCTGGCGGCAAGCTGTTAAGCCAATGCCGAGCTGGTCCTTTAAGCTTGAGTGGGAGGTATTTGATGGCGTGTAGATCATCGCCGCGGGCCATGTGGATATGAAGGAGACAATCCTCGATCCATACCGCCGGATCTGTTGTGCCATCGTATGATTCGATGTTTACGGGTTTGAAACCTTCTGGGATTTGATGATCCATTACTTCATCTGTGAAGCATAGTGGGTGTGCGGCGCCTCTGTATTGGGCTATATCACGACGTAGCTCAAATGAGCTTTGTCTACTGTGTTCGGCCCGGCCGGATTTACCATAGATCGATCTTGTTTGCCTTGCCCTGTCCTCCAATATATCTCGCAGGTCTGGCGCATTTCCCCGTGCCTTGGTATTCTTTGAGCGACGCCGGGGTGCGGCTTGAGTGGAGGGCCGAGAGGCCTCTACATCACGACCACGAGGTGGCCGGTCGGCCGCATCATGCGCTGGTGATGTAGATCTAGGTGCTTCCTCCTCTAATCGGGGTCGCAGCCTGCGTTTTGGGTAGCTCTTGGAGGGGCGTTTGAGTTCGTACTCTTCAGCCGCGAGGACATCAGTCCATCTGTCGGCTAGCAAGTCTTGGTCAGCTCTAAGTTGTTGCTATTTTTTCTTGAGGCTGCTCGCCGTGGCCATAAGCCTGCATTTGAAACGCTCTTGTTCAACGGGATCCTCGAGCACGACAAATTAAATGCCGTCGAGGCTTGCCTCGTCTTGAGGAGGAGGCATGTAATTATCGTCCTCTACCTCTCTGCGCCGCTCTCTCATGAGGGCTGGCTTCTCCATCCTCTGCGCTAAATCCTGCTGGAGGATTGTCTTCGACCGCACGGGGTGTTATTATCTCCGTGCGAAATCGCCGCTTTTGTTGTGGCGGGATTTAGAGCGGCGCCACGACGCCTTGGCGCTTAGGCTGTTTCTTGGAGGGTCATCCTCCGTTGATCCATCGCCGTTCCCTTCTTTTGGGTGTCCACCATGTATATGTCATCTGACGAGGTGGCCTTCCGGTGCCTGTAGGGCGCTGGTTCTTGGTCATCTCCTGCATCGGGCGTACATACCGTCGATGTCTTCGGAGTCAAGTCGAGCATGTTGGTTAAATCATCGGCGGTGGCTCTGAAGTGGGTGGTGGGTGGGGTTTGAGTTTCTTCGTCGTCTGCATCCCAACCTTGCTGACCATAGTCCGGCCTGGGCTCTCCTGATAAAGAGAGAGACTTTAGTGAATTCAGAATGTCGCCGAAAGGC
Organism: Aegilops bicornis; assembly: GCA_021605145.1. Taxonomy (NCBI): domain Eukaryota; kingdom Viridiplantae; phylum Streptophyta; class Magnoliopsida; order Poales; family Poaceae; genus Aegilops; species Aegilops bicornis. The sequence continues at coordinate 632,530,104 of CM038673.1, forward strand.
GAGTGCTGAAAGATGTCTGCAGTGGTGAACTCCATGATCGGCGCCCAATCAGATTCGATTGGCAGGGGCACGGAAGGTTCGGAGTCCGGAGAGGAGTCCGGCACCTTGGAGTCACGAGCTTCGCAAAAGACAGGTATGGTGTTCGACTCGATCATCGTGGAGATTGCAGCCCTCGAGGCGGTGTCCAGCCACCCTCCTCGATTGGCGCAGTCGGCTCCGAGCTAAGAGTCGGAGCGGACACTGGTGCGGCCTCCAGGGCACTGTTCGGCGGCACAGCTAGATCATGCCCATCGTGACAGTGCGGCGCGCTTGGCTGTGGTTCGAACCCGTCGAAGATCAAGTCTCCGCGGACATCGACCGTGTAGTTCAAACTTCCAAATTTGACTTGATGGCCAGGGGCGTAGCTTTCGATCTGCTCCAGATGGCCAAGTGAACTGGCCCGCAGTGCAAAGCCGCCGAATACGAAGATCTGTCCGGGGAGAAAAGTCTCACCCTGGACCGCATCATTGTTGATGATTGGAGGAGACATCGGGCCTAAAGGTGACGACATAGAGGAACTCTCAATGAAAGCACCAATGTCGGTGTCAAAACCGGCGGATCTCGGGTAGGGGGTCCCGAACTGTGCGTCTAGGCGGATGGTAACAGGAGACAAGGGACACGATGTTTTACCCAGGTTCGGGCCCTCTCGATGGAGGTAAAACCCTACTCCTACTTGATTAATATCGATGATATGGGTAGTACAAGAGTAGATCTACCACGAGATCAGAGAGGCTAAACCCTAGAAGCTAGCCTATGGTATGATTGTTGTTCGTCCTACGGACTAAAACCCTCCGGTTTATATAGACACCTGAGAGGGTTAGGGTTACATAGAGTCGTTTACAAATGGGAGGAGATCTACATATCTGTATCGCCAAGCTTGCCTTCCACGCCAAGGAAAGTCCCATCCGGACACGAGACGAAGTCTTCAATCTTGTATCTTCATAGTCCAGGAGTCCGGCCAAAGGTCATAATCCGGCCATCCGGACACCCCATAATCCAGGACTCCCTCACCTATTCTCCACAACTCCAACAATCCTGAAACTCCCCGAAAGTCATTTTGGGAAATAATAAAAAATATCCAGCGGAAGAAGTTCACCAGAGGGGGTCCTACCTGTCCACGAGGGTGGGGGGCGCGCCCTACCCCCCTGTTGGCTCTCCTGTTGGCTCTCCGATGGCCATCTTCTGCTATATGAGGTCTTTCGTCAAGGAAAAAAATAATAAGCAACCTTTCGGGACGAAACTCCTCCGCCACGAGGCGGAACCAATCTAGGGCTCCGGCAGAGCTGTTCTGTCGGGGACACTTCCCTTCGGGAGGGGGAAATCATCGCCGTCATCACCACCGACGCTCCTCTCATCGGGAGAGGACAATCTCCATCCACATCTTCACCAGCACCATCTCCTCTCAAAACCCTAGTTCATCTCTTGTATCCAATTCTTGTCTCCAAGTCCGGGATTGGTACTAGTAGGTTGCTAGTAGTGTTGATTACTCCTTGTAGTTGATGCTAGTTGGTTTATTTGGTGGAAGATCATATGTTCAGATCCTTTATGCATATTATACCCCTCTGATTATGAACATGAATAAGCTTTGCGAGTAGTTACATTTGTTCCTAAGGACATGGGAGAAGTCTTGCTATTAGTAGTCATGTGAATTTGGTATTCGTTCGATATTTTGATGAGATGTATGTTGTCTAGCCTCTAGTGGTGTTATGTGAACATCGACTACATAACACTTCACCATTATTTGGGCCTAGAGGAAGGCATTGGGAAGTAATAAGTAGATGATGGGTTGCTAGAGTGGCAGAAGCTTAAACCCTAGTTTATGCGTTGCTTCGTAAGGGGCTGATTTGGGTCCATATGTTTCATGCTATGGTTAGGTTTACCTTAATACTTTTGTTGTAGTTGCGGATGCTTGCAATAGAGGTTAATCATAAGTGGGATGCTTGTTCAAGTAAGAACATCACCCAAGCACCGGTCCACCCACATATCAAATTATCAAGTACCGAACGCGAATCATATGAACGTGATGAAAACTAGCTTGACGATATTCCCATGTGTCCTCGGGAGCGCTTTTCCTTATGTAAGAGTTTGTACAGGCTTGTCCTTTGCTACAAAAGGATTGGGCCACCTTGCTGCACTTTACTTACTTTTGTTACTTCTTGCTCGTTACAAATTATCCTATCACAAAACTATCTGTTACCACTTATTTCAAGATTTGCAGAGAATACCTTGCTGAAAACCGCTTATCATTTCCTTCCGCTCCTCGTTGGGTTCGACACTCTTACTTATCGAAAGGACTACAATAGATCCCATATACTTGTGGGTCATCAGTCTCCACCAACGTGGATGTACGATAGCACCACCTATCGGAACCACGCCAAATGTCTCCGTGTCTCCAATTGCGTTTGCACACTCCAATCCCATCCCTTTAATTTCTTGCAAATTGCATGCTTTACTTTCCACTGCTCATATACTCTTGCCATGCTTGCTTGAAATGTATTGTGAATGTTTAAACTTTTGCTAAAACTCCATCTTAACTTGAAGAATTTAAAAACTGCTACTTTTCTTTGTTGAGGGTCTAATTACCCCCCTCTAGACACCTCTTCTCGATCCTTTCAATTGGTATCATTGCGTTGGTCTCCATTACTTTGGTTTAATCACCATTGGAGGAAGATGGATGAGTCTACGTTGGGGAGTCTTAGACATAGAGTGCCTATACTTGATGGAGAGTTCTTTCATGAGTGGAAAAATGAGATGCTTCAGATTTTCAATGAATATAACTTGAACAAGTACATTACTACCCCTTGTGCTCGCCTTGTTGACCCCTTGCATCCTACCCTTGATGAGTCTATTGACATGATCCGCAATATTAGAACTGTCAATTTAATCACTAGAGGATTACCTAGAAACTTGATGGCTAGCTTGCCTGCTCTTGATTGTGCTTACAACATATGGAGATTTCTTGAGGAACGTTTCCCAAATTATTCCTTGCAAAACTTAGATGAGATTCTTCACAAGTCTATTGCTTTAAGTAAGATGAATTCCAATGATCCTAAGTTTGGTGATTGTTTATTTGAGCTTAGTAACCTCATGCGTGCCAAAGGAGATGTTGGAATCATTAGCAATATCATCTCCGAAGCCATTAGAATTCATAAAGATGAACATTGTGATGATCATTTATCTAATGAATCGCTCTCTCTAGGAATTTATCAATCACAAGATGATGTTGAACATGGATACTATTATGAGGATGATGATAGTGACTTTGATCTCGATGAGTCTATGAGACACTTTGCTCTTATGGCTAATCTTCGCGGCTACGTTGCTGGAGGAAAGGAATCTGTTCTTGATAGTGGATGTACCGATCACATGACCGGATACAAGGATATGTTTTGTGAGCTTGCTGAAAACGACGGCCCTCAAAAGTATGTCACCTTTGGTGATAACTGAAAGGGTAAGGTGGTTGGCCTTGGTAAGGTGGCCATCTCACATGATAGCTCCATACAAAATGTTATGCTTGTTGAATCTCTTGGCTATAATTTACTTTCCGTATCTAGACTTGCGGACTTTGGTTTCAATGTCCTATTTACTAAAGTAGATTGCCAAGCATTTCGTAGAGATAATCATAAAATGGTATTTACCGGTATACGTAGAGGTGAACTATACATTGTTGATTTCACTAAAAAGGCTCAACCTAGAACTTCGTTAATTGCTAAATCTTCTAAAGGTTGGTTGTGGCATAGAAGGTTAGGTCATGTGGGCATGCGAAATCTTGATAAGCTTATTAAAGGTGATCATATCCTTGGAGTAAAAGATGTTATATTTGACAAGGATAGACTTTGTAGTGCTTGCCAAGCAGGAAAATAGGTTGGAGGAAGCCACCTCGTGAAGAACATCATGACCATGAGAAGATCGCTGGAGCTACTTCATATGGATCTCTTTGGTCCCAAAGCCTACAAGAGTCTCGGTGGTAACTCATTCGGATTGGTCATTGTGGACGATTTTTCTAGATTTACGTGGATGTTCTTTCTTGATGATAAATCGCAGGTCCAAAAGATCTTCAAGAACTTCGCTAGGAAGGCCCAAAATCAATTCGAAGTGAAGATCAAGATGGTTCGCAGCGACAACTGAACGGAGTTCAAGAATGCAAATGTGGATACCTTTCTTGACGAAGAAGGGATTTCACACGAGTTCTCGGCTACGTACACGTCTCAACAAAATGGAGTTGTTGAGAGGAAGAACCGTACGCTCATTGAAAGGCAAGAACGATGCTTGATGAGTACAAGACGCCAAAGCACTTTTGGGTGGAAGCGGTTGAGACAGCTTGTCAAGCAACAAATCACTTATATCTTCACAAGCTACTCGGCAAGACGGCATACGAGCTTCTCACCGGTAACAAACCCCAAGTCAGATACTTTCGAGTATTCGGCTCAAAGTGCTACATTCCTGATAAGCATCGTCGTTCTAAATTTGCTCCTAAATCTCATGAGGGTTTCCTACTCGGTTATGGCTCAAACTCTCACACTTACCGTGTCTACAACAATTTCACCCGAAAGGTTGAAGAGACGGTAGATGTGAAGTTTGATGAATCTAACAGCTCGCGAGTAGAGCAATTGCCAATTGATGTAGGAGACAAAGACCCTTCGGAAGCAATCCAAGACTTGTCCATTGGCAAGTTCCGTCCAACGAAGGCGAAGGAGAGTACCTCATCCGTTCAAGTGGAAGCTTCTACCTCACGACAAGGTGAACCAAGAGTTGACACGGAGGCATCCACGAGTGGAACACATCAAGACAATGGGAACAAGGATGTACACCAAGATGAACCTCATCAACCTCCTTCTCCACCTCCACAAGAGAACGACAACATCAACAATGAAGAAGGCCAAGAGGAAGAACAAGATGATGAAGAAGATGTTCCACCCTGGCCCAAACAAAAGCTCTCACGAGTTCGAGCACGAGTTTCATGAGACCATCCCATCGAGAAAATCTACAATGATATCCAAACCGGGAGAATCACTCGCTTAAAATCTCGTTTGGCTAATTGTTGTGAACATTATTCATTCATCTCTAGCATTGAACCTATGAAGGTTGAAGAAGCATTGGAAGATCCGGATTGGATAAATGCCATGCACGAAGAGCTACACAACTGTGAGAGAAACCAAGTGTGGACATTGGTCGAGAAGCCCGACAACAACCATAACATCATCGGTACCAAATGGGTGTTTCGCAACAAGCAACATGAATATGGACAAGTCATTTGCAACAAAGCACGTCTCGTCGCCCAAGGCTACACTCAAGTCGAAGGTACGGACTATGGTGATACATATGCCCCCGTGGCTAGACTTGAGTCCATTCACATCTTACTTGCCTATGCTAATCACCATGATATTACCTTGTACCAAACGGACATTAAAAGTGCTTTTCTAAATGGTGAAATTGAGGAGGAAGTTTATGTTAAACAACCTCCCGGCTTTGTTAATCCTAAGAAACCCGACCATGTTTACAAACTTCACAAAGCTCTTCATGGTCTTAAACAAGCTCCTAGAGCATGGTATAAATGCTTGACCAAGTTCCTTATTGAAAAAGGGTTTGAGATTGGAAAGATAGATTCCACTCTTTTTACTAAAAGGGTTAATGGTGAATTATTTGTGTGCCAAATTTATGTTGATGATATCATATTTGGTTCAACTAACCCCCATTTTAGTGAAAAGTTTGAAAATATAATGTCGGAGAAGTTTGAGATGTCTATGATGAGTGAACTCAAATTCTTTCTTGGTTTGCAAATCAAGAAAACTGAGGAAGGTACCTTTCTCTCTCAAACAAAGTACACCAAGGACTTATTTAAGAAGTTCAACATGCAATAATGCAAATGTATGAATACACCCATGCCTACTAGTGGACATCTTGACTTGACTAAGGATGGCGAACCAGTTGATCAAAAGGTTTACCGCTCTATGATTGGTTCATTGTTATATCTATGTGCCTCCCGTCCCCGATATTATGCTAAGTGTGTGCATGTGTGCACAATATCAAGACCCCCCAAAGAATGTCATCTTAAGGCTGTGAAAAGGATAGTGAGATACTTAATTCATACACCAAATTTTGGCATTTGGTATCCTAAGAGGTCTTCTTTTGATCTTGCTGGCTACTCTGACTCGGACTATGCCGGTGAAAAGGTTGATAGAAAGTCCACTTCGGGTAGTTGTCAATTTCTTGGTAGATCTCTTGTGTCTTGGTCCTCCAAGAAACAAAACTCGGTATCATTATCCACCGCTGAAGCAGAATACATTGCCGCCAGTTCATGTTGTGCTCAATTACTTTGGATGACCCAAACTCTTAAGGATTATGGGATCTATGTGAAACATGTTCCATTGCTATGTGACAATGAAAGTGCTATTAAGATTGCTCATAATCTGATACATCTCCGTCGTATCTATAATTTTTGATTGTTCCATGCCAATATTATTCAACTTTCATATCCTTTTTGGCAACTTTTTATACTATTTTTCGGACTAACATATTGATCCGATTGCCCGATGCAGTTCACATGCATTGCATGTTTTTGGTTTCGCAGAATATCCATATCAAACGGAGTCCAAACGGGATAAAAATGGACGGAGATTTTTTTTTGAATATTTGGAAAGTCTGGAAGAAAGATCATCACGAAACGGTGTCCGAGGTGGGCACGAGGTAGGGGGCGCGCCCTACCCCCCCAGGGCGCGCCCGAGACCCTTGTGGGCCACCAGTAAGGCAGTTGATGCCCTTCTTCGGCCGCAAGAAAGCTAATTTTTGGTAAAAAATTACGGCGAAGGTTTCAGTACAATCGGAGTTACGGATCTCCATATATATATATACGAAATGGTGAAAGGGCAGCAGAAGAGAACGCAGAAACAGAGAGACATATCCAATCTCGGAGGGGCTCTCGCCCCTCCCATGCCATGGAGGCCAAGGAACAGAGGGAAACCCTTCTCCCATCTAGGGAGGAGGTCAAGGAAGAAGAAGACGAAGGGCCCCCCTCTCCCCTTCTCTTCCGGTGGTGCCGGAACGCCGCCGCAGCCATCATCATCATTTCACCGCGATCTTCACCAACACCTCCGCCGTCTTCACCAACATCTCCATCACCTTCCCCCCTCTATCTACAGCGGTCCACTCTCCCGCAACCCGCTGTACCCTCTACTTGAACATGGTGCTTTATGCTTCATATTATTTTCCAATGATGTGTTGCCATCCTATGATGTCTGAGTAGATTTTCGTTGTCCTACCGGTGGTTGATGAATTTCTATGATTATTTAATTTGCTTGTGGTTATGTTGCTGTACTTTGGTGCCCATCATATGAGCGCGCGCATGGATCACACCATAGGGTTAGTTGTATGTTGATAGGACTATGTATTGGAGGGCAAGAGTGACAGAAGCTTCAACCTAGCATAGAAATTGATGCTTACGGGATTGAAGGGGGCCAATATATCTTAATGCTATGGTTGGGTTTTACCTTAATGAACGTTAGTAGTTGCGGATGCTTGCTAATAGTTCCAATCATAAGTGCATAGAATTCCAAGTAAGGGATGACATGCTAGCAGTGGCCTCTCCCACATAATACTTGCTATCGGTCTAGTAAAGTAGTCAATTTCTTAAGGGACAATTTCACAACTCCTACCACCACTTTTACACTTGCTATATTTACTTTATTGTGTCTTTACTTACAACAGCCCCTAGCTTTTATTTACGCTCTCTTTATTTTCTTGCAAGCCTATCCAAAAACACCTACAAAAGTACTTCTAGTTTCATACTTGTTCTAGGTAAAGTAAACGTCAAGCGTGCGTAGAGTTGTATCGGTGGTCGATAGAACTCGAGGGAATATTTGTTCTACCTTTAGCTCCTCGTTGGGTTCGACACTCTTACTTATCGAAAACTGTTGCGATCCCCTATACTTGTGGGTTATCATAATCCCTTGCAACACTCTCAAACTAAGCATATTGTAGTTCGTCATCACTTCATTCGAGATCATGTTGCTAAAGGAGACATTGATCTTAAGCATGTTCGTACTGATAAGCAATTGGCGGATATATTCACCAAACCGCTTGATGAGAAAATATTTTGCCGTTTGAGAGGTGAATTGAACTTCATTGATGCCTCAAACTTGGAGTAGTAACTCCATTTGGATGCATGCAAGGCATGAGCTTTTGACTAATCCTTGATATTTCTCTTATGATGATGATCATATGTCATGGATCTATACTTGTACCCTTGCATGTTATATAACCCTTGTAGGTACTTGGATGAATCTAAATCTATGAGATTGCAACTCACTCACATCTTGAACAATCTCTACATCACCAAGTCTCTACAATATGGTGGTTGAAGACAAGGAACCATGCAACCTTTCAACATATCCTTTGGCAATTTATTTATATCAAATTTCATTTGGTATCAAACATCGTGATTGTCATTTTGGATACACAAGTGCTCTTCCTAGCAAAACTAACCCATGTAGGTAGATGAACTCAAACTACAAGTGGTGCTCCCAATTCTTGATGAGCTACATCAACCTTGAGCATCCCACACAAGTTCAACTACATGATCAAGATCAACACCACCACCCAATGTATGTTATTCCATATTAGAGAAGCTTTACCCCAAGTCATGGGTGAAAGAAGCTCAACAAGATGTGAATACATCAAAATGCTTAAACGAAGAATGGTAACCCCATTTTGAGCTTAAACGATGAGTATGACCTATGATCAAGTGCCTTCACTTGACTCCTAAGTCAGTATACTCTAACATAGGTGACTTTGTCGCCGACCAATTCTAGATGAAGTTCTCTAGTGTTTCTCTGTGTTCTTGCATTTGTTTCATGCATGTTTGTTTCTCCTTCTTTATCAAAAAGAAAACAAAAAAACTTCATCTAGATTTCTTTTATTTTCTTTTTTATGTTCTGCATTCCCTGCATCCAATTCATTGCAAATCTTTTAGTTAATTCCCTGAAAATCCTTGTGAGATCTTATTTGCCTAGTGAGCTGAGATGACAATTGTTCTCTCTCTGAGTGAATTTGGCCTGACCGATTTTTCTCTCTCGGCCGAACTGAAACAACTCGGTGCCACCGAAGAAAACAACTCAGAGAAACCAAATTCAACACTGAGAAGACACTTTGCCATTTGCATCCTACAGATTTTTTCCAGCTCCACTCGATGATTCTTATCCTCTACCAGCATCTTATATTACATGTTGCTTTGTACTGTGACTCAAGGACCAAACCCACTTGACTCATAAAACTTCTTGGAAATTGATGTCAAAGGGGGAGAGAGAGATCACATCAAAGCTTACTCACATCAAAGGGAGAGAGAGACCCTATGGGAGAGAGAGATTTCTTAGTATTCCCAGATGCTTGGTATTTAAAGAGGAGAGAAGTTACATGTATTTAAGAGGGGGAAAGACATGTTAGTATATGTTATGATTGTTTGTTTTGCTCTGATTTTCTTTTCCCTATCTTCTCCCATTATTAAATATAAGAGGGGAGAAAGATATCTAAGGAAAGGAAATCTTCGAATTCATTGCCTATCTTTACTCTGTGGGGACATGTCTATACTCAAATAGAGTACCTAGTACTCACTCACTACATGTCATCCCAATCTTGGTACTCTTGTGGTTTGCTATTCTTGCTCTGTTTAGTAGATGTTTCTGTGTTATCTAACCTTGTTTACTCAGGTTCATCTCTTCCAAAGCCAGCTCAAGACCACAAGGTAACTATATGCATCACACTCATGTGCATAATGATCTCTTGCTGATGTACATATTGTTTGCAAGAAGGACTCATGAACATGAAGGTACATTTCCTATATTCATTTGCTCTGATGCATATAGCCAAGATACATGTAACTCATTGCTTCTCCTGTCATGTTATGCATTCACATGCTCTTACATTCAATATTTACATGATTGCATACATGTAGGGGGAGCCTATGTATGTTACATGTCATTCCAAAGCTTTACTTGTCATTCTTCATATCTTTATCTAAAGCTTTGATGTATGTTGTCATCGATTGAAAGCACAAGTGCTCCTTGGGTGATTTTGGTAATTAATGTCAACATATCTCTTGTTGGACTAATTCTTTTACCTAGTATATTTCAGATGAGTTCAACAGTGGAGTGGCATGGACAAGAGGATGTGGAACCCCTTCAAGATGCTAAGGACAGAAGATTGGCAAAAGCTCAAAGCTCAAGACTCTTCATTTTCATTATAGTGATCCAAGATCACATTGAGTCCATAGGAAATCCAATACTATTAAAAGGGGATGAGGTGTTGCTTAATGGCTTGCTTGCTCAAAGTGCTTAGTGATATGCTCCAAAGCCCTCAACCACTTTCTCATATCCACATATGTCCCAAACCTAAAGTCAAACTCAACCCCACCGATATGATCTATCCGGCGCCACCGAGTTCATTTGACATAGCCACTACCAGAAACCCTAATAAATTCGGTCTCACCAATGGATATTCGGTCTTACCGAGATGGGCTTGCAAACTCTCTGTTGCCTGTTGCAACTATTTCGGTCTCACCGAGATATGCAATCGGTCCCACCGAGTTTGCTTGACCAACTCTCTGTTTTGCTTATTACCAAAATCGGTCCCACCGAGTTTGTGTAATCAGTCAAACTGAGTTGAGGTTTTACCCTAACCCTAGCACATCGGTCCCACCGAGTTGAACATATCATTCCCACCAAAAATCCTAATGTTCACATTTTGAACTAAATCGGTCCGACCGAGTTTCTGGATTCGGTCCCACCGAGTTTGGTGAATTGTGTGTAATGGCTAGATTTTGTGTGGAAGCTATATATACCCCTCCACCCACTCTTCATTCGTGGAGAAAGCCATCAGAACGTGCCTACAATTCCAGCATACATTTTCTGAGAGAGAACCACCTACTCATGTGTTGAGACCAAGATATTCCAATCCAACCACAAGAATCTTGATCTCTAGCCTTCCCCAAGTTGCTTTCCACTCAAATCATCTTTCCACCAAATCCAAATCTATGAGAGAGAGTTGAGTGTTTGGGAGAGTATCATTTGAAGCACAAGAGCAAGGAGTTCATCATCAACACACGATCTATTACCTTTTGGAGAGTGGTGTCTCCTAGATTGGTTAGGTGTCACTTGGGAGCCTCCATCAAGATTGTGGTGTTGAACCAAGGAGTTTGTATGGACAAGGAGATCGCCTACTTCGTGAAGATCTACCCTAGTGAGGCAAGTCCTTCGTGGGCGATGGCCATAGTGGGATAGACAAGGTTGCTTCTTCGTAGACCCTTCGTGGGTGGATGTAACATCCCAAATTTTCAATTTGGAATGTTATACACTAGATCATCAATGCATATCATATTTTCTTGCTTTTGGCTCGATCCTAGAAATTTTACGCAACTCAAGGACCCACAGAGAGAGTTGGGAATTTCATTATTTTCATATTTGAGTTTTCTCAAATTTTGAAAATAGGATCATTTGGTTTTATTTATTTTATCTTCAATTATTTCTATTATAAAAATATGAGAGAGGGAATAAAATGACTTTCCCAAAATAAAGAAATATTGAGGATTTAATAAAAAATCAAATAAGATTTTATTTTGGAGTTTTTGCTATTTTCTTTGAATTTAGGAAAAATTGCATGTTTTTCAAAACCGCATTTTAGGGCCAAGAAAATGTTCATCTCGTTCTAAATATTTTATCTAGACGGTGAAAATTTGTTTTGGCATTTTTAGATTTTTATTTATTTTCTATTCGAAGGAATTATTAAAAAAACTTCCTCATACCTCGACCGGGCCGAAGCTCACCGAGCCAGCCGGCCCACCCACAGACCGCCTCCTCACACATGCCGTTTCAAGACGGACGCCGAGGAGAGTCCGGCTCGACTCCTCCCGGGCGCCTCACCCAAGCTAGCCGCCACCCCTTTAAATCCGCGCCGCCGAGCCCCCACCACCACAACCACCGCCGCCCAAGGCGCGCCTCCCGCCTCCAGGCCTCGCCGCCCATTTATTGGCCGCCGCTTACCGCCCGCGCTGCCGCCGAGCCCCGCCACCCCGCAAGCCGCCGCCCCGCCGCCCGACCCCGCCTCGCTGGAGCCACCTCGTCGAGGTACCGCGCCGATCCGAGCCGCCGGTTTAAAAAAACCGTTCGGTTTAAAAAAACCCTAGTTTCATTTTTTTAGGTCGGTTTATTTTTTCGGTTTGTTTGTTTAGCGAGCGTTCGCTCGTTCGTTCGTTTTAACGAACGAGTTCACTGTTTAGTCTCAGTTAACGAACGTTCTCGTTAATCTGTTTGTCAGTTTTTCTTTTTCTCGGATTTTCCGAGATTATTTCTGATCGCGATTCCTGATCCGATTTTCGTTTTAGTTTTCTTTTCGCTCGTTTATCAGAATCAGGCGATTCAAGCGCCTAGAGTTTCGTCTCGAAACCCTCTTTTCGTTTAACCAACTCAAACAAGTTTTTGCTTCTGTAAAATTTGACTTAGGTCCAGATTAGTAAACGAAGCCCGTTTCGTTCCCCGTTTGTGTTTCGTTGCTTCGTTTGATTTGATTCTTTTTGCAAACCGGAGTTCTTAATTTGAATTTTCTAGTTAGTTCTCTTATTTGAGTTTTACCTGTGCATTAGATGAGTACTTATTGTATGCTTGTTTGTTTGCGATAGAGTACCCGGAGTGCGCCACTTGCTACTTCAAATCGCTAGGTTTCACGGATCATCAGCAAGACAAGTAACACTTTGATCATATTCCCTTTCATACCCAGTTTTTATGCATTAGTTTCAATCCTCAAACATTGCATGATTAGGATCAAATTAAATTGTGGGTTTTGGGAAAGTAGATGAGGTAGTACCTATTACCTGTTTTATTATCAAACCCTTGGGAGTTACTTCTACGTTTGCTTATATTGCCATGCAATGCCAGTAGACGTGGATTGGGTGAGTGTATCCATGACAGATGTGAGATTGTTAATTAATGGTTTATCTAAGGTGGAAACTTTAATAAACATCTGGGTGGATTGAGGTACCTGGGTATTCCAGGATTACCTGTTTTTCTTTAGGGACCGCCACCCAGGCTCAAAGGGATCATGAGATTATTCATGCTAGAAACTTCCGTGTGCAGCCACAAGCTACTATGGTCTCTAGCATAGTTGATTAGGTCGTGCGAACTCTTATAGTGGTAGACTAGCAGATGTAGGGGAAAGTAGGTGTAACGGTCTACCCGATCGTAAGATGCTAGCGCTTCTGAAAGACTATGTCTCGGTCATCCGTTTCTCAAACACCATGTAGTGCGAGAATCCCAACGGAGGAGATCGAGTCTTGTGGGGAAAAGTGCGCAAACCTCTGCAGAGTGTATAAACTAATCATAGTTAGTCGTGTCCCCGGTTATGGACATCTTGAGTATCTAGTATTTGGATTATCATGTGAATATCATCATGTTCTTTTTAATTAATATTGTTGGGTTTTTAATGATGATGCTTAATAGGGATTGAGAATGCTGTCAACCATTCTCAATGTTTAACAACCACCATGATAGTTAAATAAAATTTATTCCTTTGCAGTAGGAAAAAAATGGCTTTACGCAAAAACTGTAACCATAGAGCTTTCCACCAGCCATATATGCATATAGTATAGCATTACTGATTTATATTAGTCTTTATGTGTTACATTGCCAGCATATTCCATGTGCTGACCCGTTTTCGGGCTGCAACGTTCATGTTGCAGACTTTTCAGACGACGAGTAAGGTGCCTTTAGGTCATGGTTCTATACTCAGTGATGCCGTTGGAGTTGATGGACTCGCTTATCTTCCAAGCCTTCCGCTGTTATCGTTATTAGATGGCCTTAAGCCATATTTATTGTAATAAGTTCTCTTTTGAGACTTTTCGATGTAATAAATGTGTGATTGCTACTCTGTTATAAATCCTTCGAGTATTGTGCGTGTCAGCATTACTGATCCAGGGATGACACTGATGCACAGAGGTCAGACTGTTTGAGGTCTGGTCGCTACAGTGGAGCCCTCCGTGGACTCGCGCAGCCGTTACCCTTCATGGGTTGAAGTCTCCACCAACGTGGATGTACGATCACCACCTATCGGAACCACGCCAAAAATCTCCGTGACTCCAATTGCATTTGCACACTCCAATCACATCCCTTTACTTTCTTGCAAATTGCATGCTTTACTTTCCGCTGCTCATATAGTCTTGCCATGCTTGCTTGAAATGTATTGTGAATGTTTAAACTTGTGCTAAAACTCCACCTTAACTTGAAGAATTTAAAAACTGCTACTTTTCTTTGTTGAGGGCCTAATCACCCCCCCCCCCTCTAGACACCTCTTTCAGCTAGCGTCTAGTTTTCTTAGGGGTTCACGAGCGTCTAGTGTTTTAGATTTTGCGACGCACAGGAGCCAGTTACAGGCCCAGTAGGCCCAATTGAACCTGGAGCGCCCAAAAAACTGCCAGAGCAGCGGCCCGATGAGGTTAGCTCTCGTCTGATTCGGAACGAAGCCTCGACGTGGGATTAGGAGGAAATCGAACGACCAAAAATGTCTAAAACTGAAGATCGAACGGATACAAATGCTAATGGCCTGAGAGGGCAGGAAAAGTTCACGGTTATAATGTATCTAAATTTGTAATAATGCGAGGCATTTGCAGCTCACAACGAAATATCGAACAATCTAAACCATACTATATATCGAACAATCTCACATTTTATTTGAATTTGTGATAATGCGTGGCGTTTGCACCTCACATCTAAATACTTGTAGGCGTAGGGGGTGGGTTTCGGTGTCAAAACCGGCCGATCTCGGGTAGGGGGTCCCGAACTGTGCTTCTGAGGATCGAAGGTAACAGGAGACAAAGGGGACACGATGTTTACCCAGGTTCAGGCCCTCTTGATGGAGGTAATACCCTACTTCCTGCTTTATTGACTTTGATGAGTATAGGGGTTACAAGAGTCGATCTACCTTGAGATCGTAATGGCTAAACCCTAGATGTCTAGCTTATATGATTTATGATAGCCTCTACGGACTAAACCCTCCGGTTTATATAGACACCGGAGGGGCCTAGGGTTGTACAGAGTCGGTTTATAGAAGAAGGAATCTACACATCCGGACGCCAAGCTTGCCATCCACGCAAAGGAGAGTCCCATCCAGACACGGGGGAAGGTCTTCTACCTTGTATCTTCATGGCCCATCAGTCCGGCTCATAGCACACGGGCCGGACTCCCGAGAACCCCTTAGTCCAGGACTCCCTCAGTAGCCCCTGAACCAGTCTTCAATGACGATATGTTCGGCGCGCAGATTGCCTTCGGCATTGCGAGGAGGGTTCCTCGTCCGAATACTTCAAAGCAGTATTTTGAGCAAGAGAACTGTATCCGACTCTATATAACAGCTACAACCCTCAACCACAAGGGCACAATACTTAATCAAAATAAGGTATGTCCACTGACAGCTTTTTCGGCGAAATGTTACGTCTGGCCTCTTTATTATTTTGAACCTTTTTTGACCTCCCGCTTCGCATTTCGAGACGCAGCCTCCATTGACACGTCTTGTCAAAGCAGAGATCGTGTCCCCTTATTGCAGGATTCTCATCAATACGGGTTTGGGTAATCCAACCGTGCCATTCGCACGACCCCTTGGGAAGAGGAGAGTTTTAGGGCTCGAGGGGGGTGGGGGGGGGGCTTGATATTTACGGCCCATATAAGCGGATAAAGATCCCTTCTTTTCACCCCACGCTTTCTTCCTTCCTCAGCCTTCCCATCCTCGAGCTCCAGCACCCAAGTTTCGATCTTCCCCACCACCACCAACCTTTCCAGCCATGTCCGGGTCCGGTTCTCAAGGCAAGTGGGTGGCTTCCTTCGTGACGGAGAAGGACATCAAGGAGCTCCGGGATGCGGGGTACCTGAGTGCGGACGTTGCGCACAGGATCCCTGCCAAGAAGCAGGTCATCCCCACCCCGGAGCCCGACGAAAGGGTGGTATTTATCCCCCACTTCCTCCGCGGACTAGGGTTTCCCCTCCATCCCTTTGTCCGCGTTCTCATGTTCTATTACTGTAGGAGATATGCCCAAGAGGCAATAATAAATGATATTATTTATCTCCAAGTTCATAATTATGTTTATGTTCCATGCTATAACTGCAACGATTCTCGAGTCTGCAATATCCATGAGGCTTGGAGGGAAACTCATGTGCACGTGTGGTATACTAAACGGTAAAATGTATTCCTAGTCTTGCCTCTAAGACTGGCTCATGTATTGCATGCTGATCATGTTTTCCTGATCATGGGCATGTCTATGCTGGCAATTTTGAGGGGACGATGTTGGTAGAACACTTGTGTTGAATCGACCCAAATTGATGTTATGCTATGAGATTCTTTTCGTCACAAGTTTATGGTTAATATCACAGAGATAGTTAATGTTTGCACAATTCCTTAGAACATGAGAGTATCGAGTTCCTTCATGCTTGCTTCGTGAACTTTGGGGCTTGTTAAACATCATCCGTGACTGGGTGGCTATTACGGCAGCTTACGGGTTCACGAAAAAGTATGGCAAGTAACAAGATAGCTCAAGATCGGGATTTGCTCCTCCGATGACGGAGAGATATTCTCGGGCCCTCTCGTTGTTACGGTATGCATAATCGTCTGGCCAGACACCTTGTGATTTGATACTGGGATGCCGAAACACGAAAACGAGAAAAGAGAACAAAACCGGTAACGAGGTAACTTGCATGGTGGACAAATTGTTCGTCCATGGGGATGCAATAAATCTCACCTAGGGTGTTTGTGACATATCGCGAAGCAACGGGAATATCTCACTGCAACTGGAGGTTCACTCGAGTATTTATTCGTGTGGGTATAGGGGTCAATATGGGTGTCCACGGCTCAAATGTTGATCATTGATCGGAAGGGGTTCCGGGTCATGTCTATACTGCACTGAACCTATAGGGTGACACGCTTAAGGGTCATCTATCTGCTGAATACTAGACAGGGAGTTTGAGAGAAAAACACCAAAAAAGTTTCGGACACCGGAAAGGTTTGGGACAGCGGAAAAGTTCTGCAGAGAGAGGTCATCGAATGAGTTTTGGTGAAACCGAAAAGTTGTTTTGGGATATACTATTAAGTTAAATTGGTTTCGGCACAAGCCTGATAATTCTTGCAGGGTGCCAGAGTCATTCTGGAAACTTTCTGGAATTTTCCAGGATAAAAGGTGGAAACGCTCCGGAGCTGCCGGAACCACTTCAGATGCTTTTCACAGATGAAAAACACTAATCCGGAATTGTTTCGGAACACGTTGAAAATTATTTTAGTGGGTACTGGAAATGTTCTAAGCCCACATAAATATTTTCAGTTCGAACGGACGCTGAAAAATGTCGTCGTGAATAGTGAAAGTGCTTTTTGGGATATTTAGGGAAAGCCACCTTTTGGGGCTTTTTCCCAAAAGGCTTCTAGAAGGACTTGGGGATCAAGGAACCCCCTTTGGGGGCCCCCCATGAAGGTGGGACGTTGGAGGGTGCAGCTCCTCCATGGGGCTCCAGTTGTCATCCCTTTATGCCCTTTATGCCCTTTATGTGTGACATAAAGTGTGGGCATTTTGGGTTTTTCATGTGTCCCCTACCCCTTGGGTTTTCCTATAAATAGAGGTGGAGAGGCACTCTCCACACACACTCTTTCTCACATACAAGTGCCATTGCATGATCTGGCTCTCTCTCTCTCCCTCCCTCCCAGCGAAATAGTTTCGTAGAGCCGAAAGGCTGTCTGGGTTCTGGCAGGAACTAGTTCTGGACGGCGAAGCCCTGCCGGATAGATGACACCGTATGTGTGCAACTCTGTAGAGAGATCGTAGTTTTGGTCTTAGTTCGAGAGTGCTTCATGGAGGGATGTCAGTGTGACCATCCGAGTTTCAAAGGTCCTTCCGAAGGGCTGTCCGAGTGACCGTCCGAGTTTCAAAGGTCCTCCCGAAGGGCTGTCCACGACATCGTTCGGGGGACTGTTCGACCACCTCCCAGAGGGCTGTCTGAGGGGCAGATAAGGGTATACATCCTCGCCGTTGGGAGGTTGTAAATCCTAGTTGCGGGGATCTGCACCGCCGATCGCCATCGACTCTACTTCCCGCTATGCTACGAGTCGGTAAAAAAAAGATCAAACCTTGTATGTAGTCTCCATAGTGGTCCTGGGCTGGTGCGTAAGTCGGAAATTTTTTGTTTTCTGCTACATTACCTTACAGTGGTATCAGAGTCGTGCTATGCGTAGATGCAGGTTGCGATCTAGAATACATAGAGATGTATGGGTGTTGCACAATATAATTAGGTAATAGATGAGTTCTATTACTAAAAATTATTTGTGCGGGTAGCAGATGAAATCTGTTACCCGATGTTCTTGTTGCTTCCCTTGAATTTGCATAATCCTGACGTTGACAGCATGGTGGAATCTCACAAAGTTCTGGCAATCCGCGATCCTTTCATGCTGCTCCTGAGTATACCGATTGACAGATCAACGAAGTGCTAACAGTTCTTTGGGTTCCACCATAGTTAAAGAAAGATGGATGTTTCGCAGATGAAAGGGCAATGCAGATATGATCTGCACGGGGGTCAATGATGAAGTTTAGTATGGGGTTTGAGATTTTATTATCTCGTGCTTCATACACCCCGCAAAGTTATTCTAGCGACTTGAATTATCATACTTGATGATGGACGTTGGTAGCTTCGGTTTATTTCGAAACCTTAGAAGCCATGAATAACAAGTTTTTGCATGAACCGATTAGAGGCGTCTAACTTGGTTTGGCATGAGGGTTTGCATGTGCATGTGATGTGGTATAGCAGTGCTCATAATAATTTCATTATGTATGAAATGACTATATGATGTAAAATTGATTAACATGACCTGCGTGTCATGATTCGGCATGACGGCTGGAGCCATATGATTGTCACTTTAATGACCTGCGTGCCAACCTTAAGTAATGCATTGATTTTATTAGCTATAGAGATAGCAATATTATCTGGTGTATCGACAAGGTGGTGGCAATCTTCACGAAGGTGAACACCAACGCAAATGCCGAAGACGAAGAAATGAAACACTTCTCCGTCAGAAAGGGCTATACCATATCATGCTATTATGAATTGCCTGAGATGTTTATCCCTTATGATGCACCCTTCTTGATTGCGCGGTAGTCGCTTTTTATTAGGGTGATCTCTCACTTAAAATATCAAAGTAGTTAGTGTTCACCTAAGTGTAGCACCGTCTAAAATTCGTATCTTTTCGGGGTGCCCCATGTACACATGAGCACAAACGAATCGAGAGGAATGAGGCGGGTGAGGTCAGACCTCGCAGCAAGATCACTTGGTTGTCTTTGACGTTCAGGCAGGAGAGTCCTGAGGACGGAAAACGCCCATCAAAACATGAACAAGAATCCCATAGAGATGTGATCGGTACGTTGGCCTACCGATTGAAATTGTGTCATCAGTGATGTACCCGTCAGTAGCATCGAATAGAAATATGGATCTTGAATCACTCTAAATCAATTATGAGAGATATTGATTTGAGTGGGAGCACACTGTTGAATTAACATGTTTAATTCTCAGTGCAATTAATTATGAACATTGTCTAAGTGTTTTTTGCAAAATAGTTGTAGAATAATGGCTTGTGTTTCCGCCTTCCCTGTTAAAATTGAATAGCTCTTAAGTATCTGGTTAAAACTTTACGATTGGTAACATAATGTGAGGATTGTCCTCAAAAGTGCCAAAAAGAACTTTGTCCTATCGCATGCTTTCCGTATACTCCCGCTAAATGCTATGGATGATGAGACTCTCGTCCTTCGATCCAAAAGCTAGAATTCCGTTGGGGTCAAGTCACTACTGCTGGATGCTGCTAACACGACACTACGATCAGAGACCCTTTGATGAAACTGTGTGTGATGCATTAATCACAAACAGGGATGTAAAAACCGTCAAAATAGGTGCAAAACGTTTGAGATGGAGGAACCATCAAACACGGTTCAGATTTTAGTTGCGTGTGCGATTCAGGCCACACGGTTAACCTGTTCGAACTGTTTGCGATGAGGCGGAACAACAGAAAGGCAGCCATATCAATGTGTGTGCGATGTATGGCATACAGTTCGCTCCGATGAACCGTTTGCTATTAGGGAGTGCAACATAAACGGTTAGCCAGATCAAGGTGTGTGTGATATAGGGCATACGGTTCACTCGGACGAACTATTTTCGATTAGCGAACGCAACAGAAATGGTTCAACTTAACAAGATGTGTGTGATATGTAGCAAACAGCCGACTCGGATGAACTGTCTGCGATGCCAAATTACAACACAGACGGGTAATACAGTTAGTTCATGTGCGATTCTGTGTGTACAAAAAACTTTGAAAAATGCAAACTAGTTGCTTGCGGTGGCTAGAAGTATCGCACACGATGCATCTACGAGTACTCGTGTGCGATGATTAGTAAGTTACACATACGTTTCCTTATGTTAACACTTGTGTGATAAATAACATGTGGCACTGGATACAGTATTCGGGTTGTGCGTGTGCTCCACTTAGTCTTCCCGTGCTCCAGTGAATGCTTCCCGCGCTCCACATGGGTGAATTGTAAAATCCACGCCTATTACCTCACCGGTTTCCCGCCACCAGCTAACGGCTTGCTACATATAACCCAGGAGGCAACGCACTGCCGCGACACTCTGCGAAGATCTAGTCCTCACCCATCTACCATTAGTTATTCCAAGCATGCCAGGCAACGAACAAAGCTTCGACGTCGATGCCTACCTGCGTTACATCTTCGGCTAGGAGAACGAGCCGGAGCAGGTCGGGGAGCAAGAGCTTCAATGGCCGGTGCATGCACCATGGCCCATCGGTAGCGATATCGGCATCACAGTCCTTGGGAGCACAATCGACATATTGTAGAGGAGGTGTGATGAGAAGTTTGTCGTCCACTTGCAAAAGATCCAGAGCTGATCGGCGGCATGATCGATGACCCACCCGAAGAGCCGCCGTCACCAATGCTCATCGAGAGCCTGATGCCCCGCAAGGAATGGGCAGAGGACCTCTGCGATTCAGTTAAGACAAAGGCAACCTACGGCTTCATCATTGCCCACGGCGGCCGTGTCAACCTCAATCCCGATAATGTGGTGGCCAGGCTTGAGCGCATCCTTGGCGGAGTTGACATCCCCGACGAAGTAGAACATTGCCAACATGATATCTTGAGGATGTAGGTGATCGACGGAATTTGCTACCAGGCGAGAGACATGGAAATGGTGAGGTTCCGCGGAGTTGTCATGCGCGCAATTGCACGCTGTCAAGCTCTTGTGGAAGAGGCCTAGCAGCCCCAAGAGCCTCCCAGTGCTAGCAGCTCCGTAGGCGGAGGCGGGTCGGGACACTTGGAGTGAACGACCGCAAGGGTGCTATGCTGATCATGGAGTCCGAGAAGACCATCGTCGGAAGGCTGCCAGCTTAGCCTTTTAGCTTATATTTTATTATAATTGTATGCATATGTAGGTCGTGAGTGTTCTGGGCCTTGCCGCATTTGGCATTTTAAATTATCCTGAATATGTAAGACAATTATTAAGAATTATTAATAGTTACCATTGTAACTTTGCCTCAACAGCGAGCAGAGAGCACGCAGGGACGCCAGAGCGGAGCGTGCCGCGGCCGCCTCAACGGCGAGCAACCACGTGGTCAACCTTCTGCCATCAATAAATTTTGACCTTGTTTCTTGTCACATTGCTGATTACAACACAATAAGTAATTGCAAATCTGTTCAGAACTATGAAACTAATATGTGTTCACACTTACCACCGGGCTATAAAAACCACCCACTCAAAAATTACTTCATAGTTCCTCTCCTCATCACCCACACAACTGGTTTTTCTATCAATTCATTCCGCCATGACAGGTAGGAGGAGTTTAGGGTGGACATATAACCAGGCAGCAAGGATCAAGGCCGCGGAAGCACTAGAGAGGTCCCGCCGCGAAGCCACAACAGAGATGTCTCGGCGCGCCGCGGAGCCCTCGAACGAGCTCTCACGGGAACGTGATGGCTCTCACAAGCGCATTCGTGGCGTCAGCCATCGCGACGAGCCGGCGTTCCTGAAGTCCTTTGCTGGCAACGATGACATTCTTGCTGGCGTCACTATGAGTAGGAGCTGGTCAACGACTTGATGAAGGTGCTCAAGATCAGTGATGCCTCTGTTGACAAGGCGACCGGCCTCATCGAGCAACTCATGAGTGACAATGCGAAGCTCCTCAAGTTGGTCGCCGAGGAGGAGGAGGCCGCCGGCTGGAAGATGTTGCATGAGCAGAGCAGTGCCTCGGAGATGACGCTGAAAGCGGTCGTCGAGGAACTGATGGGTGGCTTGAGGAAGCTCCGGATCAAGCGCGAGCAGGAGGTGGACGAATTCGTGGCTGCTTTCAAGCAAAGTCGTGAGGAATTGAAGAAGGAGCTAGAGGATTTCACGCCCGGCGATCCATCAACGAGTAGAGACAGTAGCGGCCCAGATTGTTGTCTGCCATTTCCTTCTTCTCTTGCCCCCGTGTCTTCCGGGCTTCGCCGCATGTGGCATTCTAAATTATCCGGAATATGTAAGACAATTATGATATGCGCCATTGTAAATTTTTCCTCGTATTATCTGTTGCCATTTTATTTGTGGTCGTATTATCGGTTGCCCTATTTGGCAATTTAAATTAGGGCGGAATACGAGTTCAAAACACGAACAAAGCAAATGCTGCCATGGGATCACAAGAAAACACCCTCCGTCCAGGTGCTTTAATTAACCCATTAATGGAGAAGTTGCGAGCGAGGCGTGCGACAGCTGGTGCATGGAGGTCAAAGAGCTCGCATCCTGGTGAGCATGGGCGGCCTTGCTGCTCGCACATGTCCCGTCTAGCCTGCACGGCGGACTGCTCGCACGCGTCGTGTCGAGCGTGCGCACGGCAGACTCCTCGCACTTGTCCTGTCTAATCAAACAGCTGCACGCACGCCATCGAGTATGGTTAAATTTCGACACGGTAAATATAATACAACCATTTGCGATGTTATCGTGTCAGCTTTTTGTTTCAAAAAGGACTTCGTTGGCTACCAATGTGTGCGCCTCTTCTAAAACTGGACGATTTTTTTTACCACGGCATATATGTGCCATGTCATGAAACCATGCCAAGTTTCATGTTTTTTGGGTGACTTTTTGATTTATTGGGATTTGAAAACCAAGATTCTCATTGTTTCCGGACGACGACAAGTTTGTAATTCATTCTCATTCCTTAAACGAGACCTAAACATGCACCCAATGACACATGTATGATTTCCCACCCATTTTGCTTCATTGGAGCATGTGGTTGTAGTTCAAATTTGAATTATGGACTACATTAAATGCATAGAAAACTTAGTAATTAGTAATATATATACAATGGCCAAATGAACCCTGAACAGTTTCAAATTTCAGCCTGACACTCCTGTTATTCTATGTTGCCTGTAGAAAACAAAGTTCAAGGCGAGAAGAGGCAGCGGTTATCGTTTCTCCCACAAGAGGGGCATGTTTCCCTACCGGAACCACAAGGGTTGCGACAGGCTCCAGTTTGTAAAAGGCTTGTAATATAGCTACGCCCAAATTGGACAAGTATATGCACCATGTAGTGACACCATGCCAAGTTTCTTGATTTCCTGGTGAGTTTTGGATTTACAGACATTTAAAAACTGAGATTCGCAATGTTTGTGGCCAAGCTAGGACGGCGAGACGGTTGAATTCGTTCCCATTCATTCCATGGGACCTAAACATGCACCCCAAGGAAACATGTACGTTTTTTCTAGCCATTTTGGTGCACTGGAGCATGTATTTGTAGTTCGGATTTGAATGATGGACATTAAATGCCTAGAAAACTCAATTAATGAATAAAAAAGGTCAAACGAACCCTGAATAATTTCTAAGTTCAGCGTGAATCTGCAGTTGTTCCATGTCGCATGTAGAAGAAAATACAAGGCTAGAAGAGGGAGTGATTATCGTTTGGCCCACAAGGGGACACGTTTCCCCATTGAAACCACGAGGGTTCTTGCGACAAGCTCCGGTTTGTAAGAGGTTTGTAATAAAGCTTGGCCCAAATTGGAAATGTTTTTACCACGACATATATGTGCCATGACATGAAACCATGCCACCTTTGATGACTTTCTGGTGAGTTTAGAATTTATGGGGACTTAAAAACCGAGATTCGAAATGTTTGAGGATGAGCCAGGACACCGATATGGTTGTAATTCGTTCCCATTCCTGGCATGAGACCTAAACATGCACCCAAGGACACATGTATAATTTTTCTAGCCATTTTGGTGAACTGGAGCATGTATTTGTAGTTCAGATTTGAATTATGGACATTAAATGCCAAGGAAACCCAATTAGGGTATAAAAAGGCCAAACGAAGCCTGAAAAAGTTTAAATTTCAGCACAGATATCCTGTCATTCCATGTCACTCGTGGAAGAAAATACAAGGCGAAAAGAGGCAGTGATTACGTTTCACCCACAAGGGGAACATGTTTTCCTATCAGAACCACGAGGCTTCTTTGAGAGAAGCTCTAGTTTTTTTAAGATATTGTAATAAAGCTTGGCCCAAATTGGATAATATTCTTACCACGACATATATGTGCCATGACGTGACAGCATGCCACCTTTGATGACTTTCTAGTGAGTTTAGGATTTATGGGGACTTCAAAACCGAGATTCGAAATGTTTGAGGACGAGCCATGACACCGGTACGGTTGTAATTCATTCCCATTCCTGGCATGGGACCTAAACATGCACCCAAGGACAGATGTATAATATTTCTAGCCATTTTGGTGAACTGGAGCATGTATTTGTAGTTCAGATTTGAATTATGGACATTAAATGCCTAGGAAACTCAATTAGTGTATAAAAAGACCAAACGAACCCTGAATAAGCTTGAATTTCAGCACAGATATCCTGTCGTTCCTTGTTGCCCGTAGAAGAAAATACAAGGCGAATAGAGGCGCTGATTACGTTTCGCCCACAAGGGGGACACGTTTCCCTATCGGAACCATGAGGCTTATTTGAGAGAAGCTCCGGTTTGTAAGAGGCTTGTAATAAAACTTGCGCCACAATGGACGAAAAAAATTCCTCGACATATAAGTGCGATATCGTGACACCATGGCAGGTTTCACGATTTTCAGCTTAGTTTTGGATTAACGGGGATTTAAAAACCGAGATTCTTCTCACAAAATGTTTCAAATAGCACAAGGTTCACTCACGAAAGCCGATATTCAACGAATACTTCGTGGAAACCATATTTTAAAGTTTCATAAAAATTTGAAAAAATTGTGGGATGTTAAGAAGGTGATGTTTTATTGCGACACAAAATTTCAAGTTGAAAAACATTACGAGATGTGAGCTATGAAAAAGACAAATTCCACCCTGAATAGTGACATTACTATTCAGCACTATTCAACACTGATTTTGTCTTTTTCATAGCTCACATCTCGTAATGTGTTTCAACTTGAAATTTTGTGTGGCAATAAAACATCATCCTCTTAACATCCCGCATTTTTTGAAATTTTTTTGAAATTTCAAAACACATTTCTCTCGTGGTTTTCACCGGTTTCCACCGAATGTTGGTTTCCGTATGATATCCCCTCGCTATGCCAGCTGACCGAGTCGTAAGGCCCCGACCGCCGTAACCCAAACCCCACGGATCGTACGTGTGCACCGTTGGATGCTCCCACATCGAACGGCAACCCTGATCCCTTTCGATAGCACATGCAGTACATGGGTAATCACTGTGCTCATGCGTCGTGTAGCTCAGGCTTCCTTCTCTACTAGGTTTTCATTCAAAACAGGCTACCGTTTCTCGCCACTCCTCTCATCGGTTTCCCGCCTCTTCTCACAGATATGCATGATGTAGATGTTCGTTTAATTCTTATAGTTCATCTCATCCAAAATCAATTAGTTTTATAAAAAATTATTATAAGATTCATGGAATTGTGCATTGTAAAGGTAAAAACAAAAAGTGACAATTCATTTAGGAAAAAAGGTTTGGGCAATTAAGATATGGAAGATTCTAGAGAAAAAAGGAGAAGTGTTTGTGTTTTGAGGTTTGTGCATTATGCTTAAGTTCAACCATGGAGTCTTCTAGATTGTACATGTGGCAGAATCTGGTGGAATGTAGATGATATCCAACGGCCAGTAGTGCTCAGATTTGCCATCCCTGTACCGTCGGATTGGCTTCATCCAACGAGCAACTTTCAAAGTTATTCGCACACTATGTAGGTGTATAGATGTATAGATATATATAGATGTGTCCCATGCTAGACAAAATAAAGTTTGAGCGCATGCGTGGGATGACCCTCCCGCCGCCTCGAAGTTGGGAAGCCCGACATCATATATAGGTATTGAACCATGCTTGGAGTCGGGTACGGTGTTCGGTTTGTAATGTAGTTGGCGTGGCCCATCGAAGTTGTGCATTTGGGATTTAAACACATCATACACCATCGTACCCATACATATTTTAAGGCCGCATGCAGTGTATACGGGGTCTTCTGATCAACCACGTCTCCCTTGTGCGGTTTTTTGTGATGACACGGATATCTGTGGGCTCCCCGAGTGTATATATATCATCCCTTGGACCGACAATGAGGGGTATGTGTTGGCCATGAATGGATTCCTCCTAGTTTGTGTTAGTGCCGGTCACCGTCAAATGTCGGTCAACCAAAGCTCGAGCTCATGCGTTGTCAGGATTCCCTCCCAGATGCTCGGATTGCTGGGTTCGACCTACATCAAACCCTGCGTACGTATCTCGTCCTTAACTACCTTGCCTTCATGGTTGTTTTCTGTATCAAGAGGTAGGAACCACATCTAAATTGTACATTGTTCTATATTGAAAACACACATCACCCCTTCCCAACGTACATCATTTTGGGCCGCATGTAAGAGGTGTTGGTTTTGTGGTCCCTCTCATGCGATTTTTATGATGGTTCAATCTATTGGCCCAAGCGCTTTATCGACATCAACAACTGTCGTTTGACCAAATGAAAGATTCATTGGTCCGTCTTATGGTAGGTCATGGCGACATGCATGTATGACCAAAGTATCGGTCATTACGTGCATCCGCCTACCGACAGTGGGAGGTGGTGGGCCAAGCATCCTAGCTAGGTACGACATTATGTCATTATATATATCCTGGCTAGGTGGTTGTTAGTGTGCTTTCGGGTTTGCGAGGCAGGTGCCACCAAAGTTATGCATTGTGTATTTAAAGTTTTAAACATGCCCAATATTCTTACATATATTTGGCCACTTCCAGGGGGTTCTTGAGTTCTGGCCCTTCTCATCGATCTTCAACGACGCGCCCAACCGTGGGCCCATGGGTTCAAAGTTGT
Source organism: Aegilops bicornis (assembly GCA_021605145.1). Classification (NCBI taxonomy): domain Eukaryota; kingdom Viridiplantae; phylum Streptophyta; class Magnoliopsida; order Poales; family Poaceae; genus Aegilops; species Aegilops bicornis. Next base: position 632,557,501 of record CM038673.1, read on the forward strand.
GCATTGGAATTTTGAACATCACAAGCCACCCTTTTCACTCATATATATTTGGGCCACATGCTGGTGTGGCTGTCTTTTGACCCTCTCTAACGTTATTTTTTGCTGCAAAGACTCTGATGACCCTCAATGGACACGGGGTATAATATCTTAACCGTAATGCGATACAAGTGCGATGTGAATCACTACGACCCGGCATAGCGCGAGCAAATTAAGGTGGAGGTACTGGCTCAACCGCAGCGGCGTAAGTGCGCTGAGATCACCACGACCGCGCAAGCACGAGCAAATTAAGGTGGAGGTATTGGCTCAACCGTGTGCGGTGCAAGTGCGCTGAAATCACCACAACCGTGCAAGTGCGAGCAAATTAAGGTGGAGGTACTAGCTCAACCGTGTGCGATGCAAGTGCGTTGAAATCACCACGACCGCGCAAGCGCGAGCAAATTAAGGTGGAGGTACTGGCTCAACCGTGTGCGATGCAAGTGCGCTGAAATCACCACGACCGTGCAGGCGCGAGCAAAGGGTGGAGGTACTGGCTCAGCCGTGTGCGATGCAAGTGCGCTGAAATCACCACGGCCGCGCAAGCGCGAACCAAAGGGTGGAGGTACTGGCTTAACCGTGTGCGATGCAAGTGCGCTGTAGAACCACCACCTGTGCAAGCTAAAGGCGGGTAAGTTTCTTTGGAAATTAGGACAAACCATGTGCGATAGACCAGCTAGCTAGAAATATAAAAACAAACTACCCGCCTTGAGCGTTGCAAAAATCGGCGGATCCGCGCCACTTTTCCTTATTATCATACACGCATATTGTTATTGGGCCGTGCGTGATATTGGGCACTCCGGCCCCGCATCAATTCCTTTACCAAAATTTAAGTAGCCGCCGTACTTCAACCATCGTCCACACTCCTCCAGCACCGACCTTATAGTAAAATTGCAGTAGCCGAGGCATTTGAACCGTCGCCCTCCCTCGTCCACCACCATCTCAACCCACCATTACTAAAATTTTCAGTAGCCACGGCGTATCCTCAAACACCACCCCCCTCCACAGTCCCCCACCCGCCCCCTCCCCCCTCGAACCCTAGCTCGCCGCCGCTGCCGCCGCTGCCGCCAACCCTGCTTGTCTGCTCGTTCCTCCTAAAGTTCAAGTTACCCAGCGGTTCCCATATCGTCGCCCACTCCCCTGAGTTTTTAGATGAGGCCTGCGGTGTCCCTCCCCGCCAGATCCACATCCCCTACTCCAAAATGTCGCAGCCTAAGCTGGACCACGTATCCCAGGGATCCCGACGAGCGTTCGTCCAAGAAGAGGTTTATCATGGCCTCTCCGGTGGACGTTGGCGAGGTGGCCGCCGTTCGCCCCGACCTGTCGATCCCGGAGAAACACGTCACCGCAGAAGCCAGTGAAGATGTTGACTACGTTGCCATGCCAAAGGCTTCATGTCAGCGGGCTAGCGTATTACTGTTTCTCGGGAAAGCTGGCTACGACATCAAGCTCGTCCACACCAATGGCTTCACGTGGGCCCTGTCACAGGTTAAGTGGTCCATCGCCAACCCCTGTGGTTCAATCGCCGTCGATCTTTTCGACGGCCCTGCCGCTGATCTCCACTGCCAAGCGGTCAAGGATTTGTGAGCTTTATACGCCATCGAGCCCATTTTGTCTCTTCTGAAGGACACGTTCTACGGCAGCGGCATGGGATCCTCAATTGCCAAGTCAGATCTCGTCGACCATGACCACGACCATGAGGAGGGCACCCACGAAGGTTCTACCAAGGTGAAACAGCCCATCTGTGACATGAGAGAGCGCACCATGGGTCTGTGCTCTTCCAACTGGAAGGATCCCGTCCATGAAATGCGAGTCAACATTCTATCAGCAAATCTTACCTTTTCTAGCTTGCCAACCCGTACCCTTTGTTGTAGTAGCATTCGCCGTGCGGTGCTTTAACTGTGCCGTGTTTAATTATTTCAGTTATGCAAAAATGTATTGTTCAATAGGTCTATGTGATGTTTAAGTATGAATTGTCCACTTTAGTTTCACGAATGGCTATATTTGGTTGTTTATAGTGAGTAGATGCCTTGTTTATCTGTATTTGGTTGTTAGGTTGGCTGGAGTGAGCATTTTTTCAGTTATCGGCGGATGCCTTTTTTATCCGTATTTGGTTCTTAGTTTGGTTGCGGTGAGTATTTGTCCAGTTATCGCTGCATGCCTCGCTTATCTGTATTTTGTTGTTAGGTTGCTTTTTAGCATTTGTCCGATTATCAGCTGATGCCTTGTTTATCTTTATTTGGTTGTTAGGTTGCTTTTTAGCATTTGTCCGATTATCGCGAGATGCCTTGTTTATCTTTATATGCTTGTTAGGTTGGTTGCGTGAGCATTTGTCCAGTTTTCAAGCATATGCCCTGCTTATCTGTATTTGCTTGTTAGGTTGGTTGCTTGGTGAGACTACATTCCAGTTTTCAATGGTTATATTTGGTTGTTATACTGGTCATTTATGCCTTGTTTATTTCAGTCATTCACAATGTGTTGTTCATTATGTGCAAGTCAAAACGGTGCCGCTCGACTACATCAATACCAGTTTGAAATGCAATATTTGGTTCCAGTTATTCCTGGTGTAGTTAACACATGCCCTTTATTTCATTTTTACACATTTATCTAGTGTGATGTTTAAGCATTACCTACGTTCTATTCATTTTCAACAATACCAGTTTGAATTGCAATATTTGGTGGCTGTTAACCCTGCTGTCGGTAACATTGCCTTCCATTTTATATTGCTTTAACAGCATGCTGAAACCAACACATTCAAGCTATCATTTTGAGATGATGTTGTTTACCTTTGCTATATTTGTTTGATGTTAAGATTGTTGTACTTATCATGCCTTTCCACTACTTATGCAGGACAACAACGGGAGTGGCCACCATTTTCCGCCGAGGTTAGCTTCATCCCTCGGCTTGTACTCCCCCCGTCGTTCCATAATGTAGTGCATATAGATCCAGGCCTGGACACTAGTTAGCTTCTAATATTGACTTGTTGCTTGTAGGTACATATGCCCTTGGCAAGGATCCACGCATCGACCCTTTTTGCGTATGGGGCAATGAGATATTGATGAACAAGCATCAAGTGAGGAAACTGATAAGGATTATTAGCAAAAATATACGAATGGTGGCAAGCAAATTAATTTTTTATGCTCTATCCAACACAACAGTGAGCTGTAGGATGGTAAGTACAAACTCTGCAGCCTTCTCTTTTTACTGCCCATAATGAGTTGTTAGACAACAATGTCTGAATCTTTTTCGTTCGGTGGTACACAAGCCGTTCACTCAAGATTACCTCGCAAAGTACATGATTTGTGGACACGCAATGAAGGTTAAAGTATTTCATCCAGACTACAATGAGCATCGAGAAGTCCTAATGACGACAGTGAAGGATGGACGGGCAACCATCACAAGGGGTTGGCCTAGAGTCGTGCGCGCATTACGCATGGAGGAGGGCACAATATGGGCATTCCGCTTCACCATCTCCAGCAACCAGAATGTCTTTCGCCTGTCTCTTTATAGTCTTTAGTACAACTGTGGTTCATCATTCTTTACTTGGTGCTTCTATAGTTCTTCGGTATATGTACCTGTGCATCGAACTATGGATTCGTGGTTGAACCTATATTTGTAATAAACATGGTTGGATATGAAATAAGTGATTGCCTACTTTCAAATTCAAAACATGTGATTTTTAAATTAGGGATTAATTAGGGATTACACTGCACACGGTTTGCGAAAGCGAAACGTCTGCGATATATGTGGAGATCAGAAACGTTTCTAGGATCCACTACATGTGCGATCAATCTCCACTGCACACATGACTTTCTCTTGAAAACTGTTTGTGTTAGGCCACCTTGCGCAAACGTTTACCACATAAAAGTGTGTGTGCGATGGATAGCCTTTGCCACACAGTTTCTTCTATGCACCGTGTGTGATGCATTCAATAACGCAAACGATAAAATTATTAATATCGTGTGCAATGGCAACGCTATCACAAACGATTTAACGGGAAAATTGTGTGTGATGTACCTGTGAACGGAAATGTTTTCCTTGGAGCAACTGTGTGGGATGTACATACGAACGGAAACGTTTAGCGGCGACTGACTGTGTGGGATGTACTTGTGACCGGAAAGAACTTCGCCATATAATTGTAGTTTTTTAGCTCTACCGTACGTATTTCCGTATTTGAGCACTCGCCGGTCGCACACGACCTCATTTTGCCGAGCGTGTGTGCCAGGAGGGCATATCCCTGACGGTTTCTGGGCCGTGTGGGAAGGACCCCCCTATCGCCCACACTCACTTAGCGATGGTTCCAAATGTCGTCGCGGAAAGGGGTTAAAAACCGTTTGTTTAGGACCGACGCGTACACGTGAGTGCAATAGGTTTGCTTCCGTGAAACTCGAACTTCGAAAGTTTGGGATAGTTATGTGATATTCATGGAACTGAAAATTAATTTTCAGATACAAACAAAGGCTGAAAGATATGAAATATCCAAAGCAATGCTTGTTTGCAAATTATTAGTAAAGTGTTTACTATGCATTGGACTGATAAGAGAGGGGTCCAGAAGAACGCCTGTCATATGATGAAAGGTGAATAAAACAACAAAGGAGAAAGGAAGTGTCCAAAGGGTTTTAGTATGACTTACACGCCTAGGAAGTCCGGGGCTAACGCCACTCTTAAGCTGGGTGCTTCTTTTGCGAGTAGGAGAAATACTAAAAGTTAAACTGTTAGAAGTATAAAGGCAAAAGGCGTGCAGACTGGAATATCCAGCTCATATGTATGAATGTCATATGAGTTATTGATGTATAGAAGGCTGGTCAGAAGAAATAGTTCTTGGGAATTATGATTAAACTTGTTAATCACTAATTCTTGGGTATTGTGAGTTGATCACAAAGATACCCGCTCGATTGCATTCTGTTGCGAATCCATGCAAGAACTACTACCGCCTGAAAGACTAGCCAAGAATGAGGTTTTGATACGCGATAGTATCATAGTAAAAGTTACTATACCTTCCATCGGTGTATTCCCTATGTATTTATTTTCATAATTCATTATAGAGTTTTACACACTCTAGCCCTTTGTGTAATATATCTTGCAAAAAGGTTGTTCATAAGAGAACTTTTGATGTTTAGTATTATGAATAAGCATAAGGGCCATACTTTCATTATGAATGAGATGTATGTTATGAGTAATGATATTAATATATTACCTCTGTGTTTACTTTCACAATTCATTTTAGAGTTTCATACACTCTAGCCCATTGCACAATGTTTATTGCAAAAGGCTTGTTCGTAAAAGAACAATTGTTGTTCAGTATTATGAATAACATGAAGGGCCATGCTTCCATCCATGTCGGAGTAATGGGCCACGGGTAGCCTAACCCGAGTCCCAGAACCTTTCAAGACATCGGGGCTGGCTGCGCCCCTCAAAGCATCGAGATGAAGTGTCGCCTTCTGATGGCTGGTTGAACGGACGACCGGCTGCCAGAAGACGGCCGGGTTCCAGAAGACGGCATCAAGATAGGCCGACTCCTAGTGGGCGGCTTCCAGAGAGCCCGGCGCCTAGCAGTCGGCCCGTGGCGCCCTCAAAGTCTGCGCCATCATCAAGAAGACAATACAGGGTGTGGCTACAGCGCAGCCCATCCCCCCGAATCCAAGGCCGGGCATGGCCACAGTGCCCCGTACAGGCGGAGATCTCCGCACGACGCGACACTATTTCCACTCCCCCCTTGACGTCATTCCTGACAGGCGGAGCCCTGTTCCCACGACGGCCTGTCGGTACGGCATGCAGGTGGCGGGCCCTACCAGCCAGTGAGAGTCCGGCAGTAGGCGGAAGCTTGGCCAGTCGGACCGGAGGGAGGCCGGCTTCCAGCAGGCGGCCAGTCCCTCCCTCGAGGCCCGTGCGCCATTAACCAGACGAGACACGGTGTGGCTACAGTGATCTCTCACCAGACGGCGTGACTGTAGCCATGCTCCCCCGACCAAGCCTGCGTCATTAGCGTCATGGCTACAGTAATCAGCAGCCGGCAAGACCCGTGAGCGGCGGGGGCGGCCTGTCGGCTCCGTACCAGACCAGTCAGTAGGGCCCACTAGGCGGTGGGCCCCAGCTGCCGGCGTAGAAGCCGACAACCAGAGACACTGACAGCCGAGTCATACACCCGGCTAGATGACCAATGTACCCCTGGGGGCAGGCCTATATAAACCCCCAGGGCACCCATGCAAAGGGTTCCCAACCCGTGAGAACTAGACTCATACCTACAGGAGGGAGAGAGCGTGCCTGCCTTCTTCCACCTCTAGCATATAGCTCAAGGAGCACCATTGTATCTCTAGTGCCTTAGTGATCATGCAGAGACCCCGCAGAGCAGGACTAGGGGTGTTATCTCCACGGAGAGCCCCAAACCTGGGTAAAGTTTGCCGGCGTACGTGTCTATGCCTCATCACGCTTCCAGGCACCAGCGACATTCTACTTGCTCCACCATGATAAGCCATCCATTGGCATATGTCGCACCCAACCCCCGACATTTGGCGCCCACCGTGGGGCGAGGTGCACCGCCGTCCGGAGACCTGTTCTGGACGGGAACCCTTTTCCTCCCTGGAGAGTGCAACCAGCACGACACGCTAGACAGAGTCTGCGCCGACGCGCTGCATGGCGCGGAGGTCGCCTGCGCGGCGAGCTGCCTCGCCGATCTCGTTGGCGAGATTCGCCTCTCCGACGAGCCCGCGTCTGATGCGGGCACAGAAGGCCCCGAGAGCCGCCTCGTCAACCCTCTGGATCAGCTCCACATCACCAGCGAGCCTGCCGTTGACTTGGAGTCGGTTGGCTCCACCGACCCGATGCTTGTCAATTCCGACACCGCGTCGCTCGATGCGTTCCCCACCAACGTGGTGGTCTACGACGAGCCGCTTCCTTGCGCGGACAGCGGCGGAAGCACCGTCACGGAGGTGCTTGTCATCGGCCATGGCGAGCACTCCAACGGGGGAGCGCATGACCCGCTCGAAGCAGCGCTGCAAGACCTGACGGCGCCCATTCCAGAAGACACCGACGCCGAAACGATGGAGGCACGCCGCATCCAGCTCGTCGAGAGCGCCAAGAGGCTGGCCGGCATGAGACGCCTGTCAGAGGCTTACCAGTGTGAGATGGACTATGTTGTAGGCGGCACGCCGGCTCCTAGCGGGCCTAGCCACATCGGTACGGTCCAGCAGCGTGGTGTGGCCATCGCCAGCCTGTTCGGAGCAGATCGCCCCGTCTACGCCACGCCTGCAGAGAATATACGAGCTACCCAGGCGGCAGCATAAGAGCTGGACAAGTTCGAGGGCGAAGAGCGTCGCTAGATGGCGGAACGCGTCCAGCGACTCCTCGTCGCGGCTGTTGAGGCCGGCTGCCGCACTGAAGCGCCCAACCGGCAAAACAACGATCCGCCTCTTAACCGAGACCAAGGCGCGACATCCCGGATGCCGACTGGTGGCGTCCGCGCAGGAAGAGACAAGGAGCCGGCTGCCAGCCGCAGCCGGACTCGCATCACCATCGAGCGCGACCAAGACGGCCGCCCAAGAGCAGTAGAACGACGGGGCGATTGTCCGCCTCCCCCCCCCCCGCAAGGAGAGGCACGTTTCCCCACCGCCTGTTGAGCACCCGGCACTCTGCAACCACCTTGGCCACCGAGAAGGAGTCGGAGAGAACGATGCCCACCACCGGATCGACCGCTTCAACCGATCCTTGGTGCTAGAAGAGGAAGATGAGCTGGGTCCACCTTGTTTTAGAACCCGCATTCGAGATGAGCCCTCCCCCAAAGGGTTCACGCTCCCAAGAGATACGCCCAAATACACCAGCTCCATGAAGCTAGAGGAATGGCTGGTCGACTACTCCACAGCCGTCAACATCGCAAATGGCAACAAACGCGTTGCCGTGAAGTACGTTCTGCTCATGCTCCAGGGCACAGCCCGGACATGGCTGAACAGCCTGAAGCCCCGCAGCATCAATAGCTGGGTTGATTTCACTGAAGCCTTCATCTGCAACTTTACCAGCACGTACAAGCAGCCGCCCAAGCCTCGCCAGCTCTCCTTGTGCGTCCAAGGCCCCAACGAGTCGACTCACGACTACCTCACGCGCTAGGCCGAGCTGCGCAACTCTTGCGAAGGCGTGCACGAGGTGGAGGCCATCGAGTACTTCACCGCCGGGTGCCGAGAGGGCACCCTCCTCAAGCACCGGCTTCTCTGCGATGAGCCGGCGACCCTCGATGAGCTTCTGATCATAGCGGACAAATACGCCACAGCCGACTCCTCCATGAAGGCGGAGATCCAAGTTGATGCATCTGGCAAAGTGGCTCGTCCTGCTCCTAGGACCCCGGCTGGTGACACCAGTCAGCGTCAGAAACCAAACGACAACAAGCGCAAGGCCACGCAGCTGGCTTCCACGAGCCGACAGGTGGCGACAGTCGAAGACCAGCAGCCAGAAGGGCATCCTCAACCCAAGCGCCAGAAGGGCGGCAAGCCCAACTGGCTGCCTACTTTCTCATACGAGCAGACTCTTGATGCACCCTGAAAGATCCACAGTGGCGCGAAGCCATCCAACCACACCACTCGGAAGTGCCATTGGCTCACCAGGATCGCCAAAGGTGACGGACTTCTGCCTCCTCCGCCTGCTGTGCAGCCGCCTCCACCTCCTCCACAGCAGCCGGTGGTTCGACCAGTCGGTGCCATACAAGACGAGTATCCTGAAGAGCATGGGGCTTATGTCGTGTTCATGCATTGGTCTGAGAAACCCATCAGTTGGAGCAGAGTTGACCACCCGAAGGTGATGCCCAATCCCGGCTCCTATGCCCTGGTTTTGGATGCCACCTTCGCAACAGAGAGGCGAGCTGCTCGTTTCTCCCGAGTTCTGATAGATGGCAACAGCAGCATCAACATTCTGTACAAGGATACTATGGAGAAGTTGGGAATCAAACAACGGCAGCTTCAGCCCAGCCGGACTATGTTCCATGGCATCGTTCCTTGCCTTTCCTGCTCACCAATCGGCAAGACACAGATAGATGTCATCTTTGGAGACAAAGATCACTTCCACCGAGAGCCAGTCTAATTTGAAGTGGTGGACCTTGAGAGCCCCTACCATGCACTACTTGGCCGACCTGCTCTGGCAAAGTTCATGGCGGTCCCCCACTATGCTTACCTCAAGAAGTCGTCCGCATGTGCAGCAGACAGCAGCCGGCTGGCCGAGTCCCTCGTGATAGCGGCTGAGAAGCGACTCCTTGACCGGGTTGTGGCGATGGCAGGCAAGCAGCCGGAAATGTCACCCAACCCCAAGGAATCGGAAGCCGATGGCTCGTTCAAGCCGGCCAAAGAAACAAAGAACATACCCTTGGACCCGGAGCACCCAGAGAGGTATGCGGCCATAGGCGCAAACCTTGAAAGCAAATAGGAAGGCGAGCTCGTCGATTTCCTCCGTGAGAATCGGGACATCTTTGCATGGTCCCCCAAGGACATCCCTGGTGTTCCGACGGATTTCTCTGAGCACAAGCTACACGTCTGACCTGATGCCAAGCCAGTCAGGCAGCCCTTGCGCCGCCTGTCAGAAGAGAAGAGAAGAGTTGTGGGAGAAGAGATAGCCCAGCTTCTAGCAACCGGCTTCATCATGGAAGTGTTCTTTCCCGAGTGGGTGGCCAACCCAGTCCTTGTACTGAAGAAGAATAAGCAGTGGCGCATGTGCATCAATTATACCAGCCTGAACAAAGTTTGCCCCAAAGACCCATTTGCTTTGCCAAGAATTGACCAAGTGATAGACTCCACAGCCGAATGCGAGCTGTTGAGTTTTTTGGATTTATACTCAGGGTATCGTCAGATCAAGCTAAACCCGGCCGACAAGCTGAAGACCGCCTTCATCACTCCATTTGGATCCTTCTGCTACTTGACCATGACGTTCGTCTTGAGGAATGTCGGCGCCGCGTTTCAACGTTGCATGCAGAAGTGCCTCCTCAAGCAACTCGTCAGGAACACCCACGTCTATGTGGATGATGTTGTGGTGAAGATGGAGAAGCATGGCACGCTGCTAGAAGACCTCAAGGAAACCTTCAAGAACTTGCGCCGATTTCAAATCAAGCTCAACCCGGAGAAATGTGTCTTTGGAGTTCCAGCCGACCAGCTCCTTGGCTTTCTGGTCTCAGAGCGGCACATAGAGTGCAACCCCGTGAAGATCAAGGCCGTCAAGAGGATGGAGGTGCCCACCCGACTGCAGGACATGCCGAAATTCACCGGCTGCTTGGCATCTATCAGCCGTTTCATCAGTCGACTGGGCGAGAAAGCCCTTCCCCTGTACCAGCTCATGAAGAAGACCACTTTTTTCAGTGGAACGACAAGGCGGATGAAGCCTTTCTCTAGCTGAAGAAGATGCTGACCACTCCGCCTGTCCTGGCGGCTCCGACTCCTAAGGAACCCATGCTCCTCTACATCGCCGCCACCAGCCGGGTGGTCAGCACTGTCATAGTTGTGGAGCGCAAGGAAAAAGGCAAAGCACTACCAGTCCAGAGGCCGGTGTATTACCTAAGCGAAGTGTTATCCGCCTCCAAGCAGAACTACCCCCACTATTAGAAGATGTGCTACGGCGTGCACTTTGCCGCCAAGAAGCTGAAGCCGTATTTTCAAGAGCACCCAATCACTGTTGTCTGCACTGCTCCGCTTGCCGAGATCATTGGAAGCCGAGATGCTTCAGGCCGAGTGGCCAAATGGGCCATAGAGTTGGCCCCCTACACCATCTATTATCAGCCTCGCACCGCCATCAAGTCCCAAGGACTGGCCGACTTCCTCGTCGACTGGGCCGAGACCTAGTACCTGCCGCCAGCGCCAGACTCCACCCATTGGCGGATGCATTTTGATGGTTCCAAGATGCGCACCGGTCTGGGAGCCGGCATCGTCCTCACCTCTCCCAAAGGCAACAAGCTCAGATATGTGCTGCAAATTCACTTTGCCGCCTCCAACAATGTAGCTGAATACGAAGCGCTCCTGCACGGGTTCCGGCTTGCCAAGGAACTCGGCATTCGCCGGATCCTGTGCTATGGAGACTCCGACTTGGTGGTCTAGCAGTCGTCTGGCGACTGGAACGCCAAGGATGCAAACATGGCTAGCTACCGCTTCCTCATCCAGGAACTCAGTGGATACTTTGAAGGGTGCGAGTTCCTCCATGTGCCGAGAAATGACAATGAGCAAGCAGACGCCTTGGCACGAATCAGCTCCACCCGACAAGCAATACCAGCCGGCGTCGCCCTGCAACGCCTCCTCAAGCCGTCTGTCAAGCCGTCACCAGAGTCAGACTCCATCTTCATGCCGGCTCCTCCCGAAGCAGTCGGATCAGACTCGAGAGCCCCAGCAGCGAGTGCGGGAATTTTGGCAGGCGGCCCAGGGACCGCAGCAGTCGCACCCGGCCCGAGGACTTCAGAACCCGGCCTGGGGACTGCAGCGGTCAGCCCGGGGACTGCGGCAGTCGGCCCGGGGACTTCTTCAACTCAGCAAGCGGTGGCCGACTCCAACCCACCACCTCCTAGCCCAACCGCCCTCGTGCAAGTAGCCATCGTAACAATTGAAGAAATTGCAGCACCTGCCAGGGCTCAGCCCATCCTCAAATTTCTGGTGAATAAAGAGCTGCTGACTGACGAGATCTCGGCCCGACAAGTGCAGCGCCGGGCGGCAGTATACACCATCATCAATAGAGAACTCGTGAGGCGCGGCGTCACTTGTGTTTACCAGCGTTGCGTCGAGCCGGAGGAAGGCCAAGCAATCCTCAAAGATATCAATCAAGGTGAGTGTGGTCACCACGCGGCTTCAAGAGCACTCGTCACCAAAGCTTTCCGCCAAGGTTTTTTCTGGCCGACTGCTCTAGAAGATGCCAAAATACTTGGTCCAGAAGTGCAAAGGGTGCCAGAAGTTCTGCTCCAAGCCACATCAGCCGGCTTCTGCACTCAAGACTATCCCCATTGCCTAGCCCTTTGCCATCTGGGGCCTGGACATGGTGGGAGTATTCAAGACGGCACGAGGTGGCATGACTCATCTAATTGTCGTGGTGGACAAGTTCACCAAGTGGATAGAAGCAAAACCAATCAAGAAGCTGAATGGTCCGACTGCTGTGACTTTCATCTCTGACATCACCATCCGGTATGGCATACCACACAGCATCATCACCGACAACGACACAAACTTTGCCAAAGGCGCCTTGGCCCGTTTCTGCGCGACGCAGGGCATCCGACTGGACTTAGCGTCCGTTGCCATCCGCAGTGAAACGGCCAGGTGGAGAAAGCAAATGGCCGCATTTTGTCCGGCATCAAGCCCCGACTGGTCGAGCCTCTGGAGCGTTCAGCCGGCTGCTGGCTCGACGAGCTGCCGGCCGTCCTCTGGAGTTTGCGCACAACCCCGAACAAGTCAACCGGCTTCACGCCTTTCTTCCTCGTCTACAGTGCCGAAGCCGTCATCCCGACGGACATAGAATTTGACTCCCCTCGAGTCACCATGTACACCGAAGAGGAGGCAAAAGAAGCACGAGAAGACGGTGTCGATCTGCTGGAAGACGGCCGGCTGTTGGCACTCAGCCAGTCCAGCATCTACCAGCAGAACCTGCGCCAATACTACAACCGGAGGGTCAAGCCTAGATCCTTCCAAGCAGGAGACCTTGTGCTCCGGCTAATCCAGCGAACAACCGGCCAGCACAAACTCTCAGCGCCTTGGGAGGGCCCCTTCATCATCAGCAAGGTGTTGGGCAACGACTCCTACTACCTGATCGACACTCAGAAGCCTTGAGCATGCAAGATGGATGATTTCGGAGAGGAGACAGAGCGACCATTGAATGCAAATCTCCTCCGAAGATTTTACAGTTGATGCAGTATGTACCATGCTACCTTTTGTATTAAGTATGAGGACTCCGGGTCCCCCGAGAAGAGCTCGGGGACTGCCCTCTTTTTTCTATATGATAAGAATTATGCCTATGAATGTGTTATTTCATTTATGTCGCCTGGCACCGGGTCCGACTAGTCGGCCCAGGGACTTGCCGCCTTGTACTATGTAATGCTTCCTGCAGCCAGACAAGTAATGTGTTGGCACTTAAGCCGTCTCCTGCCAGAAGCCGCAGCTCGCAGAGCTTAATCGTCAGTGGGTAGGAGATAAGGCAGAAAGGGTGTCCACATGAAAAATGGCTAAGGACCCAAAGCATGCGCATAGTTCAAGCCGGCTTCCCGCCTCTACGACCGGCTGCCGAGCAACCGGTCGGTCGGCTTCTACCTAACCTGCCAAATCATTCTAATCGGCTAAGTACTTGCCTTCTCGAAAGTGGCTAAGTACTCGACCCAGGCACAGTCCGCAGAGCGGCTGTTCGGCTGGCAAGACTGTAACTAAGGGAAGGCGGCAAAGGAAAAAGGCCAAGGAACAGAAAGCAGGAAAAGATAGAACTCGGCAAAAATATTTACATGTCAAAGGCCCTCGACCAGCATTCAACAATGTTTGAAATACATCCCGCGGGTGGTGCTACCTCTTGAGCTTGCTTTTGATTTCCCCGAAGAGGAGAAGATAATGCAGCAGAGTAGCGTAAGTATTTCCCTCAGTTTTTGAGAACCAAGGTATCAATCCAGTAGGAGGCCACGCGCAAGTCCCTCGTACCTACACAAAACAAATAGTACAATGCAACCAACGCGATTAGAGGTTGTCAATCCCTTCACGGTCACTTACGAGAGTGAGATCTAATAGAGATGATAGATAATATTTTTGGTATTTTTAGTATAAAGATGCAAAGTAAAAAAACAAAGCAATAATAAAGTGATGGAAGATTGATATGATAGAGAATAGACCCGGGGGCCATAGATTTCACTAGTGGCTTATCTCAAGAGCATAAGTATTTTACGGTGCATGAACGAATTACTGTTGAGCAATTGACAGAATTGAGCATAGTTATGAGTGTATCTAGGTATGATCATGTATACAGGCATCACGTCCGAGACAAGTAGACCGACTCCTGCTTGCATCTACTACTATTACTCCACTCATCGACCGCTATCCAGCATGCATCTAGAGTATTAAGTTAAATGAAAACAGAGTAACGCCTTAAGCAAGATGACATGATGTAGAGGGATAAATTCATGCAATATGATAAAAACCCCATCTTGTTATCCTCGATGGCAACAATACAATACGTGCCTTGCTGCCCCTTATACATCGGGAAATGACACCGCAAGATTGAACCCAAAGCTAAGCACTTCTCCCATTGCAAGAACTACCAATCTAGTTGGCCAAACCAAACGGATAATTCAAGAGACTTGCAAAGATAACCAATCATACATAAAAGAATTCAGAGAAGATTCAAATATTGCTCATAGATAATCTTGATCATAAACCCACAATTCATCGGTCTCAACAAACACACCGCAAAAAGAAGATTACATCGAATAGATCTCCACGAGAGAGGGGAGAACATTGTATTGAGATCCAAAAGAGAGAAGAAGCCATCTAGCTACTAACTATGGACCAAGGTCTGAGGTAAACTACTCACACTTCATCGGAGAGGCTATGATGATGTAGAAGCCCTCCATGGTAGATTCCCCTTCGGTGGAGCTCCTAACAGGCCCCAAGATGGGTTCTCGTGGATCTGAGAGAGTTGCGGCGGTGGAATTAGGTTTTGGCTCCAGATTCGATCGCTCGAGGTAATGAGGGGTATATATAGGAGGAAGAAGTACGTCGGTGGAGCAACAGGGGGCCCACGAGGGTGGAGGGCGCTACTGGGAGGGGCGCCTCTACCTCATGCCTTCCCTGTTGGTTGCTTGACGAGGGTCCAAGTCTCTGGATCATGTTCGGTGAGAAAATCTCGTTCCCAAAGGTTTCATTCCGCTTTGGACTCCGTTTGATATTCCGCTTCTTCAAACTCTGAAATAGGCAAAACAAAGAATTTCGGGCTGGGCCTCCGTTAATAGGTTAGTTTCAAAAATAATATAAAAGTGGAAAATAAAGCCCAATATGGTCCAAAACAGTAGATAATATAGCATGGAGCAATAAAAAATTATAGATACGTTGGAGACGTATCAGGCATCCCCAAGCTTAATTCCTGCTCGTCCTCGAGTAGGTAAATGATAAAAGGATAATTTTTTATGCGGAGCGCTACTTGGGGTAATTTCAATGTAATTCTTATTAATTGTGGTATGAATATTCAGATTCGAAAGATTCAAGACAAAAGTTTAATATTGACATAAAAATAATAATATTTGAAGCATACTAACAAAGCAATCGTGTCTTCTCAAAATAACATGGCCAAAGAAAGTTATCCCTACAAAATCATATAGTCTGGCTATGCTCTATCTTCACAACACAAAGTGTCGTGGAATTAACACGTCAGATGTCCTTAGTGTCAGGACTTAGTTGCGAGGCCAACGCATCTATGTGGTAGCTTGAGAGGGGTTGATCGGGACGAGAGACGCAACACACAAGACAAAGATTTAGACAGCTTCGGGCCCCGGGAAACATCATCCGGTAATAACCCTACATGCTGTTTGTGGCTAGGTCTCATTATGCTCATGAGAGGAGTCGCCGTAGTCGGCTCTCCTCCTTGTGTCTAGCCCTAGATATTGTTTCTTGTTTCTTGTCCCTCTTTGGGGAGCCCTGCCCCTCCTTATATAAGTTAGAGGGGCGGGTTTACATGTGGAGTCCAAATAGGATTAGGACTAGCCTATCTTGTACTACAAGCCGGATACAAGTCCGGGTCTTGATTCCTTGTAAGGAAGATATTCCGCACGCCTTTCCTCTTAAGTCGGCCTATCATAACGTAAGCCGGCCTTCTAGGCCTTGAGCCTCCTGGGCCCCCGGGTCTTGTCGCTCCTCTGATCTGCTTGCCAGGCCACCCATAAGTCGCCGGGATCGGGCGGGTCACTTAGTGTGTCGTCCAGCCAGGGCGGTTATTAGTGAGTCGCCACGTCCGGCCGGGTTATACTTCCGGCCGGGTTACACCGCGGGGTATATCCCCGACATTAGCCCCCAAGTTTAGCTTGCATTTATCCATGGTAAACTTATGCTGCAAAATGAACACAAGAACAAATTTGACAGGTTGTGCTCCGGGTTAAGAATTCTTGTAAACGGGCACCTGAAAATCCTTAAGTCCTTGTTATTTCCTTCTTCTAGAAAATCCGGGTCAATAGACCAGCTTCATACTCAAATTGCTGACGTTGGTGTCTCATAGAAAAATATTGTGAAGAATAATCCACTTGAGTCGGCTTCCAAAGCGCCAGCTTAAGAAATATTGGTCTTGAAATACTCATCTGATATTCAGCTGGTTTGAAAATATAGAACTTGCCGATCTATGATTTCCAAAATCACCGGGCTATAAAAACTGATAATTCCTGGTCATGATTGTTTCCAACGCCGGTTCATGATTGTTATCAATGCCGGTTCATGATTATTGATGACGCCGGGTTATGATTGTTGCGTATAATCGGTCATAATGATTGGTGATGCCAGGTCAATCTGGTTTGCTCAAAACTGAAAATTGGAAGATATTTCTCCCTTATATCCATATTACCTGTAGCCCCCAAGTCTTGAACAAAACAAAGTGATGTTTTGAGACTTGTTTCCATATAATTACTACCACTTTGAAGAAATCCATGTTCATCTCAGTCACTAGTAAAAATTGAATACTCCATATATGTAGCCCCCAAGTGCTGGGTCATTATGCAATAATGAGCAGGGACTTTGTAGATATAACCATGTAAACTTGAACAGCAATGTGTAGCCCCCAAGGGCCGGCTTAGTAAGATAATACTGAGCTGGGACTTTGTATATAACTGATAATAACATCATATAATATAATCTCCACCATGGGGCTTGAACCCACGTCCACAAGGTTAGAAGCTTTGTACTCTACCAATTGAATAGTGAACCTTTCAATATAATGGATTAATGCTTGTATACCTTGAATTTTTTTACAGGAGCAACTGGTAGCCCCAAAGGGCCGGCTCATTTAGAATATGATGAGTCGGGTCTTCAATAAGTTGAGCAAAAAATGACTTTGCATTAGCCCCCAAGTGCCATGGTGCATGCTGGCAGTGTCATGGGACTTGCATATTTGATGTAATCTCAATGTGAATAATGTAGCCCCCAAGTGCCGGGTCGTAAGCCTGCAGCGACTCGGGACTATTCCTTCCACTGTAGAATAAATCATATCCATTGATAAAAATAATAGCAGCTGCGCTAAAGCGACTTTGAAAACCTGAATTATAACACAGGTTATTGATAATCACAATAGAAATTCAGCCATGTTGGCTATTCAAGATTTGAATAATATAACCCGGTATGAAAACCTCACTCATTCAATATCATCATGAAAATCCAGCCAGTTTTGGCTATTAAAAATTTGAATACCTCATCAGTTGATAAGTAAATCCGGAGTTTAAATACCCGGCGGCTCTTGGCCGACGATGATTTAATACGCCTTCAGGAATTTTTATAACCCGGTGGCTTATAGCCTTTGAGAAAAATCCAGAATGGATAATCATTTTGAAGCATCAATTTTGGTAATGAGCTTGAACTTAATCATTTATATGTCATATTCCTGCAAATCCTGCAAAGAGTTTAAACAACATATGCCCTGGTGACTTAACATCAAAAGCCAGGGCGGGTAACCACCCAAATGTATCCTTATCATGCACACAAGTAGATCACAAGATCCCTATGATCCTTTGAATGATACCGCCGGATTATGTGACCCGGATAGTGAAGTTGATAACTCAACTCTGTAAGAGCAGGCACATATGATATTTGTGACAACTCAAACATTTGCGATTGTATAAAAACAGATAAAATTTTTGAGGCTTCTGATTCGAATATGATCAGTAAACTGTTCCAAAGGGGTTAAGCTAAGATTCGAGTACGATCATATAGCCCCTAGTGGCGTTGGCGTTGCCGATCAAAGTGGGTATCGACAGCTATGTTCTCTTTGGTTCGAATACGACCTATGTTTGAACAGGAAGCACCCAAATGGCCTTAAAAGTTGTTTAACGACGTTGATTCGAATACGATCCACGTCGATTCCCAAAGGGGTTGAGCTATGATTCGGATACGATCAAGAAGCCCCCAAGTAGGTTCAGCAGTTTGCTAATCAAAAGGGTATCGTGACTATGTTCTCTTTGGTTCGAATACGACCTATGTTTGAACAGGAAGCCCCCAAGTGACCATATAAATTTTGGCATTGCGCCGATCAAGAGGGTACTGATAGCTATGCCCGATGAACAGGAAGCCCCCAAGTGACCATAATAAAATAAGCCGTAAGGCAGGACACCCATGTTTTGAACCGTGCATCATGGCAGGAAGCTCTTTTTGGCACCCTTTAATCTTTCTGAGAACTCGAACTTGCGAGAGATTAATTCTTTTTGAACCAGAACTTTAAACCGGTTATTGAGATCCTCAAAACTTTGTAAGGGACAAATTTACCTTGATCCGGATGTTGAACCGGTTTTGAGAGCTTCAAAGCTTTGCGGGAGAAAGATGTCTCTTGAGCTGTATTTTAAACCGCAATCTTCATTTTGAACCAGAAATTTTCCGACGGCCTTTAAATATTTGCCAATAAAGCGGTAGCCTGTGGGCGGGTTATCTTCCCTTCAATGACCCAGAGTTCTTGAATTCATTGAAACTGGCTAATTTTGCCGAGCCATACCATTGTAGCCCCCGAGTCTTAAAATGACTCAAAGAGTTGGCTTGAGATTCTCCATATTTGACCATAGCAGAAGGTGTATATCATTGGCGTTGATAACGCGATGTGAATCCACAGAAGGTTGAGGTGACCGCGGCGGGTTATAAATGATCCCGTATGAGCCGTCTCAGCAACTCGGCCAATGGTTCCTTCCAACTGGCTGTTTGAAGTTAACCAAACTATAGTGGCGGCAACTTGTGCGCCTGCCCATTGAGCCATCCAATGCAGACGACGGCTGATAATACATGACAATTTGCCTCCAATTTTTTGGAAGAAAACCGGGCTTCCCAAGTAGTGGCTTGCTCATACTCAATAGACAACTCATGCAGACAGGTGCGGCCCGATGTGTTGATGTACACCAGGCCGCGAGAGACGGACGGTAAAGACGACCGCAATATCTAAGGCGACACAGACAGATGAACCGGCCGTGGTGTTGCAAGCCGGTGCGGACGGGCAAGTTGTCCTCCTTGTTGTAAGTTGGCGTGGTCGCGAGAGATGGCCACGGCGTTGTAAGCCGGCGCGGTCATGAGAGACGGCCACGGCGTTGTAAGCTGGTGCGGGAATCCGTTGAGTAACGACGACCACCTGTGTCATAAGATGTTGGCGTGCCTCCATCTCCATGATATAATATCACTTTTTGTCATAAATAATTGCCCTGCATAAACAATATTGCAGACCAAGGCAAAGATAAACTTGCTCTTTGACAAAAAACCACATGTGCTAAAAAAACAAGCTTGGATTGACATCACCTGATACGTTAGGCCGGAAATAATCCGCCATGGAGTTGATGATATCTATGGTGAAATTGAAATCACTCACGGGTGAGTCGCTCATGGCGTTGTAAACCGGCGCGGACGGGCGGGTCAATTGCAGGCGCGGTAAGCCGCACGGACGGATGAGTCAATCGCAGGCACGGTAAATTGCGCGGACGGGCGAGTCAGCCGCATCGTGTTGATGTAGACCGGACCGCAGGGGCAGTGGTTTGCGCACATCCGCTGAGCAATTTGACATAGCGCGGATGTCGACTTGACCTCCAATGACAGCGCACGAGGACCGGATCATACTTCGGCCATGATTTAATTGACCTGTGTACACAATAGCATACCGCGAAAAAAGCTTTGGATGATATTTAATTATACCAAGTACCGTAAGAGTTTAGAAAAATAACACCTGATTGGTTTTTGTTTGGCAAGTCAATAAAACCCCTTTTCTTTTTATCTCTGCTCCAGGTGCAAACGCCTTGCCGTGCACATTATATGCATACTTGCACCGTTCTTCAACTGGTACTGGCTTTGTTAGTATTTTACATTGGCTCAAGTCTTCACATGGAGGAAACAGTAGCAGCAGCTGTAATCATTGACCGCTCCTTGTCCTCATATCAAACACCATATCACGGAAAACCACTGCTTGGTGATACCATACTCATCGCCTTCGTAATCCCAAATTACCAATGCATGTCATCTGATGAGTCTGACAATACCTGTGTCATCTGTTTTATGTCTAAGTACTTATTCATTATCACCTTGTAATTCTCACACAAGAAACACGAGGCAGCTGAGACTGGAGAGAGAGCAACCCGTCATGAAAGAAGGCGTGGGCGGATCCAGCGAGCCATGGTGGAGGAAGCAGCCAGGCGGTGCCGCGGTGGTTGCGGCGACTTGTGGCCGCAGCAGTGGGTGCTAGAAGGCGGTTCTCCGGTGGCGGCGCTAGCGAAGCGGGCGTGCGCACGAGCCAGCGGGCAGTGCTGAGACATGCGACGGCCCGGTGGCGACGGGGAGGCCAGCAGGCGGAGCAAAACGAGCCAAGCCGGCTGAAACGACACGGACGCGACGAAGTGCGATGCAGCACAGGGCGCGCGAGGCGGAGCCTGGCCCGGAGCAACATCAACGCGGAGCCGGCCGCGGCAGAACACAAACAGGGCCATTGTGGGCGGAAAACGAGGCGAGGCCACGGGCCTTAGCAGAGGCGGCAATACAGGCGGGTCACGCCGGGCGACGGTGCAGCCCCGCTACTGCTGAGGCGGGCGGAGATGGAGGTCTCGAAGGCGGATGGCGGCAGTCGGCGAGGCCGGCTTGCGACCGATCTGCCGTACGAGGGAGAGGTGTGGGCGACTCTGGATAGGGCCGAAATCGTGCCCCTGTCCACGTCCTTTTCCGGGTCGTGGTCTTCCCTTTTTTTTAATGCCGTAGCGGACACTCGCCGGCCCTCCAACCTCGGAATTGACTGCAAGCGGATTTCCAGGTAGACGTACATGGACAGGAATAATTTGGTCTTGATCTCGTCGAAGAACAAACTGCCGCTTGGTTTTGATGATCAATCAGAAGTGTTAGTCGAAGTTGTACCCCTAGGCTTTTTGATTGCCTTTATTGTTTTTGTGCGCCGCTGCTGACCGAACCTTGCGTCTCGTGCCTCCTCGAGATTTGACATGCTCGGAGTAGCAGAAAACGACGGTCTCGGCCGTAATAGATATCGATTCGTCCTTGGATGGATCGCCACAAACGTGTGCGGCGGCACTTACGACGAAACCCTAGCTTCTGATGTAGATCCTTTCACAGCAGCTCCTCTTCATCGGAAAAATTTGGCGAACTTCTTGATCCCTAAGAGAAATCCCTCCAGGAACTCAACACCACCGTGCGCAAGCCCCACGGTGGGCGCCAACTGTCGTGGAATTAACACGTCAGATGTCCTTAGTGTCAGGACTTAGTCGCGAGGCCAACGCATCTATGTGGTAGCTTGAGAGGGGTTGATCGGGACGAGAGACGCAACACGCAAGACAAAGATTTAGACAGCTTCGGGCCCCGGGAAACATCATCCGGTAATAACCCTACATGCTGTTTGTGGCTAGGTCTCATTATGCTCATGAGAGGAGTCGCCGTAAGCCGGCTCTCCTCCTTGTGTCTAGCCCTAGATATTGTTTCTTGTTTCTTGTCCCTCTTTGGGGAGCCCTGCCCCTCCTTATATAAGTTAGAGGGGCGGGTTTACATGTGGAGTCCAAATAGGATTAGGACTACCTATCTTGTACTACAAGCCGGATACAAGTCCGGGTCTTGATTCCTTGTAAGGAAGATATTCCTCACGCCTTTCCTCTTAAATCGGCCTATCATAACGTAAGCCGGCCTTCTGGGCCTTGAGCCTCCTGGGCCCCCGGGTCTTGTCGCTCCTCTGATCCGCTTGCCAGGCCACCCATAAGTCGCCGGGATCGGGCGGGTCACTTAGTGTGTCGTCCAGCCAGGGCGGGTTATTAGTGAGTCGCCACGTCCGGCCGGGTTATACTTCCGGCCGGGTTACACCGCGGGGTATATCCCCGACACAAAGTATTTAAATCATGCACAACCCCGATGACAAGCCAAGCAATTGTTTCATACTTTTGACATTCTCAAAACTTTTTCAATCTTCACGCAATACATGAGCATGAGCCATGGATATAGCACTATATATGGAATAGAATGGTGGTTGTGGAGAAGACAAAAAGGGAGAAGATAGTCTCACATCAACTAGGCGTATCAATGGGGTATGGAGATGCCCATCAATAGATATCAATGAGAGTGAGTAGGGATCGCCATGCAACGGATGCACTAGAGCTATAAGTATATGAAAGCTTAACTAAGTGGGTGTGCATCCAACTCGCTTGCTCACGAAGACCTAGGGCAATTTGAGGAAGCCCATCATTGGAATATACAAGCCAAGTTCTATAATGGAAAATTCCCACTAGTATGTGAAGGTGACAAAATGAGAGACTCTCTATCATGAAGATCATGGTGCTACTTTGAAGCACAACTGTGGTAAAAGGATAGTAACATTGTCCCTTCTCTCTTTTTCTCTCATTTTTTATTTGGGCCCTTTCTCCTTTTTTTATGGCCTCTTTCCCATTTTTTATTTTTTTTCGTCCGGAGTCTCATCCTGACTTGTGGGGGAATCCTAGTCTCCATCATCCTTTCCTCACTTGGGACAATGCTCTAAAAATGATGATCATCACACTTTTATTTACTTACAACTCATCAATTACAACTCGATACTTAGAACAAAATATGACTCTATGTGTATGCCTCCGGGGGTGTACCGGGATATGCAATGATTCATGAGTGACATGTATCAAAGAATTATGAATGGTGGCTTTGCCACTAATACGATGTTAACTACATGATCATGCTAAGCAATATGACAATGATGGAGCGTGTCATAATAAACGGAATGGTGGAAAGTTGCATGGCAATATATCTCGGAATGGCTATGAAAATGCCATAATAGGTACGGTGGCTGTTTTGAGGAAGGTATATGGTGGGTATATGATACCGGAGAAAAGTGCGCGGTATTAGAAAGGCTAGCAATGGTGGAAGGGTTAGAAAAGTGCGTATAATCCATGGACTCAAATTAGTCATAAAGAACTCATATACTTAATGCAAAAATCTACAAGTTATCAAAGCAAAGTATTACGCGCATGCTCCTAGGGGGATAGATTGGTAG
This sequence comes from Aegilops bicornis, assembly GCA_021605145.1. Lineage (NCBI taxonomy): Eukaryota > Viridiplantae > Streptophyta > Magnoliopsida > Poales > Poaceae > Aegilops > Aegilops bicornis. The sequence continues at coordinate 632,580,679 of CM038673.1, forward strand.
GAACAGACCATCGTTCGTCCCCGACTGCCACTCATAAGGAAGACAATTAATTAATAAATCATGCTCCGACTTCATCACATAACGGTTCACCATACGTGCATCCTACGGGAATCACAAACTTTAACACAAGTATTTCTCAAATTCACAACTACTCAACTAGCATGACTCTAATATTACTACCTCCATATCTCAAAACAATTATCAAGCATCAAACTTTTCTTAGTATTCAACGCACTCAAAAGAAAGTTTTACAAATCTTGAATACCAAGCATATTATTATTATTATTAAGCAAATTACCATGCTATTTAAGACTCTCAAAATAATCTAAGTGAAGTATGAGAGATCAATGGTTTCTATAAAACAAATCCACCACCGTGCTCTAAAAGATATAAGTGAAGCACTAGAGCAAAACTATATAGCTCAAAAGATATAAGTGAAGCACATAGAGTATTCTATCAAATTCCAATTCATGTATGGCTCTCTCAAAAGGTGTGTACAGCAAGGATGATTGTGGTAACTAAAAATAAAAGACTCAAATCATACAAGATGCTCCAAGCGAAACACATATTATGTGGTGAATAAAAATATAGCTCCAAGTAAAGTTACCGATGGAAGTGGACGAAAGAGGGGATGCCTTCCGGGGGCATCCCCTAGCTTCAAATTTTTGGTGTACTTGGATTATCTTGGGGGTTCCATGGGCATCCCCAAGCTTAGGCACTTGCCACTCCTTGTTCCATAATCCATCAAAAAAATTCACCCAAAACTTGAAAACTTCACAACACAAAACTCAACAGAAATCTCGTGAGCTCCGTTAACAAAAGAAAACAAAAGACCACTTCAAGGTACTGTAATGAACTCATTATTTATTTATATTGGTGCTAAACTTACTGTATTCCAACTTCTCTATGGATTATAAACTATTTTACTAGCCATAGATTCATCAAAATAAGCAAACAACACACGAAAAACAGAATCGGTCAAAAACAGAACAGTCTGTAGTAATCTGTAACTAATGCCAACTTACGGAACTCCAAAAATTCAGAAAAAATAGGACGACCTAGTAAATGTGTTTATTGATCAGCAGCAATTGGAATGACTATTTTATCACGTTCTGGTGATTTTTAACAATTGTTTTCGTGAACCGAAAGTTTCTGGAAATTACAGCAAGATCAAATAACTATCATCCAAGAAGATCCTATAGGTTTAACTTGGCACAAACACTAACTAAAACATAAAAACACATCTAAACAGAAGGTAGATGGATTATTTATTCCTAAACAGAAACAAAAACAAAAAAATAAAAATAAAATTGGGTTGCCTCCCAACAAGCGCTATCGTTTAACGCCCCTAGCTAGGCATAAAAGCAAAGATAGATCTAGGTATTGCCATCTTTGGTAAGCTATCCATAAGTTGCTCACATAATAGATTCATATGGTAATTTTATTTTCTTTCTAGGGAAGTGTTCCATGCCTTTCCTTAACGGAAATTGGAATCTAATATTCCCTTCCTTCATATCAATGATTGCACCAATAGTTCTAAGGAAAGGTCTACCAAGAATAATAGGACATGAAGGATTGCAATCTATATCAAGAACGATAAAATCTACAGGCACATAATTCCTATTTGCAACAATAAGAACATCATTAATTATTCTCATAGGTTTCTTAATAGTGGAAGCCGCAAGGTGCAAGTTTAGAGAGCAATCATCAAAATCACGGAAATCTAGCAGATCACACAAAGTTTTGGGAATAGTGGAAACACTAGCACCCAAATCACATAAAGCATAAAATTCATGATCCTTAATCTTAATTTTAATAGTTGGTTCCCACTCATCATAAAGTTTTCTACGGATAGAGACTTCCAACTCAAGTTTTTCCTCATAAGATTGCATCAAGGCATCAACGATATGTTTGGTAAACGCTTTATTTTGACTATAAGCATGAGGAGAATTTAGCGCGGATTGCAACAAGGAAATACAACCAATTAAAGAGCAACTTTAATAATTAAATTCCTTGAAATCCAAAATAGTGGGTTTAGCAACATCTAGGGTTTTACTTTCTTCAATCCCACTTTTATCAATTTTAGCATCAAGATCTAAAAACTCCGAATTTTTAGAACGCCTTCTAGGTAAAGGTAGATCATAATCAGTCCCATCATTATCAAGATTCATATTTCAAAAAAAAGATTTAATAGGAGATACATCAATAACTTTTAGATCATCATCTTTATTTTCATGGAAATTGGAAGAACACGCTTTAATAAAGGCATCTTTCGTAGCACGCATCCTAGCGGTTCTTTCCTTGCACTCATCAATGGATATTCTCATGGTTTTGAGAGACTCATTGATATCATGCTTAGGAGGGATAGATTTAAGCTTTGAAGAATCAACATCAGGAGAAATTCTATCAACTTTCTTAGCCAATTCATCAACTTTAAGCAATTTTTGCTTCAAGCAAAGCATTAAAATTCTTTTGCGAATTCATAAACTCTTTAACACTAGTCTCAAATTCAGAGGGCATCTTATTAAAATTTCCATAAGAGTTGTTGTAGGAATTTCCATAATTATTAGAAGTATTACTAGGATAAGGCCTAGGATTAAAGTTCCCTCTATCTGGCGTTGTTACCAAAATTATTCCTACCAACAAAATTCACATCCATAGATTCGTTATTGTTTTCAATCAAAGTAGACAAAGGCATATCATTAGGATTAGAAGAAACACTCTTAGTAGCAAATAATTTCATAAGTTCATCCATCTTTCCACTCAAAACATTGATTTCTTTTATCGCATGCACTTTTTTATTAGTAGACCTTTCAGTGTGCCATTGAAAATAATTAACCATAATATTATGAAGGAGTTTAGTAGCGTATCCTAAAGTGATTTCCATGAAAGTGCCTCCCGCGGCCGAATCTAAAAGGTTTCTAGAAGCAAAATTCAATCCGGCATAATTTTTTTGTATAATCATCCACAAATTCAAACCATGAGTAGGGAAATTACGTATCATTAATTTCATCCTCTCCCAAGCTTGTGCAACATGTTCATGATCAAGTTGCTTAAAATTCATAATATCGTTTCTAAGAGAGATGATCTTAGCGGGAGGAAAATACTTAGAGATAAAAGCATCTTTCCACTTGTTCCAAGAATCAATACTATTTTTAGGCAAAGACGAAAACCAGGCTTTAGCACAATCTCTAAGTGAAAAAGGAAATAGCTAGGAAGGCCGGCGAATTGATCTTTCATAACAAGATTCAATAAAGCAGTATTGATTTCACAAGATTCAGTATTCGCAAGAGGAGCAATTGGAGTGCTAAGGAAATCATTATTGTTGGTATTGGTAAAGTCACACAATTTGGTATTATCTTGAGTCATCGTGACAAGCAAGCAAACCAACACACAAGCGAACAAAAAGCAAGCGCAAAGAAAGGCAAACGGAAAAGAGAGGGCGAATAAAACGGCAAGGGTGAAGTGGGGGAGAGGAAAACGAGAGGCAAATGGCAAATAATGTAATGCGAGAGATAAGGGATTGTGATGGGTACTTGGTATGTTGACTTTTGCGTAGACTCCCCGACAACGGCGCCAGAAATTCTTCTTGCTACCTCTTGAGCTTGCGTTGGATTTCCCCGAAGAGGAGAGGATAATGCAGCAGAGTAGCGTAAGTATTTCCCTCAGTTTTTGAGAACCAAGGTATCAATCCAGTAGGAGGACACGCCAAGAAGTCCCTCGTACCTACACAAAACAAATAGCTCAACGCAACCAACGCGGTTAGGGTTTGTCAATCCCTTCACGGTCACTTACGAGAGTGAGATCTGATAGAGATGATAGGTAATATTTTTGGTATTTTTGGTATAAAGATGCAAAGTAAAATAAAAAGAAAAGTAAAAAAGCAAAGCAATAATAAAGTGATGGAAGATTGATATGATAGAGAATAGACCCGGGGGCCATAGATTTCACTAGTGGCTTGTCTCAAGAGCATAAGTATTTTACGGTGGGTGAACGAATTATTGTTGAGCAATTGACAGAATTGAGCATAGTTATGAGAGTATCTAGGTATGATCATGTATATAGGCATCACGTCCGAGACAAGTAGACCGACTCCTGCCTACATCTACTACTATTACTCCACTCATCGACCGCTATCCAGCATGCATCTATAGTATTAAGTTAATGAAAATAGATTAACGCCTTAAGCAAGATGACATGATGTAGAGGGATAAATTCATGCAATATGATAAAAACCCCATCTTGTTATCCTCGATGGTAACAATACAATATGTGCCTTGCTGTCCCTTCTGTCACTGGGATAGGACACCGCAAGATTGAGCCCAAAGCTAAGCACTTCTCCCATTGCAAGAACTACCAATCTAGTTGGCCAAACCAAACGGATAATTCGAAGAGACTTGCAAAGATAACCAATCATACATAAAAGAATTCAGAGAAGATTCAAATATTGCTCATAGATAATCTTGATCATAAACCCACAATTCATCGCTCTCAACAAACACACCGCAAAAAGAAGATTACATCGAATAGATCTCCACGAGAGGGGAGAACATTGTATTGAGATCCAAAAAGAGAGAAGAAGCCATCTAGCTACTAACTATGGACCCGAAGGTCTGAGGTAAACTACTCACACTTCATCGGAGAGGCTATGATGATGTAGAAGCCCTCCGTGGTGGATTCCCCTTCCGTCGGAGCTCCGGAACAGGCCCTAAGATGGGACCTCATGGATACAGAAAGTTCCGGCGATGGAATTAGGTTTTTGTCTCCGTATCTGATCGTTCGGGGGTACGTAGGTATATATAGGAGGAAGAAGTACGTCGGTGGAGCAACAGGGGGCCCACGAGGGTGGAGGGAGCGCCAGGGGGGAGGGCGCGCCCCCTACCTTGTGCCTTCCCTGTTGGTTGCTTGATGTAGGGTCCAAGTCTCCTGGATCTTGTTTGGTGAGAAAATCACGTTCCCGAAGGTTTCATTCCATTTGGACTCCGTTTGATATTTCGTTTCTTCAAAACTCTGAAATAGGCAAAAAACTGCAATTCTGGGCTGGGCCTCCGGTTAATAGGTTAGTCCCAAAAATAATATAAAAGTGGAAAATAAAGCCCAATATGGTCCAAAACAATAGATAATATAGCATGGAGCAATCAAAAATTATAGATACGTTGGAGACGTATCAGGTGGAATTGCGCAAATTTAACAAGTTTGTCGAGAATAGTAAACAGGAAAGCAAAGATAAGTTGGTAGCCTAGGGAGCTGCAGACGGGGTCGGCAAAACGGCGGAGTCGGCGGTGTCGGTTGGTGGAGCGGCCGGCTGGTCAGTCTCCGCTTGGTTGCCTTCAGCAGCAGTCGGCTAGCTCGAGCGCGGCTCGTTGCTAGAGGCGCGGTCGAGCTGAGACTGGCCGGCCGCTTCAACCTCTGGCGCCTCCTCTCCACTTTCCTCGTCCTCCTCGTTTTCTCCCTCGTCGCTGGAGTCGATCACTTCGGCCGAGTCTTCGCCATCCTCCGGGTTCAGCCCGAACCACTCCGGCGGCGCCGCGGCGCCGTTCTCGGTCAGCTCTGGGATGAAGATGTTGGTATTGGTGTACTCGGCGATCGTTGTGGCACGCCTTACGAGGTCCCCCTCCACCGCCGCCAGCTCCTCCTGGGCCTCCATCCGAAACATGGCCAACTGGGCTAAGTTTAGCCCAGGGTACCACGCCTTGACAAACTCCAATGCCCAGAGTGCTCCGGCCCGGGCCAAGGAGCCCTTCGAGGCCTCAAGACGGCCGGTCGCCACCTCCAGCCAGTCGGCAATTCGACTGGGAGTACACGAAGCCGGCATGTCTGGCCACAAGGCGGAATTGGCCTGCGCCCCGACGCGGTGAAGACGGCGCAGGATCCGATGAGCCGGTCGAAGACGGGTCTCAATGCTGAGAAGTTGTTCGCTGAGGGTCCGAGGGGCATTGGCAGCAATCTGCGCACCTTTCGCCCTCCTCTCCTCGCGGCCAGCCTCAATGGCCTGGTTGGCGGCGCCAGAGTGACCAGGGAAGAAGTCTGCTCAATTAAAAAGCAAAGTCAGAAGTCAGAAGTCGGCCCGATGGGCTGCCGGCAACCCAAAGAAAAAAGAAAAGAAGAAGCTTACCGTCAACCATGTCTTCATTCTGGCCGAAGCCGGCAGTCAGCATTGCCTCCTTGTGAGTCCAGGCGGAGCGCTCGGTCTCGAACTCAGCAAGGAGGCTGATCTCCTTGTCCTCCGCTTCCTTCTGGACCTTATTGAGAAGCTCCGCCTGCTCTGCTAGCTCCTTGACCAGCCGGTCACGCTCCTGGTCTAGTTCGTTGCACTCCGCCTCCTTGGCGCGCAACGAGGTGTTGGCTTCGCCCAGCTGCTGCTGCATGGTAGCGTTGGCCTCTGCAAGTACAAAGAAAGAAAAAGATGTCAGCAACCAACAGAAAAAAGTACAGTCGCTGAGGAGATCCGGCTCGACTGCTCAGCAGTCGGCCCGAATCTCGGGGACTACAGCCCGCGGGCGCGCTGTCGCGCCCCCGCGGAGAAGAAACTTATCAACATCAACAAAGAAAAAGCAGTTGCCGGGGAGATCCGACCCAACTGCTCAACAATCGGCCCGAATCTCGGGGACTACAGCCCGCGGGTGCGCCAGTGCGCCCCCGCGGAGAGAGAAGACAAAGACTTACTCCGGCTTTCCGACAAGTCGGCGGTCCGCTGATCCAGCTCCTGGATGTTGGAGTTGAAGGCGGCCACACAAAGTTTATGGTAATCCTGTGATGAAGATATCAAACAATGTTAGTACTTGGAACTCGCCGATTAGAGTTCCGAGCCGACCTTCTGGCCGCCCGAAACTCGAGGACTACACCGCAGGCGCTTGGTGCGCCTCACGAGAAGCACAAGAAGTAGAGACAAAAAGAAACATACCCGGATGGCCTCTCGCGAGTCCAAGAACGCCGTGTTGCAGCGCTTGAGAGCATCGGCCTCGGCCCGGAGTTTGGCTTGGACGTCAAGAAGCGCCCGATTCAAAGAGCCCGTCCCGCCTCCTCGCACCCAATCAGTGGGCACGGTGCTGGACGCCTCGGCGTCTGGGATCGAGGAGCTCATAGCACCGGTATCCAGCGGGCGTGGCGCCGAAGCCGCCTTTGCAAGCCGGCAGTGTGATGGAGTGCGGACCTCAGGAGTCGGGCCCGTCACCATCTCGTTTCCGGCTGGCGGCACCAACGGCTCCGACGGCTGCTCGCCTTGCGCATCTCCAGACGGCGGCGGTGGAGGCACGATCACGTCCGGCAAGACGGCATCACCGCCATCCCTCTCCATGACCGGGTGCTCGTCGCCGGCTCCTCCAGTCGGCGCCACGAATTCTGGCGATGGCGTCACGGAGTTCAAAGGAGTGACGAGTAGCGGCTCCCGGCGGTGCGCGGCCTCTTCAAGCCGCTCCTTCGCCATGGCGGCAGCCTCGGCCTCCTCCAGCTTCTTCAGTGCGGTGGCCTCCACCTTGTCCGCCTCCGCCTTCTCCAGACGGGCGGCTTCTTGATCCTCACGCGCCTCCTGCGCATTTTGCTCCATCACCTCCCGGAGATCGGCAGCCGGATTGATTCACCGGGTGGTGGTGGAGGTCTCCGCTGATCCAATGACGGAGGCGGCGGCCGACTTCTCAAGAGAGAGTGGGGCCCTAGATCAAGGGAAGCAAAGCGAAGAAACCCAAACAAGATCAGCAAGGAAGGAGAAAGTACAAGAGGAAGTCAGTACTTATGCGGAAACAAGCTGCGGCTCCTTCACCACCTTACGGAAGCGGATGGCTTTTGTGGCCGCTTCACCCCGCTAGGTCACCACGGCTGAGCCCTTGGGCTTCTTCGGCCGGCTGCCGAACAAGCTCGGCGCGGCCCTGCGCTTTTGTGCACCACCTCGGGCAACCGGTGCGGCAAACGAGCTCGCGCCCTGCGCGTCAGACCCCCGCTGGCGGCGCGGGGTGACTTCCCCCGCATCATCATCTGGCCAGTCCTCGAGGCCGGCTCCGAGCCCTGAGCCGCCTGCTTCGCGCCCCCTCCCTCGACGTCGTCCTCCAAAGCCGCCGCCCTCAAGTCGGGTTCATCCATGTCCCTCTCCGCCCGGTCGGGGACAAATTGATGCTCCGGCCCAGCGGCGCCGACTGCCGGCTGGAGAAGGGGGATCTGTTCAAAGGCCGATTGGTCGGGTTGGATAATCAGAACTCGGCAACAAAAAGACAGAGAGAGAAGGAAATGTAACTTACCATAGGCGGGGGGGTCGGCGCGTGAGTACGGCTCCTTGCTGAACCGCCACTCTTCGATGAGCTAGAAGTTCGCAAGGTAGTTCACCATATGAGCTACCTCTGCGTCAGGCATCTCCTTGGTGCACAGCCGGCTTGGGTCTCGATGCCCGCTCATCTGACTGATCATGTGAGGGCGGCCCTGGAGCGGGAGCACCCGGCGTGCCACGAAGGCGGACAGCAAGTCGGGCCCGGTCAGGCCCTCAGACTGTGTCAGCACCCGGAGCCGCGCGATGGCGGTGGCTCTGGAAGGCGACAGTGTCTTGGCCCGGTACGACCAGTTGGGCCGCCTCCCAGCCGGCGAACCGGCTGCGTAAGCCGGCTGGTTGACCCAGTCACCCTCCGCGAAGATGCTCTTCACGTAGAAGTACGACCGCTACCACATTGATAACCCACAAGTATAGGGGATCGCAACAGTTTTCGATAAGTAAGAGTGTCGAACCCAACGAGGAGCTAAAGGTAGAACAAATATTCCCTCAAGTTCTATCGACCACCGATACAACTCTACGCACGCTTGACGTTTACTTTACCTAGAACAAGTATGAAACTAGAAGTACTTTTGTAGGTGTTTTTGGATAGGCTTGCAAGAAAATAAAGAGAGCGTAAATAAAAGCTAGGGGCTGTTGTAAGTAAAGACACAATAAAGTAAATATAGCGAGTGTGGAAAAGTGGTGGTAGGAGTTGTGAAATTGTCCCTTAAGCAATTGATTACTTTACTAGACCGATAGCAAGTATTATGTGGGAGAGGCCACTGCTAGCATGCCATCCCTTACTTGGAATTCTATGCACTTATGATTGGAACTATTAGCAAGCATCCGCAACTACTAATGTTTATTAAGGTAAAATCCAACCATAGCATTAAGATATATTGGTCCCCCTTCAATCCCGTATGCATCAATTTCTATGCTAGGTTGAAGCTTCTTTCACTCTTGCCCTCCAATACATAGTCCTATCAACATACAACTAACCCTAAGGTGTGATCCACGCGCGCGCTCATATGGTGGGCACCAAAGGACAACAACATAACCACAAGCAAATTAAATCAATCATAGCAATTCATCAACCACCGGTAGGACAAAGAAAATCTACTCAGACATCATAGGATGGCAACACATCATTGGAAAATAATATGAAGCATAAAGCACCATGTTCAAGTAGAGGGTACAGCGGGTTGCGAGAGAGTGGACCGGGTTAGATAGAGGGGGGAAGGTGATGGAGATGTTGGTGAAGATGGCGGAGGTGTTGGTGAAGATCGCGGTGATGATGATGATGGCCACGGCAGCGTTCCGGCACCACCGGAAGAGAAGGGGAGAGGGGGCCCCTTCGTCTTCTTCTTCCTTGACCTCCTCCCTAGATGGGAGAAGGGTTTCCCCTCTGGTCCTTGGCCTCCATGGCATGGGAGGGGTGAGAGCCCCTCCGAGATTGGATCTGTCTCTCTGTCTCTCTCTGTTTCTACATTCTCTTCTGCTACCCTTTCACCGTTTCGTATATATATGGAGATCCGTAACTCTGATTGGACTGAAACCTTCGCCGTGATTTTTTTACCAAAAATTATCTTTCTTGCAGCCGAAGAAGGGCATCAACCACCTTACGGGTGGCCCATGAGGGTTAGGGGCGCGCCCTGGGGGTAGGGCGCGCCCCCCTACCTCGTGCCGACCTCGGACACCGTTTCGCGATGATCTTTCTTCCAGACTTTCCAAATATTCCAAAAAAAATCTCTGTCCGTTTTTATCCTGTTTGGACTCTGTTTGATATGGATATTCTGTGAAACCAAAAACATGCAACAGACAGGAACTGGCACTGGGCACCGGATTAATATGTTAGTCCCAAAAATAGTATAAAAAGTTGCCAAAAAGTATATGAAAGTTGAAAAATATTGGCATGGAACAATCAAAAATTATAGATACGACGGAGACGTATTAGCATCCCCAAGCTTAATTCCTGCTCGCCCCTCGAGTAGGTAAATGATAAAAAAGATAATTTTGATGTGGAATGCTACCTAGCATAATCTTGATCATATGTCTAATCATGGCATGAATATTAAGACACGAGTGATTCAAAGCAATAATCTATCCTTTGACATAAAAACAATAATACTTCAAGCATACCAACCAAGCAATTATGTCATCTCAAAATAACATGGCCAAAGAAAGTTCATCCCTACAAAATCATATAGTTTAGTCATGCTCCATTTTCGTCACACAAGAATGCTCTCATCATGCACAACCCCGATGACAAGCCAAGCAATTGTTTCATACTTTAGAAATCTCAAACCTATAAAATTTCACGCAATATATGAGCGCGAGCCATGGACATAGCACTATGGGTGGAATAGAATATGATGATGGGGGTTGTGTGGAGAAGACAAAAAAGGAGAAAGTTTCACATCAACGAGGCTAATCAATGAGCTATGGAGATGCCCATCAATTGATGTTAATGCAAGGAGTAGGGATTGCCATGCAACGGATGCACTAGAGCTATAAGTATATGAAAGCTGAAGCTGAAACTAAGTGGGTGTGCATCCAACTTGCTTGCTCATGAAGACCTAGGGCATTTGAGGAAGTCCATCGTTGGAATATACAAGCCAAGTTCTATAATGAAAATTCCCACTAGTATATGAAAGTGATAACTCAAGAGACTCTCTATATGAAGAACATGGTGCTACTTTGAAGCACAAGTGTGGTAAAAGGATAGTAACATTGCCCCTTCTCTCTTTTTCTCTCATTTTTTTATTTTCTCCTTTTTATTATTATTATTATTATTTTATTTTATTTTTGGTGGGCTTATTTGGCCTCTTTTTTTATTTGGGCTTCTTTGGCCTCTTTTGTTTTGATAACCTCACATGGGATAATGTTCTAATAATGATGAGCATCACACTTTTATTTACTTACAACTCAATATTACAATTCGATATCTAGAACAAAGATATGACTCTATATGAATGCCTCCGGCGGTGTACCGGGATGTGCAATGATCTAGCGTAGCAATGACATAAAAAGCGGACAAGCCATGAAAACATCATGCTAGCTATCTTACGATCATGCAAAGAAATATGACAATAAATGCTCAAGTCATGTATATGATGATGATGGAAGTTGCATGGCAGTATATCTCGGAATGGCAATGGAAATGCCATAATAGGTAGGTATGGTGGCTGTTTTGAGGAAGATATAAGGAGGTTTATGTGTGAAAGATCGTATCATATCATAGGGTTTCGATGCACCGGCGAAGTTTGCAGAACTCTCAATGTGAGAAAGGGCAATGCATGGTACCGAAGAGGCTAGCAATGATGGAAGGGTGAGAGTGCGTATAATCCATGGACTCAACATTAGTCATAAAGAACTCACATACTTATTGCAAAAATCTACAAGTCATCAAAAACCAAGCACTACACGCATGCTCCTAGGGGGATAGATTGGTAGGAAAAGACCATCGCTCGTCCTCGACCGCCACTCATAAGGAGGACAATCAAAGAACACCTCATGTTTTAAATTTGTTACATAACGTCTACCATACGTGCATGCTACGGGACTTGCAAACCTCAACACAAGTACTTCTCAATTTCACAATTACTCAACTAGCACGACTCTAATATCATCACCTTTATATCGCAAAACTATTGCAAGGAATCAAACATATCATATCAGCGATCTACAAGTTTTATGTAGGGTTTTATGACTAACCATGTGAATGACCAGTTCCTATCATCTCTTTGAATAGATATAAGTGAAGCAATAGAGTTTAATTCTTTCTACAAAAGAAATTCCCACGCTCTAACAAATATAAGTGAAGCAAAAGAGCATTCTACAAATGGCGGTTGTCTATGTAAAGAGAAATAGGCAATCCAAGCTTCAAATGATATAAGTGAAGCACATGAAGCATTCTATAAAGCCATACTCAAAAGATTTAAGTGAAGTGCAAAGAGCATTCTATGAATCAACCAAGGACCATCTCATACCAGCATGGTGCATAAAAGAAAAATGAAAACTAAATGCAAAAGACGCTCCAAGATTTGCACATATCACATGAATGAAACAAATCCGAAAACATACCGATATTTGTTGAAGAAAGAGGGGATGCCTTCCGGGGCATCCCCAAGCTTAGACGCTTGAGTCTCCTTGAATATTTACTTGGGTTGCCTCGGGCATCCCCAAGCTTGAGCTCTTGCCTCTCTTCCTTATTCTCACATCGAAACCTTCTCGATCATCGAACATTTCATCCACACAAAACTTCAACAGAAAACTCAGTAAGATTCGTTAGTATAATAAAGTAAATCACTACTCTAAGTACTGTTGCAAACCAATTCATATTTTGTTTTTGCATTGTGTCTACTGTAATATAACTTTCGCACCGGTATCCAGCGGGCGTGGTGCCGAAGCCGCCTTTGCAAGCTGGCGGCGCGATGGAGTGCGGACCTCAGGAGTCGGGCCCGTCACCATCTCGTTTCCGGCTGGCGGCACTGGCGGCTCCGTCGACTGCTCGCCTTGCCCGTCTCCAGACGGCGGCGGTGGAGGCACGATCACGTCCGGCAGGACGGCATCACCGCCATCCCTCTCCATGACTGGGTGCTCATCGCCGGCTCCTCCAGTCGGTGCCACGAATTCTGGCGGTGGCGACACGCAGTTCAAAGGAGTGACGAGTAGCAGCTCCCGGTGGCGCGAGGCCTCTTCAAGCCGCTCCTTCGCCGCGGCAGCAGCCTCGGCCTCCTCCAGCTTCTTTAGTGCAGCGACCTCCGCCTTGTCCGCCTCCGCCTTCTCCAGACGGGCGGCTTCTTGCTCCTCGCGCGCCTCCTGCGCATTTCACTCCGTCGCCTCCCGGAGATCGGCAGCAAGATCGATTCGTCGGGTGGTGGTGGAGGTCTCCGCCGATCCAATGACGGAGGCGGCGGCCGACTTCTCAAGAGAGAGCGGGGCCCTAGATCAAGGGAAGCAAAGCGAAGAAACTCAAACAAGATCAGCAAGGAAGGAGAAAGTACAAGAGGAAGTCAGTACTTACGCGGAAACCAGCTGCGGCTCCTTCACCACCTTATGGAAGCGGATGGCTTTTGAGGCCGCTTCACCCCGCTAGGTCGCCGCGGCCGAGCCCTTGGGCTTCTTCGGCCAGCTGCCGAACAAGCTCGGCACGGCCCTGCGCTTTTGTGCACCACCTCGGGCAACCGGCGCGGCAGACGAGCTCGTGCCCTGCGGGTCGGAGTCCCGCTGGCAGCATGGGGCGACTTCCCCCGCATCGTCATCTAGCCAGTCCTCGAGGCCGGCTCCGAGCCCTGAGCTGCTTGCTTTGCCGCCCCCTCCCTCAGCGTCGTCCTCCAAAGCCGCCGCCCTCAAGTCAGGGTCATCCATGTCGCTCTCCGCCTGGTCGGGGAGAAATTGACGCTCCAGCCCTGCAGCGCCGGCTGCCGGCTGGAGAAGGGGGCTCTGTTCAAAGGCTGATTGGTTGGGTTGGATAAGCAGAACTCAGCAACAAAAAGAGAGAGAGAAGGAAAGGTAACTTACCATAGGCGGGGGGTCGGCGCGTGAGTACAACTCCTTGCCGAACCGCCACTCTTCCATGAGCTTGCAGTTCGCAAGGTAGTTCACCATATGAGCTACCTTTGCGTGAGGCATCTCCTTGGTGCACAGCCGGCTTGGGTCCCGATGCCCGTTCATCTGACAGATCATGTGAGGGCGGCCCTAGAGCGGGAGCACCCAGCGCGCCACGAAGGCGGACAGCAAGTCGGGCCCGGTCAGGCCCTCAGACTATGTCAGCACCCAGAGCCGTGCGATGGCGGCGGCTCCGGAAGGCGACAGTGTCTTGGCCCGGTACGACCAGTTGGGCCGCCTCCCAGCCGGCGGACCGGCTGCGTATGCCGGCAGGTTGACCCAGTCACCCTCCGCGAAGAAGATCTTCACGTAGAAATACGACCGCTACCACATTGATAACCCACAAGTATAGGGGATCGCAATAGTTTTCGATAAGTAAGAGTGTCGAACCCAACGAGGAGCTAAAGGTACAACAAATATTCCCTCAAGTTCTATCGACCACCGATACAACTCTACGCACGCTTGACGTTTACTTTACCTAGAACAAGTATGAAACTAGAAGTACTTTTGTAGGTGTTTTTGAATAGGCTTGCAAGAAAATAAAGAGAGCGTAAATAAAAGCTAGGGGCTGTTGTAAGTAAAGACACAATAAAGTAAATATAGCGAGTGTGGAAAAGTGGTGGTAGGAGTTGTGAAATTATCCCTTAAGCAATTGACTACTTTACTAGACCGATAGCAAGTATTATGTGGGAGAGGCCACTGCTAGCATGTCATCCCTTACTTGGAATTCTATGCACTTATGATTGGAACTATTAGCAAGCATCCGCAACTACTAACGTTCATTAAGGTACAACCCAACCATAGCATTAAGATATATTGGTCCCCCTTCAATCCCGTATGCATCAATTTCTATGCTAGGTTGAAGCTTACATCACTCTTTCCCTCCAATACATAGTCCTATCAACATACAACTAACCCTAAGGTGTGATCCACGCGCGCGCTCATATGATGGGCACCAAAGGACAGCAACATAACCACAAGCCAATTAAATCAATCATAGCAATTCATCAACCATCGGTAGGACAACGAAAATCTACGCAGACATCATAGGATGGCAACACATCATTGGAAAATAATATGAAGCATAAAGCACCATGTTCAAGTAGAGGGTACAACGGGTTGCCGGAGAGTGGACCGCTGTAGATAAAGGGGGGAAGGTGATGGAGATGTTGGTGAAGATGGCGGAGCTGTTGGTGAAGATCGCAGTGATGATGATGATGGACACGGCGGCGTTCCGGCGCCACCGGAAGAGAAGGGGAGAGGGGGGCCCTTTGTCTTCTTCTTGCTTGACCTCCTCCCTAGATGGGAGAAGGGTTTCCCCTCTGGTCCTTGGCCTCCATGGCATGTGAGGGGCGAGAGCCCCTCCGAGATTGGATATGTCTCCCTGTCTCTCTCTGTTTCTGCGTTCTCTTGTGTTGCCCTTTCCACTACAAAAAAAAGACACATCCGTGACATTTTGGGCCGAACGAAAAAATTTATGTCATACATATGACACTTCTATGACGATAATTGTGACAAAACCCGGTATCATCATTGATGTGGTGGGATCCTACTTCTATGACAAAAAATCATGACAGAAAATGGGCTTTTCGTCCTGGGCGGGCCGGAGATGCAGCTGCATGACATTCTTTGGGCCTTCCATGACGGAAAAAACCGTGGTAGAAGCAAGGGCGAAGAAAATTTCGGGGAGTTGCCGGTTACGGTGGGAGGTCGGGGGCCGAGTGATGCGCGTTTCTGTCGTACACGTGCGAGGTGTTGGCTCTAACTTAACCCGAGCGAGGCGTTGGGCTCTAACTGAACCCGAGCGATTGCACTGTAGGCTACGCGTTACTGAACCCGAGCGATCGATCGATGGCTGTTAACTGAACCCGATCGAGTGATTCCTTCGCTACTGCTGCTAATTGAAGCCGATCGATGCTGCCTCTGGGATGAACAGTGAGCGTTGCGGGGGGGTTTGGATGAACAGTGAGCGGTGGCGTTGCCTCTGGATGAACAGGACCCCGTGGTGTGGAGGGATGGATGAACAGTAGATGGTGGAGGGGTGCCCGTGGAGGGGTGGTTGAACAGGACCCCGTGGTGTGTAGGGCTGGATGAACAGTAGACGGTGGAGGGGTGCCCGTGGAGGGGTGGTCGAACAGTAGCCGGTAGAGTAGCGCGTGGTGGAGGCTGGGTGAACAGGAGCCCGTGGAGGCTGGAGGAGGTCGACGGTAGCCCGTGGAGGCTGGAGGAGGTCGACGGTGGAGATGAACAGTATCCCGTGGAGTCCCGTTTTGCGGTACGCCACACCCGTCCCGATAAACAGGACCCCCGTTTCGACCGTAGCGCTCCAACACAAGTCTGTTTCGTCCGTTTTGCGGTACGCCACACCCCTCCTGATCAACAGGACCCCCATTTCGACCGTAGGAGGTCCGTTTTGTCCGTTTTGTGGTACGCCACACCCCCCGATCAACAGGACCCCCGTTTCGACTGTAGGAGGTCCGTTTCGTCCGTTTTGTGGTACGCCACACCCCTACCGATCAACAGGACTCCCGTTTCGACCGTAGGAGGTCCGTTTCGTCCGTTTTGCAGTACGCCACACCCCTCCCGATCAACAGGACCCCCGTTTCGACCGTAGGAGGTCCATTTCGTCCGTTTTGCGGTACGCCACACCCCTCCCGATCAATAGGACCCCGTTCCGAACATGCCCGGTCGAACACAAGGCCGTTTCCTCCGTTCTGCGGTACGACAGGCCTCGTTTCCATCGCCTGTTCCGTCCATGCTGGTTGGCTCCCACGCGTTCCGTTGCCTCCCGATGAACACGACGCATTCCGTTGCCTCCCCATGAACACAACGCATTCCGTTGCCTCCCCATGAACACGACGACGACACTGTTTCTCTGTTCTGACTCAGCCATGTACACGAGCACTGGCCGTACGTATGCGCGAGTAGGCGTTTGAGACCCCGCCCGTATTTACACATACGTGGCCATATTTTATTTCTTGCACCCTGGCCGATGTACGTAAATGTACATGCTACGTGTGCGCCTCTACTACGACACGTGCGCGCCTCTACATCGACCAGTATGTACGTACACATTCGCGACCAGGATGACAACGCTACGTACGCTTCGACCAGGTGGGTCCCGTATCGAGCACTTCCTTACTGCGAAGATGTAGCTGGGGTCCCAGCGGTGGGCGAATCGTTTTTTTGCCCGGACGCACTTCCTTGCGTGCGAAGGTCTAGCTGGTGGGTCCCAGCAGTCAGGGGGGCGAATCGTTTTTTTTTGCCCGGACGCACTTCCTTGTGTGCGAAGATGAAGCTGGTGGGTCCCAGCAGTCAGGGGGAAACGTTTTTTCCATGAAATACAGTGGCCCGTCTGGTGGGTCCCAGCTGTCAGGTGGAGGAATCATTATTCTCCGCGTAATAAGGAGGCACTTCCTTGTTGCGGCCGTGGACCCAAATGTCGGCCTCCACGCGTCTGATCCACGTCTGATGGAAGTCGTTCCTTGACCACGTTGACCAGGACACACCGAGAGCACCACGACGGTGGACGACGGCGAGGCCTAGGAAGGGGACGACGCGGAGCCGGGAAAGACGCGGCAGTGGAAGCCCGCGGAGAGGAGTACGAGGGTTCACTGGTTCGGCTGCGGTGTGAGGCTGCCGTCGCCGCAGGGCCTGGCCAGTGGTGGGAATAGTAGGGGGCGGTGAGGCCTCCGCGGCAGCATAGCCGGCCACGGGAGGCAGGAGCATGCGGCCCGACCGGCGCTGCTTTGGGCGGCTGGAGCAAGAAGATTAGAGGTTGAAGAAGCACTACAGCCGTTGGATGGACATCGTACGGTCATTGCAGCTAGAATTGTTCATATTGACTAAGTTGACAAAGCTCTCCGTCCCCGTCAACTTAGTTGGCCCACAAGTCATCCTCCAACTATGGTGGGTCCCAGCTAGCAGGGTGGGTATTCATTTTTTTGTGCGTAATAAGGAGGCACTTCTTTGCGTGCGAACATATAGCTGGTGGGTCCGACATGTCAGCGGGGGGAACGTTTTTTTCGCGAAATACAGAGGCCCTTCCGATGGGTCCCAGGTGGAGGAATCACTATTTTGTGCGTACAGTCCACGGCTGACGGATGTCGTTCATTGACCACGTTGACCAGGCCGCGCCAAGAGCACCATGGCGGTGGACGATGGCGAGGCCTAGGAAGGGAATGACACGGACTCGGGGAAGACTCGGCAATGGTTGCCCACGCGGTGGGGAGTACGAGGTTCTTGGTCGGCTGCCGCCCGGGAAAATAATAGGAGGTGTGGGTGAGTAGAGGAATGGCCTGGCCAGCAATGAAGTAGGGTGGGGCGGTGCGGCTGCGGCAAAGACAGCCGACCACGGAGGCGGAGCAGCAGTCCCACCGGAGCTAGTTTGGTTGGTCGGAGCAAGAAGATCAGATATTGAAGAAAGACGGCCGTTGGATTAACATCCAACGGTCATCGCTGCTAGAATCGTTAATGGACTAAGTTGAGAAAGCCAAAGTACACGTCAACCTAGTAGACCCACAAGTCAGCCTCCAAATCTGTCCCCAAATAAAGATACAGCCCAAAATTCCTAGCCAGATTCAAATTAATTTTAAATCTAAATATACCTTAATTTGAATTCAATGAAATTTTACCCGCACAAAAATAATGAAATTTAAAATATAAAAATCCGAAAGAAAACAGTATTTTGGAACTAATTGCCTGTTTGCTTTATTTTTTTCATTTTATAGCCCATTTATTATTACTTATAGCCCATTTCTTATTACTTATAGCCCATTTTCTGGGCAAAATGCATTCCTCCTTGTCTTGAAGATTTTCGGCCCAGCAGGGTGTAGAAAAGCAAGTAGGCCTATGTTGGTTATTCTGCAAAAAACAAAATAGCTGGCTAGCCATTTTTCAGAAAGGAAAAAAACAAACGGGGCTGGTCATATGCTAAACATATGAAATAAAAGCCTGGGCTAGACGGGCCACGGGTCCCGCGCAACCCAGTTGATACCCTTCTCCGTCCCGGAAAAACAAAATTACAGCGCGCTGCTGGGTCCCTACTGTCATCCTCACCATGTACAGTCATCTCCTTTTTCCTCTCGGTTGTTGACCATGTTGACAACACCGGAGGATGGTGCCGCGACGAGCGAACCAAGGCGGAGGACGATGGTGAGGCCTCGGACGGGAACGCACAGGAGCCGGGGAAGATCACAGCCAGCCGTGGGAGGCGGGAGCAGGCGGTCCCGCCGGCGCTGGTTTGGCATTGGCGGCTCGAGGAAGAAGAGATCAAGAAAGCGATGACGTTGAATGTCAATCCAACGGTCAAGGTTGGCACAATCGTTTTTTGACTGGACACCAAGTAGCATAATTTTTTATATATAGGAAGAAAACTGCCAGGAAAATGCGTTCATCTGTCGTCCTCCTCACAGGGAACGTTCGCCACATAAGTGACTAGCACCCTTGGTTTTTAACCGAGAGGTCCTGGGTTCGAGTCCGAGGAACTCTCAATTTTGTCCTCCTTCCTTCCTCATAAAAAAGGGAAAGAAAATCAAAGACTTGGGAAGGCGTACAGAACAAGCTAGTGTACCAGTAAAGAGAAGTTGCCGAGTTTTAGAAAAAGAAAGGCGTGCTTCGTAGCTGGTTTGAATCCAAACCTAGACTATGACTATATATGGTGCTATGCTACTCGCAAGTAATGAAACTGACATATCCAACGCTCGCTTCTCCTCTTCTCTACTTGCTCTGCCTAGCATCAGAAGCTCTGGCCGCAGCAACCATGTCCGCTGGCTGCTCGTCCACCTGCTCTTCAGCAGGCAACAACCAGATATGCGCCAAGTCACCACCCGTACCATCGCCTGTGGGTTTCTAAGACGCTCCAAAGCATCTATCCTGATATTTCTATTGCAGAGTTCCCTGAAGAATTGTCCCAACTCTGCAACTGCTCTGTATAAGTCAGGGTGGCCCAATCCTCTAAGGATAACAGGTAAAACCCTTTCAAGTAGGACGTGGCAGTCATGAGTTTTCAACCCTTGTACCTTGTTTCCATCTCAGACCGACTCTCCTTTCAGGGTTGGAAGCAAATCCATGTGGGAATCTCACACGTGACAGGACCTCGCAGAATTCTTTTGTTTTTACCTTGTCCAAGACGTACATAGCTGGTGCCATATCCCGTGGTTTACCTTCATCTTGCACCTACAAATCCTTTCTGATACCCAGGTGTGTCAAATCAATCCTAGATTTTAAGGTATCTTTCGTCTTGCCTTCAATGTTAAGAAGTGTGCGGATAATGATGTCACATATATTTTTCTCGATGTGCATCACATCAAGATTATGCCGCAGATCCAAATCTTTCCAATACTCCAAGTCCCACAAAGTGGACCTGCGGGTAAACAATAATCTCTCTTCTACCGTGCCACGCTTCCTTTTCCCGCTACCATTACCAGGATGGTTTCCTGGTGTAATATGCCTGAACTTCTCTAATTCCACTTGCAACTCATCGGCGGTGAGTCTCTTTGGCGCATCACAGTTTTCATGCTTTGCATTGAACACATGTCTTCAGTATTTTATAGGATGCGGCTTGTCCTTGGGAAGGAAACGGCGGTGTCCAATGTAACAGATCTTGCTAAGTATTGCGTATGACAATGATTCTGTCACAGTGAACACATGCATTGTAACCATGTGTCGCTCATACGACATAGTGCCCAAAGCTGGATAATCATGGATGCACCATATTACAACAGCAGGCAGAAAGAAATCAGCTGGTGGGCTGCTATATAGGTCTCGAGTGAGAACACCCTTCCATAGCTGTTGAAGTTCCTCCACAAGAGGCTCCTTGAACAAATCAAAATCCTTTCTAGGACCTTTTTGACCTGGGATGAGCAAGGCCATCATGTAGTTTGATTCTTTGGTGCAAACATTTGGAGGCATGTTGTAAGGGATAACAAGCACTAGCCACATGCTATATGTGGCGCTCTGGTGGCCAAATGGGTTAAATCCATCTGAAGCTAAGCCAAGTCTAATGTTTCTCGGGTCAAGAAAGAAACTCTTTGTGTTTATCATTGAAGCTTTTCCACTCACTACCATGAGATGGATGGCTCATTACATTCGATCTCTGTACTCCTGGTTCCTAGAATGCCACATTACATCCTCTCTTGTTTCAAAGATCATGAAACAACCTCTCGCAATCTTGGTGTAATTGGAAAATGTCTCGTAACATTATGAGGAATCCTCTTCACGGCATCGCCATCTTTCCATCTTGATGATTTGCATTTCGGCATTCACTTAAGTTGGCATAATCCTTCCTAATGTAACACAATTATTCTTACAAACATGGATCATATCATATCCAATTCCAACTGCACGAAGGAAATTCTTCATTTTTTGTAGGTGTGTGGCATCTCGACGATCTGGGTAAGATTTATGAAAGCAGCCAACATCGCATCGAATGATTTGTTGGTCATCCGCTCAGATGTCTTCACCTGAAGAAAGGTGACCATAGTTGAGAATACTGACAGCTTATTTCCTGGGTGACAACAACGTTGCATTGTTCCAACATGCGGGCCCACCGTTTTTCTTCTGCAGGTGAAAGTTCACGGAATGCACAAGCATTCCGTAGCATTGTTTCAATGTTGGTCAAACTCACTGGCTCCGCCACCACCACCTCCTCCTCCTCTTCCACCTAAGCATCAGGCAGATCAAGATGGTGATCTCTTGCTTCCACGTAGTCAATAACATTGACATTCACAGCTTCACCATGATGAACCCACCTAGTATGTGACCGACATCCCATACAAGTGTAGATGATTTTGCACAGTTGACTGGGGTCTTGTAACTGAATTGATACAACTGCTACACGGGCAGAGCACGTCTGATTTTGGACCACCGTACTCAGCTCTGATAAAGTTCATGAAGTTTTCAACCCCCTCGACATATGCAGCGGAGAATCTTCGAGCAAAAGTTATCCAAGTTCTGTCCATCTGTTAGACATACAAATTAGTTCTTCTACTAGATATTACAGGAAAAACATATATGCTTTTTTATGAAGTCTAGAAAAAAAATACCTAGGTCGATGTCTAAAGCTATGGCAAGATATTTGGACGAGCAGATCTAAGTAACATAATATATGTAAAGCTAATTCAGCAAACAGATTTGAGTCCTAAATTATGGCAGGCTGTTTCAGCAGTCAATGAGGCCGAGCACACAGTCATCAAACTATCGAAGGCCATCGCAGCAACAAAGATCGAGTATAAAACGGTGTAGAGCTATTTCACCTAACAGATTGGCTACTAGACCATGGCAATCTACGTCACAATAAATATATGGCAGGATATTTTAGCAACTAATCGGCCTTGGCATGCCATCTCAGCTAAGCAGATTGAGTGCAGAACAGCGCAAGGAAGCTTCTTAAGCAGAGCATATTGACAGTAAACTACTTCGGCAAACAGTGAGATTAACAACGTCTATCATCTAACATTCAGCGCTACACCGGCATGAACAGGGCCTCAGTCTAGAATGCGCGTACCGTGGGAGAAGCTGACCGCCGTGCGTCTCCACACAACATCGCCAATGGTGGCGGCGCTGACCGCCGTGCGCCTCCACAAGAACCTAGACAGAGGTGGCGGCACAACTAGAGGACGGCAGTCTACGAGAGCGTACTGTGGGAGCGAGAGGATCGCCGTGCGTCCCCTCGACGAACCGCGGCGCCGACGTATCGGCGCGGCGGGAAGGGCGGCTTTGGCGGAGCGAATGGAGTGGAGGGCGACGGGGCGGTTTGGGGAATATTTGGCCGAAGGGTGGTTGAATCAGATTTGGGGGGAATTTTTGTGTGGGGGGGGGGGAGGGAGGATTTTCGCGCGGTGGGCGGGGGGAGTTTGGCGAATGGTCGGTTTCTCCAAGTGTAGTCCCACGTGTCAGTGAAGAGGCAAGCGAAGCATCGCCCGCTTGTGTGAGCCGTGTGCAGGACCGAACGTGTGTGGGGTGCAATGCGACCGCGACAGGAGTGCTGTGAGTGTACCGCATTTTTTCCTTTTAAACTAGGTGCTTCGCCCCCTCAAAAACAATTTGTTTCTTCACGCGATCCATCGATACTACTACGAGTAATCCGGTAATCCCGACTAAAACGGCACGGCCGGGTCTTTTCCCGCGCGCTATGCTGGGAGGTTGGCTTAGTTGGGTTTTTTATATTTGTCTCGGTTCAATAAAAAGCAGAGTTGGTGATGATGGTGTTCCTGTCATCCTGCAATATAGGCCGTCCGATCTATATCTAACGGATAGGAAGGAAACTATGACAATTTACCCGCACTCCTCTCCACATTATAAGGCTTTCCCTCGTTCATCCTTTTCTCCCACAAGATCTTGATCTTCTGTGCAACGCACGGGCATCTTGCTATTACTCCTACAATATGTATATTATTGTGAAAGTTCATATACACCGGCCGAGATTAATGCAAACACGGCAGATTTTCATTACATTTCGAACTTTTATAGGACAGAAAAATAAAAGAAACCCGACCCTAAACCTATTCTACAGCGGCGACCGACGTCCTCCATCTGCGATCTCTATGTACGGGGCGGGGTTCAAGACCCGTGAAGTGAAGGTGCGGTCTACGGCGAGGAAGAGTTGAACACGAGATACAGACTGGCCAGTTGGCACACCATGCCCTGCCGCCTCCCATGCCCTACTCATCCTCGGAGGAGTCCCCGACCTCGGCGGTGCCGGACGTTGGACGGCAGCAAGTAGGACGCGTGGCTGATGGTGCTCCCATCATCGGCCGCCAGCGTGGCCACCGGTTGTGCGGTCGCGTCCGCGTCTGCCACGCCGCTATGTAAGCGCCGCGAGAGGCGACTCGAGCGAGGGCGGCGACCTCGAGCTTCATCCCCGAAGACAAGCTCTCCCGCAGAGCGTTCGCACTTGCGTTCATGGCGGATGTGGTGCCAGGTAGGAGGACGATGCGCTATGGTGTGGAGGTTAGCGGGACGTTGCCGCTTTAAGTAGCGCATTCCAGTGAGGCCAAGCGTCCGGGTGCGTCATTAAGTCGCCGGAGTTGGTTCCTCGGGCACCGAGCCTCTTAAAGATGACATACGAACGGACGGCATGAATGCGGGCAGCTGGCGCCAGCTGGGAACGCACCGCGCGACGGCGCGGGGGACGAGGGCTTTGGTGTGCCAGGGTAGTCAGCTGCGGTCATGGCAACGTTGGAGATGCCCTTTGCTCAAATGCGATCCCCGCATGTCATTGAAAAAGCAAGACGACCCGGCATGGTCTCAGGTCCAGAAGATGCAGTTGGCCGCGCTACACCACTCCGCGGATGCGTCGCGGCGACCGTGCATCCTCGACGAGCCGGGTGTTGGGGTGTGTTTTGATTGTGGCCAAAGTGCACCTTACCAAAATTTTTGTCATGACCCAAAGATTGGTCTTTGTTTGGATGGTTGCCATTTTTTTGGCATGCCAGAGAACTCTAGCCAACTCTAGTTCATTTTTCTTGCCAATGTCGGCCAAATCATGGGCAACCAATACCTCAACCAAAATTTTGGTCATGACCCAAAGATTGGTCTTTGTTTGGATGGTTGCCATTTCTTTGGCATGCCAACGAACTCTAGCCAACTCTAGTTCATTTTTCTTGCCAATGTCGGCCAAATCATGGGCAATCAATACCTCAACCAAAAGTTTGGTCATGACCCAAAGATTTGTCTTTGTTTGGATGGTTGCCATTTCTTAGGCATGCCAATGAACTCTAGCCAACTCTAGTTCATTTTTCTTGCCAATGTCGGCCAAATCATGGGCAACCAATACCTCAACCAAAATTTTGGCTACCCAATGCTTTGATGGGGCAACCTTGGGCACAAACCAAACATACCGTTGGTCGTGCCACAACACTAACGCCACCCTCGACACACTGAAACCGACCGTGTCTAGCAATGATATGAGCGTGTTGCTCACCGCAGTCGCCGTGTCCAGAGGCGGTGCTGGAGCTACGCCCCATTGTTGGCCCAACGACCCACATGAACGGTTGTCGGTGGCGAGGAGGTCGTGGGCCAGCTCCTCCAATGGACTAGTCTGTGCTACGTCGTCCCGACGGGTGTGCCCCACATGTCGGTTTCCCTGTTTTCCCGGCCATATTCGAGCGTCAGTGCTCCGCATTGCGCATTAAGCCTTTCACTATGTAGGCCAAGCGAGACAACTTATTGTTTATTTGAGCCGTTCAAGTGTAATCATGTTGCATTTGCTTATTTCTCATTCCTCTCCAACCCTCTTCTCCATCGATCATGTCGCCTCCGCCGAGTCCATCCTCCCGCATGCCTCATTTGAACATTCCGCCGAGTATCATTCGCATGTACCCCACCCTAGTCCTCTTTCAATAGATCTCCGGACCCCGAGATGAAATCGAGAGGGAATTAGTGGGGCACGTGATACCTAAGGCGGATTCAAAATTTTGAACCGATGATCATAGCATCCGGGAATCATATATAAAGGGCATTCAATGTTCGTTTCGTTTTTGAACGTACAATATACTCCCTCCTATCCTTTCTACTTTACATATAAGTTTTATGTGTAGTCAAAGTATCTCTACTATGATAAAAAAGGTATGAACATTCAACAACGCCCGATCAATATTGTTAGATTCGTACGTACTCCTAGATTTGTACTCGAAATGGTTTCCAATTTGACTATTGACAAGATTAATAGTACATGAGATGTATAATGTGAAAATTATATCATTGGAAACTTCTTTCACATACGAAATTGACCGTATGCTTTGTGTAAGTTGCATGTCATATATTATTACTCTAACTTTTATGTAAGTTGCATGTCATATATTATCACTCTAACATTTGGTCAAAGTAGTATAGTGGAAGTGGATCCTCTGAAGTAGGTATCCCTGCCTTACCCTCCCTTTTGGTCACTTACTGGCGGACCCCATGCTTGCTAGGCCCCGTATGTCAGTTACTCAATGGGTTCGGCCACGTCAGGGGATCCTAATCTGTAGTATACTCCCTCTGTTTTTATTTATTCCACATGAAACGGAGGAAGTGGTGGTATAATAAATGACGCGGGCGGGGGAGGGGGAGGGACGTCGGTTTGCTCTCAACTGCGGTCCCACAAGCGAGCGAAAACGCAAGACGAAGCGCGTTCCATTCGGTGAGCGACATGGAGGGTCCAGTGTGCCGGGCTGCAACACGAATGCGACAAGAGTGATGTACAGTCAAAACCGATTGACTGGTCGTCACCGGAACCACTATTCACACTAGAACCTTCGCTGCTCGGCCTACGCCAGCCACTGCACTAAAACCACACCAAATCTCCAGCCCATTCCCCCACCTTTCGATCCCCTAGCCCGCATCAAGCATCCCCTAGTTCGCCGGAAAGCCATGGTGCGCCGCAAGATCACATACTACAAGATGCTGACGCCGGAGCACCGTGCAGAAATCACGGCGGCGGTCGGGCGCCACGCACCTCCGCTCCCAAGCTCGCTGCGGCGGGCCAATCCTCGAGTTCTTCGGAGCCAAGCTACGAGGAGGAGGAAGCCGATCCAATGTTCACCGCGGAGGCCGTGGCGCGAAGGCCCCGATGGGTATGAGACGATGGACGCCGACTTCGTGCGGCGTCCTCGAGTCCCCCATGGTGCAGGCGGACCAGCGGTTCAACATGGCGATACTAAAGGAGGACCGGCAGGCAGAGGCTCAACTCGACGCGGAGCGCGCGCATGCGCTGCCATCGAGGCTCTCCTGCAGGCGGAACCGGATGTCGTGGATATGAACCGGGCGGCAGAGGCTCAACTTGAGGCGGAGCGCGCGGATGCCGCTGCCATCGAGGCCCTCCTGCAGGCAGAACCGGACGTCCTGGACATGAACCGGGCGGCAGAGGCTCGACTCGACGTAGGGCACGCAGATGCCGCTCTCATCGACGCCCTCCTGCAGGCGGAACCGGACGTCCTGGACTTGAACCGGGCAGCGGAGGCTCGACTCGACGCGAGCGCTGCTGGATGCCGCCGCCATCGAGGCCCTCCTGCAGCGGAACCGGACGCCCTCGACTTGAACTGGCTGTGCTCGCCTGCGCAGAAGCGCCCAGACGCCTCCGCTTGAACGAGTAGCCGGAGGCCGAGGACAACCACGGTGCGGAGACACACGCCGGCAGCGACGGCTGGTTCATGGCCGGCAGCCAAAGACGACGAGGCCGTCTCTTTCGGCGAAAGCAAAGTGATAGTTTTTCTTTATGTTGTTGTTTTTATGGATCTTTGCTGTGTAAAATGTACTATATTTGTTATGCAAGTCACCGACTTGGGTCAGTCTACCAGTTCAGGCGTTCGGATGAATATCCTACGTCTCCTAACCCTTCTTTCCTTCTTCCTCACCTCTTCTTCTTCCCCAACAGACCACCGCACGGGCCGTACGGATACTCCCCAACAGGCGGTTAGGTAAACATACTCTATGAACGAAAATTATGTGTCAGCGATAGGATGGCTGAGTTTGGTTTGTTCACATGCGACAGCACGTGTCAGTGGGGGTGCGTTCACTTGGTTGGGTTTGCGGCGTGCAGGAGTGACTGTGTGAGGGTGCGGTGCGACCGCGGCGTGCAGGAGCGACCGTGTGAGGGTGCGGTGCGATCGCGACAGCCGTGCGCAAGTGTACCTCCTTCTCATTTGGAAAACTTTAGGCAAGCTTGGCAAAAATGTGTGGCGAAGTTTGGCAATGCAAGGCCTAGACTCAAACAGGATAAGTACATACGTACTAGGAGTACTAGTGTTAAAATAGAAAGGCGGGATTTTCCTTCGCGGTATTTAATCGATACAAATCCTCGTTTCACGTGTCAATTAATGCGTATTTTTTTCTCGAAAGACCAAAGAGCTAACCATCTCACTCATCATCGCTTGACCAATGCAGCGCCATGCAAACCAACCTTCTCACTTCCGCATGCATGCAGGGGATATTAATGTCCTTGGTTGCTAACCCCATCAATTTTGCCTCGATTAGTGTTAGTGGCCCTTTGCAAATTGTAATTTTGATATACTGGCCTTGTGTACAAAAAATGGAGGTAGTAACTATATTTGACTTCCTTCCCCATTGCGGTGACGTCGACGATATTTTTTTTGTGGTTTGGCGAAGTGCGTTCGACGGAGAACACCATTGAGGGAGACCATGGTAAGTCATTCGCAAGTGCCGCCTGCAAGCCGAGACAACCGCCTTATTTGCATCCAGGAAGTCATTTACTAGTACTACTACTAGGAGTACTAGTGCGGTGAGATGGTTTCTCGAAGAAGACGATGGAGAAGCAGAGTCAGCGAAGAGTGAAATGATGGTTGCTTCGTCCGTGCTTTGTGATTTGACGCCTCACTGCTTTGTGATTTGTGATAGAAGGGACAGGGGAGTAGACTCTGTGCTCTATATTGTACTACATGCGTCCAAGCATGGGAGAAAGAGGAGAGACGTTGCATTTTTCTATTCCTTCAATCAATCAATCAGGGAGCTTCGGTTCCATCTTTTTGGCTTTGGCAACACCGTCCACAATGGTCCATGATGCCAAAAGCTATTTTCACATTTGGCTACACATTGTGGATGCCCTTAACCGTACCACTTGGTTTTACTCCTGTGTGCTATCTATACAAATATCAATTATATTGATCTAAAAAATTATAGAATCAAGATTAGTAAAAAGGAGGTGATTTTGCCGCGCTGATGCTGGTTTGCTAACATGCGGTCCCACGTGTCGGTGCTTTACCAAGCCGATCCGCGTCCCACATGAGGCAGAACAACGGCAGAAGCAACACGTGGTTAAGTTGAAGAAGATGAGGGAGAAGCAGATTCAGCAACGAGTGAAATGATGGTTGCTTCGTCCCTCCAACTTCTTTTTTTTAGCATTATTACGTCGTTCCTCCAACTTATTAACTGCGGGAAAGGTGCAGCTTTGTGATTTGACGCCTCATTGCTCATCCGGTGCCATCACTAGGGTGCTTCACCCCGGCTGCTCTGCACTGTATTCCGGTATGGCACGTGGACCCGGTAGCTTGATGTCCCACATGTCGGTGGAAGGGACTAGAAGATTTATGAAAGCGAGCGCTCCACTCTTACAACGGAGGAGTAGACGACACAACGGCCCAGTGAACTGTCACTTGTACTGTATAGTACTATAGTTTTGCTGTTTCGCACGATCCATCGATACAAACAGGATTAAACAAGAAAGGGCGGGATATTTCCCGCGCGGTAGATGATACTGGCCATACATTTCAAAGGCAATTTTAATGTATGCAAACTGAATAATTATAAGTAACAATATGATATCTAGTAAAACTAAAAACACATATGATTTATTGTGTTAGAGTGTAGTAGTAGTGATGTATTGCATAGTTGTTAGATGTAACATGCGAGAACGTGTAGAGATGTAGTTTTGGAGGGCCTACAGAGAGAAAAGCGTAATACGGTCACCGAACTTCAGAATAAGCTGATTACGGTCACTATATACGTTTTGCGGTGATTATCCGATCACTTGCTCACAGTTCAGCATCGGATTGCACTCTGTTGACCGGCCAAATAGTCTGCGTGGCGCCATGTTGACTAGTTAAATTTACCTTGTTCCTTGTGGGTCCCACGTGTCAGTTCGCATAGGGAAAAGGCTAGATAAACACAAATTTACGCAGGCGCGACAAGGCTCCAACCCATGTGCGGGAATCACCTGGTTGTGTATGTGTCTGTCAGGGCCTGATGTGTGTGCTTGCACGTGTAGGTTGAGCACTTGAGCGTGAGAGTGTGTGTTGGTCGCGTGGTGTACTGGTGTGTGCATGCATGCGTGTGTGTGTGTGTGTGTGAGTGTTGCGTGTGCGTGGCTGCGTGTGTACGTGTGAGTGTTGCGTGCGTGCGTGGGTGCATGTGTTTGTGTGAGTGTTGCGTGGATGCAGTTCGTGTGCATGCGTGCGTGTCTGTATAATCATCACACCAGCTCCTGTGTGTCAAAACAGACGGCTCAGCATACCAATACAAGGCCACCTTGTTCGCTGTGCCCGCAGTCATGACTTCGAACCACCGTCAAAATATTTTTTTGTCGTTTGTTTTCATTCTTACTAGCAAGATGCCCGTGTGTTGCACGTAACATCAAGATGCATTTGTATGACTTGTTTATCTTGTGAGAGAAAAGGATGAACGAGGGAATACCTTATTTGCAAACGTGGAGAGGTGTGTGGGTACCTTTTTGCAAAATTGCCATAGTTTCTTTCCTATCCGTCAGATATAAATATGACGGCCTATATTGTAGGATGGCAGGCACACCATCATCACTAACTCTGTTTTTTATAAGAGTGTATTTTATGTATTTATAAGAGTGTAGGTGTAGAGTAGATACAAGTCGACAGGAGGGCACGTTGGTAGTGAGATAATGTGATGCAACACTAGAGGTGCCACGTGGAGCGTTTAACTGGTCAACTAGTCATGTCATGAGCAAATACAGAGTTGTACGGTGAGCCCGTGACTGTATAATAACCACTAAACATAAATGGTGACCATAATGAGTGAATTATGAAGTCCAATGTATGTATCGTGCTTTCACTTCAAATACAATGATCGTCATTGCATATATCGCGAGAGAAAGATGAAACACGCGTGAATTTTCTAGGGGCTTACTTTTAGAGGACCTGGAGATAGTTTTGTGTGCATACGTGAAAGGGGCGTCTGAGGGGTATGCGATGGAGAGAGAGATGCTCTTCGCTTTCTCTTTATTATGACTAACTTTGTATATAATATAAAATATACAAATTCACGGTATGGAATAAATATCATTGTGGGCACCATGCAATGCAAATTAGCGTTCGTATTCCTCCATATAACTTTGTAATGTTGTATATATGTAGAAACTCTAAAATAATTTTTTGGCCACACTTTATTCAAAAGGAATGTTGTATGCGAAATAAACGTGAAGAGAGGGCTTTTTAGATCAATGGGGTACGTGATGTAACATGTGTGAATGTGTAGTTGATGCATTTGGCGGGGCCTAGAGAGTTATGTGTGTGTATTACGTATTCGAGAGAGGCATGGATAGAGGGGCCGACGGGGGGCGTGGGAGAGAAAGCACGAGAAATGAGAGTGGTCTAGAGAGAGAGAGATGAATATGCCGTCACGACAAGAGATTCCATTCCCTTGAGTGTGTATATGCAAGGGGGGGGAATAGAGGCACCAGGAGAAATTTTCTGTGTGTGTGTGGTGTTTGTGTTGGTATGTGTGGGTGTGAGAAGATAATGAGACGTGGGGGCAGAGGGTGTGTCACCGCGTGAGGTCCGATGTGTCGAGGTCAGGCCCTTCGTTCGGCTCCGTCCTGCGCCACATTGGTCGGCACATGACACATTTAGGAAGACCCATGGATGACAAGTCGTACAAGACAAAGATAGCAGAATTGTGAAGGACTCTGTGTCTACTGACAAAGCCGGCTAGGATTTGTAACCCTAGGTTCTCGGACTAAGGTAACCCCTTTATCTCTGATATTACTATTCATCCAACCTAACTTTAAGGGGCATCCTGCAGAATGCTCTGCTAGAATCATACTCGTCGATTAGGAAGAGAGGTGTGAGAAAATGCATGACAGACAGGCGTAAAGATAATGTGCGTACATGAGACACGTAGGCAGGTCCATGTATATAGAAAGGTTTGATGAGGATTGTGCGTGTGTATGTTTGCGAGAGGAAGAGTTCTTGTGATAAAGGTTAGTGAAAACAGTTGTAAATGGTTATGAGAGGGAGGGAGGGTTATATCTAGAACATGTGTGCGAGAAAGACACCTCGGGAGAGAGTGTGTGAGCATGTGTGAGAGACCACCGATGGAGAGTGAAACTACACGTAAAAGACTGCTCTACACATTGATTAAAGATATAAATTGTATCCAAATATTAGGATGGGATCATGATATTTGCAATTCGCGTAAGGAGCGGTCATTGATCCATCAAAAATCTAGATTCTATCGAATTTGAGCATGTCTATGTTATTATTCGACACAATTGATCCACATAGTTAGTATTTTGAACTGCAGACAATGCATCGCATTAGCAATCGAATATAAACGTGAGTATAGTTCATGTTGTGTGTGTAAAGCACATTATACATACGAAAGTTACACAATGGACATTATAAATAGCTACATATGAACTAGCATACATTTGAATTCAACTTAAGGTGGTTTTAAAAAAATCGAATTCAACAAGAAGTCCATTCAATTATTTGAATTTGATATCATGGCATTTGTAAACCATACCTAAATTATGGGGGCACCAATCTTTGCGCTGATTTTGTACAAAATAGCATATGTAGTCGTGTACAAAATAGATTCAAATTTAGCTCCTCCATTCCAAAATAATCATAGTTATAGGATTTTCAAGTGTCAAAATTTCAAAAAGAAGCGGATAATTTAATGAGGTTTCCAAACATACAAGGTCAAATATAACGTTGTCTATTTAGGTCAATCCTCATAGTTCAAGAGTACTCTAAACGTGAATGCTTGTGTTTCAAAATTTCGAAGGAAGCGCCAAAAGAGCCTCTACTCGCCCGAAACCGCGTGAGACCAATGTTTCGTAGTACAAGGAAATTACTTTTCTAATAACTCCGACCCGTGAAACCTACCGGCCCGACGTCCAAAGGTCTAAACCGGGGTAGGTTTGTAGCTTCATCTAGACGCCACGCAACCACCTCCGAAAACCATTCATACACAATGGCCGCCTAAGCACACATGCGCGTGGCCGAAATCGCTCCCGCCCAATATTTGGGACACCTGGGATACCATCCTACCCCCGACCCGCAGTAGGTCTGAAATTTAAGAGGGGGGCAAAGTTTGTACTTTCCCCAAATTTCAAACAAGCGCGTCCCATCTTCTGTTCAAAAAAGCCAAAAACAAGTGCGTCCTGCATCAAACATGGTTCCCTCCCACCCGTCGATTCCCCATTCGCATTCGTGGGCGCCAAAACTACCTCTCCACCAGCCGCGAAACCCCGGCATCCTCCGTCCGCCACCCCATCCCACCCATCAACCACCGCCCTCCTCCATCACGCCGGAGCCGATACCCCGACGTCATCGTCCACCGCAACCTCAACCGCAACACTCTCCACGGCTAGTAGTTGAAGCCGAGGCCGAGCCGTCCGTACCCGAGCCAGTTCAACCACGCCATCCTGCGCCTCACCGCTGCCGCTCCAACTTCGCCACCCTCCACCGCACCGGAGCTGTTCCTGCGCCACGTCGCCGCCGCCTCGGATCTGATTCCCCTCCGCCGACATACGGCCACGGCAACACAGTCAACAATTTGGCCATGGGTTCGTCCAAGCCTGCACCCTCTAGAACATCGGTTTGCCCGGTAAAAAGAAGAATATCAGCGTGACATGTGGAGGTGACCACACCGGCAACCGAAGAAGGTACTCCTCTTCCCTTATTCGTGCAAATCTTACGTCTCTGCTTGCACGATATTCATCCCACAGAAGACACTAGTTGACCGCTTCTTCTTGATACTAGATGTTCCTAGTAAGTCGTGATGCACAAGGTTTCTCCTCATATACTATTTCACCTTAGTTAGAGGTCCGTCGCCCCCCTGAATTTCAATTTCTGGCCAGTTGATTCCCGATTAACGGAAGCATTCCCCGGCGTAACAGGCGCTAGTACAACTATTACGCCTGGGAAGCAGCGCCTTGGTGTTTATCTTAGGGGCTTCTGCGGCCTAGAGCTACTTGCGCCTGATCTGGAGGTCGGCCGGGATTAAAGGGATGGCCTGGGGCGCTGCCAAGCACGGCGGTGGTGTGAGGTCGATGGGAGGGCGGGGCAGCGGAGGCAGGGGTCTGGGCCGGTGGTCATTGTGATTCGAGAAAGATCGCCAACAAAGGATCAAGGGAGGTAGACGAAGGCCATCTTCCCATTCCTTATAGATCGGACAGTTCATTAAAAAAATCGGTGACCTATTTATTTTCAAATGATCGTTATCTTAGATATGACCACATGTGGTGGTGTCTTTGGAGGAGTACCTGCATTTCCTGTGCTCATATATTACAAAATCATACGGAGTAGAATCTAATTTTGTTTGCCATGCAATGTTGTAGAGCTATCATATGTCTCCTGTCATTTATTTTTTAGCCACCTGCTATCTGCTACTTTTACAGTGCACTAGTTCTGCACACACTTCACCCATACTCTCACTATTGTGTTTTTATGCAAGGGTATTTCAGAGTCTGCCTCGAGAGAAGCAAAAAAGAAAAGAGACAAGTCGTGCCAGCTTTCTACGCGGCTAGGCACGGCACGTTACATCGCTATAAAGGGTGCAGTGTCAGCAGATGGAGACGGTAAACGTAGCTCTGGAGTTGATGACCTCGCTCGCAATGAACCACCATCCCAGGTGCTTGCTTTAACTTCGCGGTGTCATATGTGGTTGCATGTTCCATATGGTGTCTAGCTTGTATTAAGATAAGGAAAGATATTGTTTACATGAACCACCATCCCGTGAGCACCAGAAGACAAATAGCTAGTCAGGGCACTGGCCGAGCCAGTGACAAGCCCAGCAAAGATAGACATCACCTAGAAGCCAACTAAAAAGCCGCGATGGTGGCGAAGCAGCCCGCCTCCCACCAGGCTCTCAGGTCCTAGATGATCATGTTCACCACTCCAGCCGGATGTCTAGCTTGTATTGCTTCCAATTTGGTTAAATTGCATCTCTTAGCTTACACATTATACCTTTGAATATGACATGCCTTTCTGTTTTTAGTACATACTAGTACATCTGTGTATTAACCATGTTCTTACATCAATCTAATGTTCTTGTGTATCCCTCATCAATCACTTATGACGAGGCAGGCGGGCAAGGGGACTACTCATTTAAAGAATGCAGCGCTTGACCTCCGACATGATTCTCAAGAAATGTAAATGCTAGATGAAGATAGTGAACGTAGCTCTGTAGTTGATTACAGCATTTCCCCTACACTAGCATCGCATGTGCTTGCTCTAACTTGGCAGCATGATATGTGGTTGCATGTTGCATATGGTGTCTAGATTCTAATTCTTCCAATCTGGTTAAACTGCATGTGCTAGTCTACTTAGCTTATACTACACTATACCTGTTAATGTGACATGCCTTCCTGTATTTAGTACATAGCACATCTGTCTATTAAGCATGTCCTTACATAAAACTATTGTTTTTTTGTATCCCACATCAATCAATATGACGAGACACCTTTAGTATATGCAGTGCGATATTAGTTGCATCTTTCATATGATTTATAGCATGCGCTGCTTCTAATTGGTTGAAATTCCATTTATGATGGGACGGTTTTAACTTGGCAGAGTCATATTGGTTGCATCTTTCATGTGGTGTCTAGCTTGGATTGCTTCTTATTTGCTGGAATGGTTTCTGCTTAGTTTACACAAACAGTTGTGAACATGCCATGTCGTCCTGTTTTTCGTACATATTCCATCCTCGTATCATGTGTTTGCCTTACATCAATGTAGTGATTGTCAGTATCATGCATGAATGAGTTCTGAAGAGAGAATTTTATTGCTTTTTCTTGTTGGTTTTACTTGAGAATTCAAAATCAATAAAGCGTAAGGAAGTAAGCAAGGTGATACGTCTCCAACGTATCTATAATTTTTGATTGCTCCATGCTACTTTATCTACTGTTTTGGACTATATTGGACTTTATTTTCCACTTTTATATTATTTTTGGGACTAACCTATTAACCGGAGGCCCAGCCCGAGAGTTGCTGTTTTTTTGCCTATTTCTGTGTTTCGAAGAAACGGAATATCAAACGGAGTCCAAACGGAATGAAACCTTCGGGAACGTGATTTTCTCACCGAACGTGATCCAGGAGACTTGGACCCTACTCCAAGAAGTAACAGAGGCGGCCACGAGGGTGGGGGGCGCCCCCCCTAGGGCGCACCCCCTGCCTCGTGGGCCCCCTGTTGCTCCACCGACGTACTCCTTCCTCCTATATATACCTACGTACCCCCAAACGATCAGAACAGGAGCCAAAAACCTAATTCCACCACCGCAACTTCCTGTATCCACGAGATCCCATCTTGGGGCCTATTCCGGAGCTCCACCGAAGGGGGCATCCACCATGGAGGGCTTCTACATCATCACCATAGCCCCTCCAATGAAGTGTGAGTAGTTTACTTCAGACCTTCGGGTCCATAGCTAGTAGCTAGATGTCTTCTTCTCTATTTTTGGATCTCAATACAATGTTCTCCACCTCTCTCGTGGAGATCTATTCGATGTAATCTTCTTTTTGCAGTGTGTTTGTTGAGACCGATGAATTGTGGGTTTATGATCAAGATTATCTATGAACAATATTTGAATCTTCTCTGAATTCATTTATGTATGATTGGTTATCTTTGCAAGTCTCTTCGAATTATCCGTTTGGTTTGGCCAACTAGATTGGTAGTTCTTGCAATAGGGAGAAGTGCTTAGCTTTGGGTTCAATCTTGCGGTGTCCTTTCCCAGTGACAGAAGGGCAGCAAGGCACGTATTGTATTGTTGCCATCGAGGATAACAAGATGGGGTTTTTATCATATTGCATGAATTTATCCCTCTACATCATGTCATCTTGCTTAAGGCGTTACTCTGTTTTTAACTTAATACTCTAGATGCATCTTTGGATAGCGATCGATGAGTGGAGTAATAGTAGTAGATGCAGGCAGGAGTCGGTCTACTTGTATCGGACGTGATGCTTATATACATGATCATACCTAGATATTCTCATAACTATGCTCAATTCTGTCAATTGCTCAACAGTAATTTGTTCACCCACCGTAGAATACTTATGCTCTTGAGAGAAGCCACTAGTGAAACCTATGGCCCCGGGTCTATTCTCATCATATCAATCTCCGTTACTTTAATACTTGCTTTGTTTTCACTTTGCCTTTTACTTTTCACTTTGCATCTCTATATCAAAAATACCAAAAATATTATTTATCATCTCTATCAGATCTCACTCTCGTAAGTGACCGTGAAGGGATTGACAACCCCTAATCACGTTGGTTGCAAGGAGCTATTGTTTTGTGCAGGTACGAGGGACTTGTGCGTAGCCTCCTACTGGATTGATACCTTGGTTCTCAAAAACTAAGGGAAATACTTACGCTACTTTGCTGCATCATCCTCTCCTCTTCGGGGAAATCCAACACAGTGCTCAAGAGGTAGCACAAGGCAGCGGATAAAGGTGCTCCTTCCGAACGGAGGGCCTCTACAGTTTCTACTCCTCCACACCCCCAAGATGATTTCCAAGACAACACATGCATAGACACTCAACAAAGTTGTGTTTATGATGAGCACGTCTCCCCTAGTGCAGCATCACTGGTGCTCCCTCTAACTTGGCACTGTTATATGTGGCTGCATGTTATGTGTGATGTCTAGCTTGTATTGCTTCTAATTTTGTTGAATTCCATCTGCTTACTTTACACATTATACTTGAATAAGACACGTGTTCCTATTTCTAGAACATACAATGTATGTCTATCACACCATGTTCTTACATCAAATTACTACTGTTGTGTAACCTGCAACAATCACTAATCATAAGACACGTTTGACTTCAGAGTGTGATATAGGTTACATCTCACATTCTTTTCTAGCTTGTACTACTAATTTGTTGAAATGGCACTTATGGCGAGACAGTTTTAACTTGGTAGAGTGATATTCGTTGCATCTTTCATATGGTGTCTAGCTTTCATTGCTTCTAATTTGTTGAAATGCCTTCTCCTTAGTTTACACATCATAAGCTGTGAATATGCAATGTTGTGAATATGCAATGGCACTAATGACGAGAGACCTCTAACATGGTAGTGTGATGTTGTTTGCATCTTGCATATGATTTATTTCTTGTACTGCTTCACATTTGTTTAAACGCCATTTATGATGAGACAACATTAACTTGGCGGAGGCGATATTGGTAGCATCTTTCATATGGTGTCTACCTTCCATTGCATTGCTTCTAATTTGGTGAAATGTCTTCTTCTTAGTTTACACATCATAGTTCTGGTTATCTCTTCCGTCCTGTTTTTCATACATATTACATCCTCCTATCATGTCGTTATCTAACATCAAAGTACAGTTCGTCTGCATCACGCATCAATTTGCTCTGAAGAACTAAATTGTTATTCGTTTTTCTTGTCGGCTTGACTTAACATGGCACAGAGAAATAGGAAGAAACACAGAATGGTAGGGAATGAGAAGCGGATGAATCCTGCAGATTCTGCTGGTACTGATGGTGCAATAGAAGGTCAAAGTCCAGCAGAAAATTCTACAAACACGGCATCCCATGCTACACGAGCTGCAAAAAAAAGCCAAACAGAAACAAATATCTGCCACCAAACAAGCAGAGACAGCCCTAGTTCTTACAATACCTACCACAGTACTACCAGCTGCACGACATACTCGTGCGTCAACTGAGCTAGCAGCATGTTCCCAAGCTCCCTTGCCACCTGACACTACTTCCCAAGCACTCTTGACACAAGACGAGTTGGCAATATCAGATGAACCTTGTGAGCTTCAACAGCAAGAAGGTAGTTGCTGGAGTCAAATTCTGATTCCATGCTTGTTTATATGTAGTCTCACAGTTTGATGTACACTAACACTTCCTATGTTCGTTGTTGGACTAGCACCTAGGCGCAAGAGGAAACAAACATCAAGGATAATGCTCGATAGGTTAACTAAATCTAGAGGAGGAAGAATGGAGATCCATTTTGAGGCAGGTTTAAAAAGGCCATGTGATGCTATAGAGTCAGCCAAGCTAGTATCAGAGGCAGCGGTTGCCGTTAGGTGTCATCTACGTATCCTCCCAACATGGATTCAGTACAGGAATGACAAAGACGAAACCCAGTTCAACACCTTCCTCGACCATTTATCTGTAAGTATGGTTATGTATGGAAACTAGTAATATCGTCTTGCTCTGTCCCATACTTTCTAGGTTGTTGATAATGAGACTCCCATAATTTTCAACAGATGAGGTTCAAGTTGGATAGCCAAGATGATGCAACCAGACAAGCTTGCACCCATGTTTTCAAGTCTGCACTTGACGATGTCGGTATAACTTGAGGAAAACTCACTTTGAAGGCAAGGCTAACAGTGAACTTTCCCAAACATCTCCGGTGGAAAATATATCAGATGAAGACTGGAGGGGCCTTGTTAAACACTGGTCTGATCCGAAGTATCAGGTACATTATATATATGTGATCAGATCACATATTGAAGTCCTATTTACGCATGTGCCACACAAATCTATCTTCCTGTAGGTGAACTGTTCAAAGAACAAGGCCAACTGCATTTAAAGTGAAATTCCAACAGACGACAGGATCTCGTAGCTATATTGCACACTGTGAGGCTCTTGTAATTAGCTGCTGTTTCACTCTTTTCATTGTACTATATTATCAGATCTATATTGACTTGTTCAAAATGTAGAGGAAAGCCCGCAAGGACGAAAAAGTATCTGAACCAAATGCTGTGGAAATGTTCAAGGACTGTCACACCAGCAACAAGAAGGGCATGACTACACCAGTCAAAGCCGCTGTTGTAAGTCCTTAATCCTCATGCCTTTTAACTACTACTTACTCTGACTTGTGCCTTGAACTGCATGGTTTGCAGCCAATGTCTATTACTCTTTTCAGTTTTATACAAGTCTTAGCGTATCATTGCACCTTACAAGGTTTAAAAGAGAGGAGTGATGTTCCTTTGATCTTGACCCGTAATCTAGTTCCGTGTTGGACTTGCCCACACAATGTTACAATTACTGTTTGTTCCGTTCTCAGTTGTTTTGTGATATGAATGATGTCATTCTATGTTTACCATATTATAAACTTCGTCTCTTTATCCTTAGCCCTCAATACAATGTGAAGAAATATACAATACATTAGCGATGGTACATTTTCACATGTTTGGAACCTGGTTTTATTATGTACTTTGCAATAAAATACAACTAATATTTTACATGGGTTCACCAGAATAAGTTCTGTATATAGACCAAAGCTATTTTGTTTGGTTTTGCTGCCTCCTTAATATCTTACATTACGGTACTACTAATGTAAAACCTCAACTTTTCAACGAGCTATGGAAAAATGGTGGAACCGCTACCTTACGAAGGTGGCGAGGCAACTATAACCACAATGTCGGCTCTTGCTGCGGTGGGTCGATACACATCCACTAATAGTGCCAAAAGCATGTTCTGCATAATCTTTGGGTTGGTTGTTAAGGCAATATCATCCAAACTGCCTCATGATCCAAGATATGCAAGCTCAAAGCAATGTCGTATCTGCGCTCCAGACACAAGTCCATTCCCTAACAGAGGCCCTTTGTGAAACAAGGAGAAACATTGCTCAATGTCGTCAAGATATGCATGGTTTTGAAACTAGACTA
Organism: Aegilops bicornis; assembly: GCA_021605145.1. Taxonomy (NCBI): domain Eukaryota; kingdom Viridiplantae; phylum Streptophyta; class Magnoliopsida; order Poales; family Poaceae; genus Aegilops; species Aegilops bicornis. The sequence continues at coordinate 632,620,851 of CM038673.1, forward strand.
TCAGACATTTGCTATGTTGTTCAGGAGCCTAGGGGAAATGAAGGTGAGGGTTATGGTGCTCCATCGGACAATACATCATGAAAACGTAACAGTCAGGTCAAATGAATCGAGCTTGAACTTCGGTGGTGCATTTATCTGCTAGACTGGTAAGTTTAATCCCAACCTTCCTTTTGTTATATAGTTGTAATTTGTTTTGGTGCGATACAAAATTTATTCTTAATGTGCAACCACCGGCTGAAGAAAACAGCAAGCCATTTTTGTATAGTGTAGGGTGTTCCCTATATTTGTACTGGTGGTGATCTTTGATGCCGAGTGGATGTAATCTGTGCAATCGCCTTAATAGCCTAGCGTTAGTTTCGACCTTATTTATTTCCTAGTCTTCTTTTTCCCTGGTTTGCTAGTGGCCGCAACTACCATGGGCCATATACGGGCCGTAGGATCCATGGGTCTCCTACGGGTCGTTGATAAATGGGCCTGTAATCGGTGGGCCTTGGGCCGTCGATAAATGGTCCTGTAATCGGTGGGCCTCGGGCCTCGGATAAATGGGTCTACATGGGCCGTAATCGGGCGTAATTGGTATCGGCCCAGCACGTACGGTAACGGGCCGTTAACAGGCCGTAGGACTGCAAAGGCTTAATTCCGTCACAGGCATAACGGGTTGTTAATGGGCCAGAATATAGGACGGGCTGGAAACGGCGCAACGGGTTAACGAGCCGTAAACGGGCCGACTCTTGCCATGGGCGAATTTGGCCCATTAGGGTAACGAGCCAAGAACGGGCCGACTCTTGCCATGGGCGAATTTGGCCCATTTGGGGAACATGCCAAGAACGGCCGACTCTTGCCATGGGCGAATTTGGCCCATTAGGGGAACAGGCCAGTAACGGGCCGGAAGTAATCGAGGGCCGAAAAGGAGCCCAAGAACGTATGGGCCGTCAATAGACCGAAAGCTAACATGGGCTGGAAACGGCCCATGTAAATCACGGGCCGTTAACGGGTACAAAGAAAATTACTGTGCATTATGGGCTAGAGTCACCGTGGGCCTGTAAAGGGTCGAAAGATACGAAGGCCTCATATGGGCCGAAAGACGTCGTGGGCCATACAAGGGCCGAAAGTGAAATGGGCTGGTGTTATATTCGACGGCCCACATGACGTTGTTGGGCCGATTTCCTTTAGGGCCTAACGGGCCGTGAGTTAACGGGCCATAAAATGGGCTATTTGCAAAGAGACCGTTAACAGGCTTTTCATGGGCCAACCCGTTAACTTTTGACCAAGTCAAACGGGTCGGCTTTGTAAGCTAAATGGGCCAGTGGTGGATCGTGGCACGTGTCGACATATCATAGGCGCCTATCTGACCCACTGACGAGCTGACACGTGTTTCGTCCGGCCAATAAGAATTTTACAAGTGGAAATTTCCCATTGGTCGGGGCTGTTAACGGGTTATCGGATCCAAAACCCGACCCGATAGCTTAATGGCGTTTCGTTATGGTGGATGCTACGTGTCGGTCACCCTTGACGAAATCACTTCTGTGACGCGCGATTTATCGTCATGGAATTGGACACTTCCGTGATGATAATTTTGGTAATGTCATGGAACACTTCTACGACAGCACAGGTATGACTATCTTGATTTTGTCATAAAATCGTCATGGATGTACATGCATGAAAAAAAACGCGACCTACTGTGACAAACACGTATCATCACGGAAGTGTATTTTTTTGTAGTGTTCACCGTTCCGTATATATATGCAGATCCGTAACTCCGAGTGGACTAAAACCTTCGCCGTGATTTTTTACCGAAAATTAGCTTTCTTGCGGCCGAAGAAGGGCATCAACCGCCTTGAGGGTGGCCCACGAGGGTCAGGGGCGCGCCCAGGGGGGGTAGGGCGTGCCCCCCTACCTCGTGCCCACCTCGGACACCATTTCGCGATGATCTTTCTTCCAGACTTTCCAAATATTCCAAAAAAAATCTCCGTCCGTTTTTATCCCGTTTGGACTCCGTTTGATATGGATATTCTGCGAAACCAAAAACATGCAATGCAGGCGAGGCGGCACTGGGCACTGGATCAATATGTTAGTCCCAAAAATAGTATAAAAAGTTGCCAAAAAGTATATGAAAGTTGAATAATATTGGCATGGAACAATAAAAAATTATAGATACGACGGAGACGTATCACACATCTTCACTGACTGGATCAGCGTGATGGGAGGAAATGGATTGTCAGCTGCCGGCCTCCGCACCGCGATGAAGGCACCGCATTGAGCCGGCACACCCGCGACAACGGTACCGAGCTTGGTGTAGAAGAACTCCCCCCAAAGCTCGATAGTAGGGAGGACGCCGAGGAAGCCTTCGCACAGAGTGACGAAGGCGGCTAGCAGCACCACCGTGTTCGGGTTGAGGTGGTGCGGCTGGAGGTTGTAAAATTCAAGGAAGGCCCGGAATAAGCCGCTCACCAGCAGGCCAAGGCCGCATAGGTAGTGCGAGCGGAAGACGACCCGCTCGCACTCTTCCGGCGCCGGCGAGATCTCCCCCTCCGGTGCGAGGCGAACCTTCACGTAGTCCTAGCCGGGCAGCCGCCGCGTCTGGCGGAGGAAGTCGATATGATCCTCGTGGATGGTGGAGCCGTCCCAGGCTCCGGAGCGCGCCATGGGGGCGAGAGGTTGATGGACGAGCTCGACGGAGACGAGCAGCGGCAGCGCCTCGGCGTGGCTCGAGGGTGCTGCGACGAGAGGAAGAAGACGGAGGGAAATGGGGTGGAGAGGCGCGCGTGCTCCACCGCTCCCTCTCCTCCCCCTACTTATAGGCCTACGGGCTACGAAGCCGAGTGGGCGGGCGTGGGATCATGGGATTAACTGTGCCCACGACCCCACGCTCCCACCTTTATCGCGCGAGTTACTGCGCGCAGTAACTCCGCGGGGAAGCCCAACCGCCCGCCTCGGCCGCAGCGGATCCGCTCGCCCGCCGAGGCCCGGTGGTGGCGGGCCTAGCCTGCAGACGCTTCCCATCGCGCGCATGGGCTGGCAGGCTAGCCTGGTTGGCTGGCGCCACATGCCATGCCCACGACGGGCGGCGGGCTGGGAAGCTTAGCAAGAACGCCACCTAGTTCCTGCCGTCACGTTCGAAGTTTTGAACAAGTCCGTCTGGATGAGGCCGACTCCCACCAGGCGGCCCGGCAGAAGCCGGACGAAGTTACCACCCGATGCACCCGGAGAAGGAAACTGGTGAGGCCCCTCAGCTCCTCAGTCGCAGCGCCTCACTAGCTTCGGGGACTACTGTCAGAGTAATGGGCCACGGGTAGCCTAGCCCGAGTCCCAGAACCTTTCAAGACATCGGGGCTGGCTGCGCCCCTCAAAGCATCGAGATGAAGTGTCGCCTTCTGATGGTCGGCTGAACGGACGGCCGGCTGCCAGAAGACGGCCGAGTTCCAGAAGACGGCATCAAGACAGGCCAACTCCTAGTGGGCGGCTTCCAGAGAGGCCGGCCCCTAGCAATCGGCCCGTGGCACCCTCAAAGTCTGCGCCCTCATCAAGAAGACAAGACAGGGTGTGGCTACAGCGTAGCCCATCCCCCCGAATCCAAGGCCGGGCATGGCCACAGTGCCCCATACAGGCGGAGATCTCCGCACGACGCGGCACTGCTGCCACTCCCCCCTTGACATCATTCCTGAGAGGTGGAGCCCTGTTCCCACGACGGCCTGTCGGTACGGCCTGCAGGCGGCAGGCCCTACCAGGCAGTGAGAGTCCAGAAGTCGGCGGAAGCTCGACCAGTCGGACCGGAGGGAGGCCGGCTTCCAGCAGGCGGCCAGTCCCTCCCTCGAGGCCCATGCGCCACTAACCAGACGAGACATGGTGTGGCTACAGTGATCTCCCACCAGACGGCGGGACTGTAGCCACGCTCCCCTGACCAAGCCTGCGTCATTAGCGTCATGGCTACAGTAATCAGCAGCCGGCAAGACCAGCGAGCGGCGGGGACGGCCTGTCGGCTCCGTACCCGACCAGGCGGCGGGCCCCAGCTGCCAGCGGAGAAGCCGGCAATCAGAGACACTGACAGCCGAGTCCTACACCTAGCCAGATTACCAATGTACCCCTGGGGGGTAGGCCTATATAAACCCCCCAAGGCACCCATGCAAAGGGTTCCCAACCCATGAGAACTAGACTCATACCTAGAGGAGGGAGAGAGTGTGCCTGCCTTCTTCCACCTCTAGCATACAGCTCAAGGAGCACCATTGTATCACTAGTGCCTTAGTGATCATGCGGAGACCCCGCAGAGCAGGACTAGGGGTGTTATCTCACCGAGAGCTCCAAACCTGGGTAAAGTTTGCCGGCGTACGTGTCTACGCCTCATCCCGCTTCCAGGCACCGGCGACGTTCTACTCGCTCCCACCATGATAAGCCATCCATTGGCATATGTCGCACCCAACCCCCGACAATCCAAGATGGGATATATGTTATGAATATTGATGGTAAAATGATACATCCATAACACTGACGCAAAATGTCGCGAGACTATGAGAATACCACACATGTGTGGCACTGCATTTGGTCACATTGGAGAAACCCACATGGAAAAATTCCATTATGGTGGATTTTGAAGTCGTTTGATTTTGAATCATCTGACACTTGCAACTTTCCTCCAAAAAGTGAAGTGACTGAAATACCGTTCACAGTCCATAAGGAACGAGCAACAAACTTATTGGTGATCATACATTTTGATGTGTGTAGTTCAATAAATGTTGTTGCAAGTAGTGGATTTATCTATCTTCAGAAATGAATCAAGTAGATATATGATATTTGCTTGATGAGACATAAGTATGGATCTTTTGAAATCATTCAAAAGGTTTTTCAAAAATGAAGTAGAATTTATTGTAACAAGAAAATTATGTTTCTGCAATTTGATTGCAGAAAGGAGTATTTGATTTACAAGTTTAGCGAATGTCTGATGAGTTGTGAAAAGAGTTTCATAACTTACAACTCCCGGAACACCACTATGAGTGGAATGTCTGTGAAGATGTAATCAAACCATTTATGAAATGGTAAGATCAAAGGTGACATAAATAAATTTGCCATTATCACTTTTAAAGAGTAATGCTTTAGAGACTGCGGCTTTTACACTGAAAGGGGCTCCATCAGGTCTGTTGAAATGACGGCATGGTATGGTACGCCTAATCATGTTATATCTTTTCTTAACATTTGGAATATGGGGCTTGTGTAAAAGGTTACAAACCTATTCCAAATCAGACAAGTGCTACTTTGTAAAGTTATCCTAAGTCATTGGGTATTCCCCCACCACTATACCGAGGCAAAGGATTTTGCCACACAACGGTATGCTTTTAAAGAGATAACAAGTATCTTCGTCATCAGGGCAAAGGAAAGGAACCTTGGAAGTGATTCCAAAGTTTCCTACTGCGACTAATACGGAAGCCTCTACATGAGATGTATGGACTTCGGTCGAACTTGCAGCTGAACAACGTAGGCAAAGCTCGTGCAAACCTCTCAGGTGCGCAAACAAGATATTTTTGTTAGACAACAATATACCTATGATACACAAGGAAGCGTTGATGGGCCCTGACTCCGGAATTGGCTAAATGCCAATATTATACGAGATAGTTTCCATAAATGATTGAAGATTAAAATCTTGATAAACCCTCCGAAAGACCTAGAGTCTAACGGATTGTAATGGGACTATAAACTGATACGGCTAAAATGTTTTATCCATTAAGCTCGAGTTGTTGCAAGAACAAGTTCAAGGAGTTGACTACAATGAGATTGTCTCACCATAGCAATGCTTAAATTTGGTTTGGGTTAAACTAGCAATTAATACATATTTCAAACATGAGATATGAAACATGGATGAAAAAAGAATTTCCATGAAATGGAAATACAACCTAGGACTTGTATGTGATACAATCCAAAGTATTTTGTCAGTCCAGAGTATGCTAGTAAGTATGCAAACTTCAGAGTTCCAGCAATGGACAAAAGAAAGCAAAATGGAGTTGGAATCTTCGTTTTGATGGAATGGTCAAAGGGGTTTGACTTCATCAATGGGTAAATAAGATGCTTGTTGTTTCAAGAAAGTAAGTGGGAGCATAATAATATTTCTGAAAACCTTGCGTGCTTGACACATTGTTAATTGGAAATAAATTTCTTGCACGAATTAGGACTTCATTTGAAAATAGTTTTTCGATGAAGTGCTTGGGCTAAATAGCCTTGATATTAGGCATAATGATCTATGGAGATTGATTTATCTAATAGGGCTGAACAAAAATACATATTGACAAGATGCTAAAACCGTTTAGCACTAAGAACGACAAGGAGTGATTCTAACCGAAGTCACATGGAAAGAGTTTTTGCAAGAATCGGTGTCCCAAAACACTGATGAGCAAAATACATGATGGAGATTCCATACACTCCTAGTTTTGGACTAATCATGTATTCCATGGTATGTAAAACAACCAGATATGCCCAATACTCCCAAGCTGTTGCGAGTCTAGATACCAAAGTGATCAAAAGTATTGATCATGGGACAACAATGAGAAAGGATCATTGAGTACTAAAGTAGCACTGGTGACATGTTTTCTCGCAAGTGGAAATCATGAAGAGTTCATTGTAAAAGGTTACATCGATACAATCTTCATCATTTCTCCATGCGATTTTTGATTTAAATTGAGGGTTTTGTGTAACACACAATATGGTGGTGCAGTTATTTGGAAATTGTTCCAAACAAGTTACTGTGGCGAATTCTATAACAAAGGCGAAGTATGTTGCCGATTTAGAAGCGACAGAGACAAAGATGTTGAATCATATAGTTCATTCATGAAGTTAGTATGGTTCCAGGAAGGCTTTGGTCAATGGGACACTATTGCAGATAGTTGCTCCATAACTCAGTCTGAGGAATCAGGTTTCGACCAATGATTCACATATATATACAAAGCCAAGTCCGCACAAAATATGAATTTTGTGAAAGCGTGAAAACGCGAGGATATGCAGAGATACACATGGAGCTGAAGTCGTCAGATCCGATGGACATCAGGCTATACCGCATGCGAAGCATTTTTTACACCGGTATGCCATAGATGTAAAGTGCATTAGCATTAACTAGATTATTGACTCTAGTGCAAGTGGGAGTCTGTAGGAGATATGCCCTAGAGGCAATAAAAATGGTATTATTTATCTCCAAGTTCATAATTATGTTTATGTTCCATTCTATAACTGCAATGATTCTCGAGTCTGTAATATCCACAGAGCTCGGAGGGAAACTCATGTGCACGTATGGTATACTAAACGGTAAAATGTATTCCTAGTATTGCCTCTAAGACTGGCTGATGTATTGCATGATGGTCCTGTTTTCCTGATCATGGGCATGTCTATGCTGGCAATTTTGAGGGCACGATGTTGGTAGAACACTTGTGTTGAATCGACCCAAATTGATGTTATGCTATGAGATTCTTTTCGTCACAAGTTTATGGTTAATATCAGAGAGATAGTTAATGTTTCCACAATTCCTTAGACCATGAGAGTATAAAGTTCCTTCATGCTTGTTTCATCAACTTTGGGGTTTGTTAAACGTCATCCATAACTGGGTGGCTATTACGGCGGCTTACTGGTTCACGGAAAATTATGGCAAGTAACAAGATAGCTCAAGATTGGGATTTGCTCCTCCGGATGGAGACATATTCTCCGGCCCTCTCGGTGTTACGGTATCCATAATCGTCTGGCCAGACACCTTGTGATTTGATCACTGGGATGCCAGAACACAGAAACGAGAAAAGAGAACAAAATCGGTAACGAGGTAACTTGCATGGTGGACAAATTATTCGTCCACGGGAATGCAATAAATCTCACCTCGGGCATTCGTGACATATCGCGAAGCAACAGGAATAGCTCACTGCAACTGGATGTTCACTCGAATATTTATTCGTGTGGGTACAGGGGTCAATATGGGTGTCCACGGCTCCGATGTTGATCATTGATCGGAAGGGGTTCCGGTCATGTCTATACTTCACTGAACCTATAGGGTCACACGCTTAAGGGTCATCTATCTGCTGAATACTTGACAGGGAGTCTGAGAGAAAAACACCGGAAAAGTTTCGGACACCGGAAAGGTTTCGGACAGCGGAAAAGTTCTGCACAGAGAGGTCATCGAATGAGTTTCGGTGAAACCAAAAAGTTATTTCGGGATATACTATTAAGTCAAATTGGTTTCGGCACATGCCTGATAATTCTTGGAGGGTGCCGGAGTCATTCTGGAAACTTCCTGGAACTTTCCGGGATAAAAGCTGGAAATGCTCCGGTGCTGCCGGAACCACTTCAGATGCTTTTCGCAGATGAAAATCACTAATCCGGAATTGTTTCGGAACACGTTGAAAATTATTTTAGTGGGTACTGGAAATGTTCTAAGCCCACATAAATATTTTCAGTTCGAACGGACGCTGAAAAATGTCGTCTTGAATAATGAAAGTGCTTTTTGGGATATTTATGGAAACCACCTTTTGGGGCTTTTCCCAAAAGGTTTCTAGAAGGACTTGGGGATCAAGGAACCCCCTTTGGGGGTCCCCATGAAGGTGGAACGTTGGAGGGTGCAGCTCCTCCATGGGGCTCCACTTGTCATACCTTTATGCCCTTTATGCCGTTTATGTGTGACATAAAGTGTGGGCATTTTGGGTTTTTCATGTGTCCCCTGCCCCTTGGGTTTTCCTATAAATAAAGGTGGAGAGGCACTCTCCACACTCACTCTTTCTCACATACAAGTGCCATTGCATGATCTGGCTCTCTCTCTCCCTCCCAGCGAAACAGTTTCGTAGAGACGAAAGGCTGTCTTGGTTCCGGCAGGAACTAGTTCTGGACGGCGAAGCCCTGCCGGATAGATGACACCGTATGTGTGCAACTCTATAGAGAGATCATAGTTTCAGTCTTAGTTCGAGAGTGCCTCCCGAAGGGCTGTCCGTGTGACCGTCTGAGTTTCAAAGGTCCTCTCGAAGGGCTATCCGAGCAACCGTCCGAGTTTCGAAGGTCCTCCTGAAGGGCTATCTGCGACACCTCCCGGGGAACTGTCCGACCACCTCCCGGAGGGCTGTCCAAGGGGCAGATGAGGGTATACATCCTCGTGGTTGGGAGGTTGTAAATCCTAGCTGCGGGTATCTGCATCGCTGATCGTCATCGACTCTACTTCCCGCTGCGATACGAGTCGGTAACAAAAAAGATCAAACCTTGTATGCAGTCTCCATAGTGGTCCTGGGCTGGTGCGTAAGTCAGAAAATTTTTGTTTTCTGTTGCTTTACCTTACAATTACGGGCTAGATTTCCATGATCTAGCCCCCGAATTCCTTCCTCCACATCTCGTTGTTCATCGTCGTGTGCGAGGCGCTCCTCCGCATTCCCCCACACGTCGGCTTATGGCTCAAGGTCTTCAACGTCAAGCCGAAGGTGGTCGACGGGCAGCACGCGGACTGCGGCGGCGCCATGGTGAGCAAGCTCCCCAACGTCACCTGGCCCAAAGGGGCCTTCATGGAGACTGTCAAGATATGGCAGCAGGAGTGGTTCTACATCACCGAACCTCTCGGCGCCAACTGGGCGGCCACTCCTGAGTTTAGATCCGGACCCCCAATGCGGCTCGCGTCGTGAACCAACAAGGGTCTGGACTGGGGGTCAACCAACAAAGTGATGATGCTGCAAAAACGCATCAAAAATATCATAGAGAAGGACACCAGTCTCACTGATGTGATTCAGGTGATGCTTTTACGCCGGTCCCTTCCCTGCCTGCGCCGGCCTCTCCATATGTGGGAATTCAATCCGAAAGGGCCACGGACCCTGCAGCGATTCTTCAGCACGACGCACGAAGAGATCTGGAAGCTGCTCTTCAAGGCCCAGAAGTCGTGGCCGGAGACGACCGACGACACCGGCCTCGACTACGATCATCCGTCCATCCCGGTAAGTGTTTAATTTCGGAACATAACTTAGTTCACAAATCAAAGGGGTATGCTAAGACTTCCATACTTTAATTAGGGCTGGACAAAGAAGGCGGAGCGGATCAAGTGTCTGGCTCCGCTGCCCGAAAACCCAGCTGATCCCCTGCTAATGAGGATGCTGGTCCCGGTGCTGTACCAGGCGCCGGAGAAGAAGGCCAAGAAGAAGGGCAAGGAGGCCAAAAGTGGCCTCCGCCGTAAAGGTATTTCGGACGCTATGTCCAGAGAGACCGAGGCTCCCTCCTCCCATGAGGGAGATGAAGATGAAGAAGAGGAGGAGGAAGAGAGCAATTCTCCGCCTAAGGGGAGGAAGAAGAAAAGGGCGGCCTCCGTAGATCCGGAGGTGGAGGCATCCAAAAGGGGGAAGATATCCCTCTCGGATGGCTCGGATTCGGATGCTGAAGCCATCCCCAAACGGCGCCCCAGGGCAAAGCCCCTAGCTAAATCGTAAGTATCTAAGGATGCTTTACATACATCCGATCTTTTACAAATTGCAGGATATCATATTACATTATGTGTTTCAGTCCGGCCCGTGGTCTCCCCCACCAATCATCATCTTCGGGGAACTCTCTGGCGCCGGAGATGGTGGAGAGTGATGACCCACAAGTATAGGGGATCTATCGTAGTCCTTTCGATAAGTAAGAGTGTCGAACCCAACGAGGAGCAGAAGGAAATGATAAGCGGTTTTCAGCAAGGTATTCTCTGCAAATCTTGAAATAAGTGGTAACGAGATACTTTTGTGATAAGATAAATTGTAACGAGCAACAAGTAACAAGAGTAAATAAAGTGCAGCAAGGTGTCCCAATCCTTTTTGTAGCAAAGGACAAGCCTGGACAAACTCTTATAATAGGAAAAGCGCTCCAGGGACACATGGGAATATCATCAAGCTAGTTTTCATCACGTTCATATGATTCGCGTTCGGTACTTTGATAATTTGATATGTGAGTGGACCGGTGCTTGGGTGCTGTTCTTACTTGAACAAGCATCCCACTTATGACTAAACTCTATTGCAAGCATCCGCAACTACAACAAAAGTATTAAGGTAAACCTAACCATAGCATGAATCATCTGGATCCAAATCAGCCCTCATTTAACCAACGCATAAACTAGGGTTTAAGCTTACGTCACTCTAGCAACCCATCATCTACTTATTACTTCCCAATGCCTTCCTCTAGGCCCAAATAATGGTGAAGTGTTATGTAGTCGACGTTCACATAACACCACTAGAGGCTAGACAACATACATTTTATCAAAATATCGAACGAATACCAAATTCACATGACTACTAATAGCAAGACTTCTCCCTTGTCCTCTGGAACAAACGTGACTACTCACAAAGCATATTCATGTTCATAATCAGAGGGGTAATAATATGCATAAAGGATCTGAACTTATGATCTTCCACCAAATAAACCAACTAGCATCAACTACAAGGAGTAATCAACACTACTAGCAACCTACTAGCACCAATCCCGGACTTGGAGACAAGAATTGGATACAAGAGATGAACTAGGGTTTGGAGATGAGATGGTGCTGGTGAAGATGTTCATGGAGATTGCCCTCTCCCGATGAGAGGAGCGTTGGTGATGACGATGGTGATGATTTCCCCCTCCCGGAGGGAAGTGTCCCCGGCAGAACAGCTCTGACGGAGCCCTAGATTGGTTCCGCCAAGGTTCCACCTCGTGGTGGCGGAGTCTCGTCCCGAAAGGTTGCTTCCTGTTTTTTTCTCATCGAAAGACTTCATATAGGAGAAGATGGGCATCGGAGAGCCACCAGAGGAGCCCACGAGGTAGGGGCGCGTCCCTGAAGCGCGCCCCACCCTCGTGAGCAGGGTGTGGGCCCCCTAGCCTTCCTCTTTGGCGACGATTTGTCTTTATTTATTATAAGATATTAAGTGGAGTTTCAGGAATTATGGAGTTGCGCAGAATAGGTCTCCAATATTTGCTCCTTTTCCAGCCTGAATTCCAGCTTTGGCATTCTCCTCTTCATGTAAACCTTCTAAAATAAGAGAGAATAGCCATAAGTATTGTGACATAACGAGTAATAACAGCCCATAATGCAATAAATATCGATATAAAAGCATGATGCAAAATGGACGTATCAACTCCCCCAAGCTTAGACCTCGCTTGTCCTCAAGCGAAAAGCTGATAACAATAAATATGTCCTCATTTTTAGAGGTAGAGGCGTCGATAAAAATAAAATATGGACATGAAGGCATCATGATTGTTCTCATAACAGCAACATATATAGATTTTGTCATATGATTACTTATGTTCAAGTGATGATCTTTTCACAATGCGAAAGTATGAATCAGAAACATTATTGAGCACCAACAAATTATAACCTCGGTCATTGAAGAAATTGCAATTTATCATAACATCGGAAAGAGTCTATGTCAGAGCTTAAAAGCAAGTCCACATACTCAACTATCACTTAGTCCTTCATAATTGCTAACACTCATGCAATACTTGTGGTTACGGAGTTTTAATCGGACACAGAGAAAGATAGGGGCTTATAAATTTGCCCCACAACCTTTTACCTCAAGGGTAATGTCAACAATAATAATTCATGCTCCCCTACATCCAATTAGATATGTATATCATGTTCTTTCCAACATGCTGGGCTTGCCAAAGGATAAAATCAAAAAGGAAAGGTGAAGATCACCGTGACTCTTGCATAAGGTAGAGGATAATAATAAAAGATAGGCCCTTCGCAGAGGGAAGCAGAGGTTGCCATGCGCTTTTATGGTTGGATGCACAAAATCTCAATGCGAAAGAAAGTCACTTTATATTGCCCCTTGTGATATGAACATTTATTATGCAGTCCGTCGCTTTTATTTCTTCCATATCACAAGATCGTATAAAGCTTAATTATCCCACACCAATCAAACAACCATAATTAGAGCAATTTTTATAACTTTCCACCGATGGCAACTAACTTGAAGGATCTTACTCAATCCATAGGTAGATATGGTGGACTCTCATGGCTAAACTGGTTTAAGGGTATTTGGAAGCACAAATAGTATCTCTACTTGGTGCTGAGAATTTGGCTAGCATGAGGGGGAAAGGCAAGCTCAACATGTTAGAGGATCCATGACAACATACTTTATCTCAGATATAAGAAAACATAACTCATTATGTTGTCTTCCTTGTCCAACATCAACTCTTTAGCATGTCATATTTTAATGAGTGCTCCCAATCATAAAATATGTCAATGATAATATATCTATATGTGAAACCTCTCTTTCCTTATTACTTCCTATTAATTGCAACGATGACCAAAGCAATATTTGCCAACTCCCAACAACTTTTAATCATCATACTCTTTCTATGTGAAGTCATTACTCTCAATACGATCAATATGACCTCTTTGTTTCTTTTTATATTTTTTTCTTCTTTCTATTCACCCAAGATCATGGCAAAATAATCAAGCCCTTGAATCAACACTAAACTTTATTATATAGCTCACGGACTCGATTACATAGAGGGATCATAAAGCAAAACTCAAAACTAGATCATGCCATAAACTACTAGATCAAGATACTACTAATAGGATCAAACTAAGAAAAACGGTAAAGATAGGAGTTGTGATGGTGATACGATACCGGGGCACCTCCCCCAAGCTTGGCAGTTGCCAAGGGGAGTGCCCATACCCATGTGATTATGTCTCCTTCTTCGGGGTTGGTGTAATATTCTTGGCGATGATTCCCCTCAAGATACGGTTCTCCTCCTCGAGCTTATTGACTTGCTGCTTGAGGTCCATTATTTCCTTGCGAAGCTTTCCTGTAACAGCTAAAGCTCCTTGCACCCAAGGGTGTTGCATAGCTACGGGAGAACAAGAGACACTCCTCCTCATATTTTCATAAGAAAGAAATCTAACATTGGAAGGGATAACCGAGTTTGGAATAGCTGAGCTCTGTAGTTCCCCCATCGTAAACCCAGCTCGGAGGCGAGAGGTGACTTCTTGATCCTCCATGGCATCTACCTTATCAAGTCGGCCTCCATCTCTTCCTCCGTTGCTGGCCCAAAGTGGGCAGTGTCGCTGTTTGCCCTTGGTTCCGGTGCCGGATTAGATATCCGGCTCTCCCCGACTGACTCTTGAGAAGACATCTTGCTCTAATCTGCAGCAGCAACGGCTCAAAACAAAAACAGAGGAGATTTGCGTGATACGGGAGTCAAAACCTTCGGGAGAATATATAATGAATTTTTACCGAGCAAAATACGTATCGTGCAAGAAAACTGAGTCCGGAGGGCACACAAGGTTCTCACAAGGTAGGGGCGTGCCCACCACCCTCGTGGGGCCCTCGTGTCCTTCCCGGACTGCCACTTATTTTTCTATTTTTCTAAATATTCCAAAACGGAGAAATATTGCCTTAAAAATTATTTTGGAGTCGGTTTACTTACCGTACCACATACCTATTCCTTTTCGGAGTCTGAAACGGTCTGGAAAGTGTCCCTTATGTATTCCTCCGGGGTTACGGTTTCAATAATATTGGTTTCAACATTTATGGGATTACCGAGATATAATGTTTGATCCTTTGACCGCTTACCACATTCGGATTTGTGCCTTGAAGTTGTTGATTTTTATGGCACGGGCGATAGACCTCCTCGATAATGTAGGGACCTTCCCATTTAGAGAGAAGTTTTCCTGCAAAAATCTTAAACGAGAGTTGTATAGCAATACATAATCACCTACATTAAACTCACGCTTTTGTATCCTTTTGTCATGCCATCTTTTAACTTTTCTTTAAATAACTTGGCATTTTCATAAGCTTGGGTTCTCCATTCATCAAGTGAGCTAATATCAAATAACCTCTTCTCACCGGCAAGTTTGAAATCATAGTTGAGCTCTTTAATAGCCCAATATGCCTTATGTTCTAGTTCGAGAGGTAAGTGACATGCTTTTCCATAAACCATTTTATACGGAGAAATACCCATAGGATTCTTATATGCAGTTCTATAGGCCCATAATGCATCATCAAGTTTCTTGGACCAATTCTTTCTAGACCTATTAACAGTCTTTTGAAAAATTAATTTGAGCTCTCTATTGCTCAATTCTACTTGACCACTAGACTGTGGGTGATATGGAGATGCAATTCTATGATTAACATCATATTTAGCAAGCATTTTACAGAAAGCACCATGAATAAAGTGTGAACCACCATCAGTCATTAAATATCTAGGGACTCCAAAACTCGGAAAAATAACTTCCTTAAGCATTTTAATAGAAGTGTTATGATCAGCACTACTAGTTGGAATAGCTTCTACCCACTTAGTAACGTAATCAACAGGAACTAAAATATGTGTATATCCATTAGAGGTGAAAAGGTCCCATATAATCAAAGCCCCAAACATCAAATGGTTCAATAACAAGTGAATAATTCATAGGCATTTCTTGATGTCTACTAATATTACCAATTCTTTGACATTCATCGCAAGACAAGACAAACTTACGGGCATCCTTGAAGAGAGTAGGCCAACAAAAACCAGATTCCAATACCTTATGTGCAGTTCTATCTCCGGCGTGGTGTCCTCCATAAGCTTCGAAGTGACACTTGCGTAGGATTTGTTCCTGTTCATGCTCAGGTACACAACGTCTAATAACACCATCTACTCCTTCTTTATAAAGATGTGGGTCATCCCAAAAGTAATGTCGCAAATCATAGAAAAACTTTTTCTTTTGTTGGTATGTGAAGCTAGGTGGTATAAATTTAGCAACAATATAATTAGCATAATCAGCATACCATGGAGTGCTACGAGAAGTGCTTATGACATTTAATTGTTCATCAGGAAAGCTATCATCAATAGGTAGTGGGTCATCAATAACATTCTCTAACCTAGACAAGTTATCTGCAACGGGGTTCTCAGCTCCTTTTCTATTAACAATATGCAAATCAAATTCTTGCAGCAAGAGAACCCATCTAATAAGTCTAGGTTTTGCATCTTTCTTTTCCATAAGATATTTAATAGCAGCACGATCAGTGTGAATAGTTACTTTAGAATCAACAATATAGGGTCTGAATTTATCACAAGCAAATACAATCGCTAAAAAGTTCCTTTTCGGTAGTAGCATAATTTCTTTGAGCATTGTCTAGAGTCTTACTAGCATAATGGATAACATTTAATTTCTTATCGACTCTTTGCCCTAGAACAGCACCTACAGCATAATCACTAGCATCACACATAATTTCAAAGGGTAAATTCCAATCAGGTGGCTGAACAACAGGTGCAGAGACTAATGCTTTCTTAAGTATTTCAAATGCTTCTACACAATCATCATCAAAGAAAAATGGTACATCTTTTTGTAATAAATTAGTCATAGGCCAAGAAATTTTTGAGAAGTCCTTAATGAACCTCCTGTAAAATCCGGCGTGACCAAGGAAACTTCTTATACCTTTGATGTCCTTGGGACATGGCATCTTTTCAATAGCATCAACCTTGGCTTTATCAACTTCAATACCTCTTTCAAAAACTTTGTGCCCCAAGACAATACCTTCATTAACCATAAAGTGGCACTTTTCCCAATTCAAGACAAGATTAGTTTCTTCACATCTCCGCAAAACTCGATCAAGATTGCTCAAGCAATCATCAAAAGAGGATCCATAGACGGAAAAGTCGTCCATGAAAACCTCACAAATCTTTTCACAAAAGTCAGAGAATATAGCCATCATGCATCTTTGAAAGGTAGCAGGTGCATTACATAAACCAAAAGGCATACGTCTATAAGCAAAAGTACCAAAAGGGCATGTAAAAGTAGTCTTTGATTTATCTTTAGCCGACATAGGTATTTGAGAGAAACCAGAATAACCATCTAGAAAGCAATAATGTGTATGTTTTCATAATCTTTCTAGCATTTGATCAATAAAAGGCAAGGGGTAATGATCTTTCTTAGTAGCTTTATTTAATTTGCGGAAATCAATTACCATCCTATAACATGTAATATTTTTTTGCGGAATCAATTCATCTTTATCATTAGGAACAACAGTAATACCTCCCTTCTTAGGGACACAATGGACAGGACTTACCCACTGACTATCGGCAACGGGATAAATTATACCTGCCTCCAGAAGCTTGAGTATTTCTTTTCTTACCACTTCTTTCATTTTAGGATTCATGCATCGTTGAGGATCACGAACTGGTTTGGCATCCGCTTCCAAATTTATTTTATGTTGACATAAAGTGGGACTAATGCCCTTAAGATCATCAAGAGTATATCCAATAGCGGCACGGTGCTTCTTCGGAGTTTTCAATAATCTTTCTTCTTCATGCTCTGAAAGGTTAGCACTAATAATAACAGGATATATTTTCTTTTCATCAAGATAAGCATATTTAAGATTATCAGACAACGGTTTAAACTCAAACACGGGATCACCCTTGGGTGGAGGGGGATCCCCTAGGATTTCAACAGGCAAATTGTGTTGCAGAATAGGTTCCTGTTTAAAGAATACTTAATCTATTTCCCTTCTTTCATTCATGAACATATCATTTTCATGGTCTAGCAAATAGTGTTCTAAAGGATCACTAGGAGGTACGGCAATAGAAGCAAGACCAATAATTTCATCCTTACTAGGCAATTCTTCCTCACGATGTTGTTTACTAAATTTAGAGAAATTAAACTCATGAATCATATCATCCAAGCCAATAGTAACAACATTCTTTTCGCAATCTATCCTAGCATTAACAATGTTCAAGAAGGGTCTACCAAATATAATGGGACAAAAGCTATCTTGTGGGGAACCAAGAACAAGAAAATCAGCGGGATATTTGGTTTTCCCATACAAGACTTCAACATCTCTAACAATTCCCACTGGTGAAATAGTATCTCTATTGGCAAGCTTAATTGTAACATCAATATCTTCTATCTCGGCGGGTGCAATTTCATGCTTAATTTCTTCATACAAGGTAATAGGTATAACACTAGCACTAGCACCCATATCACATAAGCCTTGATAACAATGATCTCCTATTTTAACAGAAATAACAGGCACGCCTACCACAGGTCTATGTTTATCTTTAGCACACGGTTTAGCAATTCTAGCAGTTTCACCGCAGAACTGAATTGTCGTGGAATTGTCACGGCAGATGTCCTCATGAAAGGACTTAGTCGCGGGGCCATCGTACGGGTTAACTTAGAGGGGTTAAAGCGGACGCAAAGACACGAGAGTTTATACTAGTTCGGCCCCTTCGATGAAGGTAAAAGCCTACGTCTAGTTTGTGATGGGATTGATGTTATTTCGGCGAAGGGAGCAATAGCTTCGCCTAAGCCTCGAATTGTTGTTGTCTGTCCTCAAACCGCCGCCGGGTCGTCCCCTTATATACACGGGTTGACGTCCGGCTGGTCTACAGAGTCCCGAGGCCGGCTCATACAAGTGTCCGGCTCGGTCTCTTCCTTCTCTTATCTTACAACACAAGTTACATGGTTATGGCGGTTTTACCATTATGGGCCCTAATTCACCCCTGGGCTCCGGGCCTCTAAGCTCTACAGCAATCGCCACCTTATGAGTCTTCGTGGGCTCTAATTATGGCCGAGGGTAAACCGGCCCCTTCAGGGCGGTTATATTCAGTAGTTACATCCCCAACATTAGGCCCCAGATTGACTTGAACCTGTTCATGTTAATCTTCAACATCTTAGGAAACTCTGAATATCTTCCTTCATATTTTTTAAACCGGCATTTGCTTAAACCGCCGTGACGTCATCCTCCGACCACAGCAACAGAGCTTCTTGACGTCATCTTTATTAAAGAAGCCCAAACAGTAAGATTCCCTTCATTTAATACTATCCTGGAAATCGAGGCGACCGCTGCACCGTCTGCCGCTTTTCACTCCTCCATTCTCGTGCCTGTTAATTACTCCGTCTCATTATAAATAGACCGGAGGGCCCTTTCTCTTCTTCCTCCTTCCGCGCTTCTTCTTCCTCGCGACGCTCCAGCTCTGAAGCTCCGCCGTCGCCTCCGACCTCCGAACGCCGCGTCAGTGCAAGGCCGCTGCATCAACCTGGTTGTACCAGAGACTCTCGGCGCTCCTCCGCTGTTCTGTGCATCGGGTAAGGCTCCTCCTCATGCCCTAGATCTGCATCTTGAGGCTCCTGTTCATATCGTCGTTCATAGGTGTTCATCCCTAGTTTCTTCATACCTGCTCTGCCATGGCTTTTTAATCCAACCGTAGCATATATCACGTGTAGTAACTGCTCCGCCTTCAGCTTTAGCACTTCGCACATCTTTCTTTTGTTCAGACCCTCTTGTTAGAACGCACGAACTTCCCTGCCTTTTATAAGGCTTGCATGGGTCGCAGAAATTTTTCTCATCAATCTTGGTAGATCCAAATTAACTCCATTCATATGTGAAACCTGTTTACATCCACACTTAGCAGATTTTCCAGTTCTGTCTCTTCCTCATAAGGGCGGTTTAATTTTTTGATAGCTAATCCGCCATACTCCATTAGTCCTCAGTTAAACCGGAAATTGGAACTGACTGCCAAATTGTCGGTTTAGCATTGTATAATATGCCTGAACCGTTAACGGTGAACCGTTTTTTACTTTCCCTTTCGCAGTTTCTTCTTCCGGAATGGCCAAACAATTCTCAGCTTGCAATTGGGTCCGGTCCAAGATCACTGAGATGCAACTCAATGGATATGTCACCACCGGCGCTTTAGCCTCCAAAAATGTCCTCCATTGGCGTGTTCCGGACGCCGAATGCCCTCCTGAACCTCAAGAAGGAGAAGTAATTGTATTTATGCAGCACTTAGACCGGGGATTCAGCCCTCCCGGATCAAAATTCTTCCGGGATGTCCTCGCAAGTTTCCAACTCCATCCACAAGATATTGGTCCGAACTCGTGTCCAATATATGCAATTTCCATGTTTTCTCGTGAAGTCTATCTTCAAGAAGAACCATCTGTGGAGCTGTTCCGGGATTTCTTTCATTTGAACCGCCGTACGGAGTTTTCGGATGGTCCTAACACGGAACTGGGTGGCGTTTCAATCCAGAAAAGGAAGGAAGTAGACTTTCCTCATGCAAAACACCATAGCCATCCGAAAGATTGGAACCAAACCTGGTTCTATTGCCGGAATACCGCTCCTAACAGCGAGAACCCCTTGCCGAGCTACCGCCCTCACCGGCTTAGCAACCATCACCCATTGCCTTTACGCTTGACCGCCGCAGAACGGAAGAATTTTGCGCCTCAAATTATCAAACTCTGGGATCTAATGGCCAATGGCTTAACTGGTATTGACCTTGTTCGATGTTGGGTTTCTTGGGGCATCTTGCCATTAAGCCGCCGCCCCGGATTGATGCACGAATACACTGGTAGTGTCAAAGACCCTCAAAGACGTCACGAGCTACCCATAACTGAGCTTGAAGTCACTGAGACAGTGAAGAAGATTCTCGATGAGCCGATCTCCGTCTGCAGCCAAACCGGGTTGGCCCCATCTGTGTTTCCAACAAACCGCCTGCGGTAAGGCTCCGCTCATCGCTCTTCTGATATTAATGCCTTATTGATATATATTAATCCTTGTTACTTCTCAGGCTAACAGCTCCTTCTGGAAACGAACCAAACCGGCCCGGGTTCCTCGTGTAAAGTCCAAGACCACCAAGAAAGCTGGTAAGAGGAAAACCGCCGAGTCTTCTGATCCGCCGGAAGAAGAAGATTCAGAAGCTGAGGTAAAGCTTGATTTACTTTGTCCCTTTTTATCCTTCATCCTATTGACAGTTTCA
Organism: Aegilops bicornis; assembly: GCA_021605145.1. Classification (NCBI taxonomy): domain Eukaryota; kingdom Viridiplantae; phylum Streptophyta; class Magnoliopsida; order Poales; family Poaceae; genus Aegilops; species Aegilops bicornis. The sequence continues at coordinate 632,641,518 of CM038673.1, forward strand.
ATTCCCAGGATGATGCTGAAGCCAGTCATGCCGATCCTGTTGAGGTAATCCTTCTTTCTTCCGAATCTGATCTTGTGCCGGTTAAAAGAATTCGCCGCACAGTCCGAAAAGTGAAAAAATCTCACTCCCGTGCTCATTTGAATCGAACCTTTCTTTGAAGACACAGCATCTTTGAAGAGCGCCAGACTGACCCGGCACAGCGGTCAACAAATTACATCGTCCGGTTTACGACACCCCAACTTCGGAAGCGTCGTCAGAGGTGATTTGTTCTCTGGCGTTATCCTTTGAAAGGTTTCTTCCGATGTCCTCTCAATCCATCTCGATCCGAATTATCAGGCCTCTTCCAACTCATCTGGCGGTTCATCAACCACTCAACTGCCTCCTCTTAAAGTTGTTGCGGGGTAAGCATAATGCTCTTTTTTGTTTTCTTCGCATTTGTCGGTTCATCACAGTCTAACTCTGAATATTGCAGCACCAAGGCTCGCTTAAGTAAGAAGGCGAAAACCCTTGGCCCTACTGTGGATGCTGATCCGGAGAAGACTCCAGAGCACCATGGCGAAAAGCTTGAAGTTGCTAAAAACAGTTCTGCCGGGTTGAACCAAGACGACAATGCTAATCCGCCAGAGGTTGAACCGGATGCCCAAGTGGAAACCTCACATCCTGCTCCACCGAGTCCTGCAATGAACAGGTAGCGATTCTTTGAAACGCCGAGCCTGGGTATGAAAACACCAAGCCCAAGGAAGAATGCCAATCCGCCAGCCCGACCAAAGATGACGATGTCGTGGTGACGGGCACCGCCTATACTGCCTCGCAATCCGGTCGCTTTATCAAAACACAGCGCCAAGGAGGAGCTCATCGCCATGAGTAAAGAGAAAGGAAAAACTGATCTGTCGACCATGATAACTTCTACGCCCAAGAACTTCACTCCGGCTTCCTGAACCGACTCTACACAAGTCGTGACTTGAAGCCGGTCCGTGAATCGTATGAAGGAACGCTATGAGGTAAGGAATTATGCCTCTCTTGTACTTTTGTTGTGTAGTAGCCCCAAGGGCCGGTTCAACTGAGAATAGTTAAACCGGGACTTAATATAAAACTCATACGTCTCAAACTTGATGTTGTAGCCCCCAAGGCCGATTCAACTTAGCATAGTTAAACCGGACTTAACATGTATCACCATAGCAAGATGAGATCAATTAGCCATTAGCCCCCAAGTGCCAAGTTGAATACCTGTATTGAGCTTGGGACTTCATAATGAAACAACTAACGTGATCCATTTTTACCGTGAGTGAGATATACCAAAGAAACCGTACAACTCAAGGACCTTCGTGCTAATCAAGACTCAACAAGAAGAAACCACCAAGGCCAAGGATGAATTGAAAACTGCCTTGACTACTATGGAGCAGCTCAAGGAGTGGTATAAATCCGAGCAGGCCAACTGGGACACCGAGAAGGCTGGTTTGCTAAAACGGGCGGAAGATGCTGAAGCGGCTCTTAAACCGGTGATGTAAGAGCTCACCGGACTAAAGCGCCAAATTAATGCCATGACCTCTGCGATCTTTGGTAAGAGATCTTTCATCGATTACTATTCCGCTTTTGATATTTCCGCCAGCTTTAACTTCGAGCTGTCTTAAACCGTATAGGGAAGCGTATTGCTCATCCGGGCTCACGATATGCGGAAGAAGCTCAAGGCTGTATACACGCTGATAGAGCAGCTGATACCGGCACCCAATGAGTCATATGCGCCACGTCAGATGATAACACAGCTCTGTCCCTGATCAAAGATACGCTGGACCGGCTATCCATGATTCCGGCACAACTTGAAGAGTTGAAACGATCCGCGGCCCGGGCTGGCACTTTATTGGCTCTAACTCGCGCCAAGGCGTGGATTGCGGACCTTGATCTGGCTGACATAGCCAAGGGCTTCCCCAGCGCTCAAGAAAATGGCGAAGCTTTTGATAATGACGCCCTCAAACGAATAACAAAGGAGATGCGTCCTCTGGCGAGTCAACTGGCAGCAGAAGCCAACCTGGCGGTTTACCGCTCTTTCTATGATGCAAACAACAAGCGGGTGGAATTTGTCATTCCAGAAGTGCAGAACCTTGTTCCTCCAATCCGTAAGCACACTTATGCCCCTGACGTTGATCCGGCTGAGCTTATAAGTGAAGAGGCTGTCTTTCAGGCTTTAAACCGGATTGACTGGTCTACCAATGACTTCCGGCCATTGGGTGATGAAGAGGAAGAAGCTGAACCGACGCTAGACGACCCATCTTCTTCACGTCAACCCGGCGAGGAAGCTTAATCCGTCAAGCCGGTTGATGTATCATAAGTCGCTAGTCATAACGCCATTCGAAATGTTGGGCCTCGGAAGGCCTTGTAATAGAATAGCCAGCACTTTTGTTTTGAATATGCCTTTATGCCTTCGGGCCGCAACCTTGGCGCAGAGGTGCTGATACCTTTGATTGAATAATCGAAACCTTCAATCTATTTTGCCTGCAATCACAAATTCTTAAACTGCCACGGCGGCTTGTGTCGCCAGCCGGCTTGTGACGCTCATATGTATATGTAAGGAAATATTGAGATATATGATCAAAATTTTGTGATACAAAAATACCTGCCAGCGTCGGGCATGCAGTTGGTTGAGCCAACCTTGAAGCGGAGGTTGTATAAACCATTACCGTCAAAGGAGAAAACAGCTCCTGTGCTTATAATGCCGGTTTACCATGTAAACCATGCTGGGTCATGTTAAGCCCCATGTTACTCCATAATGGGATGTTAACAGGAAAAGTTAAACCGGAAAAGTTATTTCCGGATTAAAATAAACCGAAAGCCGTCAATTGGCTGGTTGAACCGGTTTGAAAAAATGTTATCGGTTTAAAAACGCAACAAAGAATCAAATAACAATTTGCAGAAAGAGGCTTTACTGAGCCGATCAGATGGTATTACCATGGTCGGACACGACCAAGCTCCCCATAATGTGTAGCTACGGTTCAAGTCAGCCAGGTCCCCAACTGAAACCGTGGCATTATGCCGATCAAGTGGCGTGGCAATGGTTCGGGTTCGACCAAGCCCCCAAGTGACTTTATGGCCTTAGGCCGATCAAGAGGCGTGATTGGTTCAGACTTGACCATGTCCCCAAGTGATCTGGTGGCTTTCGCCCATCAAGAGGTGTGGCATTGGTTCGGATACGACCAAGCCCCCAAGTGACATCTAAAAGCTTCTGACGAGCAAGCTCAAGGGATAAACCGGAGGCCGTTATAAGACAACAACTCCATGTACCCAAGCCGGATTTTTCTGAGCGGATACCCCGCTTTAGCCGAGGCTCCGGTTTATTGCTTTTATTCATAGTATATACATTGTCATAATATGTACATAAGGAGAGCCGATGGCTCAGGTATAATAAGGTCGAAGATGAGCTATGTTCCACGGCCTGTTGGTCTCCTCTTCTGACGTGCGTGAGTCTTTATGCTCTCGAACATCAATCAGATAGTATGACCCGTTGTGCAGATTCTTGCTGACCACAAAAGGCCCTTCCCAAGGTGGGGATAGCTTGTGCATATCCGTCTGGTCTTGAATGAGCGAAGCACCAAGTCTCCTTCTTGAAAGGTTCTCGGTTACGACCACGATCGTGATACCGACGAAAATCCTGCTGGTAAATCACCGAGCGAGCAGCCTCCATATCTCGTTCTTCATCCAGTCGATCCAAAGCGTCCTGCCGTGCTGCCTCATTATCTGCCTCAACATAGGCTGCCACACGAGGCGAGTCATGACGGATATCGCTGGGGAGAACCGCCTCCGCTCCATAGACCATAAAGAACGGTGTGTATCCAGTGGATCTGTTAGGGGTAGTATTTATACTCCATAACGCAGACGGTAGCTCTTCTACCCAACAACCCGGCGTCCTCTGCAGAGGGACCATAAGTCGGGGCTTGATGCCTCTCAAGATCTCTTGATTGGCTCTTTCCGCTTGACCATTGGACTGTGGGTGAGCTACTGAAGAAACGTCAAGCCGGATGTTCTCACGTTCGCAGAACTCCTTCATGGCACCTTTGGACAAATTGGTACCATTATACGTAATGATACTGTGTGGAAAACCAAACCGGAAAATCACCTTTTGATGAACTGAACTGCCGTGGCCGCATCACACCGCTAATGTGTTACGCCTCTACCCACTTTGTAAATTTGTCAACCGCCACCAACAGTGGGTCTTCTTGTCCTTGGACCTTTTGAAAGGTCCAACCATATCCAGCCCCAAGTCGCAAATGGCCAAGTAATTGGAATCATCCTCAATTCTTGGGCGGTATATGAGCACGTCTAGAAAACTTCGGCAACCATCACATCGCTTGACCAGATCTTCCGCATCAGCATGGGCAGTCAACCAATAAAAACCATGGCGGAACGCCTTAGCCACCAAGGATTTTGAACCGGCGTGGTGACCACAGTCCCCTTCGTGGATCTCACGCAATATTTCACAGCCTTCCTCAGGGGACACACAGCGTTGAAACGCCCCTGACACACTGCAATGATGCAACTCGCCATTAACAATGGTCATAGACTTAGACCGTGCTTAACTATCCGCCGGGCCAATATCTCATCTTCTCGTAACTCGCCCGGCTCATGTACGCCAAATAAGGGAGCGCCCAATCCGGAATGACATGCGTGGCTGCCACCAACAGAGCCTCCGGATCAGGAATAGCCAAATCTGCTTCATCGGGAGCTTGATCGACGGGTTGTGCAAGACGTCAAGGAAGACATTAGGCGGGACCGGTTTGCGTTGAGAGCCCAACCGGCTTAAAGCGTCCGCCGCCGTTCTTCCGTCGATCCACATGGTCGACCTGATAGCCTTTGAAATGACCTGCAACAACATCCACCTCCCGACGAAAATGCGGCCATGAGTGGGTCTTTGGAATCCCAAGTGCCGACACCGCCGGGCCACCAAGTCCGAGTCACCAAGCACTTAACCCAGCTTAGATTCATCTCCTTAGCCATCCGAAGACCATGGAGCAAGGCCTCATACTCAGCTGCATTGTTAGTACAAGGAACGAGAAGCGGAGGACGTAACAAAACTTGTCACCTCGTGGGGAAGTTAACACGACTCCAGCCCCCGAGCCTTCCAGCTGCCTGGACCCGTAAAAGTGGATGGTCCAATAAGTATGATCCGGCTTTTCTTCAGGTGCTTGTAACTCCGTCCAATCATTAATGAAATCCACAAGTGCCTGGGATTTTACTGCCGTCCGAGGCATATACTTTAATACGTGCGGCCCAAGCTCTATCGCCCACTTAGCAATCCGGCCAGTCGCCTCCCGGTTCTGTATGATATCACCTAAGGGAGCTGAACTGACCACCGTGATGGGATGCCCTTGAAAATACTGCTTCAGCTTCCGGCTTGCCATAAAAACTCCATACACCAGCTTCTGCCAATGCGGATATCTCTGTTTGGACTCAATAAGCACCTCGCTGATATAATAAACCGGACTTTGAACCGGATGCTCCTTCCCTGCCTCCTTCCGCTCTACCACAATGGCTAAGCTTACTGCCCTGGCATTAGCAGCAACTTATAGCGAGCGGCTCTTTGTCAATGGGAGCGGCGAGTACAGGCGGGTTGGCCAATTGCCGCTTCAAGTCCTCCAACGCTTCATCAGCAGCCGGGCTCCAGACAAACTAATCTGTCTTCTTCAGCATCTGGTACAAAGAATGGCCTTCTCTCCGAGGCGGCTGATAAACCGGCTCAGCGCGACAATCCGGCCCGCCAATCGCTGGACATCATTGATACACTTTGGCTTAGCCAGGGAGGTGATAGTTGTAATCTTCTCCGGATTAGCTTCAATCCCCCTGTTGGACACAAGGAAACCCAATAACTTGCTCGCCGGAACACGAAAACACAGTTGGCGGGTTAAGCATCATCTTGTACACCCGCAAGTTGTCAAAGGTTTCTTTCAAATCCTCAATCAGTGTTTCCTTCTTCCTTGACTTAACCACAATATCATCCACATAAGCATGCACGTTACGGCCGATCTGTTCATGCAAGCAATTCTGTACGCAACGCTGATAAGTTGCTTGGGCGCTCTTGAGCCCAAAAGGCATAGACACATAGCAGAAGGCTCCAAAGGGAGTGATAAACGCTGTCTTCTCCTGGTCCTTAACCGCCATTTTGATCTGATGATATCCAGAATATGCATCCAAAAATCTCAAACGCTCACAACCCGCTGTAGCATCAATAATCTGGTCAATGCGTGGGAGGGCAAATGGATCTCATTGGACAAGCCTGTTAAGATCTGTGTAATCCACACACATGCGCCAAGTGCCGTTTTTCTTAAGGACCAGCACCGGATTAGCAAGCCACTCGGATGGAAAACTTCAACGATAAAGCCTGCCGCTAAGAGCCCAGCAACCTCCTCTCCAATGGCCTTACGCCTTTCCTCGTTAAACCGCGAAGGAACTGCTTTACCGGTTTGTACTTGGGATCAACATTAAGAGTGTGCTCACGAGTTCCCTCAAGACACCGGCATGTCAGAAGGCTTCCATGCAAAAATGTCCTGATTCTCACGGATGAACTCGATGAGCGCGCTTTCCTATTTAGGATCCAAGTTAGCACTGATGATGAACTGCTTGGACGAATCACCGGGCACAAAGTCAACAAGTTTAGTCTCACCGCCGATTTAAACTTCAGATCCGGATCGTGCTCTGTAGTTGGCTTCTTTAACGGGTCATATCCGCCGGATCAACATTGTCTTTATAGTACTTTAGCTCTTCGGTGGCACAAACCGACTCTGCGTAAGCCGCATCACCTTCCTCACACTCTAAAGCGATCTTGCGGCTCCCATGAACCGTTATCATCCCTTTGTGGCCCGGCATTTTTAGCTGCAAATAGACATAACAAGGTCATGCCATAAACTTGGCATAAGCCGGCCGCCAAACAGGGCGTGGTAAGGGCTTTGAATTTTCACCACTTCAAATGTCAATGTTTCCGATCTGGAGTCATGTTCATCCCCAAAGGCAACCTCCAGAGCTATTTTACCAACCGGGTATGCTGACTTGCCAGGCACCACACCATGAAACACTGTACTGGACGGCTTGAGATGTTTATCCGTTAACCCCATACGACGGAAGGTCTCATAATACAGGATGTTGATGCTGCTCCCTCCGTCCATAAGCACCTTGGTGAACTTGTATCCTCCCACCTGAGGCGCCACCACTAGGGCTAGCTGACCCAGATTGTCAACCCGGGAGGATGATCCTCTCTACTCCACACAATAGGCTGCTCGACCAGCAGAGGTACGCGGCACGGCCGGTTCAACAACGTTGACTGCCCGCTCAAGTTTCCGGTCTCGCTTGTCCAAGCTAGTGGTGAAGACGTGATATCGGCCCACCATTCAACCGCTTCAGATTGCTTTGATAACCCGATCGCTGCCGCTGATTGTAACCACCTTGGTTGTTACGATTGTCTTGATTGTTACGATTGTTACGCCCACCGGATTACCATTAAACTCCGGACCGGAATTTCCTCCACCGTAACCCAGGCCGGACCCTGAACCGCCGCCGGGGCCTTGATCATACCGGAAAGCGTTGGAACTATTGAACTTCTGCATAATGCAACAATCCTTCCAGAGGTGGTTTGCTGGCGCCTCCTTCGTCCCATGCTTCGGACAGGGTTGATTCAACAAATAATTCAACCGGTCCGGATTGTGATTAGGCGCACCACCTCGGTTCGGATGTTTACCCTTGCGCCGTTGGCCCTTGTCTTGCGCGTTGGTGTTGGCTACAAAGCCCATGTTACCATTCGCCTTACGCTTGTTTCCTCCATTACTGCCGAGTGATGCCGCTGGCCTCTGGAGTTGATGTTCTGCTTTTCCCTTCCTGTTTCATCCTCCTCGGACTCGGGATCCTTGGTACTATCGTAATCAGCATACTTCACTAAACGCCCATGAGAGTGCCCATGTCATTGCAAAACGCTTCATGCGACCCAGCTTCAATTTTAAAGGCTCGAACCGGCGGTTGCCCTCTAGGGTTAAGATTGCGAATCGGTGTTGATCCGGTGCGAAGAATGTAGAACTTCAAACGCAGGGCGCACCCAATGGGTTGTGGATTCTCCTCAGCCTGGACACAAGCCGCCAGTCCACCACGACATGGGCTGCTTACAGTGTCTTTGAAATTCTGAATGAACCGGTCCGAATCGGGTCCATGAACTGATGGAATTGGGTGGCAAGTTTTTCAACCAGAAATGCGGGCCGTGCCTTCAAGCATCATGGTAAAATACTTTGCACATGCAGCTTCATCCACATCCGGCATCTCCATGGCCATCTCATAGCTTTCTATCCATGCTACGAGCCAGATCGCGGTATAATTGGGCACCTTGCGTGGCCCTTTGAAATCTTTGGGCAAGCGTACATTGCGAAAGCGGGACGAGGCAAGGCACCCCAAAGAGCTAGATGTAACTCCAGGCTCGAAGATAGTCGGTCGAACCGGGCGCAAGCTGATAATCTTGATCTGTGTCGCTAACTCGCCCCCCACGTGCCTGGCCCGGTCCACCACCTCTTGAGCGTTTGAAACCACCACCGGGTTGTTGCCTTGAGGTGCACCAAGGCGCATTAACTTGACACGGTCGGTTCATCTGCATGCCTGCTATAGCTCCGGCTCGGGCGGGGGGTGGAGTGGATCCGATCGCGGCTGTTTGAATACGCTTCCTGTTGGACCCGAGCCGTCCTAAGGAGCTCTTTGACCCGGCGTGTTTCCACCGCCTGTGGTGAATTGCCTTCGATTGGAATCGCCTCCAACCGCGCCGCAGCCGCAACAAGGTTATCCATCGGGTTGGAGTAGTGACCTGGAGGTGTTTGCACAGCTTGAGGCGCGTCGGCATGATGGCGAGGTAGATCTATCACACGAGGCTGAACCAGCGCGCCCGTCCCAGGTGCTTCCGCCCGGTTCACCACTGGCGGCGGATTACTGGTCCCTGCTCCTGAGGTGTTGAAGAGGTCTCTTCCCTCGAAAACCGAGGGCAAACGGGATCTGTACTTTCTTTTCATGACTTCATGCGATGCATTACGATCCAAAGATGAGCCTATAAGCTCACAAGGCGTCCAAAGCGGCCCGCTCTGCCACCATCCTAGCGTCTGTAGCTGCCAGATCCGCTTTAGCCTGAGTGATTTGCTCCTTCACGTTGGCAATCTCTGCGTTATGCAGATCTTGATCTGCCGGGTTAGCCTCTGCCATGAGCACAGCCAACGCATCAAATAGTTTTGATAAAACTTGAGCCGGCGGGCGCACAGGGCCTCCTGCCCCGGCTGCCACCGCCGCTGTCGAACCGGCGACAATTGTCGCAGCGGTTGAGGAGTGAAGTGTCGCTTGCGTACCGGCCATGAATATTCCAACCCGGTTGGTCAGATCAAAGGGGTCCGGAATCATCGCCACCGTCGAATCGCCCCAATCCGGCCATCTTGCAGCTGGTACAGAGATTCAGTTTCTCCGGTCGACGACTCGTCATCCGAGTAGACAACGGTTTCGCCACCTGATGCTGATCCGTCCTCGTAGTTTCTTCCGTGGATGACTCCCACGAAAGCACGCTTGACAGCCGGTTTAGCCAGGGCAGGTTTCGCCCACTGAGCCGTCTCGACGAGGTCGGTGCAGATGTCCAGTTCAGCCCCTGGCTCACCGATCTTGCCGATGAACACGTGTATGCCACCAAAGGGGACCCGGTACCCGTACTCAATCGAGCCGGCCTCGGGGCCCCAGCCTGTATCGTCGATGTAGAGCTTGCCGCGACGACTCTTGGTCATCCGCCCACAAAGATAGCCTTGAGTCCTTGAACTTGCCCTCTAAGATCAGCAAACCATCGCGGCGATAGCCCCACGGTGGGCGCCAACTGTCGTGGAATTGTCACGGCAGATGTCCTCATGAAAGGACTTAGTCGCGGGGCCATCGTGACGGGTTAACTTAGAGGGGTTAAAGCGGACGAAAGACACGAGAGTTTATACTAGTTCGCCCCTTCGATGAAGGTAAAAGCCTCACGTCTAGTTTGTGATGGGATTGATGTTATTTGGCGACTAGGGAGCAATAGCTTCGCCTAAGCCTCGAATTGTTGTTGTTCGTCCTCAAACCGCCACGGGTCGTCCCCTTATATACACGGGTTGACGTCCGGCCGGTCTCTGAGTCCCGAGGCCGGCTCATACAAGTGTCCAGCTCGGTCTCTTCTTTCTCTTATCTTACAACACAAGTTACATGGTTATGGCGGTTTTACCATTATGGGCCCTAATTCGCCCCTGGGCTCCGGGCCTCTAAGCTCTACAGCAATCGCCACCTTCTGAGTCTTCGTGGGCTCTAATTATGGCCGAGGGTAAACCGGCCCCTTCAGGGCGGTTTATATTTAGTAGTTACATCCCCAACATGAATAACATGCCCATCAATATTATCAGACAAGAGATCTTTGACAATAGCAATATTAGGTTCTACTTTGACTTGCTCAGGAGGTGTATAAGTTCTAATATTGCTTTTACGAACCACGGTTGAAGTTTTAGCATGATCCTTTATTCTAACAGGGAAAGGTGGTTTCTCAACATAAGAGGTAGGAACAATAGGATCATTATAAGTGACAGTCTTTTCTGCAACTTTAATAGGTGCAGCTACTTTTACTTCTATGGGAGGATGATATTTAAACCACTTCTCCTTGGGGAGATCAACATAAGTAGCAAAAGATTCACAGAAAGAAGCTACTATCTCAGAGTCAAGTCCATATTTAGTGCTCAACTTACGGAAAATATTGGTATCCATAAAAGATTTAACACAATCAAACTTAGGTGTCATACCTGACTCCTTACCTTCGTCGAGGTCCCAATCTTTAGAGTTGCGTTTAATTATATCCAATAAATTCCATTTAAATTCAATAGTCTAAATCATAAAAGAGCCAACACAAGAAATATCGAGCATGGTGCGATTGTTATCAGAAAGCCGAGCATAAAAATTCTGAAGAATTGTCACTCTTGAGAGCTCATGATTGGGGCATGAATATAACATTGATTTAAGCCTCCCCCAAGCTTGAGCGATGCTTTTTACTTCCTGAGGCCAAAAATTATATATATAATTGCGATCACGGTGAACAAGATGCATAGGGTAATACTTTTGATGAAATTCCAATTTCAATCTTTTATAGTTCCATGATCTCGTATCATCACATAGCCTATACCATGTCAATGCGTTTCCCTTCAAAGATAAAGGGAAGACCTTCTTCTTAACAACATCATCGGGTATACCTACAAGCTTAAATAGTCCACAAACTTCATCCACATAGAGTAGATGTTCATCATGATGCTTTGTTCCATCTCCTGTAAAAGTGTTAGCTAGCAGTTTTTCCATCATACCCAAAGGAATTTCAAAAGGAGTTTCATTTTCAATAGGTTCAGTAGGTTGAGGAGCAACTCTTTGCTCTACTGGACGGGGTGAAGATACCCCAAACAAGCCCCTCAGAGAATTACTTTCCATAGTAACAAGTGATGAAAATTTCAGCACACTATATAAATTTTTCCTTACCAAATTCCACCTACCAAAGGCGCTACACTCCCGGCAACGGCGCCAGAAAAGAGTCTTGATGACCCACAAGTATAGGGGATCTATCGTAGTCCTTTCGATAAGTAAGAGTGTCGAACCCAACGAGGAGCAGAAGGAAATGATAAGCGGTTTTCAGCAAGGTATTCTCTTCAAGTACTGAAATAAGTGGTAACAGATAGTTTTGTGATAAGATAAATTGTAACGAGCAACAAGTAACAAGAGTAAATAAAGTGCAGCAAGGTGGCCCAATCCTTTTTGTAGCAAAGGACAAGCTTGGACAAACTCTTATAATAGGAAAAGCACTCCCGGGGACACATGGGAATATCATCAAGCTAGTTTTCATCACGTTCATATGATTCACGTTCGGTACTTTGATAATTTGATATGTGGGTGGACCGGTGCTTGGGTGCTGTTCTTACTTGAACAAGCATCCCACTTATGATTAACCTCTGTTGCAAGCATCCGCAACTACAACAAAAGTATTAAGGTAAACCTAACCATAGCATGAAACGTATTGTAACATCCCAAATTTTCAATTTGGAATGTTATACATTAGGTCATCATGCATATCATATTTTCTCGCATTTTCCGATCCTAGGAAATTTCACGCAACTCAAGGACCCTCGGAGAGAGTTGGAAGTTTCATTATTTTCATATTTGGGATTTCTCAAATTTTGGAAATAGGATCATTTGGATTTATTTAAAATTATCTTCATAAAGTTTTCCTATGAAAATCTCAAGAGAGGGAATAATATGACTTTCCCAATATTTAGGAAAAACGAAGATATTATAAATAAATCAAATTTGGTTTTTGGAAGATTTATTTTGCTTAGGCAAAAATGAGCATTTTAAAAAAAATTATGCATGTTGCCGTTTTTAAAAGTTCATTTTGTTCGACTCATTTTTAGGAGTCGGGGAAAATTTCTTTTATTTAAATCGGAGTTCGTTTGATATTTTTTTTAATTCGTTTTGTTTTAATTTTTTAAAAACGCGCCCACAGGCCAAGGCCCGGTGGCCCAACCGGCCAGGCCCCAGCCAGCGCCCGACCCACCTCCCTCCTCTCCTCGCTGACCGCCGGCGGCGTCCCGCCAAGACGCCGCCACGCCTGAGTCCGGCTCCGCCCGCCACCCCGTTGCCCCCTCCCCAAGCAAGCGAGCCCCCTCCTTAAAACCCGCCTCTCTCCTCACCCTTGCCGCCGCCTCACCCAAGCCCGGCCGAGCCGCCGCCCGTGAACGCCGCCCGCCGCCTCGTCACGGGAGCACCCGCCGCCGGAGCCCCTCGCCGACCCGCCACCCCGACCCGCCGCCACCCGACCCGCCCAACCCATGGGAGACCCTGAGCCGCTGGCGACGGAGGTAGCCCCTCGCGCCGACCCGATCCGATCCGATCCGGTTTTCTCTAGAAAACCCGGTCCGGTTTTTTTTGCAAAAGTTCGGTTTTTTTTAAAAAAAACCTAGATTGGTTTTATTTTTTTTTTCTCGGTTTTCTTATTAGAGAACGTTCACCGACCCGTTCGTTTCAATGAAAGTGTTCGTTGGATTAGTTACATTAATCTAACGTCGATTATTTAATCCGCTCGTCGTTTTCTTTTAAATCGGATTTAATCCGTTAATTTTCGATTCGATTTACGATCCGATTTTCAAATCTGTTTTATTTCTTGCTCGTTTATCGAATCAGGTGATTCAAGCGCTGGAGTTTCAGAACGAAACCGCCGCCCGATTTAACCTACTTTCACAGAGTTTTGCGACTATGAAATTTTGACCTAATTTCAGATTTGCTAAACCGAGTGGTTCTCTCTCGAGTTCCGACTTTCGATGCTTTATTTGATTCGATTCTTTTGCAACCAGGGTTCTTAAGTTGAACTATCTGGTTAGATCTTTTATTCGAGATTTCCCTGTGCATTAGATGAGTACTTATTATATGCTTGTTGTTTGTCTGCGATAGATCACCCGGAGTGCGCCGCTTGTTACTTTGAATCTCTAGGACTCGCGGATCATCAGCAAGGCAAGTAACACTTTGATCATACCTTTTCTACTACCCAGTTTTATTGCATTAGATCAAACCCTCAAACACTTGCATGTTTAGGATCTAATTAAATTGTGGGATGGGAAGTAGATTTGAGGTAGTACCTATTACTGCTTTTTACTTATCCAACCCTGGGGAGTTACTTCTACGTTTGCTTGATTATGCCATGCTATGCTAGTAGACGTGGATTGGGTGAGTGAATATCCATGACAGATGTGAGATTGTTAATCAATGGTTTATCTAAGGTGGCAACCTAAACACACATCTGGGTGGATTGAGGCACCTGGTTTCTATCGGGACTTGCTGTATTTCTTCGGACCGCCACCTGTGCTCTAAGGGATCATAAGATTATTCAAACTAGAAACTTACGTGTGCAGCCACAAGCCAATTATGGGCTCTGGCGTAGTTGACTAAGTTGTGCGAACTCTTACGGGTAGGCTAGCTGATGTAGGGGATGTAGGTTGGTACGGTCTACCCACATGTAAGGTGCTAAGCGCTTACGAAAGACTATGTCTCGGTCATCCGTTTCTCAAACACCATGTAGTGCGAGAACCAAGCGGAGGCGATCGAGTCTTGTGGGGAAAAGTGTGCAAACCTCTCAGAGAGTGTAAAAACTGATCATGATTAGCCGTGTCCCGGTTATGGACAAATCTTGAGTATCTAGTACTTGAATATCATGTGAATCTCAACATGTTACTTCTAATAATAAAGTTATTGGGTTTTTAATGAGTACTTTTTAATTGGGATTGAGGATGCTGTCAACCATTCTCAATGTTTAACAACCACCATGATAGTTAAATAAAATTATTCCTTTGATGTAGGGAAAAATCAGCTTTATGCAAAAAAATGTAACCGTAGAGCCTTACCACCAGCCAAATATGCATGTAGTATAGTCTTGTTGCTTCGTTGTTCTCTATGTGTTACATTGCCAGCATATTCCATGTGCTGACCCGTTTTCGGGCTGCAACTTTTCACGTTAAGACTTTTCGAATGACGAATAAGGTGTTAGGCCGTGGTTCTATACTCGGTGATGCCATTGGAGTTGATGGACTCACTCGCTTTTCCAAGCCTTCCATGTTATTATTAGATGGCCTTAAGCCATATTATTGTACTAAGTTCCCTTGTGGACAACGATGTAATAAGTGTGTGATTGCTACTGCTATAAATCCTTGAAATCTTGTGTGGTGTCGGCATTACTGATCCGGGGATGACGAGCACGAGCGCTAGATCCATTCGGTGCAGTCATGACGAGAGAATGGTATCGTCGAGCACACGCCGACTATAGGACCACGACCACTAAGATAAAGCCATAGATCACTATTCTCTTCTCATTTTCTAACTCCTCATCTTTTCTACTCTCTTTAGGATGAAGGACGCGAAGATCAAGTACACCCAACCTGACGAAGGCACACCTTTTGGATTTCACTTGAAGGAAGTTACCAAGTACCTGAACATTGGACTACCAAGCTTCACGGGACTTTCAACGCCCACTACTGCTGAAGAGGATATTTGGAAGATTCACGCTCACGTTCCAGAAGGACATTCGCCCCAATCACCAAGCCAATAGATAGTGTTTTCGATTGCACCAACTTGGAGTCTGGGAAAGAGCATGGCAGCTCACATCACCATGGGACTCTTTGGATAAGTTTATCAATAAGAACTCAAGGACACTTTCTACCAGATTTTCGGACAGCGAAATGACTAATGGGTCGTCGTCAGGAACAAGATGGATAGATCCATTGCAGCATTTATCCAGGAGTTAAACCAAAGCACATTCGACGCCGGGAGAACCGGATGTGCAATGATATGTTGGAGTTGCAGAATGCAAAGGGAATGATCATCGAGCTTGAAGAAGAACTGAAGACAACTCGCAAGGACTATATGGACGAGATCGTAGCTCTAGCAAGGCACAATAACGATCTTAAGTACGAGATTGAAGAACTCAAGAAGAAGTTGGCGCTCAGGAATGAAGACCGACATGTCAACCACCCAATCGACTACATAAACATCTAAGACACTGATTAGGATACAAGTGAACCCGACTTTGAAGACGATGCTGGAGCAGACATTATTGAGTCTTCCACCGGTTCATATTAGTAGAAGTCCCCACATATTAGTAGTATTCCTCCATGTAAACATTATAGTACACGCACTTTTTGCGATAGTTAGATCGTTGTAAGCCTTTGTTTGTTTGAATGAAGTGATTTTGTGTGTATTTGCTCATGTGCATTTGGGTAGTGATTCCCCTTAGACCTCATTCTATTCTAATTTCTCATCTTTTCTAAACCCATCAGATGCCTCCGAGACGCGACCCCGGATTCGTTTTCCCGCCAGAGATCACCCAACTGATCCAGCAGCAGAATACCCTGATTCAAACATTGGTGCAGAACCAGGGCAACAACAACAACAACAACAACCCACCGCCACCACCACCTGCGGATCATCTGACTCGTTTCCTTAGACTAAACCCGCCGGTGTACTCGATGCACCGAGCCAATTGTAGCAGATGACCGGCTCCGCAAGATAGGAAGGAGCTGACCATCGCAGGATGCACGGATGGAGAAAGAGTGAAGTTTGCAGCACATCAGCTTGAAGGACCAGCAGCTGACATGGTGGGAGAATTTCACAGCCACTTACCCTATAGACACCTTTGTCACATGGGATCAATTTCAGCAAGCTTTTCGCCTTGCCCATGTTTCATGAGGAGCTATGGCCATGAAGAAGCGTGAGTTTCGCAACTTACGCCAAGGAGGAAGGACTTTGTTGGCCAAGATGCGGATGACTTTAGTAAACTAGCACGTTATGCCCCAGATGACGTTGCTACTGATGCAGCTAAACGGGAGAAGTTTCTAGAAGGATTGAATGATGAGTTCAAGATGCCGTTGATGGTAGCCGGTTTCAATAACTACCAGGAGTTAGTAGACCGAGCCCTCATGATTGAAGGAAAGCAGCAGACAAATTGAGAACTGCAAGCGGAAGTATGGACAAGGGAAGTATAACTCTGGAGCTCGGCGAAACCTCGTTATACCCCTAAGTCAGAATTCAGTTTGACATACCCATGGAGGAGGTAATTCGCATAACCATAATGGCACTAAGAATGGGAACGGAATGGAGGAAGTAATGGACAGAATCGCACCAACCCGTCAACACCATCCAAAGTAGACCTGAGTCATATTACTTGCTTTAAGTGCCGCAAGAGTGGGCATTATGCTAATGTATCGGCCCGAAGGCCAGAATGGAAATGGCAATGGAAGCTCGGAAAGAAGCCCAACCCTTTCACGGGGGACAGGTGAACCACATTGAAGTGGAGGAGGTTGAAGATCACCGATGCGATAATCGGTAAGTTTTTGGTTAAGTCATTTACTGCGGTTGTTCTTTTCGATACTGGTGCATCGCATTCATACATATCAAGGGGATTTGTGGATAAGTACAAGTTACCAACCCAAGCCCTTAGGTCACCCATGCTAGTAACCTCACCCGGAGCAGAGTACATGGCTAGTAAATGGTGTGATCGACTGCCCTTAAGGATTGGACACTATGTTTTCCCCTCAGACCTAATAGTTCTGGAATCCCAAGGATTGGATGTGATATTAGGTATGGATTGGTTATCAAAGTATGGAGGAAACATTGATTGCTCCACTAGATCAATTTTGCTCACCACACGAAGGAAGAAGGATTAAGTATGTATCACTAAGACGAGCCGAGGAGAGCACAAGTTAATTGCTTATCAGGAGTGGTACAGGAAGAAGTACCAGTGGTGAAGGATTTTCCTGATGTATTTCTGGAAGAGTTGCCAGGAATGCCACCGGATAGAGACATTGAGTTTTTGATCGAGCTGTTGCCAGGAACAGGCCCTATATCGAAGCGACCGTATAGGATGCCAGCACAGGATTTGGCGGAAATCAAGAAGCAGATTAAGGAACTATTGGACAAAGGTTTTATACGCCCAAGCTCTTCACCTTGGGGATCACCCGTTTTGCTAGTGGAGAAGAAGGATGGATCGTTAAGAGACCGTAACCAAATGGGAAGCACCAACGACAGTTGGGGAGATTCGGAGTTTCCTTGGACTCGCAGGATACTACCGAAGGTTCATTGAGAATTTCTCAAGGATTGCTAAGCCTATGACAGAATTGTTGAAAAAGGAAAACAAATTCATATGGACCGAGGACTGTGGAGGCAAGTTTTTAGGAGTTGAAGAAAAGATTGGTCACCTCACCGGTCTTGATATTGCGAGATCAGACTAAGGATTATGAGGTGTATTATGACGCTTCACGCCGAGGACTTGGAGCAAAGGTGCTTATGCGGGAAGGAAGAGTTGTTTCGTATGCTTCCACGACAACTTAAGCCCCATGAGTTGAATTATGCCACTCATGATTTGGAGTTAGCAACCGTTGTGCATGCCACGAAGGCGTGGAGACATTTTCTCATTGGAAATCATTGTGAAGTATATACGGATCACAAGAGTTTGAAGTACATTTTCACACGTATGAAATTGAATCTCGGACAAAGGAGATGGTTAGAGCTTATCAAGGATTATGACATGAGATTGCATTATCACCCTGGGAAGGCTAATGTCGTAGCAGACGCATTGAGCCGTAAGAGCCACGTCAATACCCTAATGATGGGAGGAATACCCAATGAGTTAGCCGAGGACCTTCGAGAGCTATGTTTGGAAATAGTTCCAGAGGCTATGTAGCAGCATTGGAGATTCAAATTACATCGATGGACAAAATCGAGAAGCCCAAAAGGCATATAAGGAAGTTGCCTCTATAAAGGAGAAAATGATCAAAGGATAAGCTAATGTATTTCGTGAGGATGAGCAAGATACCCTATGGTTTGAAGACCGTGTTTATGTGCCCAATGACCCAGAGATCTGGAAGTTGATTTTACAAGAAGCCCATGATTCACCTATTCGATTCACCCAGGAAATACCAAGATGTATTTGGATTTGAAGAATACTTTACGGTGGACCGGAATGAAGAAGGACATTGCGGAGTATGTAGCAGTTTGCGGCGTATGTCGAGAAAGTAAAGGCGAACATCGAAGCCAGCGAGGATTTTTACAACCATTGCCGATACCGAATGGAAGTGGGATAAACTAGGCATGGATTTTATCACAGGATTGCCAAAGACTCGTTCGAGATATGACTCGATTTGGGTTATAGTCGACCGTTTGACCAAGGTAGCTCATTTTATTCGGTCAAGACTACCTATAGCAAAGGTGCTAAGTTGGCAAAGATATACATGACCAGAATTGTGTGCTTACGGAGTTCCGAGGAGCATCGTAGAGGATAGAGGAACCCAGTTTACCTCGAAATTTTGGAACCCGGTTACACGAAACATTGGGAACCCGATTGGAATTCAAGACAGCTTTCCACCCACGTAATCGATGGACAGACCGAGAGTCAATCAGATTTTGGAGGACATCTTTGAGAGCTTGTGCACTAGATTATGGATCTAGCTGGGATGAAAATTTGAGTATGCAGAATTTTCCTACAACAACAGTTACCAAACCAGCTTGAAGATGGCACCTTCGAAGCTTTGTATGGAAGAAGGTGCAGGACACCGTTGTTATGGGACGAAACCGAGATCGTCGATTGTTTGGACCAGATTTGATTAAGGAGTCCGAGCAGAAAGTTAAGTTGATTCGAGATGGCTCAAGGTAGCCCAGTCCGGACAAAAGAGCTATGCCGATTCAAAGCGCAGCGATTGAGTATGAAGTTGGAGACAGAGTATATCTCGAGTATCCCGCTCGAGGAGTTAAGCGTTTTGGAGTTAAAGGAAAGTTAGCACCCGTTTCGTTGGACCGTATAAGATTTTGCAACGCATGGGAGAAGTTGCTTATAAGTTGGAATTACCGGAAGGACTATCAGGAGTTCATGATGTATTCCATGTTTCTCGATTGAAGAAATGTCACCCGAGATAGCAGAGGTACCGTTAAGAGATCTTGTACCATTGGAAGCAATTCGGTTGAAGGATGACTTGACATATGAGGAGAAACCGGTTAAGATTCTCGATTATGCCAGCAGAGTTACCCGCAAGAAGGTTATCAAGTTTTGCAAAGTTCGTGGAGCCACCACACCGAGGATGAAGCCACTGGGAAAGAGAGGAAGTTTTGCTCAAGGACCACCTCACCTATTTTCAAGCCAACCCGAATCTCGAGGGCGAGATTCATCTTAAGGGTAGGTTTGTAACATCCCAAATTTTCAATTTGGAATGTTATACATTAGGTCATCATGCATATCATATTTTTCTCGCATTTTCGATCCTAGGAAATTTCACGCAACTCAAGGACCCTCGGAGAGAGTTGGAAGTTTCATTATTTTCATATTTGGGATTTCTCAAATTTTGGAAATAGGATCATTTGGATTTATTTAAAATTATCTTCATAAAGTTTTCCTATGAAAATCTCAAGAGAGGGAATAATATGACTTTCCCAATATTTAGGAAAAACGAAGATATTATAAATAAATCAAATTTGGTTTTTGGAAGATTTATTTTGCTTAGGCAAAAATGAGCATTTTAAAAAAAATTATGCATGTTGCCGTTTTTAAAAGTTCATTTTGTTCGACTCATTTTTAGGAGTCGGGGAAAATTTGTTTTATTTAAATCGGAGTTCGTTTGATATTTTTTTTAATTCGTTTTGTTTTAATTTAAAAACGCCCCACAGGCCAAGGCCCTGCCCAGCCAGGCTGACCCGGCCCCCAGCCGGCCCACCTCCCTCCTCTCCTCGCGCTTGCCCGGGCGTCCGCCGCCGCCACGCCGCCCGCCGCCGAGTCGGCTCGCCCGCCACCCGTTGCCTCCCAAGCAACCGGAGCCCCCCCTCCTTAAAACCCGCTGCCCCCTCTCTCCTCACCTCGCCCGCCCTCACCCAAGCCCGGCCGAGCCGCCGTCGCCCTCGTCATGGAGCACCCGCCGCCGGAGCCTCGCCGACCCGCCGCCACCCGACCGCCCGACCCACGGAGACCCCGTCGAGCCTGGCGATCACGGAGGTAGCCCCTCGCGCCGACCCGATCCGATCCGATCCGGTTTTCTCTAGAAAACCCGGTCCGGTTTTTTTTGCAAAAGTTCGGTTTTTTTAAAAAAAACCTAGATTGGTTTTATTTATTTTTCTCGGTTTTCTTATTAGCGAACGTTCACCGACCCGTTCGTTTCAATGAAAGTGTTCGTTGGATTAGTTCTGTTAACGAACGTCCGTTATTTAATCCGTTCGTCGTTTTCTTTTAAATCGGATTTAATCCGTTAATTTTCAGATTCGATTTCTAATCCGATTTTCAAATCTGTTTTATTTCTTTCTCGTTTATCTAATCAGGTGATTCAAGCGCTGGAGTTTCAAATGTGAAACCGCCGTTCGATTTAACCTACTTTCACAGAGTTTTGCGACTATGAAATTTTGACCTAATTTCAGATTTGCTAAACCGAGTCGTTCTCTCGAGTTCCGACTTTCGATGCTTTATTTGATTCGATTCTTTTGCAACCAGGGTTCTTAAGTTGAACTATCTGGTTAGATCTTTTATTCGAGATTTCCTGTGCATTAGATGAGTACTTATTATATGCTTGTTGTTTGTCTGCGTTAGATCACCGGTGCGCCGCTTGTTACTTCGAATCTCTAGGACTCGCGGATCATCAGCAAGGCAAGTAACACTTTGATCATACCTTTTCTACTACCCAGTTTTATTGCATTAGATCAAACCCTCAAACACTTGCATGTTTAGGATCTAATTAAATTGTGGGATGGGAAGTAGATTTGAGGTAGTACCTATTACCTATTTTACTTATCCAACCCTGGGGAGTTACTTCTACGTTTGCTTGATTATGCCATGCTATGCTAGTAGACGTGGATTGGGTGAGTGAATATCCATGACAGATGTGAGATTGGTAATCAATGGTTTATCTAAGGTGGCAACCTAAACACACATCTGGGTGGATTGAGGCACCTGGTTTCTATCAGGACTTGCCTGTATTTCTTCGGACCGCCACCCAGGCTCTAAGGGATCATAAGATTATTCAAACTAGAAACATACATGTGCAGCCACAAGCCAATTATGGGCTCTGGTGTAGTTGACTAAGTTGTGCGAACTCTTACGGGTAGGCTAGCTGATGTAGGGGATGTAGGTTGGTATGGTCTACCCACATGTAAGGTGCTAGCGCTTCTGAAAGACTATGTCTTGGTCATCCGTTTCTCAAACACCATGTAGTCACGAGAACCAAGCGGAGGCGATCGAGTCTTGTGGGGAAAAGTGCAAACCTCTGCAGAGTGTAAAAACTGATAATGATTAGCCGTGTTCTCGGTTATGGACAAATCTTGAGTATCTAGTACTTGAATATCATGTGAATCTCAACATGTTACTTCTAATAATAAAGTTATTGGGTTTTTAATGAGTACTTTTTAATTGGGATTGAGGATGCTGTCAACCATTCTCAATGTTTAACAACCACCATGATAGTTAAATAAAATTATTCCTTTGATGTAGGGAAAAATCAGCTTTATGCAAAAAATGTAACAGTAGAGCCTTACCACCAGCCAAATATGCATGTAGTATAGGCTTGTTGCTTCGTTGTTCTCTATGTGTTACATTGCGGCATATTCCATGTCTTGACCGTTTTGGGCTGCAACTTTTCACGTTGCAGACTTTTCAGACGACGAATAAGGTGTTAGGCCGTGGTTCTATACTCAGTGATGCCGTTGGAGTTGATGGACTCACTCGTTTTCCAAGCCTTCCGCTGTTATTATTAGATGGCCTTAAGCCATATTATTGTACTAAGTTCCCTTGTGGACAACGATGTAATAAGTGTGTGATTGCTACTCTGCTATAAATCCTTCAAAGTACTGTGTGGTGTCAGCATTACTGATCCAGGGATGACACTGAGCACAGAGCGCTAGATCCATTCGGGTCTGGTCGCGACACATATGGATCCAAATCAGCCCCTTACGAAGCAACACATAAACTAGGGTTTAAGCTTCTGTCACTCTAGCAACCCATCATCTACTTATTACTTCCCAATGCCTTCCTCTAGGCCCAAATAATGGTGAAGTGTTATGTAGTCGATGTTCACATAACACCACTAGAGGCTAGACAACATACATCTTATCAAAATATCGAACGAATACCAAATTCACATGACTACTAATAGCAAGACTTCTCCCTTGTCCTCAGAAACAAACGTGACTACTCACAAAGCATATTCATGTTCATAATCAGAGGGGTAATAATATGCATCAAGGATCTGACCATATGATCTTCCACCAAATAAACCAACTAGCATCAACTACAAGGAGTAATCAACACTACTAGCAACCTACTAGCACCAATCCCGGACTTGGAGACAAGAATTGGATACAAGAGATGAACTAGGGTTTGGAGATGACATGGTGCTGGTGAAGATGTTGATGGAGATTGCCCTCTCCTGATGAGAGGAGCGTTGGTGATGATGATGGTGATGATTTCCCCCTCCCGGGGGGAAGTGTCCCCGGCAGAACAGCTCTGCCGGAGCCCTAGATTGGGTCCGCCAAGGTTCCGCCTCGTGGCGGCGGAGTCTCGTCCCGAAAGGTTGCTTCCTATTTTTTTTCTCATCGAAAGACTTCATATAGGAGAAGATGGGCGTCGGAGAGCCACCAGGGGGCCCACGAGGTAGGGGGGGCGCCCCCCACCCTCGTGAGCAGGGTGTGGGTCCCTTGGCCTTTATCTTTGGCGACGATATTCTTTATTTATTTTAAGATATTCCGTGGAGTTTCAGGACTTTTGGAGTTGCGCAGAATAGGTCTCCAATATTTGCTCCTTTTCCAGCCCAGAATTCCAGCTACCAGCATTCTCCCTCTTCATGTAAACCTTGTAAAATAAGAGAGAATAGCCATAAGTATTGTGACATAACATGTAATAACATCCCATAATGCAATAAATATCGATATAAAAGCATGATGCAAAATGGACGTATCAGAGAGCGAAACGCCTCCACGAGCCTCTACGCCACCCACCGCGGATGACACCGAGGTGTTATCCCAAAGGACCTCTCCGGGCCACGGAGAGGTGCGGGAGGCCGCCAAGACGGCGCCAGAGGGTAATGACTTGGATGCCGAGAACATGGGGGCACAACCCCCATGGAGATTGACGACAGGGGCCCTGACTAGTCCGGCCCCCAACCGAACACCATTCAGGAGGCCTATGTGGCTCCGGAATCGAGCGAGCAACCCCCTTCAAAGGAGGGGGGAGCGCCTACTCCGTCGGCGACCTCCACTAATCCGGAGGCGCCGAACCCTCTGATGGACGCACTGCAATGTGCTTCCGTCGTGGAGGAGCACTGTACCCTGATGGTACGGTGGTTGAGAAGGTTCAGTCCGCCAAAAGCGGGCTGAACGAAGCCTTCACCAACCTACTAACAGGCTTCGAGGTATGCGATGTAATATTTTTAGCCGCTTTTCATATGAAAAACATACATGTGTATAGATAGTAGCCCCTGAGACTCTGTTCGGCTTAAAAGGCCGAATAGAGGATCAAGTGATATTTGCAGGAGATAACGTACTTGTCTCTTATGATAAACAGGCTTCGCTGTTAGCGGCGACCGCCTAGGCCGCCGAAGTATCCGAACTCAAGCGAAAGCTGGAGCTGGCCGATGAGGATCTCGTCCGCATCAACAAGCGGTTTGATGAGGCGCAAGGTATGTTTTTGAAAAATTGTTTACACACCTGAAGTAATATGCTCATGCAGAGTCTAAGCTCCTATGTTGCCTTGTTCATTATTGCAGGTAGTGCGGCCGAGGTCGAGACCCTGAAGAGCGACCTCACCCGAGCCAAGGAGCAGGCACGGGTGAGCCAAGAAGCCGCTGACAAAGCGGCCACAGATTTAAAGGCCGAGCAGGTTGCCCACCGCCGATACGAGGAGGGAGTGACTTTAGTGGAGCAAGAGCTCAAGGACACCGCCGGCTAGTGCGAGGCCTTGGAAGATAACAATAAGGCCCAAGCAGCCAATCTTACCAAGGCTCTCAAGGGGGCCAAGGAGGCGCGGACCGAGTCCCGGGCGGCTCACGAGGAGATCAAGCAGGCCGAACAGATAGCGGCTGGTAAGCCCTTTCTTTTGCAGAGTAAATTCGGCGGTCAGAAGTATGCCTTGCTCACTCGACTATGGAGTTCTCCAGATGCCTTTGCGGATCTTCCAAAGAGCACTGCCGACGCCGCACAGTATTTCCGGGCCCAAGAGGGGAACACAACGGAGAAGCTCTTCTGGTCACAGTACCTGGCGCTAGAGCGTCCAGCGCTGTTGAACGACCAGATGATGCACCTGGCGGAGCTACATAGGATGTCCGGTTTGGCCATGAAGGACGTCATAGTCCGGCTCTGGCCAACCGAACCCATTCCTAGCAGTTACTTCGACCTGATGAAGCGACTCGCTGATGCGCTGCCCCAAATTGAAGCTGTCCAGCGCTCGGCGTGCATCGAAGGTGCACGGATGGCCTTCCCCCGTGTCAAGATGCAATGGGAGAAGATGAAGGCCACCGTCGTGGCGACCGAAGGCCCGCCAGAAGGCAAGGACCACCGCAAGCCGGAGCGGTATTTTGACGACGTCTTGGAGGGTGCCCGGATAGTAGAGGGCCAATGCTCGAAGGATATCATGTTTGAGTAAATGTATCTGAGCTGTCCAAACGTTGTTTTATTAACTAAGGATTTGTAATATATTTGTGCCTTTATCTGAAATTATTTTCCTCTTGTGCAGCCGTCTTTATTTCTGAAAGTTTACCAGTCATCGGCTTCAGCCCCCACGTAGAAACTACGGGGTGTTCGGAATAGCACATGACCACATTTGACCCCACGTCTTGGTCCGTAAAGGAGGTGTCAGTGCAGCGAACCAGGCAATCAGACTATGGGTCTTTATCACTCTCACTTAGCCATAGGAGTTTGACAATGGGACTATGAGCTAGCCCTGGTGCGTGTGCGGCTATCCAAACTTGGATGCCTTAGGAGCGTGACTGCGTGGAGGTCAGTCCTTCATACAATACGTAAAAAATCGCAAAAGATTTAGTAAGTCACCGAATCGCTGACCAGCTCTCGCTGTATCATGACAGTCAGTTTTCGGCTTTCTCTATTGAGGTGTTGGACCGCATGAACGAGAAACACAATCGCAGTAGTTCTCCCTTTACTACCTTAGCCGAACAAGCGGAACGTAAGGTGGTAACCACAGGAGCCGGGCAACCCAACTATTGACCAAAGACATGATTCGGAGCCGATGCATATAATGCAATATTCGGGACGCCGAAGTATACTATAGAAGTGTTCGGACTTTTTTCTAAAAAATATATGTGGCCGAATAGAGCCCCTGGCAATTTAACTCATGCTGAGGTGTATATGCCAACCTGACGTGAAGAGGGAATACAGATTATGATATAAGCCAATACGGAATAGGGTTGGGCGAAACTGTTTCCATTATAGTCTGATTGATATGTCAAAACGTGCTCTTACAGAGGATGCCATAAGCATCAAGGCTATTTTACATGTCGAGAATTTGTGAACAATGGAAAGCTGTATACAGGTCCTAAAAAAAGAAAAGGTGGTCTTGAAGATCCTTTGGACACCCTGCCGCACGTCTGCATCGCTTTTGCCTTTGTGGGAGAGATTCCTTGAGAGGAACGGCCCATGGATGTCTGTACGAAACCGGGCTCGGAAAGAGTCCTTGTACGATCATGGAGTAGCTAGGTTTTAATGCACCTGTGCTATTGAAGAAGAAAAAAGAAAAAAAGATTAAAGGAAAAAGGTCAAGGTCATAAAGGGTCGAGCCGTACTATGGACCTATCAGTATTGTGCCTCCGTTGTTGCCCAGGGTATTTTGAGTGCGTAATTATGCACACCCGATACAAGTGCCGCGGATCTGTGTGGCGATCGACAGAGGCAAAACTACTAGTATAGCTCTGGATTCGCCGAGCTGTAATCATGCAGAGTGGATCGGACTCGTTTAACATTGTCCGGGGGCTTGATGGCCGATGAAGTGTGCGGCTTGATAGGGCCGCATTGTACCTCGGCTGGTCCTCGATACTGAGGGAGCGCTCCATGTTTCCATTAACAGTAATAACGCTGCATGGGCCGCGCATTTTGAGCTTTAAGTAAGCATAATGCGGGACCGCATTGAAGCAAGCGAAGGCGGTTCGTCCGAGCAGTGCGTGATAACCACTGCGGAAGGGGACGATGTAGAAGATCATGTATTCGCTTCGGAAGTTGTCCGGCGAATCGAAGACTACTTCCAATGTTATTGAGACCGTGCAACGGGCTTCTACACCAGGTATTACTCCTTTAAAGGTGGTATTAGTAGGCTTGATTCTTGATGGGTCAATGCCCATTTTGCGGATCGTGTCTTGATAAATCAAGTTAAGACTGCTGGCGTCGTCCATAAGGACTCAGGTCAGATGGAATCCGTCGATGATTGGTTCAAGGACCAAGGCTGCCAAACCTCCATGACAGATACTGGTCGGGTGGTCCTTACGATCGAAGGTGATCGGGCAAGCCGACCAGGGGTTGAATTTTGGGGCGACCGGCTCTACGGCATAGACGTCCCTTAGCGCACGCTTGCACTCCCTCTTGGGGATATGAGTGACGTATATCATATTCACTGTTTGCACCTCACGGGGAAAATTCTTTTGTCCCCCTGTGTTCGATGGGCGAGGCTCTTCGTCATCCTCGCTTGGCGGCCCTTTCCCCTTGTGTTCGGTGTTTAACTTACCGGCCTGTTTAAAGACCCAACAATTTCGGTTGGAATGATTGGCAGGCTTGTCAGGGGTGCCATGAATCTGGCTAGGCCGATTGAGTATTTTGTCCAAACTGGATGGACCATCTTTGTTTCCTTTGAATGGCTTCTTCCGCTGTCCGGATTTAGAGACACGGAATCCGGCGTTGACCGCCTTGTCTTCGGTATCCTCATTATTGTTTCGACGCGTGTGTTTGTTGCGTCGTGGCTTACCGTTGCCATCTCTGGCTTCGGAGGTGACAGGGTCGCTTGTATGGTTGCTTCTACGAGCAAACCAGCTATCATCCCCCACGTAAAAGCGGGTCATGAGTGCGGTAAGGGCTCCCATGGACTTCGGCTTTTCTTGGCCGAGGTGTCGGGCAAGCCATTCGTCATGGACGCTATGTTTACAGGCCATGAGGGCTTCGGCGTCCAGACAATCGACGATTTGGTTCTTTTTAATTAAGAACCTAGTCCAGAGTTTGCGGGCTGACTCTCCGGGTTGCTGGACTATATGACTTAGGTCATCGGCGTCCGGAGGCCGGACATAGGTGCCTTGGAAGATGTCTCGAAAGGTGTCCTCCAAATCATCCCAGCTACCAATGGAGTTCTCTGGAGGTTGTTTAGCCAGTGCCGGGCTGGTCCCTTTAGTTTTAGTGGGAGGTACTTGATGGCATGGAGATCGTCACCGCGAGCCATGTGGATATGGAGAAGAAAATCTTCAATCCATACTGCGGGATCTGTCGTTCCATCATATGATTCAATGTTCATGGGTTTAAACCCTTCTGGAAACTAGTGCTCCATTACCTCATCGATGAAGCATAAGGGGTGTGCGGTGCCTCTGTATCGGCCGACGTCATGATGGAGTTCGGACGGCATCCATGTTTGGTATTCAGCCCGGGTGAGGTAATGCTTGTCACGCCAGGCCTGATGGCCGTCCTCTCGCGTTGGAGCATGCTGCCTTGATCCATAGATTGATCTGGTCTGACCGGCTCTATTGTCCAGATCCTTGCATAGGTCATAGGTGTAGACCGGAGCCGCTACCTCCTTGCCTCTATGGCGGGGTGGTGCGGGCTGGTGTTCGGTGTAAGTAGTCGCTCTGTCCCGCCCACGTGGTGGTCGGTCAGGATCATCAGCATGTTTATACTTTGGCGGTATTGGCTCAAGGGCCACATCGTCAAATTGTGATAGTAGCTTGTGCTTCGGGTAGCTCTTTGTTGGGCGTTCGAGCCCGTATACTTTGGCTGCCAGGACTTTAGTCCATTTTTCATTGAGCGTAGCTTGTTCGGCTTGAAGCTGCTGACGCTTCTTTTTTAGGCTTCTCGTTGTTGCGATTAGTTGGCGCTTAAAGCGCTCTTGCTCGAAGGGTTCCTCTGGCACGATGAAGTCTTCGTCACCGAGGCTCACATCATCCTCGGAGATTGGTAGATAGTTACTATCCTCCGAGTCCTCGTTCCCGACTGGATCGTCGGGGTTAACTTGCCCTTCCTCCCAATCGTCATGTCCAGATGTGGGATCGACGGGGGCTTCGGGGTCTTCGGTGTTCTCTGGAGTGTTATTGTCTCCGGTGCCGGTATTGCTGTCTTTTTCGCAACGCGATTCATCGATGCTTCGGTGGTGCCTCAGCAGGCTTGTCCTCAACCGGATCCTTCCTGCCTTCGTCGTCATCCTCTTTGGGTGTATCCACCATATACACGTTGTATGCGGAGGTGGTCGTCCAACATCCGGTAAACGGCGGGTCTTGGCCTTGTTTGTCTCCGGCATCGTCGTCCATGCCGTCGATGTCTTCGGAGGCGTAATCCAGCATGTCGGTTAAGTCTTCGAAAGTGGCTATGAAGTGGGTGGTGGGTGGGACGTAAAATTCCCCGCTTTCAGCCCCTAATCCGGGCAGGGCGTAGTTCGGAGGTGATTCCTCTATAATGGAGAGTGTCATGGTTTTGTCACGGCAGATGTCCTCATGGAAGGACTTAGTTGTGGAGCCATTGCGATGAGGTTATCTTAAAGGGGTTAAACAGGACAAAGGACACGGGGAGTTTATACTGGTTTGGCCCCTTGCGGTGAAGGGAAAGGCCTAATCCAGTTTGAGGTGGTATTGCTAGGGTTTCGATGACCAGGGAGCGAATATGCTTTGCCTGGCTTTCGAGTTGTTGTTTCTTTTTTCTAAACCACCGTCGGGTCGTCCCTTTATATACACAGGTTGACACCCGGCGGTCCATAGAATCCCGGCCGGCTCATAAACGTGTCTGGCTCAGTATCTACTCTTTCATATCTTACAGTACAAGTCATACATCAATGGAGGTTTATATCTATGGGCCCTAACCCGCCTTTGGGCTTTGGGCCTTCTTACTAAATCTCCTTCGTAAGTCGCCATCTTCGATGTCTTCATGGGCTTCAATACTGGCAAACTGTCCTGAGCATAACCCGGCCCCTCCAGGGCGGTTTATACTCAATAACTATAACCCCAAGGCCTCAGGTTGATTTGAACTTTGTTCATGTCAATCTTCAACACTTAGAAAAAAACCCCTCCTTCATTATCCTCGCGACACTTGTAACTCGCCATGGCGTCATCTTCTGGGATCATGATAACCCGCCGTGATGTCACCTGTCATTAATTTTACACATAACCAAAATCCTTACGGTATCTCCTTTATTTTTAATGAATCTCCAAAAATCGAGGCGGCTGCCCTGTTACAGATCCGTTTCTTGACCTCCTCGATTCCCGCGCTGGCCACTTATCCATTCGCCTTATAAATAGGGCCGGGGGTCCCTTTCCCTTTTCCCCCCGTGCCTCTTCGTCTCGTCGTCTTCCTTGCGACGCCCTAGCACATCGAGCTCCGCCGCCGCCGTTGAACTTCACCTCTGCTTCAATGTTGGCCGCTGCATCAACCTGTTCGGACCAGACTCCACTCACGCACTTCTGCCATTCAACAACTTCAGTAAGTTCTTATTCCTCCTGTCCGTAGATCTGTCTAGGGTTCGTACTAGCTCATGGAGGTTCATCCCTGCTCTTCACTTGTTCTTCACCGTCGTATAAATGGCAGATTCAAAATTGATATATTCCTGTGTGGTAGCAGTAATAGTTCCCTTTTTCATCACTGGAACATCTTCTTTTGTATAGATAAATCCCATCTGGATCTGATGAACTGCTCAAGCACCTATTTTAAGTCTGAATATATTTTCCTTTTCTGACACGCGGTAGATACAAAATTGTGATATCGATCTGTGAAACCTGTTTTTCATCACTTAGCCTTTTTCCAACTTCAAATCTATATTTTAAATATCTGTGTAGGCAGTTTGACTTTAGAAAATAATAACCCGCTAGGTACCATTACCCCTCTCTTAAACCTCCAAGCGCTCATCTTTGTAAATTTGAAAATGTCAATCTCCGGTTTAACACTTATTCATGCTTCAACACTTTCTGTGTTTTAACCTTTGGCGGATTATCCGTGAACCTTAAACCGACACAAATCTTCTTCCATGTCATCAAATAGTGGCCAAGTCCTTTTATACGTGTAACTGGGTTCAATCCCGGGTTACGGAGGAGAAACTGAACGGGTGTGTTGCAACTAGCGCTTTAGCGAAAAAGGAAGACATCCACTGGAGAGCCCCGGTCCAGAAAATCCTCCTGAGCCCAAGGATGGGGAAGTGATCGTTTTTGTTGATCATCTGAGTCGAGGGTTCAGCCCTCGCGGATCAAAAAATTTCCGTGATGTGCTCCATTGCTTCCAACTTCACCCTCAAGATATTGGACCTAACTCTGTGTACAATATTTGCAACTTCCAAGTATTTTGTGAAGCTTATCTGCAAGAAGAGCCCACAGTTGAATTGTTCAGAGATTTCTTCTATTTAAACCGCCGTACCGAATTTACGGATGAGCCCAACATTGAACTTGGAGGGATGTCAATTCAGAAAAGAAAAGATGTCAGCTTCCCTCATGCTAAGCATCATAGCCACCCTAAAGATTGGAATCAAACTTGGTTCTATTGCCGAGATACATCTCCATCTGGTGAAAATCCTCTATCGGGTTACCGTGCTCACCAGCTTACCAGTACACATCCATTCCCGCAAAGACTTAGTGCAAAGGAATGGGCTAAGTATGCACCCCAGCTTTCAAAGCTCAGAGCCTTTGTAGCAAACGGTTTAACAGGCATTGACTTTGTCCATTGCTGGGTATCTTCGAGCATTCTGCCTTTAAGCCGTCGCCCCGATTTAATGCGTGAATACACAGGGGACACGAAGGACCATCAACGCCACACTGAGATTTAGCTGATTGATAATGAAATCAGTGAATCCTTCAAGAAGATGTTGGATGAACCGGTGGCCGATTGTAGCAAAATAGGGCTTAGTCCATTCTACGCTTCAAATAAACCGCCAGTTGTCAGAATTACCCAATTCCTGCTTTAATCCATATTCTTAAACCCCCCTTATGATCTTTTCAATCTTTAACAGGGTGACGATCCATTCTGGAAGAGGAAAATGCAAGATAAACCGGCCAAAACACCTCGTGTCAAAACCAAGGTCAACAAGAAGCCCGCCAAGAAGAAAACCGCCGAGTCAACCGAGTTAAATATTGATGACGATGATGATAATCATGAGTCAGAGGTAGAACTTGATTCACTTGGCTCCTTTTTCATACATCTCATTGACAATGATTATTATCGAGTTGGCCTTGAAGCTAGCCCGTCTTTGGGGATGCAGAGGTAATTATTCTTTCTTCTAACTCAGACCCTCAGCCAACACAGAAAACACGTCAAGCAAGCCGGAAAGTAAGATTTTCTCACCCTCTAGCTCACTTGGATCCAAACTTTCTTTTGAAGAAACAGCAACATGAAGCTCGCCGCACAACCCGGCATAGCAACCAGGTGGTAACTTCTTCCGGTTTACCTAATACGCCGATTCGTAAACGTCGCCCAGAGGTATCTTATACTGCTGACACATGTTATCCCAAGGCGGGTTATTTCAGACAACCTCTTAATCTGACTGATTCAAATTACCAGGGAACTTCCCATTCTTCCTCTGGCGAGTCAAGAGGAACACAAATTCCAGTCCTCAAAACTGTTCCGGGGTGAGCATACTTAATTGACCCTTCACACCTTATGCTTGATCATTATACTTAACCTATTATTTACATCTTATCTTCAGAGCCCAGGCCAGACCCAGCAAGAAGGCCAAACTGAATAAACTGGCTGATGACAGCACTCCATCTGATCTGGAACAAAACCCGGAATAGTCTAATCCAAATACTGAGGCCATTCTTGATGATCCGCCACCACAAGATCATGAAACCTTAGTTGATCAAATGGAAATTGATCCAATGACTCATGCTGATAAACCGCCAAGCCCAGTTAAAGCCGCTGATGATAAAACTGATGACGTGATAGTCACTGGTGTGATTTATACAGCCCTAGGCAATCCCACTGCTCTGTCAAAACATAGCGCCAAAGAAGAATTTTCTTCTGTTGACAAAAGTAAGTGGAAAACAGATTTGGAAAGTTATGCCCATCTCAGTGCCCAAGACATTCATTCTGGATTTCTAGACCGCTTGTACTCAAACCGTGACTATGAAGCCGGTTTACTGAATATGATGAAGGAGCGATATGAGGTAAATGTTGTTAATTATGCATAAATATTCTTCCCTTAGCCCCCAAGGGCCGGTTTATATTGTCAAGATGAAATGGGACTTATAGAATATCAACTTTAACTTTGCCTGTGTAGCCCCCAAGGGCCGTTTTATACTTTTAAGATGAACCGGGACTTTAGAATGGCCACTCTTTAATTTTGCTTGTGTAGCCCTCAAGGGTCGACTTAACAAACATGTTAAGTGAGGACTAACTATGTTGCATGACTTTAAATTCTTGTTTAGGACCTTTATAAACCGGTTAACCATTGAGCAAATATGCATTAGCCCCCAAGTGCCAAGAATAATACTTGTATTGAGCTTGGGACTTTATAAAAATTACTGGTAAAAAGCGATAGACATTAGCCCCCAAGTGCCAAGTAGATTACTTGTTATGTGCTTGGGACTTTGAATATGCACTGTCATCTCATAAATTGCTTGTCTCTTGCAGGCTGAACTTGTCAAGAAAGAATCCCAAATCACCGACCTTCACAAAAACATCAAATCGCAACAAACAGAAACTTCCAAGGCCAAAGATGAACTGACCAGTGCTTTAGCAACAATGGAAAAACTGAAGGAGAGCTTCAAGAACGAGCGGGCAGGTTGGGATACAGAAAAATCAACTCTGCTGAAGAGGGCTAAAGATGCTGAAAAGGGCCTTAATAAAGTAACTGAGGAGTTAACTGGCTTGAGACAGCAAATAAACGCCATGACTGCCGCCGTTTTTGGTAAACACCGTCTTCATAAGCTTTTCAACATGTATTATAAACTTTTGGTTTACCGATGTTTTTGATAACACAGGAACTCGCGTTGCTCACCTTGGCTCTGATATGCGGCAAAGACTGAAAGCTGCCTATACACTTATAGAGCAGTTATATACCGGTGTACAACGAGTTATCTATGCAGCTTCTCATAATAAACCACCCCCAACCTTGATCAAGGAGACATTGGAAAGGCTGGCAATGATGCCTCCCCAGTTTGAAGAACTGAAAAAATTAGCTACCAGAGCGGGTGCTCTTACTGCACTAACTCGGGCTAAAGCATGGGTATCTGATGTTGATTCGGCCGATCTGGCAAATGGCTACCCAAGCATCGAGGAGGATGATTTAGAGTTTAATAATGATGACCTCAGAGCCTTGACGAGGGAAATGCGCCCAATTGCTAGCAAATTGGTTGAAGAGACCGATCTTTCACATTATCGGTTGATTTATGATGCCAACAACAAGAAAGTTAACACGCCAACTTATGATGCTCCAAATCTTATTCCTCCAATCCGTAAGCATACTTATGCCCCTGATATTGACCCCTCCACCCTTATAAGTGATGAAGCTGTACTCAAAGCTTTAACTGGGATCGATTGGACAACCGTTGACTTCCAGCCACTGGGTAGAGAAGAGGATGATGAACCGGCGCAGGATGATCCGCAACCTTCCAGTCAGCCAGGCCAAGATTCATAAACCGGAGCAGCTTCTGCTTTCTACAAGTCTTGTTGAAAACAATCATTCTTTTAGGAACCAAACGCCTTGTAATAGGCTAGTTCCAACTCTTGATCTACTATACCATCGCGCATATTTTGCTTTGCATGACACTGATGAGTTGCTATATTAAAATATGCCACGTATGCTTATGATATTAGCAATGTTAAATTTGTTCCTGCATATAACAGATAAAAAGTGTCTGGGCGGTTTACCGCTAGACGGATTATGATACCCAACATAAATTTAGGGGAAACCAGCCTAGTTTATAACCAAAGCTAGATTTAAGAATAAACATACATCATACCCGTGATATGTAATCGCACGGCTGGTTTACCAAGCCAATGTAATAAGGGTGAAAACCCAAATTTAAGTACTGGTAATTTATCATATACTGTCGGCTTATAAAGAGATCCAGGGCCGGGTTAATAAACACCGGATATAATGTTATCTCATACTGGCGACTTATAGTCAAAAACCAGGCCGGGTTAATAAACACCAGATATTAATGTCATATATGACTTATGAGGCATTATAAGCCTTATTGGTTTCAACCATGTACTACTATGTCATAAGAGAAAATTTGCAAAAAGACATTAAAATCAAATCAAGAGAAAAATCCAAGGCTTTCATAGGCCGCCAAGCCAAAATATCTTCTTACATGAAACTAGCATTAGCCACTGGATGGTACGTGCTTTCCGTGAGCTGCCACTCACATTACCCAATCAACATTTTAACCCAGATAAGTTCAGTTCTTATTTAAAGATAGACTTATCAGGATTACGCGAGGTCAGAGTAGCATTGTGCATCACAGGGCGATTTATCCAAGTTTCAAGGAAGGCGGCTTTATCAGCCTGAGCTTCTCCTTGCTATCCGTAAGCCGTTCCCTCTCATGAAAAACAGGCATTTTAACCTTAGCAAGTTCAGGGTCTTGTTGAAAAGATTGACTGTTAAGAGTTCGTCGGGTCAATAAGGATTACCTGATGGAGAAGCATCTGGCATACAAGCAGGATAACCCGGGGTTTTAGGTGAATACACCTGGCTTCCAAGCCTAGCTTTTAAGCCTATCACAAGGGTTATAGAAACATATGTTCTTTAGAACAAAAGAGCCCCCAAGTAATATTTTGAGCTGTGCTCAAGGGGAACCTATGTTTGAGTTGTTGCTTTGGCAACATACTTTCTTTGGTCCCTTTAACCTGGGTGGCCAGCCCCTAAGTTTTTTTTCAATTTGGCTTATAAGCCGGTTCAAAAGGGTAATCATAACTTCATGCATAAACCGGAAGCCCCCAAGTAACCAAAAACACATTAAGAGAAAACGACAGAGGCCCTGCTTTAGCAGGGATGCCGGTTTATTATATTGATCATAATATATACATTGTCAAAAATATGTACATCGGAAGAGCCAGTGGCTCAGGTGTAGTAAGGACGAAGATGAGCTATATTCCACGGCCGGCGAGTCTCTTCCTGCGACGTGCGTGAGTCCTTGTGGTCTCGAACATCGATAAGGTAGTATAACCCGTTGTTCAGATTCTTGCTGACCACTAAAGGTCCTTCCCAAGGTGGGGATAACTTGTGCATATCAGTCTGATCCTGGATAAGCCGTAGCACCAGATCGCCTTCTTGGAAAGTTCTAGTTTTAACCCGGCGGCTGTGGTAACGGCGCAGGCGCAGATCCTGCTGATAAATCATCGAACGATTCGCTGTGATGTCACGCTCCTCGTCCAACAGGTCAAGTGCTTCCTGGCGTGCCTTTTCATTATCAGCTTCAACATAAGCCGCCACGCGAGGCGAATCATGACGGATGTCACTAGGGAGAACCGCCTCTGCTCCGTAAACCATGAAGAAAGGTGTGTAACCCGTAGATCTGTTGGGGGTGGTATTGGTGCTCCATAACACAGAGGTAACTCCTCTACCCAACAACCCGACGTCCTTTGCAAAGGAACCATAAGCCGGGGCTTAATGCCTCTCAGGATCTCTTGATTGGCTCTCTCAGCCTGACCATTAGATTGGGGGTGAGCCACTGATGACACATCAAGCCGGATATGCTCACGTTGACAAAACTCCTTCATAGCACCCTTGGAGAGATTAGTGCCATTGTCTGTTATAATGATGTGTGGAAAGCCAAAGAGGAAGATCACTTTTTCATGAATTGAACCACCGTTGCTGCATCACACTTACTCACTGGCTCTGCCTCTACCCACTTAGTGAATTTATCAACCGCCACCAAGAGGTGGGTCTTCTTATCCTTGGACCTCTTAAAAGGCCCAACCATGTCAAGCCCCCAGACTACAAACGGCCAAGTAATTGGAATCATCCTCAATTCTTGAGCCGGCACATGGGCGCGTCGTGAAAACTTTTAACAACCATCACATTTACTGACCAGATCCTCTGCATCAGCATGAGTCGTCGGCCAATAAAATCCATGATGGAAAGCCTTAGCCACAAGAGAATTAGATCCGGCGTGATGACCACAATCCCCTTCATGAATCTCACGAAGAATCTCACGGCCCTCCTTTGGAGAAATACATCTTTGAAAAGCCCCAGTAACACTGCAATGGTGTAACTCGCCATTGACTATTTTCATCGACTTAGACCGTCGGGTTATCTGCCTGGCTAACGTTTCATCCTCAGGTAACTCGCCCCGGGTCATATAAGCCAAATAAGGGACTGTCCAATCCGGAATCGCATGAAGAGCTGCTACCAACTGAGCTTCCGGATCAGGAATAGCCAAATCCTCCTCCATAGGTAACTTGACCGACAGGTTATGCAAAATATCAAGAAAGACATTAGGCGGCACTGGTTTACGTTGAGAACCCAGCCAGCTTAAAGCATCAACCGCTTCATTTTTCCTCCGATCAACGTGCTCAACTTGATAACCCTTGAAATGACCAGCAATGACATCCACCTCTCGTCGATAAGCCACCATGAGGTGATCCTTAGAATCCCAAGTACCAGAGACTTGCTGAGCCACCAAGTCTGAGTCACCAAAGCACCTTACCCGGCTTAAGTTCATCTCCTTAGCCATCCGAAGACCATGGAGTAAGGCCTCATATTCAGCTGCATTGTTAGTGAAAGGGAACATCAAACGGAGAAAAATTTATCACCTCGAGGGGAAGCTAGCACGACTCCAGCCCCGAGCCTTCCAATTGCCTGGACCCATCAAAGTGAATAGTCCAATACGTGTTATCTGGCTTTTCCTCTGGTGCCTGCAACTCTGTCCAGTCATTGATGAAATCCACAAGTGCTTGGGACTTGACAGCCGTACGAGGCACATACTTTAAACCGTGCGGTCCAAGCTCAATGGCCCACTTAGCAACCCGGCCAGTTGCCTCCCTGTTTTGGATGATATCTCCCAGAGGAGCAGAGCTAACCACAGTGATGGGATGACCCTGAAAATATTGCTTAAGCTTCCGGCTTGCCATGAAAACCCCATACACAAGTTGCTGCCAGTGCGGATACCTCTGCTTGGACTCAATAAGCACCTCACCGATCTAGTAAACTGGCCTCTGAAGTGGGTACTCTTTGTCTGCCTCCTTCCGTTCCACCACAATGGTTACGCTAACAGCCCGAGCATTGGCAGCCACATATAACAACAACGGCTCTTTATCAATAGGAGCACCAAGAATGGGCGGCTCAGCCAACTGTTTCTTCAAGTCCTCAAACCTTGCATTAGCGGCATCACTCCAAACAAAATCATCCGTCTTTTTCATCATCTGATATAGAGGAATAGCCTTCACTCCCAACCGGCTTATAAACCGGCTTAGCGCCGCAATACGACCCGCCAGACGTTGGACGTCATTGATACACACCGGATTAGCTAGAGAAGTGATGGCTTTGATCTTCTCCGGATTAGCTTCAATGCCCCTGTTAGACACCAAAAAACCCAAAAGCTTGCATGCCTGTACACCAAAAACACACTTGGCCGGATTAAGCATCATCTTGTAGACCCGGAGATTGTAAAATGTCTCCTTCAAATCATCAATCAGGGTCTCCTTTTCTCTTGACTTCACCACAATGTCATCTACATAGGCATGAACATTGCGCCCAATCTGATTGTGAAGGCAATTTTGCACACATCGCTGATAAGTCGCCTGGGCACTCTTGAGCCCAAAAGGCATAGACACATAGCAGAAGGCTCCAAAGGAAGTTATGAAAGTTGTTTTCTCCTGGTCCTTAACTGCCATCTTGATCTGATGATAACCAGAATAAGCATCCAAAAAACTCAAACGCTCACAACCCGCCGTAGCATCGATAATCTGATCAATACGGGGGAGAGCAAAAGGATCAACCGGACAAGCCTTGTTTAAATCCGTGTAGTCCACACACATATGCCATGTGTCGTTCTTCTTAAGTACCAGCACCGGGTTACCGAACCACTCAGGATGAAAAACTTCAACAATAAACCCAGCCGCCAAGAGCCGGGCTACCTCCTCACCAATGGCCTTGCGCCTTTCTTCATTGAAACGATGAAGAAATTGCTTGACCGGTTTAAACTTGGAATCAAATTGAGAGTGTGCTCAGCGAGTTCCCTCTGTACAACTGGCATATCAGAAGGTTTCCATGCAAAGATGTCCCGGTTCTCACGGATGAACTCGATGAGCGTGCTTTCCTATTTTGGATCCAAATTAGTGTTGATGTTGAACTGCTTGGATGAATCGCCAGGAACGAAATCAACTAGCTTAGTCTCATCAGCCGATTTAAACTTCAAGGCCGGATCATGCTCTGTAGTTGGCTTTTTCAAAGAAGTCATATATGCCGGATCAACATTGTCCTTATAAAACTTTAACTCCTCTGTTGCACAAACTGACTCAGCATAAGCTGCATCACCCTCTTCACACTCCAAGGCTATCTTCCGGCTCCCATGTACTGTGATGGTCCCCTTGTGACCCGGCATCTTGAGCTGCAGATAAATGTAACAGCGCCTGGCCATGAACTTGGCATAAGCCGGCCATCCAAACAGGACATGTTAAGGGCTCTTGATTTTCACCACTTCAAAGGTCAAGGTCTCTAATCGAGAGTCATGATCATATCCAAAAGCAACTTCCAGAGCTATCTTACCAACTGGGTACGCCGACTTACCAGGCACCACGCCATGAAAAACAGTATTCAACGGTTTAAGATTTTTATCTGTCAACCCCATGCGACGGAAAGTCTCATAATAGAGAATATTAATGATGCTCCCTCCGTCCATGAGTACCTTGGTGAACTTATACCCTCCAACCTGAGGTGCCACTACCAATGCCTGGTGACCCGGATTATCAACCCGGGGCGGGTGATCTTCCCGACTCCACACGATGGGCTGCTCAGACCAGCGCAAATAACGGGGAACTGCCAGTTCAACGGAGTTCACCACCCTCTTATGAAGCTTCTGGTCGCGCTTGCATAAGCTAGTTGTGAAGACATGATAATGTCCACTATTCAACTGCTTCGGGTTGCTCTGATAACCTAACTGTTGCTGCTGTTGACTCCCCTGATTATTCTGCTGATTGTAACCACCCTGACTGCTTTGATTGCCCTGATTGCCTTGGAATCCAGAACTTGAACCGCCACCGCCATAACCCGGTCCGTGGGAGCCGGGTCCCGAACCGCCGCCCGGTCCATGGTTGCCTTGAAATAAATTGGAATTTTTGTACTCCTTCATAATGAAGCAATCCTTCCATAGGTGACTAGATGGTCTTTCTCGTGTACCATGTTTTGGGCAGGGCTGGTTTAGCAGGTACTCAAGATTGACGCCTGATCCTCCAGTCTGCGAGGGCGGTTTACCCTTGCGACGCTGACCATTATTCTGCGTATCGGTGTTAGCCACAAAGTCCAAACTATTGTCAGCCTTGCGCTTACCGTTGTTTCCATGACCCGCCGGGTTATGTTGTTGTCCTCTGGTGCTGCTGCTCTTCTTTCCCGTTCCCGGCTTTTCATCGTCAGACTCGGGGTCCTTGGTACCATCAGAGTCAGCATACTTCACCAAAGCCGCCATGAGTGTCCCCATGTCATTGCAGTGACGTTTGAGCCACCCTAAGTTCTGCTTCAGGGGCATAAACTGGCAATTGTTTTCCAACGTTAAGACTGTTGAATCGGCATTGATGCGATCCGACGAGTGCAGGATTGTCGAGACCCGGTGCACCCAATGCGTTGTCGATTCTCCTTCTTCTTGCACACAGGCGGCTAAATCCACAATTGACATGGGCTGCTTGCATGTATCCTTAAAATTCTGGATAAACCGGGCTTTTAACTCAGCCCATGATCCAATGGAGTTGGCTGGCAACCCCTTCAACCAAGTACGAGTCGTCCCTTCCAACATCATGGTAAAGTACTTTGCACATGCAGCATCATCAACGTCCAGCATCACCATCGCCATCTCATAACTCTCGACCCACGCTTCGGGGGATAAGTCGGCAGTGTAGTTGGGCACCTTATGGGGACCTTTGAAATCCTTGGGCAATCGTATACTACGTAGAGCCGGAGCTAGACACGGCACACCCAAAGTCCTGAAAGTTACACCTGGCTCCACCGAAGTTGTCGGACGAACCGGAGTAAGCTGACGGGCTGCATATTGCGCTACTAACTCGGCTTCCCGACATGCCCTTCCTTGATCCACCACATTCTGAGCATCAGCACCGCCGCCCGCCGGGTTATGCCCACGAGCCGGGTTACGGTTCCGCTCGCTGCTTGACACAGCCGGCTCATCAATATGCATGTTGTAACTCCGGCTTGGGCGGGGGGTGGAATGAATTCTCTCACGGCTGTAAGGATAAGCCTGCTGTTGAACCAATGCTGTCTGAAGGAGCTCTCTAGCCCTCCGCGTTTCAACTGCTACTGGGGACTCGCCTTCAACTGGGAGAGCTGCCAGTCGTGAAGCGGCAGCGACCATGTTGTCCAAAGGGTTGGAATAATGACCTGGTGGCGTCGGCACGTGCTACGGTGGGATATTGTCCTGACGAGGCGGGTCCATGGTGCGCAGTTGAATCGGCGCCCCTGTTCCTGGTGTTTCAATCCAGTTTACCGCAGGCGGGTTACTGGTTCCTGCTCCTGGCGTGTTAAAGAGATTCCTCGCTTCGTAAACCGGTGGCAGGCGACTCTGATGTCTCCTCCTCATGACTTCGTTCGAAGCATTCTGATCTAGCATAAGCCGGAAAGACTCTGATTGAATCCGCTACGCCTGAACATCCAAAGCGGCCCGCTCCACGACCATCCTAGTGTTTTCCGCGTTCAGCTCCTCCTTGGCATGTGCTATCTCATCCCGTAACTTGGCAATTGTCGAGTTATGCTGATCCTGATCCGTCGGGTTAACCACTGTTGTTAACAACGCAGTCAGCTTATCCAACAAATCGGTTACGACCTGAGCCGGTGGGCGCACAGGGCCTCCTACCCCGGCAGCCGTTGCCGCAGCTGATCCGGACACCATCGCTGCCGCAGTTGATGAGTGTTGCACTGGCTGTGTACCGGCCATGAAGATCACAACCCGGTTCGGTGGCTCAAAGGGGTCCGGAATATTGTCCCCATTAGAACAGCCCCAAAGCCGGCCGTCTTGCAGTTGATACAATGACTCGGTCTCACCGGTGGATGACTCGCCGTCAGAATAGACGACCGTCTTATCACCAGATACCGCTCTATCCTCAGATGCCGCACCATGGATGAATCCCACGAAGGCACGCTTCATAGCAGGCTGAACTCGGGCGGGTCTTGCATGATGAGCCGTCTCGATGATGTCGGTGCAGATGTCCAGCTCAGGGCCCGGTTCGCCGATCTTGCAAATGAAGACATGAATTCCACCAAAGGGGACCCGGTACCCGTACTCAATTGAGCCGGCCTCAGGGCCCCAGCCTGCATCGTTGATGTAGAGCTTGCCGCGACGACTCTTGGCCATCCGACCCACAGCGTGTCCCTTGATCCCTTCGAAGCTGCCCTTTAAGAACTCGAAACCACCGTGCGCTGGCCCCACGGTGGGCGCCAACTACCGTGGTTTTGTCACGGCAAATGTCCTCATGGAAGGACTTAGTTGTGGAGCAATTGCGACAAGGTTAGCTTAAAGGGGTTAAACAGGACAAAGGACACGAGGAGTTTATACTGGTTCGGCCCCTTGAGGTGAAGGTAAAGGCCTAATCCAGTTTGAGGTGGTATTGCTAGGGTTTCGATGACCAGGGAGCGAATACGCTTTGCCTGGCTCTCGAGTTGTTGTTTCTTGTTTCTAAACCGCCAACGGGTCATCCCTTTATATACACAGATTGGCACCCGGCGGTCCAGAGAATCCCGGCCGGCTCATAAACGTGTCCAGCTCGGTATCTACTCTTTCCT
Source organism: Aegilops bicornis (assembly GCA_021605145.1). Classification (NCBI taxonomy): domain Eukaryota; kingdom Viridiplantae; phylum Streptophyta; class Magnoliopsida; order Poales; family Poaceae; genus Aegilops; species Aegilops bicornis. The sequence continues at coordinate 632,684,167 of CM038673.1, forward strand.
ATTTTACAGTACAAGTCATACATCAATGGCGGTTTATATCTATGGTCCCTAACCCGCCTTTGGGCTTTGGGCCTTCTTACTAAATCACCTTCGTAAGTCGCCATCTTCTATGTCTTCATGGGCTTCAATACTGGCAAACCGTCCTGAGCATAACCCGGCCCTTCCAGGGCGGTTTATACTCAATAACTATATCCCCAACAATGAGGCATTAAGTCTAGAGCCTCGTTTAAGAGCGAGGTTTGGACATGCAAGCGAGAGTCCACGGAGCTAGGCAGGGCAAAAGCCTCCTGGCCATGCTCGCTTGGTGTGGAGCTCGAGAGTTTGGAGCTAGCATCCAGGGGCGAGTCCAGCTTTCCAATGATAGGGGGAACCCAGTTTGACTCCGGGCTTGCCGATGACACGGTCCCCTCCGGATCTCCGGTAGTGAGCTTCATAATCAGAGAGAGTCCGGTGGGCTCCAAACTCCCATCTTCAGACCCGGTAGTTTGCTCCGGATCTAAGGCCAGAGCGGTGGTCGAGGCCGTGAACCCTTCGATCAAGTCTCCTCGGATATTAGCGACATAATTCAGGTTCCCAAAGCTGATCCGATGACCAGGGGCGTAGCTGCTGATCTGTTCAAGGTGGCCAATTGAGTTGGCACGCAGCACGAAGCCCCGAACAAAAAATTTGACCGGGGAGAAAAGTCTCCCCCGAAACAGCATCGTTGTAGATGATTGAACGAGCCATCGAACCTTCTGTCGACGACACAGCGGAACTCTCAATGAAAGCACCAATGTCGATGTCAAAACCGGCCGATCTCGGGTAGGGGGTCCCGAACTGTGCGTCTGAGGATCGAAGGTAACAGGAGACAAAGGGGACACGATGTTTACCCAGGTTCGGGCCCTCTTGATGGAGGTAATACCCTACTTCCTGCTTGATTGACTTTGATGAGTATAGGGGCTACAAGAGTCGATCTACCTCGAGATTGTAATGGCTAAACCCTAGATTCCTAGCTTATATGATTTATGATAACCTCTACAGACTAAACCCTCCGGTTTATACAGACACCGGAGGGGCCTAGGGTTGTATAGAGTCGGTTTACAGAAGAAGGAACCTACACATCTGAACGCCAAGCTTGCCATCCACGCAAAGGAGAGTCCCATCCGGACACGGGGGAAGGCCTTCTACCTTGTATCTTCACGGCCCATCAGTCCGGCTCATAGCACACGGGCTGGACTCCCAAGGACCCCTTAGTTCAGGACTCCCTCAGTGGGGCACCATACATTATGTGATAAACACATTATACATATGAGACATGGTTTAGATTATGAAGATCTAGCTAGAGCTTGAAATGTACTATGATTTGAACTCAACATAAAGTGGATTCAAAAAATCGAGTTCGAGTTCATATAGTACATAGTTCATGTCTAACTCGACAGTAATCATGTGGTGTGCTGTGAAGATAATATACAAACGATGGTTTAACTTGACAATAATGATGATTGTAGATCTTATTAAAATAGAGAAACGAATTCAAATGGTTTAATTGGACAACAATCATGATTGTAGATCTTATTCAAATAGAGAAACAGATTCAAATTTAGTTCATATTGAAGCGGTAGTATATACATTTGGAATGCACTAAAACGTTCATTTGGGTAGTAGGTTGCATGCATTATACACGTAGCAAAATATTTTAACTGAACATAACATGAATTCAAAGTTTTGAATGGCATTTGTAGTGCGAATTGATTTGGTACAGTACACGGGACTAGACTCTCTTGTGTGGTGCGAATTGATTTCATTTTGTTTTTTTGTCGAGGGAAGTGCGAATTGATTCGATACAGTACATGTTAGGCTTGTCCGGAAATTTCAACCCGCGCCTTATTACCCCGAAATATTTAAGATATATATTTGTCTTGTTGTGCTCCGAAAACTCCCTCCATCTCAACCCGCGCCTTGCTATCCCAAAATTACAATGCGCGTGAAAACTCCCACCTACTGCGAAATCCTGACACATGAAATGCCCGTGATACCCCTGAACCGAAAGAACCGCCGAGCTCAAATCGGTGGGGGTACTTTTGTAACTTAGCCCACATTTTGGACAAGCGTGCCCCTAAGCCATGGTTCCCCCTCCCATCCCATCCGCCGACCCATTCGTACACCATGGCCGTGAAAACCTGCGAAGCCCCACACCCTCCTCCGTCCGCCAACCAGCTGGAGCCTCTTCCCCGACGACGTCGTCCACAGCAACGCATCGACGTCCTTCATCCACCACACTGAATGAGGGTTCGTCATCGATCTCGTCATCCCGTCGGTTCAGCCACCCAGTCATCCACCTCCAAGGAGCTACCCCGATGTTCCTCTCGTCTTTCGTGCCACCTCCATTCCCACACCGTCGTCTTCACCTGCACCACCGGAAGAGCAACATCATCACCGATTCCTCGGATGAAGCTGAGGCCTAATCGGCGCCAGCAAGGAGCTTCTACACTAATCGCTGCATTTTCTTCTTGATTCGATCTCACGGTGCTGCCTGCGCTCGGTCCCGAGCCGACATGGGATGGCTCCATCCATGGCGGTGTCGCCGGCCACTTCCTCCATGGCGTCACTCCCTCAGCGGTGACGTCCACATCAGTAGGAGCTGCTGCTGCTTTCGCTCTCGCTCGCGCTGCTGCTCTGCTCTTGCTCTCGGTCCCCTGCCTGGTCTGCTCTTGCTCTTGCCCGCGCTGCTGCTCTTGCTTGCGCTGCTGCTTTACACTTGCGCACATTGCTGCTGCACGAGAAGCAAATCCTGCTCTCCCTCGAGCCCCTGCAGCTGCTACCCGAGATGCTGCTACATGACCAGCTACCCCGGCTCTCGCACGTGTTGATGCTTCGGGCGTTGCTGCTGATGCTACTGCATTTCTACTACTAGTGCATTCAGTTTCGACAGTAGAAGTCAGTTTTGACAGCAAAATTCAGTTTCGACAGTTAAATTCAGTTTCGGCAGTTAAGTTCAGAGATGAGCGGCTGATGTATTTTACATCTAGCACTTTTGTGGTTATGTAATTTACGCCATCTACTGGAGATGCTATTAGAATTCCACTCAGGTTAACGTTGTCTCTCTTGTCCTGCTTCAGCCTCGCCATGTACAACTCACCGGAGCTGCTCCAACGGCGAAACCCTCCATCACAGCGGAGCAGTACCCCGGGCTCCATTTCCATAAGCCTAGATCTTCTTCCCCTCCTCCGATAGCCAAATCAGTCGGAGCATCCTCACCGACCAACCCAATCACGCTGAGATCGACATGGCTTCGCCAAAGAGGTTGTACACTTGTTGCATCGCTTTTTTACTCTACATGTTATATATATTGTCCACTGAGCACATGTAGTAATGTGAAACAGCATTAGTTTCTCCTACTATATGACAAGCAGTGAGGTACCAGGCAACTTAGCTATCTGTGATGGACTCTCTTGAACGCCATCATTATTTATCTCTGCGTGTTTGAGCTGTGCATTTGTAGATGGGCCTGGGAGTTGAGCTAGTAGGGCAGTGGCCTGGGTCCAAAGTAGTTGAAGTAGCACAAAAACATTTTTGAGTGTAGGCTTTTCCATGCTCAAGCCTGCCTACTAGAATCGCCGGTGCTTGAAAGGAAAAGTGAAGGAAAAACATAGGAATTGCAAAGTTTCCTATGGTACTACTATTCATGCATTTGATTCAAAGGAATGGAGCAAAGGAAAAGTAGGATTTGTTCCTTTAGTGTCTCCTTGAAAGAAAAACCGTAGGAATTTTAATATCCACTTGTCCTCCTTTTCAAATTTCTATTCATGAAGCACAAGACTAAGAGATAGTGGCATAATAGCATTATAACCGTACATTTTCTTATGGTTTGACTTAATCTCACCATGCTTCTTTGCATCCTGTGATCTTCCAATTCTTGTGAACCAAACACCCAGATTGGCAGAAATCATGTGTTTTTAAATTCTCTGTTTTGCACGTGCATTGATATCCTATTCCCGTGTATTTCCTATCCCTGCATTTTTAGAATCCTCAAACTCAAACAAGCCCTTACACAGTTACTTCTGTTACGGATATGTGTCAAAGAAAACCTTGTGTGGTTTGTCCCGCTCCTACTGCACTGTGTTCCACCCCATCTCAGCTGCTCCAACGACGGAAGGGTTCACCACAACAGGGATCCGCCCTCCAAACTGTCTTTCGCCGCCTCAGATCTTCTTCCCCGCTGCCGGCAGCCACGACAACTGCATTACCATCATCAACCGAGCAGATGACCTCGAGGACTACACGGGTCCGCAAGAGAGGTCGCACTCTTTCGTGTCTGCTATCGTTATGCATCACTTAATATTACATGCTACTTTATCGTCCTGCTCACCGATTAGACTCTGAGTCAGCTCCAAACTAATGCTCAAACTTGAGTTTTTAAATGGTTGTGGGGTACATATCGGGGCTGCAATCAATAGTATCTATCTACTATCTGGTTAATCTCTGGTGTCTACTATGATTTTCATGTTGGGTGGGAAACAAACAGTAAAGAAACCATTATCTGTATGTTCTAACTGAAGCCATTATCTGCCTGCTATCATTGGTTTTGGGTCTATCCACAGGTTTCTACCATCATCCAGATTTCTGCATGCACTCCTTACATAATCTCACTATGTTTTATTCCTGTGCATGCCAGTTATTGTACACAATGGAACTGAACATGTAGAGCAAAAGAGACGAGCCTTGCGTGGCAATAAAATTTCATGCAGACGTTGCTCCATGGTGGGCACAAAGGCAGCCCCCCCCCCCCACCACCACCACCACCCATTTCAGATTGTAATCAAGAGGAAGATAACTGTTCTGAGGGGGATTCAGAAGGAGAAGACCACTCCTATTTACCCCCTGAGGTCTTCGCTCTAACTTGGCATGCTGATGTTGGTAATATCATGCATATGGTGCCTTGCATTGCTTACTTTATACATCAAATATGTCATCTGCTTAGTTTAGACATGCTTTGTGTGAATGCCATCTGTTTAGTTTCTTTATCGTATATGTGAATTATGCAACGCCATCTTGTTTAGCCAGGCATCATATATGTGAATTTTGCAATGACATCCTGCTTAGCCAGTCATCTTATATGTGAATTATATCATGCCATCCTTTTTTTTCATTACGTATTACATTTGTCAACAATGTTAGTACATTCAACTACTCTTTGTGTGCATCAGCCATTTGACACGGTGATGGAAAATTCTGGAGTGAAAACAAGGTCTTGATAGCAGACTATGCTATCTGACGAAGCGCATATCTCGCTGGTTACGGATAGCTCCTCAGAGGAGGATTCAGAGACAGATGACCAGTCCTATCCCCCCCCGAGGTGTATGCTCTAACTTGGCAGGGTTATGTTGCTCATATCGTGTGTATGGTGTCTTGCATTGCTATGTCATTTGCTTAGTTTAGACATGCTTTGTGTGAATGCCACCTGTTTAGTGTCTAATTACCATATGTGTGAATTATGCAATGCCATCTTGTTGCAAGACATTATATATGTGAATTATGCAATGCTATCTTGTTGCAAGGCATTGTATATGTGAATTATGCAATGACATGATGTTTAGCCAATCATCATATATGTGAATTATATCATGCTATCCTTCTTTTGTATTACGTGTTCCATTTGTTGACAACGTTTGTATATTCAACTACTCTTCATGTGCATCAGCCATTTGAAGCAGTGATGGAAGTATCTGGAGTGAAAACAAGGTATTCAGAGTAGACAATGCTACCTGCTAAAGCAGACATCCTGCTGGTTGCAGATAGCTCCTCAGAGGATGATTCAGAGACAGATGGTCAGTCCTATTTTCCCTCTTGCTCGAGCTCATCCTTCATTTTGCCCAAAATTTGTCAAGATTTGAAGGCCCCCCATCCATCCAAGTGATCACAAAGGTTAGCAACTTTGTCCTTTCATCTCTCATTGCTAGATTAGCTCTTGCAATGCTCAATAAGTATAGTGATTTGTGGGAGTAATTATATGTGGTAGTTTATTTGATTTATATGCAATTTGAGCTCAAATTAACTCTTAGTTTGCATATGTAGGTGTGGTTTACTTAGTGCCTTCCCGTCCCCGTCCTAACCATCTCTTTAATTCTAGTACTAGCTAGCTACCATCTCTTTAATTCTAGTTTCAATACCATTATCATGCTTGATTAATTATTATCTGATTGAATTCTATTCTTGTAAAGGCCCTGAAGCAGCTGTCGGGGACTGATTTATGTGCATACTACGTTTGCGAGAACATTCGCATGATGACGTCCGAAAGGAGCAAAACTGATAGAGAGCAATGGGTACGTTTGCCAGAACACTATTCACAATTTTTACATCATTATCTAATGTATATATACACACAACTAATACATGCATATTAATCTCCCTCTTTAAAGATGGCGGAGATGCGGGATAAGCTCCTACCTGAGAATCGCGTACGAGCAATTCAAGAGGAAATAGCGGGATTTTTGCTCGACTAGGTCATAGATCCCAACGGAGAATACTATTACAAGCTGTAATGCCCCCATGTAATGATCTGCAAATTGTAGGAGAAATTGTATATACCAAATTATATATACATGTGTATGTGAATGGTCGTGCGAGAAATTCAATGATATATATATATATATATATATATATATATATATATATATATGATCGGTTCTACGAGAAATTCTATTTATATATATGCATAACGTGTACTCTATGTAGTAGCGTAAAATATGTTCGAAATAAAAAAGAATTAAATGGAAAACACAAAATTAAAAGGCAAAATAAATCATAAACCCCTAATCCTTTTAGTCCCAGTTGGTGTAACCAACCGGGACTAAAGGCCTCCAACCCCCCGGCGCGGGCTCGTACGACGTGGTGGGCCTTTGGTCCCGGTTCGTGTTGAGCCGGGACTAAAGGGGGCGGCCTTTAGTCCCCACCCTTTAGTGCCGGTTGCAGAACCGGCACTAAAGGTCCTTACGAAACGGGACAATAGCCCAATTCTGCACTAGTGGTTGCCTCTCTCCTCCTAACATGCATGCCAAGTCAACCAAACTGATGGTGCTTGCCAATTAGATCGATCTCAGTTTCGACCACCTCTTGTGATGGTCGTCCGACGACCGCCTGTCCGCCCTGCGTCATCATGCCTGCGATCAATGCCGCACTTCGTTGATGGTATTTCGCTCCGGCAAAAGCCCATCCTTCCTTCAGAACAACATCGCCATCATTGCCCCCATCTAGATCATCTGTACCATGACCCGATTCTTGCAACCATAGTCATGATACCATTTGTTAGAAAATACGCAACCATAAATCATTGCAGAAAAGTAGATGAAACACGCGATGTTTTGTTTAGGAGGTTTACCGTGGCTAATCCCCAGGACATGATTACGGGTGCACCTCACATGTACCAATCACATGATACAAATTGAAGATAAGCCAACCAAGCTACCAGACAGCGCTTCGACCACCACCCCACGTCCGGTCCAGCCATCCCTGCCATGAGTGCATGGACTGTCTCTATTGTGATTTTCGTTTTAGCATACAACTTATGTCTAGTCTATTTGACTACCCGCGATGACCTTATGTAATAGTCCTGGGTTACACGGGGCCGACTCAAACATCTAATCCTCCACGTGCTCTAAGTCTATTTATAGCCCAATACACATATTCGACATAATTTTAACATGTGTGATACTGTGGTTGCTACTTGCTAGTGTCTCAGATCGATCTATCAAGCTATATAGGTGACAAATTGAGCTAACACATGTACACTGGACTGAACATCAACTCAATAATGCATTTTTCTAAAAGGGGATTCTTCCCGGCTTCTTCATCAAGCGATGCACACAGTCAGGCCAACTACCAAGTATAGCAGCGATGAACATTCATGCATGCACGGGGCAGAGAGATGGAGGTGTACAAGATATATCTCGGACGATGGCGTACTTGGGCTCATGGGGCCACCCGTGCGTGCCCTTCCCTGAGAAAACACCATGCGCATACTATGTAGTTTGGCCGGTGGTGCATCTAGCTAGACACAGCTTCGCTCCTAGTTGCAGGGCGTGTTGAGGGCATCTTCAATGCTAATCCGAGTCCATGGATATGATCTGGGAGCCGGTCATCCAACCATGTCACATAAATGTCCTTTTATGTATGTGCATGTCGCGGTTGAGGAGAGAGAATTTTCAGATGTCTGATGATGGCTTTTGGTTGGCTGGGAGGATTTTCAGACACTCTCAGACTCCCCAAGTTACTTCTAGTTTGGGAGAGTTTGGATGTCCGGACATGTTTTCGAACACCTGGAAGATAGCATTGGATGACAAAATATATCCAGACTCTCGCAAAGGACGTATACCGAAGCTTTGAGAGTCTCCTTTATAGATACCTTAAGAAGTGAGGGAGGAAGTGCATGACAAATGTACCGACTCTGTCCCATAAAGTAAGACGTTTTTGCAAGGTAATGGGATGGAGGGAGTACATGCGTGCATGTGTCGGTCGTCAGTGCTCAAGAATGTCTTTTTAGGGGGGAAACCAAGTTTTATTCATCAAAATCCACATGGTGTGGGATACAATTTTGGTCATGAGACTGGCCAAACCAAACGTGGCGTCCCGAAAGATAGTGCAAACTTGGTTGGACTATGTGCTTCATAATTAACAACACAACTTTCAAAAATAAAATTACATTGAAATAAAGACACTCCAACAGTAATCTCGCAGATGATATGTGGCACCCCTATCTGCATGGAGCAGGGGGCCTTCACACGTCAGCCCAGAATAACACCTGACGCACGACAGGTCCATGATACAGCATTCCAGGTGCACGAATATTCATCAAATACATGTATAGATGATTACATCATTGATGAATACAATGTGTGGCATAGCTCTAAGGCTATCTAAATGGCGGCGAAAGTCTTGGTTTGGCAGCACGTCGACTCTGGCTGGGCTCCACAACTCACAGGACTGGCAAGGTTACGGCCTAGCGCGACCAAACAAGCAAATAATCCAGGCACGACCTACAAACTGGCATGACACGCCAGGTCAATACATTGAATGCACTTGCAAGACAACCAAATATATAGCGTCCAAACAAACAGATGACAAGCAAGAACCAAGCGCATGCAACAACCTATCCCATAACAGAAACTAAGCATGGCATGATATAACTAGAGACATAAATCAAACTAAGCATCAATATCATAGCATCTACTAGCATGGCAATAACATGGCATATCAAAACATACTTCTAACATGGAAATGGCATAACATGGCATAGCATAGCATTTCAAAACATGGCATAGGTGCATCTACGAGACATGGATACATGCATGATCTATGTTGAAAATAAACTACCAGTTACCTCCCGTGAAGACATGTTGTTCATCAACCACTTACTTACACACTGCCTCTCTAGGAAAAATCATGACTCACCGAGATCTCATCTCGTGATCTATCAGAACATCACCGTGACTTCAACGACTATCTCATAGTCCAAGTAACCACATTCTTTATAACACATTATTTATCACATTAGTTATTTCAGGTTTATCCTCCATTTCGAATGAGACCCGATAGTGTGACCTACTATGAACTGTGCCCATGACCAAGGGCGCGGCTATCGATAGATTGAATAAACACTCTGCAGAGGTAGCGCACTTCACCCACACCACGGAACCCATGGCCTCGCACTCCCATTCGGGTGGACCAACGGCGTTCCGGCAAAACCGATCTACTGCCATGACACTCTCCCGGCCACTCCGACCAACTCCCCTTTGGGCTAAGTCATGGGTGGCCCCGTGTCTACCAAAGGCATCAACGGCCACCGTCATGGCAAAACATAAACGGTCCCCAAACGGGGACAAGGATCCTTACATCAACAACCAGCACACAAGGTTTATGTACGCCTACCTGATCATGGTAGCGCGCGCCCATAACGTTCCCTCGTTGGAGGCACCGGCGAGAGGCATGACAATAGACCGCATTAGGTCCTTCCCATAAAGGCAGGTGTGGTTGCACTGGTCAAGCTCGATTTGGTGGCACTATGACCCGATCCCATCGATGACAGAGAAGGTTTGTTATTATTAACTCATATTATTATCTTCTCCATCATCATCAACATGCAAGCATGATTCACATGGATGCAAAAATGAGCATGAACATACAAATGCATGAACAAAATGCCAAGCTTCTCGAGTGAACAACTATAGCATAAAGAACATGGCAATACCAGGTACTAGCATATCAACAGTGTTCCACAATTATCATAGCATTTATATCACTGACACGAAACTAAAATAAGTAGTGACAGGACATTATCAATAACAACATCCTAGTTAGCATGTCAAAAGATAACAGGAAAGCACACGCATGCATGGCAAGCACGATAACCATAAAGCATAACGGAATAACTGCAGACGAAACAGATAAGAAACTACTGCAACTACAGACACACACACAAGGTGCAAGCAAAGTCGACATGCAAGTTCGGGGCTCATGATAAGAGGATGGCTTGCCTGGGGGTCGAGGAATACTCCGGGAAGAAGTGCGGAATGATCACGAAAAGATTTGCCGAAAACAGTTCTCTCTTGGCGGGGGCTGCTTACGGGCAAGGGAAAAAATGCGCATTTTAAGAATGTGCAAACATCAAGAAAATAGTCCCATCAGAAAGAGCTCGACGAATAGAGAACGTGAGCGCTGGAATCACCTCAATCGGAGTTACGAGCGCAAAGTTGTGGCCGTTCACTTTTTAGGCAGAAAAGTCACTAAACAATGAATGTTCACAAAATAGCCACTGAAAAAAGAAAGCGCATATGAGAAAATATGTTTTCGGAGAAAAGAAGGTGTATTTAAGAAATGCATCTTCAGTTAAGGGAAAACGTAAAGAGGCTGGGGCGTCTCCACTTATCTGAGGTGGCACCCCCAGTCGCCGACAAGTGGGGTCACGCGGGGTGGGGCCTGCCTGGCCTGACCTCCTTCTTCCTCCCGCTCAATGTGCGCCTGGCCGAGGGAGGCGTCCGCCCCGACGGCACTCACCGGCGCGTCCGGCCACGGCAGAGGACGGGCGACCTACCCAGGAGCTCAAGGGAAGGAGACGCATCGGATGGAGGTGAGCTCTTTCGCCGAGGAGCCCTGTAGAGGAAGCAGTAGGGCCCGCGGCGGAGAGGGGCTCTGGTCGTCGGTGAACAAGGGGATACGGTGGTGGAGGGGAGGGGGAACGAGCGCTAGGAGGCTCGCCGGACCCTGGGGGATGCACTGGTGGTGGTGGAACAGAGAGGGAAGCTCGAGATCGCCGGAATCGAGCGATACCCGAGGCGGCGACCACGGCGGTGGTGGTGGTCTGAGAGGAACCCCGGGGACGAGGGGAGGGCTTGGGGAGGCGTAGAGAGGAGAGGAGAAGCTGCTGATGAGCTCGAACGGGTCGCGGGCGGCCAATTTATAGCCGGAGCGAGCGAGGGCACCCGAGCCAAGCTCAGACGAACCAGATACGGCCTGAGCAAGATACGGCCTGAGCAAGGCTGCCGACGAGAACAGTGCACAGACCATCGATTTGGCTGGCATTACTCGTGATCACCACCGACAAGGCGCGCTCTGGCCTCCTACTTCATGCCAAACCATGTCAGTAGTGAAGTACTTCCAAGATTCTGTTATGCTCCCGCTACAATACTTTCTCACACAGGATCAAGATACAAGAATTCTGGCCAATTTGGGGTTTGGTGGAGGAAGAAAGGGGGATCGGGAGGAGGGAGCCGCCGCCTAGCCAGTTACATCAACGACACCTCACGCAGGAGGGGATCCGGTGGTACTTAACCCGAGCGAGTGGTGTCCTGACTTGGGCCGCCGCCGTCATTGGGCTTGACTTGTCGACGGGGCCGTTCCGGCCCAGCGGGTGCAGCAGTGGTTGGGGCTGTTGGAAATATGCCCTAGAGGCAATAATAAATTATTATTATTATATTTCCTTGTTCATGATAATCGTTTATTATCCATGCTATAATTGTATTGATAGGAAACTCAGATACATGTGTGGGTACATAGACAACACCATGTCCCTAGTAAGCCTCTAGTTAACTAGCTCATTGATGAATAGATGGTTACGGTTTCCTGACCATGGACATTGGATATCGTTGATAACGGGATCACATCATTGGCAGAATGATGTGATGGACAAGACCCAATCCTAAGCCCAAAGACAAAGATCGTGTAGTTCGTATGCTAAAGCTTTTCTAATGTCAAGTTTTTTCCTTAGACCATGAGATTGTGCAACTCCCGGATACCGTAGGAATGCTTTGGGTGTACCAAACGCCACAACGAATCGGGTGGCTATAAAGGTGCATTACAGGTATCTCCGAAAAGTGTCTATTGGGTTGGTACGAATCGAGACTCGATTTGTCACTCCGCAGACGGAGAGGTATCTCCGCCCACTCGGTAGGACATCATCATAATGTGCACAATGTGACCAAGGGGTTGATCACGGATGATGTGTTACGGAACGAGTAAAGAGACTTGCCGTAACGAGATTGAACAAGGTATCGGGATACCGACGATCGAATCTCGGCAAGTACAATGCCGCTAGACAAAGGGAATTGTATACGGGATCGATTGAGTCCTTGACATCGTGGTTCATCCGATGAGATCATCGTGGAACATGTGGGAGCCAACATGGGTATCCATATCCCGCTGTTGGTTATTGACCGGAGAACGCCTCGGTCATGTTCCAGATGATTCCCGAACCCGTAGGGTCTACACACTTAAGGTCTGGCGACGCTTAGGGTTATAAAGGAAGTTTGTATGTGGTTACCGAATGTTGTTCGGATTCTTGATGAGATCCCGGACGTCACGAGGAGTTCCGGAATGGTCCGGAGGTAAAGATTTATATATAGGAAGTCTTATTTTGGTCGCCGGAAAAGTTTTATGCTGCTATCGGTATTGTACCGGAGTGCCGAAGGGGTCCGGGGTCCACCTGCCTGGGGCCACATGGGCTGTATGGGGTGCGCCTTTGGCCTATATGGGCCAAGGGCACCAGCCCCAAGAGGCCCATGCGCCAAGATATAAGAAAAGGGAAGAGTCCATAGGGGGAAGGCACTGAGGGTGCCTTGGGGAGGATGGACCTCCCCCTCTCGCCGCACCCTTCCTTGGAGGAAGGGGCAAGGCTGCGCCTCCCTCTCTTGCACCTATATATAGTGGAGGGAGGGAGGGAAGCCACACCTGAGTCCCTCGCACCTCCCTCCCTCCCGTGACACCTCCTCCTCTCCGCAGGTGCTTGGCGAAGCCCCGCAGGATTGCCACGCCTCCACCACCACCACGCCACAGTTGCTGCTAGATGGAGTCTTCCTCAACCTCTCCTCTCTCCTTTCTGGATCAAGGCATGGGAGACGCCACCGGGCTGTACGTGTGTTGAACGCGGAGGTGCCGTCTGCTCGCACTAGGATCATCGGTGATTTGAATCACGACGAGTACGACTCCATCAACCCCTGCTCACTTGAACGCTTCCGCTTAGCGATCTACAAGGGTATGTAGATGCACTCTCCTTCCCTCGTTGCTGGTTTCTCCATAGATAGATCTTGGTGACACGAGGAAAATTTTGAATTTCTCGCTATGTTCCCCAACAAAGTGGCATCATGAGCTAGGTCTATTGCGTAGATTCTTTGCACGAGTAGAACACAAAGTAGTTGTGGGCGTTGATGATGTTCAATATGCTTACCGTTACTAGTCCAATCTTGTTTCGACGGTATTGTGGGATGAAGCGGCCCGGACCGACCTTACACGTACACTTACGTGAGACAGGTTCCACTGATCGACATGCACTTGGTGCATAAGGTGGCTAGCGGGTGCCGCCTCCCACTTTAGTCGTAACGGATTCGATGAAAAGGGTCCTTATGAAGGGTAAATAGCAATTGGCATATCACGCTGTGGTTTTATGAGGTAAGAAACGTTTGCGAGAAACCCATAGCAGCCATCAGATAACATGCAAACAACAATTAGAGGACGCCTAACTTGTTTTTGCAGGTATGCTATGTGATGTGATATGGCCAAGAAGAATGTGATGAATGATATGTGATGTATGAGATTAATCATGTTCTTGTAATAGGAATCATGACTTGCATGTCGATGAGTATGACAACCGGCAGGAGCCATAGGAGTTGTCTTAATTCATTGTATGACCTGCGTGTCATTGAAAAAACGCCATGTAATTACTTTACTTTATTGCTAACCGGTAGCCATATTAGTAGAAGTAATAAGTTGGCGAGACAACTTCATGGAGACACGATGATGGAGATCATGATGATGGAGATCATGGTGTCATGCTGGTGACGATGATGATCATGGAGCCCCGAAGATGGAGATAAAAAGGAGCAAAATGATATTTGCCATATCATGTCACTATTTGATTGCATGAGATGTTTATCATGTTTATGCATCTTATTTGCTTAGAACGACGGTAGTAAATAAGATGATCCTCATTAAAATTTCAAGAAAGTGTTCCCCTAACTGCACCGCTATGTAAAAGTTCGTCGCTTCAAGCACCACGTGATGATCGGGTGTGATAGATTCTTACGCTCACATACAACGGGTGTAAGCCAGATTTACACACGCCAAACACTTAGGTTAACTTGACGAGCCTAGCATGTACAGACATGGCCTCGAACACAAGAGACCGAAAGGTCGAGCATGAGTCATATGGAGGATACGATCAACATGAAGATGTTCATCGATGATGACTAGTCCATCTCACGTGATGATCGGACACGGCCTAGTTGACTCGGATCATGTAATCACTTAGATGACTAGAGGGATGTCTATTCGAGTGGGAGTTCATGAGATGAACTTAATTATCCTGAACATAGTCAAAAGATCTTTGCAAATTATATCATAAGCACGCCGCTTTAGTTCCACTGCTTAGATATGTTCCTAGAGAAAATATAGTTCAAAGTTGACAAGAGCGATTTTCGGATGTAAGAAAGCTTATGTCCTTAATGCACCGCCAAAGGTGCTCAACCCCAAAAGTCGCCTGTGGATGTTGTAACATCGGACATACACGCTTTGATAACTACGTGATAGTTCGCTTAAATGGTTTAGAGTAGAGGCACCAAAGACGCTTCTCGAAACATATAAGATATTTCGAGGGCTGAAATTGGGATTTCAGGCTCGTGCTCACGCCAAGAGGTATAAGACCTCCGACGATTTTCTTAGCCTGCAAACTAAGTGAGAAAAGCTCAATCGTTGAGCTTGTGCTCAGATTGTCCGAGTGCAACAATCACTTGAATCGAGTGGGAGTTGATCTTCCAGATGAGATAGTGATGTTTCTCCAAAGTCATTGCCACCAAGCTGCTAGAGCTTCGTGGATGAACTATAACATGTCGTGGATAGATATGATGATCCTTGAGGTATTACGATGTTTGACACCGCGAAAGTAGAAATCAAGAAGGAGCATCAATTGTTGATGGTTGGTGAGACCACTAGTTTCAAGAAGGGCAAGGGCAAGAAGGGACACTTCATGAAACGGAAAATCGCTTGTCGCCCAAAGGAAGAAACCCAAGGTTGAACCCAAACCCGAGACTAAGTGCTTACGTAATAAGGGAACAGCCAATCGGAGCATAATTACCCTAGATACTTGGTAGATAAGAAGGTCGGCAAGGTCGATAGAAGTATATTGGATATACATTATGTTAATGTGTACTTTACTAGTACTCCTAGTAGCAATTGTGGTATTAGATACCGGTTCAGTTGCTAAGTGTTAGTAACTCAAACAAAAGCTACGGAATAAACGGAGACTAACTAAAGGTGAGCTGATGATACGTGTTGGAAGTGTTTCCAAGGTTGATATGATCAAGCATCGCACGCTCCCTCTACCATCGAGATTGGTGTTAAACCTAAATAATTGTTATTTGGTGTTTGCGTTGAGCATAGACATGATTGGATTATGTCTATCGCAATACGATTATTCATTTAAGGAGAATAATGATTACTCTATTTATTTGAATAATACCTTCAATGGTCTTGCACCTAAAGGAATGGTTTATTGAATCTCGATCATAGTGATACACATGTTCATGCCAAAAGATATAAGTTAGTAATGATAGTACCACTTGCTTGTGGCAATCGCCATGTAAGTCATATTGGTGTAAAACGCATGAAGAAGCTCCATGTTGATGGATCTTTGGACTCACTCGCTTTTGAAAAGTTTGAGACATGCTAACCATGTCTATTGGTGTATACGCATGAAGAAACTCCATGCAGATGGATCGCTTGGACTCACTTGATTTTAAATCACTTGAGATATGCAAATCATACCACATGGACAAGATGACTGAAAAGCCTCGGTTTCAAAGAAGATGGAAATAGATAGCAACTTGTTGGAAGTAACACATTTTGATGTGTGCAGTCCAATGAGCGCTGAGGCATGCAGTGAATATCGTTATGTTCTTACTTCACGGATGATTTGAGTAGATACTGAGTGTATTTACTTGATGAAACACAAGTCTGAATTATTGAATGGTTCAAGTAATTTCAGAGTGAAGTTGAAGATCATCGTGACAAGAGGATAAAATGTCTATGATATGATCATAGAGATGAGTATCTCGAGTTACGAGCTTTGGCACGCAATTAAGACATTGTGGAGATTGTTTCACAATAAATACCGCACCGAACGCCATAGTGTGATGGTGTGTCCAAACATCATAGTTGCACCCTATTGGATATGGTGCGTACCATGATGTCTCTTATCGAATTACCACTATCGCTCATGGGTTAGGCATTAGAGACAACCGCACTCACTTTAATAGGGCACCACGTAATTCTGCTGAGACGACACCGCTTGAACTATGGTTTGGAGAAACCTAAATTGTCGCTTTCTTGAAAGTTTGGGGCTGCGACGCTTATGTGAAAAAGTTTCAGGTTGATAAGCTCGAACCCAAAGCGGATAAAATGCATCTTCATAGGACACCCAAAACAGTTGGGTATTCCTCCTAATTCAGATCCGGAAGCAATAAGGATTGTTTCTTGAATCGGGTCCTTTCTCGAGGAAAATTTTGTCTCGAAGAATTGAGTGGGAGGATGGTGGAGACTTGATGAGGTTGTTGAACCATCACTTCAACCAAGCAGGTGTAGCAGGGCACGTGAAGTTCCCCGTGGCACCCACATCAATTGAAGTAGAAGCTTATGATAGTGATCATGAAGCTTCAGATCAAGTCACTACCGAACCTCGTAGGGACGACAAGGACGCCAGCATCGCTTCGGAGTGGTACGATGATCCTGTCTTGAATGTCATGTTGCTAGACAACAATGAACCCGCGAGCTATGGAGAAGCAATGGTGGGCCCATATTCCAACAAATGGTTAGAAGCCATGAAATCCGAGATAGGATCCATGTATCGTAACAAAGCATGGACTTTGGTGGACTTGCCCGCTGATCGGCAAGCCATTGAGATAAATGGATCTTTAAGAAGTAGACGGACGTGGACGGTAATGTCACCGCTTCAGAAGCTCGACTTTTGGCTAAGAGTTTTTTCACAATTTCATGGAGTTGACTACTATGAGATTTTCTCATCCGTAGCGATGTTTAAGTCCGTCAGAATCATTTTAGCATTAGCTGCATTTATGAAATCTGGCAGATGGATGTCAAGACGAGTTTCCTTACCGCTTTTGTAAGGAAAGGTTGTATGTGATACAATCGTAAAGTTTTTGTCGATCCTAAGGATGCTAAAAGGTATGCTGGCTCCAGCGATCCTTCTAAGGACTGGAGTAAGCATCTCGGAGTTGGAATATACGCTTTGATAAAATGATCAAAGATTTTGGGTTTATACAAAGTTTATGAGAAACTTGTATTTCCAAAGAAGTGAGTGGGAGCACTATAGAATTTCTGATGAGTATATGTCGTTGAAATATTGATGATCAGAAATGATGAAGGATTTTCGGTAAAGCATATAGGGTTATTTGAAAAGTGTTTTTCAAGTGAAAACCTGGATTAAGCTGCTTAAACATTGAGCATCAAGATCTATGAGAACAGATCGAAAACGCTAAATGATACTTTCAAATGAGCATATACCTTGACATGATCTTGAAGGTGTTCAAGATGGATCACCAAAGAAGGAGTTCTTGCCTCGAGATGTAAGGTATGAAGTTAAGACTTAAAGCTCGACCACGGCAGAAAAGAAAGAAAGGACGAAGGTCGCCCCTATGCTTTAGATGTAGGCTCTATAGTATGTTATGCTGTGTAATCAAGACCGAAGTGTGCCTTGCCATGAGTCACTAAGGTACAAGAATGATCCAGGAATGGGGATCATTGGACAGCGGCCAAAATTGTCCTTGGAGTAAATAAGGACATGTTTCTCGATTATGGAGGTGATAAAGAGTTCGGCGAAAGGGTTACGCCGATGCAAGCTTTGACACCTATCCGAATGACTCTGAATAGCAAACCGGATACGTATAGTGGAGCAACCATTTGAATAGTTTCAAATGGAGCGTGGAAGCACCATTTATAATATGACCTAGAAATTTGCAAAGCACACACGGATCTGAAAGGTTTAGATCCGTGACTAAAACCTCTCTCACAAGCAAAACATGATCAAACCCCGTAACTCATTGAGTCTTAATCACATGATGATGTGAACTAGTTTAATGACACTAGTAAACTCTTTGGATGTTGGTCACATGGCGATGTGACCTGTGAGTGTTAATCACATGGCGATGTGAACTAGATTATTGACTCTAGTGCAAGTGGGAGACTGTTGGAAATATGCCCTAGAGGCAATAATAAATTAGTTATTATTATATTTCCTTGTTCATGATAATCGTTTATTATCCATGCTATAATTTTATTGATAGGAAACTCAGATACATGTGTGGGTACATAGACAACACCATGTCCCTAGTAAGCCTCTAGTTAACTAGCTCGTTGATCAATAGATGGTTACGGTTTCCTGACCATGGACATTGGATGTCGTTGATAACGGGATCACATCATTGGCAGAATGATGTGATGGACAAGACCCAATCCTAAGCCTAGCACAAAGATCGTAGTTCATATGCTAAAGCTTTTCTAATGTCAAGTTTTTTTCCTTAGACCATGAGATTGTGCAACTCCCAGATATCGAGGGAATGCTTTGGGTGTACCAAACGTCACAACGTAATCGGGTGGCTATAAAGGTGCATTAAGGTATCTCCGAAAGTGTCTGCATTGGGTTGGCACGAATCGAGATCGGATTTGTCACTCCGCAGACGGAGAGGTATCTCTGGGCCCACTCGGTAGGACATCATCATAATGTGCACAATGTGACCAAGGGGTTGATCACGGGATGATGTGTTACGGAACGAGTAAAGAGACTTGTCGGTAACGAGATTGAACAAGGTATCGGGATACCGACGATCGAATCTCGGCAAGTACAATGCCGCTAGACAAAGGGAATTGTATACGGGATCGATTGAGTCCTTGACATCGTGGGTTCATCCGATGAGATCATCGTGGAACATGTGGGAGCCAACATGGGTATCCAGATCCCGCTGTTGGTTATTGACCGGAGAACGCCTCGGTCATGTCTCAAGATGGTTCCCGAACCCGTAGGGTCTACACACTTAAGGTCTGGCGACGCTTAGGGTTATAAAGGAAGTTTGTATGTGGTTACCGAATGTTGTTCGAGTCCCAGATGAGATCCCGGACGCCACGAGGAGTTCCGGAATGGTCCAGAGGTAAAGATTTATATATAGGAAGTCTTATTTTGGTCGCCGGAAAAGTTTCGCTACATCGGTATATTGTACCGGAGTGCCGAAGGGGTCCGGGGTCCACCGGGGGTCCACCTGCCTGGGGGCCACATGGGCTGTAGGGGGTGCGCCTTGTCCTATATGGGCCAAGGGCATCAGCCCCAAGAGGCCCATGCGCCAAGATATAAGAAAAGGGGAAGAGTCCATAGGGGGGAAGGCACCTCCGAGGTGCCTTGGGGAGGATGGACTCCTCCCCCCCTCTTGGCCGGACCCCTTCCTTGGAGGAAGGGGCAAGGCTGCGCCCTCCCCCCCTCTCTTGCACCTATATATAGTGGAGGGGAGGGAGGGGAAGCCACACCTGAGTCCCTCGCACCTCCCTCCCTCCCGTGACACCTCCTCCTCACCCGCAGGTGCTTGGCAAAGCCCTCGCAGGATTGCCACGCCTCCACCACCACCACGCCTGCCAGTTGCTGCTAGATGGAGTCTTCCTCAACCTCTCCCTCTCTCCTTGCTGGATCAAGGCATGGGAGACGCCACCGGGTTGTACGTGTGTTGAACGCGGAGGTGTCGTCTGCTCGGCACTAGGATCATCGGTGATTTGAATCACGACGCAGTACGACTCCATCAACCCTGCTTCACTTGAACGCTTCCGCTTAGCGATCTACAAGGGTATGTAGATGCACTCTCCTTCCCCTCGTTGCTGGTTTCTCCATAGATAGATCTTGGTGACACGTAGGAAAATTTTGAATTTCTGCTACGTTCCCCAACAGGGGCCCCAGCGTCGGTGGTGATTGGGCCAGGGGGAACGGAGGCCGTAACACCCCCTCCTCCTGGAGACACAGCTTGCCCCCAAGCTGGTGCCCAGGGAAAATGCTGCCGAAGCTCTTCTGCATCCTCCCAGGTTGCGAACTCTGGTGGTTGATCGGTCTAGCGCACCAACAGCTGAGGCACTTCCGAGCGGCCGCGTTGCATAGTTCGGCGCTCCAAGATCTCCTCTGGAACTGGGCTTGACGCTGCGGTTGCCAGGAGCTGGTCTTGTACTTGTTTCGTTGGCGGAAGAGCTTGACGTAGCTGTGAAACATGGAAGACCGGGTGTATCGAGCTGGAGTCTGGGAGTTGTAGCTTGTACGCGACCGCGCCGATGCGTTGAAGAACCTTGTACGGCCCGAAGTAACGGAAGGCCAGCTTCGATTGGCACAAAGGACCACCAGCGCTGCACATATGGTTGCAGCTTGAGGAAGACCTACCATCGACGGCGAATACCCGATCAGATCGACGCTTGTCGGCGGAGTCCTTCATGGCTTGGCGTGCCCGGAGAAGATGCTGACGGATCAGAGCCTCCATTTGCGCGCGGTCTTGCAGCCAGTCCGACAAGTCCGGGGAGGCACATGCGACGGGGTCGATGATGCCGAAGTAGCGAGGCGCACGCCCGTAGAGAACCTCAAATGGATTGGAGCCCAGAGTAGAGTGCGGTGAAGTGTTTAAATTCAGCAAGAGGCAACCAGGCATGCCATTTTGTAGGGCACGCGTGAACGAAGCAGCGAAGGAAGGTCTCGAGGCACTGGTTGACCCGCTCAGTTTGTCCATCGGTTTGCAGGTGGCGCGCCGTGCTCATCCGCAGCTTGGTATGAGTGAGACGAAACAGCTCCTTCCAAAGGGTGCTCGTGAAAACTACATCCTGGTCAGAGACAATGGACTCGGGCAGCCCATGGAGCTTGTAGATGTGAGCCACAAACGCCTGCGCCACCTAGAAGGTTGTGAATGGGTGGGATAAGGCGATGAGGTGGGCATAGCGGGAGAACTTGTCCACAACCACTAAGATAGAGTTGCAGCCAGAGGAGCGGGGAAGACCCTCCATGAAATCCATTGTGATCATTTGCCATGCTTGGTTGGGTACTGGCAGTGGCTCCAGGAGGCCGGGGTAACGGGCCCGTTCCGGCTTGGCTTGCTTGCATGTCTGGCATGCCTCTACGAAGAGCTTGACATGGTGTTTCAGTCCAGGCCAGGTGAACAAGCGTCGAACTCGTCGGTAGGTTGCATTAAATCCAGAGTGGCCCCCAATTGCTCCTGTGTGTAGTGCATCCAATACTTGTTTCTGCAAGTCCACATTGTCACCAAGCCAAATGCGCCCATGTTGCCGAATGATGCCTTCCTGTAATGAATACCCATCAAAGTTTCCTTGTCAGGTGGCTGTGCGAGCCAAGGCGTTGAGCCGCAGGATCGCCTTCGTACCCTTGCTGAACTGCTTCAAGCCAGGCTGGTACTGCAGTGGTAATGGTTGCCAAGTCGCACTGGGGGGCCCTGGTACGCGCGAGAGGTCGTCTGCGGCGCGGTTGTCAACTCCTTTTTTGTACACAATGCGGTAGCGCAGTCCCAACATTTTTGCCATTATCTCTTGTTGCCACGGAGTGGCCAGGCGTTGATCTTCGAGGTGGATGAGGCTTCGCTGATCGGTATGCACAATGAACTCATCGTTCTAGAGGTAGGTTCGCCAGTGATCAACTGCCATCAGGATTGCCAAGCCTTCCTTCTCATATGTGCTCAGAAGCCGGTTGCGTCGCCCCAACGCACGACTCAAGTACCCGATCGGGTGCCCATCCTGGGAGAGTACTGCCCCAATGCCTAGATCTGATGCGTCTGTCTCCAGCTCGAAGGTTTGTGTGAAGTTGGGTAGTGCCAAGACCGGTGCAAAGAACCAGCCACAAGGGCACGGAAAGCACATCTTCGAGGTAAGTCCAAATAAACACGACGCCTTTCTTGAGCAAATCTGTGAGTGGTCGACTGGTGACTGCGTATCCTAGAACAAACTTGGTGTAATACCCTGCCAGGCCTAAGAACCCACGCACTTCCTTGATATTGCTGGGCACAGGCCATTGCTGAACAGCCAGAATGTTCTTGTGATCGGTGCGAACACCATCCCCACTGATTTCAGGGCCCAGGTAAACTAGTTTTGGTTGCGCGAAGGAGCACTTGCTAAGCTTGACTTTCAGGCTGTGTTTCTGCAAGAGTTGGAAAACTTGCTGGAGCAGGCTGAGATGCGAATCCTCGTGTTTGCCATGTACCAAGATGTCATCTATGAAAACCAGTACGCCCTTGCGGAGCAGTGGTGATAGGACAATGTTCATGCCTCCTTGAAAGGTTGAGGGACCTCCCGTAACACCATATAGCATCACCTTGAATTCAAAATGGCCGTGATGCGTCTTGAAAGCCGTCTTGTGCTCATCCTCCGGCCTCATGCGGATCTGATGGTAGCCTACTCGTAGGTCCAAGCTTGTAAACAACCGGGAGCCTGCCAACTCGTCCAAGAGTTCCTCGATGACTGGTAAGGGATAACGATTCTTGATGGTTACCGCATTGAGGTGCCGGTAATCGACGCAGAATCGCCAAGTGAGGTCTTTTTTCTGTACCAACAAGACGGGAGACGCGAAAGGGCTCACACTGGGCTGAATGATGCCCTGTGCTAACATCTCTGCCACTTGCTTCTCTACCTCATCCTTCTGTGCTGGACTGTGTCTGTATGAGCGCAGATTCACTGGACGTGCTCCGGGAACCAGCGGGATCAAATGGTCAAAGGCTCTCTGTGGCGGCAACCCTTTTGTCTCTTCAAACAACACACCATACTACTCGATGAGATCCCCAATGGCTGCCGGTAACGGGGGTTGCTTCATATCTTGCACAGTAGCACATAGTTGGACCACCCTGGTAACTGCCTTTTGCTCGATCAGGTGATGCAGTTCCACCCCTGAGATGAGATCACATCGAGTAACATCAGCACGGGCACCGCAGAGATGCACGGGAACTCCATTGCATTGGAAATCCATTGTTTTCTCCAGCCAATGCACCCGCATCAGGCTATGGCAAGCCAGCCAATCGATCCCCAATATGACATCGTAACATCCTGTGGGCAAGACTTCGTGTCTGTGGCGAATTTGACCCCCTGGGAATGCCATTCGCACTTGGGTATCTCCAAGTCACTGCGAAGAACACCTCCATTAGCGATGCGCACCGATAGTGGCCGGTGCGCGCTCTGGACCCCTTGCAGATGATGAGCCAAGGTCGAGCTGACAAAGCTATGGGAGGATCCAGAATCCACCAACATCAAAACCTCGGTCTCGCACCCAGCCGTGCAACCGCATTGTTGTTTGTGATTCGGCACCTTCGAGGGCTTCCTTGGACAGAACACAGCAGTCCGCTTCGCTCGGTGTTGTTTCCCATTGCTCTTGCTCGGTAGGCTGGCCTTGGAGCATTTCAAGGAGCTCTTCGACGACATGTAGTTGTACCGTAGGGGCGCACCGGTGCTCGCGACTCCATCGCTCGCCGCAGGTAAAGCAAAGCCCCTTGGCACGATGATAAGTACGGAGAGCCGCCAGCTTGTCCTCATTAGCGGTGGACTTGTTGTTGTTGTCGTTGTCGCGACGATCCTCTCGTCGCGCATTCGGTACCCCGACGCCTGGCTTCGGCGGGGGTAGTGGAAGCGGCAGCGCCGTGCGTGGCGTAGCACGTCCAACCGCTGGTAGCGATGGTGGAAATAAGTGACGCCGATCATCCCGCCGGAATGAGTCCACCACCTCCTCCTGCAAACATGCGAGATCCACAAAGAAGTATCCGTAGTTTTTGGTCTATGCAAAACAACAGCTGCACGAATATCACGTTGCAAACCCTCCATGAACTGGGTAACAAAAAAATGCAGGATCCCAAGAGGGGTGATGTGCTAGGAGGTGATGCATAATTTGAGTAAATTGCTCTGCATATTCTCGCCATCAGGTTTGTTTGTTTCAACCTGTTAAATTGCCTTAACAGGTTCTGGAATTCCTCACGCCCAAACTGGGCGCAGATCGCGGCAGCAAAACCCCCCCAATCTGGATAATGTAAGTGAGCTTGGGAGGATTGGAGCCAAGTGAGAGCTCCATCCGTGAAATACATGGCAAGAATCCACCCAAGTGTCGTGACTAAGAGTGCAAACGCGAAGTAAGCTTCACATTTAAGATGCCAAGCCTTTGGGTTCGTCCCGTCGAAAACAGGAAAATCGAACCGCGGCGGTGGTGGCAAACGGTGATATCCACGGTCCTCGAGAACGCATCGCCGCCATACGTAAGGAGATCGGACGTACAAGCTGGTCGGAGGCAATCGTGGGGTGTGAATCTCACCCACCGATTTCCCCCGAAGATCATGTACGACGTCGTGGCCATCGGGCCCGTGACCGCCGTCACCACGAGCTTGTGGCGGCTCGCCTGGTCGATGGAGAGACGTGTCGGCCGTGTCTGGAAGCAGGGGCGGCAGGTCGGAGAGGCGGATCGGGGGTGCCGCTTCCTTCAGCAGCGCCGGATCCGGCGCCTGCGCGGCCGCTGGGCGCAGTGCCTGCATGTGTTGGCAAAGATCGGTCACCTCCGCCCGCAGCTCTTCGACGGATCGCTCGATCGCCGGGCGCCATCCTTGAAGCTCGAGAACCACCGGGTGGATCTCACTGATCTGGGCGGATATGCCACCGATCGCCGCCGTCAGGTCAGCCAGAGCCTTGTTGATCTCCTCCATAGCACCTCGCCTCGTATGGATAATAGAGGGGAAACGCCCGGCCAGATTGATGGTGGAAAGAAAAATTTGGTGGTGGATCGGGACGGCTCTGACGCCACTTGTTATGCTCCCGCTACAATACTTTCTCACACAGGATCAAGATACAAGAATTCTGGCCAATTTGGGGTTTGGTGGAGGAAGAAAGGGGAATCGGGAGGAGGGAGCCGCTGCCTAGCCAGTTACATCAACGCCACCTCACGCAGGAGGGGATCCGGTGGTACTTAACCCTAGCGAGTGGTGTCCCAGACTTGGGCCGTCAGCCGGCTGCTGGGCTTGACTTGTCGACGGGGCCGTTCCGGCCCAGCGGGTGCAGCAGTGGTTGGGGCCCCAGCGCCGGTGGTGATTGGGCCAGGGGGAACGGAGGCCGTAACAGATTCATTAAAGATGATGTAATGGAACGTGTAGAGGCGCGGTGATCAGAGAGGACGAAGCTTCACAAGTTTGCTCTAGAAAACTTGACCACACTTTTGTGACTAACTTAGTGAGGTTAAGAGAGAAGCTTGGTGTCAGGGAGGTTTAGGGTAGTAAGGACTACGGTCCTGCTAATTTGGGAGTGATTTGGACCAGTATTTAACATAGTTTCTTTGCAACTGCTAATTCTAGTCCAAAGACAAAATGATGAAGTGGCACACACTAGGACTGATGCCTTGGGCTGAAAATTGATATGGCAGGGTTATTTGGACATACAGAGATGTTGTAAAAAAATGCATACCATTTGGAGCTTCCAAAGTGGTACTTGCTTCCCAAACATCCTTTCTGCCCAAAACCTTGAGAAAAATCTAGGGAAATATTGGCTAGAAATGAGCCAAAATCTTGTGGAGATGTTTATATGGATAGGAGAAGGCTTAGGAAAATTTTCAGCCATAATGGAGCAACTTAAAATATACTTGCTTAACAAATTGAAAATTTGGACAGAAACAAAGAATTGATCTTGGGCTCACATAGATCAATGGAATGATCTGAATTTTGGTGGGGACAAATGATTTGGGATATGTGAGAAGCTGGTAAAGTTTCATCCCATTTGGACACTCCGTGAAGGTACTTCCTTCACAAAGTTGCAATCTGGTCAGAAACTTTGAAAAATTGCACAGGGAGATAGGATGAAGGGATTGGGCTGATTTTTGGTATACGAGGGTGATTTGTCAATGTTAATCACCCTGCAAAATTTCAGCTCAAATGGAATTAGGAATAAAGCACTTTCTTTGCAAAATTTCAGAGAAGACGAAAACTTGCATTGGATCATGTGCCCAATTTTTCAACTGTGGGTCATGAGGTTTGGATGGAACTAGTGAAGATATAGCAAGGGCAAGGTCCACAAATTATTTGGGAATTTTCTCTGCTATAAAAATGGTAGTTCCTTTGAAAAATGGCAGAAAGGGAATATTGGCTTCAAATAGGAAAAGGCAATTTTCCTTATTTAAATATGGCCAATATTTTTGCCAGAGCTGGATTAGACATAAATATCATCTCCACAAATTTTCATGAATTTAGGAGATGGCTAGCTATGCCTTTGGATTTTATTCCTCAGCAACACAAAGAAAAGGAATAAATCACATATGAAAAATATTGCATTGGACTTAGCAATATTTTGCATATCCAAGGTTTAGAAAGATAGGAGGGTCTCTCGGAACAATTGGGAGGACCAACTGATCAAGGAAAATGATGGCTCCTTTGTATTCACAAAGGGCATACCCAAATTCCATATTTTGGGAATTAGGGTTTGAGAGGGTTCGAGATGATGCAAATGAGATCTTGCCCACTAACAAGGACATGAGCAAGGTTTGAAAGGTTGGAAATGACAAGAATTCTCAGAATCATCTAGTAAACTTAGGATAAAGATTTGGAAAATGATTGCCAGGAAGGAATAACAACACAAAAATTGATAACCCAATTTTGGGGCTGTTATATGATAGCCCCATAGTCGCCTCGGTCATGGTTGATTATGTCTCCAACAACTTGTTTTGAGTCAGACGAGATGATAAATTGTTGGATGTGAAGGTCTTCCACGAGAGCCAACGCCTCCCTACATGCAATTGCTTCAATTATTGCTGGATCATGCACCCCGCTAATGACAAGAGCCGAGCTCCCCACGAAAGAGTCTTCCCTATCCTCAAGATATCTGCGTTGCTGCTCCTCCCCTTCCAACTCGGATACCAGCATCAACATGAATTTTTGCATAGCCAGGCGGCGATGCCTTGGGTCGTTGACCCGTGATCGGTGCATGACCAGGAGGGCCCGGCGCTGGGAGTGTTTCATTAAGCATCTCAAGCTCGAAGATGTACCTGGTGATGAAAGAGTGGGCAGCCTGAGGTGTTTGAAAAATTCCTTCATGAATCGCCTTATGCCTTCCATGCCAGATAGCCCAAAGTGTGACCATGAGCTTCACAAACATCACATGTGATAATGATTCTGTGAGTGTAAACAACCAATTTTTTGCATTTGGTTCATAGGTTGCCACAAGGGTTTGAGCCAGATCGCCATCCAATAATGCACAAGTGCATCGAGAGACTGTGCAGTCAACAAAGGAGTGTTTCCATGAGTCTGGGGTGCCATAGAAACCTTCCCTAAGCTTGCTTCCGGTTTGCGGGAATTCTGACAGACGTTTGCGGCACCACTCTGTCCGGACCTTTGCACGAGACGAGCAAGCAGAGCAGGGAGCAGCGCAGGGAGAGGGGAGCATGTGCTGCTGACACGTGTGTGGCCTGGTTGAAAGTGCAACTATCCCTAGGTGGTTTTGGCAATTCATAACAACATATATCTCATTGAGCTAATGCTATTCCAAGACAAATATTTCAGGAAAGCTCAATGAATGGCATGGCATGGATGATGAAAGTGGATCCCTCAAAATACTAAGGACAAAGGATTGGCTCAAGCTCAAAAGCTCAAGACTCTACATTTTACATTTTAGTGATCCAAGATCACATTGAGTCTATAGGAAAAGCCAATACTATCAAGGAGGGATGAGGTGTTGCTTAATGAGCCTTTTGCTTCAAGTGCTTAGTGATATGCTCCAAAAACCCTCAACTACTTTCTCACATCCACATATGACCTAAACCCAAAGTCAAACTCGGCCCCACCGATTCTTTCTATTCGGCGCCACCGAGTTCAAATGTCATAGCCACTGCCACAAACCCTAGGCAAATCGATCTCACCGATAGGGATATCGGTCTCACCGAGATGGGATTGTAATCTCTCTGTTTCCCTTCGTAACGTTTCGGTCTAACCGAAGTGAGCGATCGGTCCCACCGAGATTGCAATGTAAACTCTCTGTTTCCTTTCGTAACATTTCGGTCTCACCGAAAAGAGCGAATTGGTCCCACCGAAGTTTACCTGACCAACCCTCTGGTTAGCTAATTACCAAAATCGGTCTCACCGAGTTTGTGTAATCGGTCTCACCGAGATTATGTTATGCCCTAACCCTAATCATATCGGTCCTACCGAGTTGCATGTCGGTCCCACCGAAATCACTAACGGTCACTAGGTTTACTGAATCGGTCCGACCGAGTTTGTTGATTCGGTCCCAGCGAGTTTGGTAAATTGTGTGTAACGGTTAGATTTTGTGTGGAGGCTATATATACCCCTCCACCTCCTCTTTATTCGTGGAGAGAGCCATCAGAACAAACCTACACTTCCAACTTACCAATTCTGAGAGATAACCACCTACTCATGTGTTGAGGCCAAGATATTCCATTCCTACCATATGAATCTTGATCTCTAGCCTTCCCCAAGTTGCTTTCCACTCAAATCTTCTTTCCACCAGATCCAAATCCCATGAGAGACAGTTGAGTGTTGGGGAGACTATCATTTGAAGCACAAGAGCGAGGAGTTTATCATCAACACACCATTTGTTACTTCTTGGAGAGTGGTGTCTCCTAGATTGGCTAGGTGTCACTTGGGAGCCTCCGACAAGATTGTGGAGTTGAACCAAGGAGTTTGTAAGGGCAAGGAGATCGCCTACTGTGAAGATCTACCGCTAGTGAGGCAAGTCCTTCGTGGGCGACGGCCATGGTGGGATAGACAAGGTTGCTTCTTCGTGGGTGGAGCCCTCCGTGGACTCACAAGGCAACTGCTACCCTTCGTGGGTTGAAGTCTCCATCAACGTGGATGTACGATAGCACCACCTATCGGAACCACGACAAAAACATATGTGTCTCCAATTGCGTTTGAATCCTCCAAACCCTTCCCTTTACATTCTTGCAAGTTGCATGCTTTAATTTCCGCTGCCTATATACTCTTTGCATGCTTGCTTGAATTGTGTGAAGATTGCTTGACTTGTGCAAAGATAGCTAAAATCTGCCAAAGTCTAAAATTGGGAAAAGGTTAAGTTTTTAATTGGTCAAGTAGTCTAATCACCCCCTCTAGACATACTTCAAGGTCCTACAAGTGGTATCGAGCTTTGGTCTCCATTTGCTTTGATTTCCATAGCTTTTGGTGGTCATAGCCTTGGTTTCACAACCTAGGAGAGTATGGCGTCTAGCGAGGGAAATTATCACTGTAGAGGTCCTTACTTTGATGGCACTAACTTTGTTAGTTGGAAGCATAAGATGAAAATGCATATTCTCGGACATAACCCCGCCATTTGGGCTATTGTTTGTATTGGCTTGCAAGGTGAATTCTTTGATGGGAGAGAACCGAACCGTGAAGCTAATGCGGATGAATTGAAGATGCTACAATACAACGCTCAAGCTTGTGATATCCTCTTCAATGGATTATGCCCCGAAGAATTCAACAAAATCAGCCGCCTTGAGAATGCAAAGGAAATTTGGGATACTTTGATTGATATGCATGAAGGTACCGACTCCGTCAAGGAATCCAAGTTGGATGTGCTCCAAAGTCAGCTTGACAAGTTCAAAATGAAGGATGGTGAAGGTGTCGTTGAAATGTACTCTAGGCTTGCTCTTATCACAAATGAGATTGCCGGCTTAGGAAGTGAAGAGATGACCGACAAATTCATCATCAAGAAGATCCTAAGAGCATTGGATGGAAAATATGATACCGTGTGCACATTGATCCAAATGATGCCAAATTACAAAGATCTCAAGCCAACAGAAGTCATTGGAAGAATTGTTGCTCATGAGATGTCACTCAAGGACAAGAAGGAACTTCACAACAAGTCAAGTGGTGCTTACAAAGCCTCATGTGAAGCCCCCACATCATCAAGTGAGAAACAAACCTTCAATGAAGAATTGAGCTTAATGGTGAAGAACTTCAACAAATTCTACAAGAGTAGAAGCAAAGAAAGAAGCTCTAAGTCAAGGTCATACAATGACAAAAGATCTTCTAGTCAAGAGCGTAATTGCTACAATTGTGGGAGACCCGGACACTATTCCAATGAGTATACGGCACCCTACAAAAGAAGAGAAGATTCTCCAAAAAGAAGAAGTAGAAGAGAAGAATCACCACCAAGAGAGAGAAGGAGTAGAGATGATCGTTATGAACGAAGACCCTCATGGAGAAGCAAGGATTCGGAAAGAAAGGACAAATCATCAAAGAGCTACACAAAACAAATACATCAAGCTCATGTTGGTGAATGGGTATCCGGCTCCGACTCCGACAATAACTCCGAAAGAAGCTATCACTCTGACTCCGAACATACTCAAGATGAAGGTGTTGCCGGTCTAGCACTTGTGTCAACCAACTCCTATGACATATTTGATTCACCAAATGAAGGAATTGGAAGATGCTTCATGGCCAAAGGTCCTATGGTAACACACCCCGAGTATGTTGATTTTAATAGTGATGAAGATGACTTGTTAGGTGATGATGATTTACTTATTGACAACTCTAGTGATGAATGCTATGATGAAACGTCAATTAATCATGCTAATCAAGATAAAACGAATGACAATGATAAGGAGAAGATTGAGCTTCTAACTAGAGAACTAAACACTCTTAAGTTAGCTCATGAAACTATCTTTGAAGATCATCGAGAACTTTTAAGGGCTCATGAGAAGTTACGCTTTGAAAAGCTCAACCTTGAGCAAGAGCATGAGTTCTTAAAGGCAATCAATGATGATCTCCGTAAGAAAATTTCTTCTTACATTGCCAAGCATTTACTCCTATCTACTTACATGCCTCAAGTCAAGTCTAGTAACAAGAACAAGAAAGATCCTTCCTCTAGTAGTAACAAATAATAATGCTAAATCCAATATTGTTGCTTCTAGTAGTTCTCTTGATTCCACTAATGATTATCTTAGCCAAGTTACACTTGAGCAAGAAAATAGCTTATTGAAAGGAATTATAGAGAAAGGTGTATACAAGAGCCTTGCTGGGAGTAAGCAATTCGAGGAAATTGTACGCAAGCAAGGAAGGCACCGGAAGAATCAAGGTGTTGGTTTTGAACGAAAGTTCAATGCCAATGGAGTTGAGTGGGAAGAAGATCAATACCCCAAGACGAAGTTTGTTCCTCAACAAGATAAGTATGATTCTACTTCCTTCAAGGGAACACAAGCACAAGATGATCTTCCACCACAAGACCACAAGAGCAAAGGCAAGGACAAGCTTCAAGAGGAGATTGATGCATTTGAAGAAGCACCTAAGGCCTTGGTCAAGTGGGTTCCCAAGACTACGTCAAGTTCTACTTCATCAAGTACAACTACAACTCCAAGGATTCCCATCAAGATGATGTGGATCCCAAAGAAAAAGAACTAGAGATTTCTTGAGGCGAATTCTACCAACATTCTTCACTCATATCATTATGGCAAGGACAAGTGCAATCAACTTCCACATCTTGCACTAGTTCAAGGAGTCACAAAACCCTCATGTTGGTAAGGCAAGGGACAAGGTAACCTAATGTTTTCATGGACATCATCTTTTGTGTGCATCACTCTATGTCTATGGATATTCTTGTTTGTTCCTTGTGGGACTAACCCATGTAGGTATTGAAAGTGCAACTCACTCCAAAGGATTGCTCCAAATGATCTACATCAACATTGAGCATCCACATCTTCAACACCTACATGAAGTCATCATCGACAAAACCCAAGGTTATTTCATCCCTCTAAGGGGGGATCTCACATCTAGGGGGAGCTTAACTCTAAGAATTGAGTCAAAGCAACTCTAATGATGTGAACACATCAATGCATTATGTAAAAGTGGTAACCCCACTTGAGCTTAAACGATGAGTATGACCTATGATCAAATGTTCACATTTGACTCCTAAGTCAATATACTCATATATAGATGACCTAGTCATCGCCAATTGTTTGTTAGATGCTAGAATTGGTTGTGCATGCTTTGCCACATATTCCATTTGTCATTTTATTGTGTGAGCATGTTAGTTGCATATTTTACTCATTCGAGGACATCCACTTGTTGTTTTGATTGATTGGTTTCTTTTTCTTTGGCCAAGTGGATGGACAAGAATGCCTAAGAACCTTCTCTAGCTATCTATGCTTTTCTCGTCTCAAACCCTATTCATGCTACATCACAAAATTTGATCAAGTCAGATTCGAACCACTCTGTGTGAGGAGCACTCGGAGTCCCCGATTCGTCATAGACTTAAACTTCCAAAACTTCTTTGTGCTTTTCGGTCTGACCTCCATTTCGGTCATACCGAGATCACTAAGTCGATCTAGGTTTTCATTCTCGGTGCAACCGATTTGAACTTTTCGGTCACACCGAGTTGTCAGAATGCTGTCAACAGTTATGCATCTCGGTGCCACCAAGTTGTTCCACTCGGTCACACCGACAGTGTCGGGCTATATATTCACACAGGCAAAATTTTGGAAAACTTTCTCCGAAACTCTTCGCCCGCGCATAGCTCGCTCTGCCTACTAGGTCTCCGGATCGTCGACTTCGTCGTCAGCCGCCTCCTGTCGCTGGTCTCCGCCGCCATCAACGGATTTCATCTCCACCGTTGCCGCCATAGCGAGTTCATCGCCGAACTAGGGTATGAACTCGATCACAGTGCTATCCTCGTCGATTCTCAAAGACATTGTGTTCATTATGATTCTTGCCACGATTGAAACACCTCTATCCAGTCAAAACAATCCTTAGAAGATGCGATTTGAAAATTTTGGGTTAGGTTTCCGTCGAAATCATCTCGGACACATCGAGTTGAAAAACTCGGTCCCACCGATTCGGCTAACACCATTGCACTAGTAACTCTCGGTCTGACCGAGAATTGCTAATCGGTGTGACCGATTTTAAAACTTTGTGAAACCATAGCAGTCTCGGTGCCACCGAACTGTGACTCGGTCTGACCGAGTTCACTAGTTTAGGTTCCAAAACTGCTTCGGTATCACCGAGTTTGAAAATCGGTTGATCCGAAATGCTTTCTGTGGAAAACTAAAACTAAGTTTTTGAATCATTCTTTTGCAAAAATCTCTGCATTTTGTGATGCTCATCCACTCTATCTCATCTATAACTATTCGCTGTGGTCAGCAGCTAGTGTTTGCAGCATGTCGCACCAAAGTGATAGTCAGAACAGGGAAGAAGAGCAGATTCACATGAGTGAGGGCACTAGTCCCTCCAGCATCTCAGATGAAGGAAGCAGAAGCACTCCCAGCAATTTGCCCAAAGCTGCCACCAGGACAAGGAAGAAGAAAACCTCAGAGTCTGAGGATGAGGATTATGTGGCAGTTGAGGATGAGGCTAGTTCAAGGAAGAAAGTGCTCAAGAAGGAGTACAGCTCAGTTGCAGTTAAGCCAGGGATGAAGATCAAAAGGCCAGCAGGAAGACAACCCATGTCTAAAGCCGGAGCCTCCACTCAAGCATCTTTGGAATCGCAACCCAAAGAGCCTGCTGCAGAAGGAAAGAAAAGGAAGGAAAGGGTCAATAAGACCATGGCCAGAGTGATTGGAAAGCCTTCCATGATGGAAGAAGAAGAAGAAGAGGTTGCTGCACCAAAGACTCCAAGGCATGTGTCGATGGGTGATGCTATAAGGTCAGGGGCTGCAACATCAAAGCCCAAAGATGCACCCAAAGCTGCCTCCAAGCCCAAGAGTGCGCCTAAGAGGAATACCAAGAGTATACCAGCAGCTAAAAAGAACAAGGCCCCAAAGGTTCGATGTTGTCAGCCGAGGAAGATGATGAAGGACAAGTCCTGAGGAAGCTCAAACCCAAGATTCCAGACCACAATGATGCTCATCCTGTGGCTGAGAACATGAAGAATCAGGAGAGATTCAGGGTTGAGGCTATGGAGAAAGTCGGATCCATATGCCACCAGGAGAAGAACTGATGTTGATTACAGGTTCCACACAAAGGAACAGCAGGATTTCTATGAGACAATCTTGTTGGACAAGAAACCAATAGTGTGTGATATGAGGTGGGTCGACTAGACCTACATGAAGGAAAATGAAGAACATTATCCATGAATACATGACAGCTTTAGTGCGTGTGGAGTTGCAGATTTTGTTGGCCAGAAGCTCACAAACTGGAATGATAAGCTCATTATGCAATTCTACTCCACAGCACATTTTTATCCAGATGGCAGAATTGTTTGGATGTCTGAAGGAACGAGATACCAGTCAACCATTGAGGAATGGGCAAATCTGATCAATGCCCCAAAGGAGAGTGAAGATGACTTGGACGTGTATGCCAAGAAAAAGATGGATCACAATTCAATGTCACAGATGTACAAGGAGATCCCAGACGAAGCACTTGAAACTTTCAAGTTTGGGTCAGTCCATTTTCTTCTGTCAGGGCTGTCAACGATCAACTGGATCCTAAGTCACACTCTTTTGCCCAAGTCAGGTGACCACAACATGATCAGAGGGCATGCAATTAATTTGCTACACATATTTGATGTGCCACAGAAATTCAAGGTCATAAGCCTCATAGTTGAGACTATCAAGAGGACAGCAGCAGACCAAAAGAGAAGTTGTGGATATGCCCCACAAATTCAGGAGTTGATTAACTCAAAGATGGGCACAGGAAAATATACATTGGATAAGGAACACTTTGTTCTCTATCCAGACTTTGAGGACAATCAAGTTGTAATGAATGAGAATGAACCATCATTAGTACAAGCTCAAGAGAAGAAGGAGAAAGCAAAGAAAGAGAAGGCTGCCAAGATGCCAACTCTAGCGGAGTCATCTGAGTACTTTTTGAAGAGCAAGCAGGACCAGCTTGGTTACTTGATAGCATCAACTCTGCGGATTGAGAAGGGGTTGGCCACCCTAACTCAAAACCAGGAGAGCCTGGAAAGAATCATGGAACAAAAATTCTATGATTTAGATGTCAAAGTAACTGAGATTCATCAGGTTGTGGAGCAGCTACAGGATGACATGCAGGAGAGGAAGGGGAGAACAACCATCGATGCATTTGCGGAGTGCCTCGAGCTCAGAGATCACCGCAGAGCCAGGATGCATACACCAGAGTTACTTCATCTGCACCAGCTACAGCTCCAAAGTGCAACCAGCTCCAAAGACTAACTCCTTCAGCTCCATCCACTTCAACTCAAGTCTTCGTCAAGGAGCCATCTCTACACCACCAATCAAGACCAAGCACGAGAGACGATATAGTACTATGCATTTTCTAGGAACTTTTTGGTAACTTGTTGCCAAAGGGGGAGAAAAATGTATAGATCATAGGCTTCGAGAGAGAGTGTTTGCTTTTGTTCTCTCGTGTCTTCTTGGTTGAACTTTGTTTGCTTTTGATTGCTTGAGATACTATGCTAATGTCTGTGAGACATTGATGATCATGTGTTTGATCATAAGCTACACTTATGCTTGTTAGATGATATTATCTTACTTATCCTTATATGATCATTCACTTTGCTTGGTGATGAGTGCATGTTTTCAATCTTTATGATTTTGAGGGCTCCACCAAGGTGTATGTGACATGGAAGAGTAACCCATGAGCCTAATTCCTTGTGCATTTGCAGTCCAAAGCAAATCTTAAACTATGCACAAATTTAGGGGGAGCTCTTGCTTATCACATACTTCTGAAAGCGACGATGTTTTTCAATCTTATTATCATTTGTCAAAGCTTTGATCTATATGTTGTCATCAATTACCAAAAAGGGGGAGATTGAAAGTGCAACTATCCCTAGGTGGTTTTGGTAATTCATAACAACATATAGCTCATTGAGCTAATGTTATTCCAAGACAAATATTTCAGGAAAGCTCAATGAATGGCATGGCATGGATGATGAAAGTGGATCCCTCAAAATACTAAGG
Source organism: Aegilops bicornis (assembly GCA_021605145.1). Classification (NCBI taxonomy): domain Eukaryota; kingdom Viridiplantae; phylum Streptophyta; class Magnoliopsida; order Poales; family Poaceae; genus Aegilops; species Aegilops bicornis. The sequence continues at coordinate 632,720,549 of CM038673.1, forward strand.
ACAAAGGATTGTCTCAAGCTCAAAAGCTCAAGACTCTACATTTTACATTTTAGTGATCCAAGATCACATTGAGTCTATAGGAAAAGTCAATACTATCAAGGAGGGATGATGTGTTGCTTAATGAGCCTTTTGCTTCAAGTGCTTAGTGATATGCTCCAAAAACCCTCAACTACGTTCTCACATTCACATATAACCTAAACCCAAAGTCAAACTCGGCCCCACCGATACTTTCTATCCGGCGCCACCGAGTTCAAATGTCATAGCCACTGCCACAAACCCTAGGCAAATCGGTCTCACCGATAGGGATCTCGGTCTCACCGAGATGGGATTGTAATCTCTCGGTTTCCCTTCGTAACGTTTCGGTCTAACTGAAGTGAGCGATCCCACCGAGATTGCAATGTAAACTCTCTGTTTCCCTTTCAAAACATTTCGGTCTCACCGAAAAGAGCGAATCGGTCCCACCGAGTTTACCTGACCAACCCTCTGGTTAGCTAATTACCAAAATCGGTCTCACCGAGATTGTGTGATCGGTCTCACCGAGATTACGTTATGCCCTAACCCTAATCACATCGGTCCTACCGAGTTGCATGTCGGTCCCACCGAAATCACTAACGGTCACTAGGTTTACTGAATCGGTCCGACCGAGTTTGTTGATTCGGTCCCACCGAGTTTGGTAAATTGTGTGTAACGGTTAGATTTTGTGTGGAGGCTATATATACCCCTCCACCTCCTCTTCATTCGTGGAGAGAGCCATCAGAACAAACCTACACTTCCAACTTACCAGTTAGAGAGAGAACCACCTACTCATGTGTTGAGGCCAAGATATTCCATTCCTACCATATGAATCTTGATCTCTAGCCTTCCCCAAGTTGCTTTCCACTCAAATCTTCTTTCCACCAGATCCAAATCCCATGAGAGAGAGTTGAGTGTTGGGGAGACTATCATTTGAAGCACAAGAGCAAGGAGTTTATCATCAACACACCATTTGTTACTTCTTGGAGAGTGGTGTCTCCTAGATTGGCTAGGTGTCACTTGGGAGCCTCCGACAAGATTGTGGAGTTGAACCAAGGAGTTTGTAAGGGCAAGGAGATCGCCTACTTCGTGAAGATCTACCGCTAGTGAGGCAAGTCCTTCGTGGGCGACGGCCATGGTGGGATAGACAAGGTTGCTTCTTCGTGGGTGGAGCCCTCCGTGGACTCAGCAAGAACTGCTACTCCTTCGTGGGTTGAAGTCTCCATCAACGTGGATGTACGATAGCACCACCTATCGTAACCACGACAAAAACATCCGTGTCTCCAATTGCGTTTGAATCCTCCAAACCCTTCCCTTTACATTCTTGCAAGTTGCATGCTTTAATTTCCGCTGCCTATATACTCTTTGCATGCTTGCTTGAATTGTGTGAAGATTGCTTGACTTGTGCAAAGATAGCTAAAATCTGCCAAAGTCTAAAATTGGGAAAAGGTTAAGTTTTTAATTGGTCAAGTATCTAATCACCCCCCCCCCCCTCTAGACATACTTCAAGGTCCTACACTGGTCACAAAAGTCGCCATGCCAGCAAAATGCATACACAATGTATAACAAAAAAAAGTACACTCTCTCGGTAAAGAAATATAAGAGCATTTAGCTCACTACTTTAGAGATCTAAATGCTTATTTACAGAGGGAGTATCCAGCAAGTGGATGGGGCCTTGACAGCGCGTATAACTATGGTAAGTGGTCATTTTCTGAGTGAAGTGGCCAAAGTGACTTTCATCAATAAGTTTAGGTGTCTACAGTGCATTTTGCTCTAGTCACTGGTATTTATTTAAGCTCAACCTTGAACTAAAAAACATTCCAAGCAGATAGCCCCTGAGGACCATCATCAGCTCATCAGTCAGTCAGCTTCGAATTGCACACCACAATCATTTGAACAAGCAAGCGCAACAACTGAAACTGTTTAGCACTGCAGAAGAAATTTGTAAGGAGAGGAGACATACGCCTACAGTTGGTTAAATTAGCTGACTTGCGAATGCGCACCTTTATTTAGCTTCAATTCCAGACATCACAAACAATCGATGAATCGTCATCCTCCATTCCACAATAATAATACCACAGCAGTACCTAGCGGCTCATCATGAGGAACCTGAAGGTGGAAACGGATGGAACTTCCGATACTTGGTACTCCCTCCGTTCACTTTTGTAAGTCATTTCAGACAACTCAAAATAGGCTGTTTTGCATATTGTCTAAAATATTTTCAAAATCTTATAAAAGTGAACAGAGGAAGTACAAAAGTTATAGCATTTTGGAAAAAAACAATATTAAATGCACATACATGGTTGCATGTAGCTTCATGCCCTCACAGAAAAGAAGAAGAAGCCTCTAGACCCCTCGTGGACGCAGCACGTGCGGCGTTGCTCGTTGGGATGAGTGAGGCGTTTAACTTTGTCGTCTAACGCGTGTGCTCGATTTCCATCAAATAGTGCATCTGCACTTTGTAGCATTTAGGACTTTTAGACAGGTACACACAAACAGATCCATCGATAACTCACGACTGAGACTTATTACATAGACAGACGATCATAACATGTGTACTTCCTCTGTTCCTATATGTAAATTTTTTAAAAGATTTCATTATAGACTACATACAAAGCAAAATGAGTGAACCTATACTTTAAAAGATATCTATATACATTGGTATGTAGTCTCTATAATGAAATCTCTAAAAGACTTGTACTTCCTCTGTTTCTAAATGTTTGTCTTTTTTAAGATTTCAAATGAACTACTACATATAGATATACATAGACATATTTTAAAGTGCAGGTTCATTCATTTTACTCCGTATATAGTTAATTATTGGAATATTTAGAAAGACAAATATTTAGAGACGGACGGAGTATTTAGCAACGGACATATATACCAGCATGTAGTTGTAACATAGACACGTAGTAAAGTTCAGGTGGACCAGAGCTTGAGCGACAAATCCATCACCACCTCCGGCGCGGCGGCTGCCTCCCAGTTGTCCCACTCCGAGGCCCAAGCCCAGTCCGCCGGCCAGCACAGGCGCGGCCGCGGCCGCGCGGAGGTCCCCGCCGGCGTGGAGCCAATAGTGGATTTGGATGGCCGGGGTGAGGAGGGGGCGACTAGGACTCGGCCCCGCTTCTGCTTGGCGAGTTCGCCTTCGCGCTTATGCTCGTTCTGGTGGCCGGTGGCGAGCAATGACCGGCGCGTAGACGACTTGACTGGGCCTGGGCGGGGGTCGAGGCTGCCGACCACGCCGCCGTGCTGCTGCGCATTGTTCTCCATGGGGGTCGAGCGAGTGTGTGTGTTTGTGTGGGGAAGAAGAGGAAGATCGAAGCAGCAACCAACCAAGGATCGATGGACGGTTTTTGTAGCACGGTGATGCCAGTGTTTGCATGCAGCACTCAACCCAAAACATCCATGGCATATACGTAACAAACTTGTAAATAAGGTGGGCCGGCTAGCTGGCGGTGGGCACAAGGCCAGCAGAGCACCTACGTCCCCAGCTAGTCATAGTGAGGAGCAACTTGACTAAAAGTAGAGTAATTGGAATGGGAACTCTCAGCTCAACCAAACATGATGCATGGCTCTGATCAATGAGCGTGCATGGCGCCTTCTGTTGGAATTCTCTTTAGCATATTCTTATACGCATGAAGAAAGTTCATTATCTTACATGTCGATCGAAACCATCGCTCGCCTAAGTTTGGCATGCATGCACATACACACTAATATGTTAATTACCGAAGAAGCTAACTAAGTTGATGTTAGCAAAACCAGTAGTGATACGCGCAAATGTGAGGGCTATATCTTTATATGCATTGCCTTTTCTCGCTAAAATTCAACTTCGAGTTCGGGCTCATATGCCCCTTCATGAACTATAAAATCAAAATAACAGTAACAAAGGTTAAAAATTCTCAATTTATTTTTACATTGTCCATGTTTGTTTCATTCTGTTCTAATATAAGTATTTTCTTCGCGATGAAAAGATCATGTGTGGTGAAGCAAAAAAAAAAGGTGCTCTAAAAGGCTTTTGAAGGGCCCTTATTTCCCCATATCACCGCACATGTTCTTCCTTCATGAAAATTAGCTTGGAGTTGCAACACACAAACTTTTTTGTTGCCCGCAATTTCTAGATTTAGTTGATTTTTCTTTACCTTTTTTGGGTTTTATTGTTCACAAAAAGCATATGAACTCTTTGCCACACAAAGGAGAGCACATGAAAACTTGAAAATTATAGAAATTACTGACTTTAAACATACACATGCATTTGCGGTAAAAGCTTCCTAAAGATTGAGATCGGTCATGAAGAGAAAAATTACGCATTAATTAATTCCTTCATTTCAAGGTGCTAGCTCCTTGTCACAGATCGGTTCCTCTAGCATGGAGGAAGGGAAGATCAAGTGAGTACTTGCTTTCACAACTTAAAATTCCAACATCGCCTTCATAATGTTAAAATTCTCACGAAACCGGTTGAGAATCGCAGGCACTCTCCACATTTCGAAGAGCTATTCCGAGCTTACCGGCGAATCCAAGGCGTGCAAGTGTGAGTCCAGTGGCAGAGATTGGGCCAAAATGTTGGAGGGGGCAATGGGTTGAGGGTGTGGCGGCAGCGCCAGAACAAGATTTTGGTCAATTTCACTCACTGCTTATATGGCCCAATTACTAAGGGATTATCACTACAAAAATCTGGGCTGGTGGGCTAGGGGGCGGCTGCCCAAGTTGGCTCTCACTAAGCTCCGATACTGTGTGGGTCAAACATACATTTATAGAGAACTAGGAAAATTGCCCGTGCGTTGCAACGGGACATACATATTTCAAATATATATCCTTTGGAGGTACCATGTTAGACATTAATTTCCCACCCAATTTGCATAGATTCTTACTCATACCAAAAAAGTTCATGCCATTTATACATGCATGGACCTGATATATAGATGGCAAGCTTCATCAAATTCTTGAGTGGGTGAGACAAAGGTGAGAGTGTGAAGTTAAACTTTAATAGTATATGAATATACTGCCAAATCAAACATCCATAACATTTGTTGAGAATATTGAATGGTCAAAACTATAGGCGCAAAATTACTTTCACCAATAATATGATTAAAATTGAACACATTAGTACGCAAAAAAAAATAGCCATATGCCAAGTAACAAATTCTTGTCAAACATAATATTTAGTGATTTTTAATACGATTTAAGTTTGCATTGTCTAAGTGCCACTTACCGAGAAATGATCAGATTTTTATATGGCGGTACCTACAATTCTAGGGGCTTCCGCGACATCTCTAGTTCTAGAGAATCTGTGGTCTGAGCTAATTGTGACATCTTCCAGTCTCGATCTGCCTGCAAACAATCCCGTGCAATTATAATTTAGTCAATTTAGTACATACACAAAACCTTTTGAGCATGTAGAGAACAATGATACACATTATCCCAGTAAAACTTAACCTGGTAATCTTGTGTGCATGTTGAACTTCTACTACTTGGGTTAGTCAAAACAATGCAACTATGCAAAGTAACAAAAACATACCAGTTTAAGGTATCCTAATTAAATAAACCAAAGCAAATGTAGATTGTATCTTCCGGCAAATATCGTATATGTTCACACACAAATAAGATGGATGCTCTAGTAGAATTGAAGTGTACAACTGCTCCAAAAGAAAGAGTGCACTCCTTTACTTGGTAGAAATTCCTATAGTTGTGAATCGTTAACATACGTAGCCATGAGCCATTACTGTACATATGGGAGTGCACTGGTAACAACTTGGAAAGTGCCGCTGCGGTGGACAGTAGAAAAGAGGAAAGCTTTTTTTTCCCTACCCGATGTTTCTTATCCTCTCGCATCTGCTTGTTTCTTTTCTCATTCCCTCTCAACTCAACCACACTGTAAGAGCAACTCTAACGGGCCGACCAAACGAACATCAATTTTATCCGTATTTTATTCATTTGGGTCGCCGGTCCGTCTGTCCGTGTTCGCTTTTTCAAATGGGCCGGCCTGTGCGCCCAACGGAGGCAGACGTATTTTAGACATATCCGCGGCGGCATTCTGTCGAACACCTGGTGGGCGAGCTCCGCACCGCCGCCCCGAGCTCCCACGCGGCCTCGTCCTGCAGCTCGCCCCGCCATCGCCCGCTCGTGTCCTCGCCGCCCAGCAGCTCGCCCCGCCCCCGCGCCCGCTTGCCGCCCCGGCGCTCGCCCCGTGCCATAGCTCGCCGCCCCGAGCTCGCCGCGCCAGTGCCGCAGCTCGCCCGGCAGCTCGTCGCCCCGCTCGCGGCGCCGCGCCAGTGCCGCAGCTCGCCCCGCAGCTCGTCGCCCCGCTCGCGGCACCGCACCTCGCCGCGCCCGCTCGACGGCCCGCCGCAGCTCGCCCCGCAGTCGCGAGCTCCCGCACCATGCTGCAGCCACAGCTCGCCGCGCCCGCCTAGAGCTCGCCGCCCCCCTCGCGGCACCCGTGCCACAGCTGGCCGCGCCCGCTCGCCGCACCCGTGCTGCAGCTGGCCGCAGTCGCGAGCTCCCACGCCACGCCGCAACCGCAACTCGCAGCATATGCGTGCATAGCCGAAGGGCATGTGCGCGTACACGCACGCATGGTTAGCTGGACCAGAACGGACGAGCCTTGGGCGTAGCTTTACTTGTGCATATACACGCACGCATGGCATGCCTATACGCGCGCTCGTCGCTACACACGGGAGCTCTGCTTACCGGCGAGCTGCGCCCAAAGAAGAGACCATGCATCGACGAGGAGCTTGCCAAGGAGGAGGCCGCGGCGCTCACCGGTGCCGGCGTTGCCCCGGCTCCGGCGCTTCCTCGACGCGGCCCCGGCTCCGGCTCTTCTCCGGCGCTGTCCCGCGGCGTGGTTGGTGGTCTGGAGCAGGGTGGGTGGGTTGGTGGGAGAGAGAGAGGAAAGGAGGAGAGAGATGAGATGGGTGGTTGGATGACATGTGGGCACGAGCACATGCAGTGGGTTGTTTTGTGTCCGCCGCCGACCCAAATACAACCCAAATTTGAGACGGAAATGGATCCGCGCGGACACAAAGCGGATATAAAATGGAAATAAGTGCTGACGTTGGGCAGTCTATTTTATTTCATACCGATCCAAACGGACGCAGCATTTTATTTAAACGGGCCGCTTCTATCGAGTTGCTCTAACTGAACCGCAACTGTGCAAGTGCAATTTTCCATTTCACAGAGGAGAAGAGATCACGCGGGACACCTTTTTTATTTTACTCTGAACTAAAAATACACCATAGACTGACTTGTGCCCAAGTTCCAGAGCAGGTCACGTAACCTCAAAAAAAAAGAGCAGGTCACGCGCTGCAGAGATTTCAGGAGAGGTTAGGCAGAACGGGGAGGATGGTAGTTGGCAGGTGGAGGTCCGGTAGAAGAGCTGGATTTTTTTTTAAACGGAGGCATAAGATTTGCCTCATCTATTAAATAAGGAGAGAATAGAGTTTAGAAAATTAAAACATACCCACACTTTCGGCATGACAATTACTCGCCCAGAAAAATATTCCCTAATTTCTTTGCACCCGCGGCCATCCAAAGCTTGGCCTCGTCGACGATGGCGGTGAGTAGGATGGTCGGTGGTGCACTTTTGTGGCGGAACACTCATGCATTTCTTTCATTTCAAATGGTCCACGAGACGAACATGGTGAGGGAGGCCATAGCTTGCCGGTTAGGGTTGCGGTTGTCGGTTTTCTTGTCCCACCACTGGTAGACGGAGTCGTCCATGAGCCATTCGGATGTATCCATGTGCGCAAGACCTAGCTTCTCAATAAGAGACTTCCATAGCCGAATCGTGTAGCGGCACTTGAAGAAAAGGTGGGCTCCCGATTCTTGCTCCCTATTGCAAAGCTTGCAAAGGCCACAATTTGGCCAACCTCGACGCTCCAAGCGATCGGCGGTCCAAATCCTATCTTGCAATGCCAACCAAGCAAAAAACTTAACCTTCGGAGGTGCCCATGCCTTCCAAACCATGCGATCCAAGGGGGGGAGAGTCATGCCTAGGAATTGAGCCTTGTATGCGGTGGCCGCCGTGTAGATCCCATCGTTCGCATGCTTCCAAATGATGACGTCTTCGGTTTGCTCATGAAGGTGGACATCATTAAGGAGCATCCAAAGAGTGAAGTACTCCCTAAGGTGGGCGATGGAGACAACCGTGTCCGTGTCATGATTTATCTTGAAGATCCAAGCGTTCCCCGCGAGGGCCTCACGGGCCTTCCAATTCTTTCTTCTCGAGGCCGCAAACAAGAGTGGCACGATATCCTTGGGTTTGCGACCAAGAAGCCACGGGGAGCCCCAAAAAGGCGTTTTGGCGCCATCCCCTACAGTGATAGTCGTAGAGGCATAGAAAAACTCGAGGTCCTCCTTCGTGCACGGGTTTCCAAGGCCAACCCATAATCTGTGGGGCTCAGTCCATCCATACCATAGCCATCGAAGCCGCAAAGCATGTGCAAACTTGTCGGTGTAGAAGAGCTGGATTAGAAGACATGGGGCGCGGCATTGACTTGTGTGGAAAGCTTCATCTCCAACATGGGGTCGGACGGCTCTGTGTTGTAGAACAGAATCTTCAAACACGGCGGTCACTTTGTCCTGAGCCAAACTTTGGTGGACCCAAACCTTAGGTCTTTAGTCTGGGAGAGAGCTGTCAAAGGGAGAGGGGCAAGGGGACAGGTCTGGGTGTAATGGATGAAAGAACCAAAGCTTCACGTGCACCTTCCTTTGCATGCCCACGGATAAGAGCATCTCCAGCCGTTGTGCTCCCCAGCCGGCATTTTTTTTGCTTCTTGCGGTTGGCCCGTCGAAATAGTTGGCATGCGATCGAGAACTTTCCCAGCTGTCGTCCTCCCCAACCGGCCCCGAGCGCGCCACGCCTCCTGCCTGCTCGCATGCATCGCGACACCTCATTCTCCCCCTGCTCTCTCCCTCGCTCCCTGGATGCCATGGCCGAAGCCGCCGTTCGCTCGCTCTCGCTCTCTCCCGCCTCCCCGCGCCGCGCCACCACCACCTCGTCGCGCCAGCCTCCAGATCTCCGCCGCCAACGAAGCAGCCTCGCCGGGGTGGGGAGACGGGAAGACGAGTAGCAAGAAGCCGCCGCTGCCGCCGCTACCGCCGCCGACCGAGCGCAGGAGCCGGATCAGCTGCCGACGGCCGACGAGCTCTTCGACGAAGGCAAGATCCGGCCGTTGAAGCCCACCACTTCCACCGCGTCTGCTAGGCGGTGGCAGCGTCGGCTCGTCGCCAGGTCCGCCATGTGGTCTCCTCGGCTTGGGGGCTTGGCCGGGCACGGGCACGGGCCCGACTTCGACCCGTTCGCCACAGCCATGGCGAACGCGTCCAAGGCAGCCGCGCCATCCCCCCACGGCGCCGGCGTCAAAGACGCAGCCCCCGACACCGTCTCTGTCCCACCGACCGCGGGCAATGGCGGGAAGCAGAAGAAGCGGGGCAAGTATGGCGCGGGGCCAGAAGACGGCGCAGCGCGGCACGGGGTGCGTCCGGTGAACCGATCCTGCCACGGGCCGGGCTGCCCGTGGCTGGTGTGCCCGGTGCCGGGCCGCCCGTGGCAGGCCTCGCCACCCGCGCCCGCCCACAGCGTCGTCGGCTGCCTGGACCACGGCCGTACGCCTCGTCGACGCAGGGCTTCCCGGCCGCCTGGACCACGACTTCCTGGTCGCCGAGTCCTTGACGCTGGCCAAGACGAAGCTCCCCGGCGTGGCCTTCGGCTGCGGCGACACGAACGAGGACGACGGGTTCCTGGCGTGGAGGCGGCGAGCGAGGCGGGGAGGCGACAGGTGGGGAGGCGGGCCCGCACAGAGAAAAAGGTTGGAGAGAGAGGGAGTGAGAGGCTGAATGTGGGCCAAACGCATGCAAAATCTTCTCTCTCCGCCCCCAAGAGCCCCCCGGCATGCTGGGTTTCTCCTGCGCGCACCGGCGCTAATTTTCACTAAATCCGACGAAAACTGAGCTCCTGGGGTCCCGGCTGGGAGAAATATTAGGCGCCGGCGGCTAAAAAGTGCTAGTGGGGGCATCCTGGGGGCCGGCTGGAGATGCTCTAAGAGTGTTAAATAGTAAATACACACTTGTCATCCACACCTTTCTTCATAGCTGCCCACAGAACATACCATCAAACACCCATGGCGCTTGGCAGGAAGGGTGATGTGTATGAACGGGGAGTGGAAGTGTATGTGCGTGGCACTGGCGCCACCCATGCATGTCCTCCACAGAGCTCCCCATCACCTTTTTCGACGCGCCCCGTCGGGCACCTCTTCTTCTACTGCCACGCCGACCCATCCGCGCTCCCGATCCTCATTGCCTCCCTGCCGCACGCACTCAGCCGCTTCCTACCACTCTCCGGCACCCTCATCCCCGCTGCTGCTCCTACTACAATGACCACGATGTCCTGGCCTTGGTCCTCGTCCAGTCTCAGGAGCATGACTTGGACCTAATTCTGATGCACCCGCTCTTGGGGTTGTCCTAGCTCACGAAGGATGGTGCTTTCATGCTCGTTGCTGTGCAGGCCACTGTGTTCCACTAGTGCAGAACCGGGCTATAGCACCGGTTCGTAAGGCCCTTTAGTGCCGGTTCGGTAACCGGCACTAAAGTGTGGGGACTAAAGGTCCCCCCCCCCTTTAGTACCGGTTCGGTAACCGGCACTAAAGTGTGGGGACTAAAGGTCCCCCCCCCCCCCCTAGTACCGGTTCCGCACGAACCGGTGCTAAAGGGCAACCACGTGGCACGAGCCAGCTCCGGGGGCAGGGAGCCCTTTAGTACCGGTTGGTGACACCAACCGGTATTAAAAGGTTGGGGGGTTTGGGTTTATGATTTCTTTTTCATTTAATTTTGTGTTTTTCATTTAATTCTTTTTTGTTTGCTGGTATTTTATGATACTACATACTGTACACGTTATGCATATATATAAATAGAATTTCTAGTAGAACCGATCATATATATATATCATCGAATGTCTCACAACCACCATTAATTCACACATACACACATGTATATATATATACACAATTAGCTAGCTATATACAATTTCTCCTAATTGGTGCCTTCGGAGCCAATGGCATTAGCCTAATTGGTGCCTTCGGAGCATGATGACAATTGGAAGTGGTTCATGGGGGCGGTAGCGGGTAATAGTATTCTCCGTTCGTATCTATGATCTGGTCGAGCAAAAATCCCGCTATTTCCTCTTGAATTGCTTGTATGCGCTCCATTGGTAGGAGCTTATCCCGCACCTCTCTGAACTATTAAGAAGGAGATCAATATGCATGTGTATTAGTTGTGTGACTAGATATCGATAATGGTGTAAAAATTATGAATAGTGTTCTGACAAACGTACTCAGTCCTGTCTTTGAGATCTGCTCCTTTCGGACGTCATCATGCGAATGTTCTCGCAAACATAGTATGCACACAGATCAGTCCCTCGCTACCGCTTCTGTGGCCTTTACGAGAATGGAATTTGATCAGATAATAATTAATCAAGCATGATAATTAAAGAGATGGCAGCTAGCTAGCTAGTACTACTTAATTACTTACCTTGGGTCGATACCATTTCAGCTTTTCTTTCCATTGGCCTGGAGTGACGCTAATGAACTTTTCCCAAGCCCTTCCTGCCGACAAAGAAAATGAATAAAGGGGTTATTAAATAGTTGTTATCAGGAAATGACGAACTAATTAAATAGGCCGAGATATAGTTAAAATGATTGAAATTACCTGTTGACTATCCCCTTCATGATGGTGTAGTCACTATCTTTCTTAAGTAGTGAGTCCGATTTCAACTGTTCCTTCATCAACTTTAATGATTAACAAGATCCAGTGAAAACTGCATGCACACACGTTTGCATGTCTTAATTAAGCGGGCATATGTAAGCAAAAAACATGTAGCTAGCTAGTAAGCAAAAACAGAATTTGTAGTACAAGACAGTGTGACTCATAGGAAGTTGTAAGGAAGTAGTATATCTTCATTGGTATTGAGGCGCTTGAAGAACTCTAGCATGCTTTCCTCTACACTTGCTCGATAATATGTATCTAATTTCCATGTGTATTCATTAATGGTATTTGGGTCAATGAACCCAATGCCAGAGCGTCCATATTTTTTCATTTCATACATCTTCATCCTGCATAATACCACAGGAAAGAATATAGTGAGGATAATTACAGGTAATGATTGATCAAAATGATCACTACAACTAGCTTGAGACTTAAATTACAGAAAGAAATCACTTATGCATAATAGCAACCGATTTATAGATTTGTCGAAAAGTGCGTCTTGATTGTATAACTGAAATAGTTCTGAATACTCAACGGACACAGCTTTCTCATGGAAGTAATGATCCTTCTTGACATTCACCATGTGGGACTCTCGACTGGAAATCTTGGTAATGTTCATGTACCATTGATGCAATCCATACATTCTTGTTGGGAGCTTCTTGACCTCGTCTGGCTTGACCAAAGGTTGGCCCCGGACATATTTCTGTTTTATTTCCTCCTCTCTAAGCGGAGACATGGGCTCGATCTCGAGGAGTTGTCCAACAGTGATCTTGAGTATTTCAGCATGCATTATATGCTGCTCGGTTATTACCACATCACCCAGCTAGGGAACGTTAACAGTTTGCCCACAATAATATTGGGCGCGCGTACTCTCATGTGTTGTTGGCACAACAAGCGGGGGGAGGGGGGGGTTGATTGCGCCGCCTGTTCTCCCAGCTGGGGAACGGTTTTACCGCATTTTTTGCCAGCTGATTTGCTTGAGCTCGAGCTCGCCTCATTCTGTAGACGTGCTCGATTTAACTTCCTGAGATGGCGCTCATAGTCTGTGTCAACAGGCTTGGGAGCTGGTGCTCTAGACATACGAATGAAGTGGTCAATCTTTTCCTCAGGCACTTTCTCCGTTGGCGGCGGTGGCGGTTTCGGTGCAAAATGGGCTTCCACCTGGGCCTTCACTATGGTTGTGTTTTCCTCCTCGGACTTGTCGTAAGGCCTCTGCGAAAGAGGCGCGAGGCTTGGACCATATTGAAATCGCTTGCATCCGCCTGTACCTCCCGTACTACCTCGACTTGTACCGCTACGCACCATAGCTGCGGCGGCTCTCTTTCGTGATTGCTGAGGCGGAGAAGACGGCTGACGTGGCTGAGCTGGAGGAGGAGGAGTGGCCTGAAGCTGTGCCGGACTTGGAGGAGGAGTGGACTGAAGTTGTGCCGGACTTGGAGGAGGAATGGTCTGACGCTGTGTCGGACTTGGAGGAGGAGTGGCCTGACGCTTTGCCGGACTTGGAGGAGGAGGAGTGGCCTAACGCGTTGGTGGACTTGGAGGAGCGGGAGTCTGTTGACTCGGTGGCGGACTTCGACGAGGAGTCGGCTGACACGGTGTTGGTGGCCTTCGAAAGATGATGCAATCCTTTCTCCATAGGATGATACGATGTTTGGCCTCTCCCAGTGTGTGCTCCTCGTCACCTCCAGGAATGTCAAGCTCTAGCCCCGAATATTGGTCCACCACCTCATCAACCAAGACACGAGCATAGCCCACTGGAATCGGGTTGCAACGGAAGGTTGCCTCGTGTGAAGCCCCCGATTCAATCGTACACTAATCATGCACGCAAATGTGTACGATCAAGATCAGGGACTCACGGGAAGATATCACAACACAACTCTAAAACATAAATAAGTCATACAAGCATCATAATACAAGCCAGGGGCCTCGAGGGCTCGAATACAAGTGCTCGATCATAAACGAGTCGTGGAAGCAACAATATCTCGAGAATGACATAAGTTAAACAAGTTTGCCTTAAGAAGGCTAGCACAAACCGGGATACAGATCGAAGAGGCGCAGGCCTCCGCTGGGATCCTCCTAACTACTCCTCGGTCATCGTCTGCGGGCTGCACGTAGTAGTAGGCGCCCAAAGTAGTAGTTGTCATCGACGGTGGCGTGCTCGCTCCTGGCTCCATCGTCTGCAGCAGCAATCGTGTAAAGAAAGGGGAAAAGGGGAACAAGGCAACCGTGAGTACTCATCCAAAGTACTGCAAGCAAGGAGCTACACTACATATGCATGGATATATGTGTAAAGGGCCATATCGGTGGGTGAATCGCAGAATGCCGTAATAAGAGGGGATATCTAATCCTCGTCAAGACTATGCTTCCGCAGCCTCCGCCTTGCAACATGTAGAAGGGAGTAGATCAAGTCCTCCAAGTAGCATCACATAGCAATAATCCTACCCGGCGATCCCTCCTCGTAACCCCGAGAGAGAGCGACCACCGGGTTGTATCTCGCACTTGGAAGGGTGTGTTTTATTAAGTATCCGGTTCTAGTTGTCATAAGGTCAAGGTACAACTCAAGTCGCCCTGCATCAAGATCACGGCTATTCGAATAGATTAACTTCACTGCAGGGTGCACCACATAACCCAACACGCTTGATCCCATTTGGCCGGACACACTTTTCTCGGTCATGCCCGCCGCTGGAGATCAACACGCCGCAGCCCCACCTAGGCACAACAGAGAGGCCAAAGACGCCGGTCTAAACCTAAGCAAGACAGGGTATGGGCCCATCGCCCAATGCACACCAAGACGCTATGCGTGGGAGGCCGAAAGCGTAACTAGCCCCTTAATACAAGAGCAGGCCTACGTTCCAATCCGGTAGGCCGCCGAAGTCGCCGATCACGAAGTGCTTACGATACCACGACGCCGGATACCCATAACTACTCCCGCGTAGATGGTTAGTGTGTATAGACCAAATGGCCGACTCGGATCAAATACCCAGATCTCGTTAAACGTGTTAAGTATCCGCGAACGCCGACCAGGCTGTGCCCACCTCTCACCCAGCTTAGTCTCAACCTGCCTGTCGCTCCGCCACAAAGTAACAATGGGGCCGTCGGGAACCCAGGCCCACCTCTCACCGGGATGGAGCCACCGTCCTTTCAAATTTCATCTCCTAACAAAGATTGGTGTAATGTAATAGTGTAAAGTATATAGTATATGCCCGTGATCACCTCCTCAAGTGATCACAGCCCAAAGAGTATAGCATGGCATGGACAAGAGTGTAGGGTCACCGATGGAACACTAGCATCCTATACTAAGCAAGAGGATAGCGGTAAAGGTAACAACAAGAGTAGCAAGGACAAAGGCTATGCAAAGAAAGATAGGATTAACTGAAAGCAAGAACATGTTACACTACTCTAATGCAAGCAGTATAGAGAAGAGTAAGCGATATCCGGTGATCAAAGGGGGCTTGCCTGGTTGCTCCGGCAAGAGAGAGGGTCGTCAACTCCGTAGTCGCATCGGGCAGCAGCAGCAGCTGGCCGGTCTCGTAGTCTACCGGAGAGAAGAGGGAGAAGAAACAATGAATACCATGCAAACAGATGCATATCGATGCATGACATGACAAGTAACGGTGTTAGGGGTGCCCTAACGCGGTATGAGGTGATACCGTGAAGGGAAAGCATCCGGGAAAGTATTCCCGGTGTTTCGCGTTTTCGGGCAAAGGAGCCGGAGGGGGAAAGTTGCGAGTTTAATATGTTAGGGGTGTGTGGTGGACGAACGGGTTGCGTATCCGGAATAGCCTCGTCGTTCTGAGCAACTTTGATGTAGAAAGTTTTTCAATCCGAGCAATGGTTTAATTTCTATGATTTTTCGAAGTTTTAAAGACATTCTGCAATTTAATTTAAAACAAAAATAAGTTTACTGCATCAGCATGACGTCATCATGATGTCAGCAGGGTCAACAGTCAACTCTGACCGATTTGACTGGTCAAAAGGGCCTATGGGGCCCATCTGTCATTGACACTACAGCTAACCTAACAGTTTAGTTAAGACTAATTATGTGGTTAGGTTAATTAAGCAAGGTAAATTTAAGTTAATTAATTAACTATTTAATTATTTAACTAATTAATTAAGTGTTTTTATATTTATTATTTATTTATTCCTTTTATTATTATTTTTTTAACAGGGGGCCAGGCCCAGCGGTCAGTGGCCTAATGGGGCCAATCGGGTGCATAAACAGGAAGCGCTCACCGCATTGCCATGGGCGGCGCAGGCGCCGGAGCGCACTGACGCCACGGCAGGTTCGTCGGCCGCCGCTTCCGGGCGAAAACCGTGCGCGGCGGGGCGCTAGTAGCGGCGGGGAGGCGGTTATGATGCGGTCGAAAGCGGCGTCGGGGAAAGCGATGGACGACGCAGCCATCGATGGGCTCGGTGAGGCGACGATGGCGCTGGTGGCGGCGGTGCGCTACCGGGCACGCCCAGGAGTGGCGCACGCCGGGTGCGTCCGGCGCGCGAGCATGGCCGGCGCTGCGGGCGGGCGGTGACCGCAAGAGGTGGTCGGAGCGAAGTGCGGAGGCGACCACGCCGACCGGATCACAGGGGAACGGAGCAAAGACGGACGAGGCCTCACCGAGGCCTGTAGTTGTGCAAAAGTCGGCTCGGGGAGGGGCCGGGGATGCATTTCCGGCGACGAGGACGTTGGTCGGCGACGGCGAGGCTGAGGCCTCAAAGGAGGCCGCGTGACGGAGAAGAAGGGCAAGGAGGCGACGGGATGGGCGCCAGCTTGGGCGCGACGGTGACGAGGCACTCGAGTGGCAGCGTCATGGCGAGGGCGACGGAGGTGTTGGGGCCGAGCCCAGTTCAGATCGGGGGCGGTCACGAGCGAGAGAGGTGGGGGGTCACATGGGCTCTCTGGGCACTGGAGGAGAGGGTGGAGATCGTGGGGAGTGGGGGTGAAGTGGGGATCGTGGGGGTTGGGTTAGGGTTATGGGGGTAACGAGGCCATATAGGCTGGGGGTTGGGGTGGGCGGCTGGCTGCATGGACCATTCGGCCCGGGAGGGGGATTTCTTCCTCTCTTTTCTTTTTAGCTATGTTTTCTTTTTTTTTGTGTTCCCTTTTTCTTTTATTTATTACTCTTTTCTGTTTTAATTCATTTTGAAATATTTAGGCACTTTCTAAAACTATGTTTTCTTTACTATAATTACCCTTGTAATATTCGGCACTCACCGAACATTTGTTTTTCAACTTTTGAAAACTTTTGTTGTTTGACATATTTTGAATTTAAATTTTGAAAGGGTTTCGAATCATTGTGAGGTTAGCAATAGTAAGAGAGGTGATGTGGCATCATTAACGTGGGCTTACTGTAGCATGATTATCCCAAGGTCACAATTCTCCTCCACTACAAGAAATCTCGTCCCAAGATTTAAGAAGTAGAGAAGGGGGGAGGTCTAGTTACGAAATTCTAACAGATCTTCTCGGTCTTGGTTGCTCTTCTCGAAGTGGTCGATCCATTATATTGATGTCTTCATTTTTTTTGCTTCAAGTCATCATGATGAAGTCGGCATCCTTTCTTTGGGAACTCCATCGTATTTATGAAAGAATAAAGGGTGGGCATACAGGGAGAACAGACCTCTGCAAGTTTAACTATCTGGTCGATAAGATCGGGGAAGGTGGCGGAAAGTAACTCTCGAATTGAAACTTAACGAAATATCGAGAGCAAAGTAAGAAAGTACCACGAGAAGTTTCAAGCGGGTAGGCAATCGTTCGATGCTACACGGGCATGAAAGGGGATCAAAGCAACGAAATAATTATTGTGTCCGATGCCGAATTGATGATCTCATCGGTAGGTGGCTCATGAATTTCATACGAGTCCACGCTACGAGGAATAACTTTGGAAACATGAGGGTGTACAGGAGAGTCAGGTTTCGATCCTGGTGGGACTGTGGGTTATGGGCCCACCATGTGGGTTAAAAGTAGGAAGGGCGGTAATGTCTCGCACGATCGTGTAAGCAAGACATGTCAGAGGATAGCCTGTCAGTTATGTCGACAACAACATTGATACCAAGGGCGAGGGACGAAGAGAACCATTTTCCTGCTCGTTAAACAAGGCGGACCAATAGGCAAAGTTCTCGTCCATCGGCGATAACCGGAAGTCATCAACGGTAGAAAGCGAGGTTACACCAGACAGGAAGGTACATCGAGGTGTTAACCTAAGGTGGGATTACCACTGCTCGGTTAAGTAGTTTACAAGAAAGTTTGAACAAAACAACGGGAAGGAAAATGTGCTTAAACACGTATATCAGGGGTATATCCTTCCCAAGGACAAGCAGAGCATGATATCCATGACAGGATATTATGTAGAAAACTCCTTAGGTAGGGGAGAGAAATTTCATGACATTACCCATACAACGGTGTTTGGACAATTGAGCAAGAAACATTTAGCATTGGGCTTCGAATGTTCTTGTTGAAAATCAGAGTATCACAGACATGCTTCGAGATAGCATTTGACATGGTCACTGGGTAAAGATCAGACTTTGGATACTCAAAGGATCCATCAGGAACAGCTTGTAGAATAAGTCTTACAATTTCCTCATGGAAGAATGGATAGCATTGCTAAAAGGAAAATTATAACAATAGGTCCTCCGTCAGGTGTGCTAGGCATGACATCACCTTATCGGGTCAAATGCTAATGTTATAACTCTTGAAATATGTCCCAGCCACCATATCCGACCGAGATTCAGATCTGATTGGTGTCAGATACCTGCACTCGTGGATGCCCGAGAAGAAAAGGTGCAAGACAAATTGACGAGACGACATTGTAAGATTATTGGGGAATGTACTATGGAAGCAAGTTTCAACTCAAGAGTTCATCATTTAAACCAAAGAGAGGATGACGGGTAGCTGATAGAATCAAGAATAATCCTTGAGATTTCCAAAAGGTGGATTTCCACAATTATGTGAACAAGGAGATAGCATTTGTCGATCAAATGGTATAATGATGTATGCTCGAGGAAAACATACACAATTAAACATTGGTTGAAAGGTGCACCCGAAATATGGGCTGGGTTGCACGGCCAACATTGGAATGGTGATTCAATAATCAATAGTCTAAGAATGAACGGTCGACCATTAACTTCAAAGCAATATGGTTGCTAGAAGGGCGGAATCCAAACATCACCGCTCACTTGTCGGTTTGCACTGGTTGGAATCAACACGAGGACCCAAGAAGAATGGTGATGGTGAGAAGTATCACCATACCAAGAATTCCTAAGAGGTGGTGAAATTCCCGACATTCTTGACATAAAAGGTGGTAATATTACAAGGTAAAGAAGAACAATGTTGGGTAGCAAGGAACTCAAGGTATAACACAAAACACGAACAAGTTTGTGTTGAACGGAGGGCAATAAAGTGGTCGATGATAACACGAAACATCGAGGGGCAAGGATGGTATTACCCATCAAGAATTCGATATATATCTTGGTAGAGCTTAGGATGTTGATGATGATCACGACCACGCTTGTCGAGAGATTTCATGAAGATGTAATCGGTCGGCGATGACATCAAGTCAATAGGAATGATGAGGCGAAAGGTTATTGGAACCACGGGTACAACACAAACTCGAAATCTAGCTTGTTGTTCAAGGCGAAATGATATGACGAGGAAGATCGACGTAAGCTTAGCTATCGTCGCAAATTGGTGCTCCGAGAATAAGGACCAGGTAGCACAGTTAGAATCATCACGACAATGATATAGCCAAACAGGCTAGGAATGGCGTGATCGGGTACAAACTCATACTTATAGAAGCTTATTGAAGAGTTGTTGAACCGTAGAGCGGACTCGGTTCGATTATCGGTGTCTTTGAGTGTTTAATAACTCAGAGCCCGTGAAAAATTGGAATCAGTGGGAAGGTAGCACTTGATGAAGAACTCATAAGAAGTTATGCAGTTCCATGATAATCTCGAGATACCGGGGGGGTAATACTCGACACAAGATCTAAGTAAAGGTTGGACTGGTGTATTGATCCATAGAAGACAATTGTTTTAACTTGTCCGAGAAATGGAATCAAAGAAGAACAATCATGGTCGGAACCACGGTTGCAAGGGATCAATTCACAGATACCATATGTTAGCTATCAAGGAAATAGTTACTATTACAAGAAGCTTCCATGATAGGATATACATCGCGTCCATGGGCATGAACACAAAGTTCAAGGCCGACTCCCACTTCCTCAATGCATAATCTTCCATTCACCTCTCGTATTTCAAAGATGACATTAGTTGTTGAAAGTTTTACATGGTGCAATACCAGATAAGTATGACTCGTGAAATCTTTCGGGTTCACACCGATGAGGGAAGACGTTGGTTCAATCCCATCGGGGCTTCTTACGAACATATACCATAAGCTTCAAGAGTAAATATCACCAGCTCGAAAGCAGAGCATGGTTGACAAAAGGAAAGGATACAATTTACCAAAGGCATTATGTATCGGAGAAAGAACTCACAAAGTGATTAATTATGAAGGACACTGTCGGATAATAATCCAACAATGGATATGGCGATCCACAATGGGGCTGATATGAGTATCGATACCCAATCAGAGGAAGAAAGATTGCAAATGCATCGGTTTATAGAACATCTGAATAGTTCAACGCTCAATTAGCAAAGTAATTATGATTTTCAAATCAAGGGATCAGGAGCAATTGCTCTGATAAAGGATGGATAAGCTGAATATACTTTGGGGTACAATCGACGGCAATTTGATTGGTCGATAGCCACTCATGTTTAAAATGACGTCCCGAGCCGTAAGGATGAATTCTAGGATCTGTTTGAGGATTGGGAGCATTCGCAACAAATCGAATCAATGGACTCAAAATGATAATGACAATGGATGCCAACAAGATTACTAGACTTATGGGATTAACCATAATGCAAGTAATCAAGAATTTCGAGAGCAATAGGATGCTCGTGGATTTTCTAAGATCGAATGGTTTTTCGAGGATTGGTGACATACATGAATCAACTGGGGATGAGCGGATATTCGGTAAGTGCGAGAAATTATCCGTAGGGTATTCATGTAGCAAAGAACTGCAAGGCAATAGGCGCAAAGTATTCTCAGAACATTAGAGAGAATTTCGGGGTATCTTGTAATAACAAGATTAACTGGGAATAAAAGCAAGAACGACAGGTGTAAGTATTTATCCATAGGGATGTTTCGGTGGTAGGGAATTGCAAAAGCGACAGGCACAAGGTCTCGAGAGAATATCGGAGAGTATCTTCAAATTCTTCCGGTTCACGGAGCAATCACCGTAGTGAGGGGTTCTCCGGGAGGAAGTAGTAACGAGATCCTAAAGTTAGATTTTAGTAAAATCGGTTAACCCGAATAGAAGAGAGTTCGTAATCCCGCAGTAAAGATCGAGGAGTAAAAGATCCTAATACCACCCAATGGCGGCGTGGGCCCATGGGCATGCCCATGTTAGTAAAAGTTTTCCAATGTCTAGACTCAACTTCGCCAAGGAGTTGGAAAGGGGATTCCTACAGCAGTCGGCTCGATATCATCTCAGACGCTTCGATTCAATCGTACACTAATCATGCACGCAAATGTGTACGATCAAGATCGTGGACTCACGGAAGATATCACAACACAACTCTAAAACATAAATAAGTCATACAAGCATCATAATACAAGCCAGGGCCTTGAGGGCTCGAATACAAGTGCTCGATCATAGGCAGGTCAGCCGAAGCAACAATATCTGAGTACATAAGTTAAACAAGTTTGCCTTAAGAAGGCTAGCACAAACCGGGATACAGATCGAAGAGGCGCAGGCCTCCCGCTCGGGATCCTCCTAACTACTCCCGGTCGCCGTCCCGGGCTGCACGTAGTAGTAGGCGCCTCAAGGTAGTAGTCGCCATCGACGGTGGCGTCTGCCCCGGCTCCATCGTCTGGTCGCAGCAATCGGGTAAAGAAAGGGGAAAAGGGGAACAAGGAAACCGTGAGTACTCATCCAAAGTACTCGCAAGCAAGGAGCTACACTACATATGCATGGATATATGTGTAAAGGGCCATATCGGTGGACTGAACTGCAGAATGCCGTAATAAGAGGGGATATCTAATCTTGTCAAGACTACGCTCGCAGCCTCCGTCTTGCAACATGTAGAAGGGAGTAGATCAAGTCCTCCAAGTAGCATCACATAGCAATAATCCTACCCGGCGATGCCCTCCTCGTAACCCTGAGAGAGAGCGACCGCCGGGTTGTATCTGGCACTTGGAAGGTTGTGTTTTATTAAGTATCCGGTTCTAGTTGTCATAAGGTCAAGGTACAACTCCAAGTCGCCCTGTTACCAAAGATCACGGCTATTCAATAGATTAACTTCACCTAGGGTGCACCACATAACCCAACACGCTTGATCCCATTTGGCCGGACACACTTTTACGGGTCATGCCCGCCGCTGGAGATCAACATGTCGCAGCCCCACCTAGGCACAACAGAGAGGCCAAAGACGCCGGTTCAAACCTAAGCGACAGGGTCCGGGCCCATCGCCCAATGCACACCGCACGCTATGCGTGGCGGCGAAGAAGAACTAGCCCCTTAATACAAGAGCAGGCCCTACGTTCCAATCCAGCTGCGGCGCCGCCGTCGCCGACGTCCACGGCGTTTCGGCCGATACCACAACGCCGGGATACCCATAACTACTCCCGCATAGATGGTTAGTGTGTATAGACCAAATGGCGGACTCGATCAAATACCCGGATCTCGTTAAACGTGTTAAGTATCCATGAACGCCGACCAGGCCAGGCCCACCTCTCACCCAGGTAGTCTCAACCTGCCTGCCGCCTCCGCCACAAAGTAACAATCGGGGCCGTCGGGAACCTGTGCCCACCTCTACCGGGATGGAGCCACTGTCCTTTCAGCCCCCATCTCCTAACAGTATCACAGGTAATGTAATAGTGTAAAGTATATAGTATATGCCCGTGATCACCTCCGAAGTGACCACAGCCCAAGAGTATAGCATGGCGGACGGACAAGAGTGTAGGGTCACCGATGGAACACTAGCATCCTATACTAAGCAAGAGGATAGCGGTAAAGGTAACAATAGTAGTAGCAAGGACAGGCTATGCAGCAGTATAGGATTAATCGAAAGCAAGAACATGCTACACTACTCTAATGCAAGCAGATAGAGAAGAGTAGGCGATATATGGTGATCAAAAGGGGGCTTGCCTGGTTGCTCGGGAGAGAGAGGGTCACAACTCAGAAGTCGTCTTGGGCAGCGGCGTCGGTCGTAGTCTACCAGAGAGAAGAGGGGGAACAAACAATGAATACCATGCAAACAGATGCATATCGATGCATGACATGACAAGTAACGGTGCTAGGGGTGCCCTAACGCGGTATGAGGTGATACCGGTGAAGGGGGAAAGCATTCGGGAAAGTATTCCCGGTGTTTCGCGTTTTCGGGCAGAGGAGCCGGAGGGGGAAAGTTGCAAGTTTGATATGTTAGGGGTGTGTGGTGGACGAACGGGTTGCGTATCCGGAATCGCCTCGTCGTTCTGAGCAACTTTGATGTAGAAAGTTTTTCAATCCGAGCAATGGTTTAATTTCTATGATTTTTCGAAGTTTTAAAGACATTCTGCAATTTAATTTAAAACAAAAATAAGTTTACTACATCAGCATGACGTCATCATGATGTCAAGAGGGTCAACAGTCAACTCTGACCGGGTTGATCGTCAAAAGGGCCTGTGGGGCCCATCTGTCATTGACACTATAGCTAACCTAACAGTTTAGTTAAGACTAATTATGTGGTTAGGTTAATTAAACAAGGTTAATTTAAGTTAATTAATTAACTATTTAATTATTTAACTAATTAATTAATTGTTTTTATATTTATTATTTATTTATTCTTTTTATTATTATTTTTTTAACAGGGGGCCAGGCCCAGCGGTCAGTGGCCTAATGGGGCCAATCGGGCGACAGGCGAAACAGGGACGGGCGCCCGCCCGCATGGCCATGGGCGTGCGGGCACTGGAGCGCACCGACGGCCACGGCAGGGCTCGTTGGCCGGCCGTTTCCGCATGACAAACCGTGCGGCTGGGCGCAGAAGGGCGGGGAGGCGGTTATGATGCGGTCGAAAGCGGCGCTTGGGAAAGAAAGGCGAGGCAGCCATCGATGGGCTCCAGTTCAGATCAGGGGGGGCGTGTCAGCGAGCGAGAGAGGTGGGGGTCACATGGGCTCTCTGGCGCCTGGAGGAGAGGTGGAGATCATGGGGAGTGGGGGTGAAGTGGGGATCGTGGGGTTGGGTTAGGGTTTATGGGGGTAACGAGGCCATATAGGCTGGGGGTTGGGGTGGGCGGCTGGCTGCATGGACCATTCGGCCCAGGGGGAGGGGGGATTTCTTCCTCTCTTTTCTTTTTAGCTATGTTTTCTGTTTTTTTTTGTTCCCTTTTTCATTTATTTATTACTCTTTTCTGTTTTAATTCATTTTGAAATATTTAGGCACTTTCTAAAACTATGTTTTCTTTACTATAATTACCCTTGTAATATTCGGCACTCACCGAACATTTTTGTTTCAACTTTTGAAAACTTTTGTTGTTTGACATATTTTGAATTTAAATTTTGAAAGGGTTTCGAATCATTGTGAGGTTAGCAATAGTAAGAGAGGTGACGTGGCATCGTTAACGTGGGCTTAATGTAGCATGATTATCCGGGCGTCACACCTCGGGGGGATTTGTAAAACCAACGGCGTCCGCCACCTTCATGGATATGTTCTTCATTTTGAAGTGTAGCTCGCAGTTAGTGTTCTCCATGATGTCATCCACGAGGTATTTATCCAGCATTGCTTCGCACGGGGCGGAACCCATGCTGCTTCTCGGCATGGATGGGACGGTGCTATCAAATGTTGGATCATCCGCTAGCTGCTGCCGCTGCTGAGACCCCCTTTGCTGGCTAAGTGAGTCGATCTACTCCTGTTGCCGCTGGAATTTGACTGCCAAGTCTGCGTGCGCTGATTCTAGGCCTTGAAGGCGTTCATAGTCCTGCTTCATCTGCTCCTCCTCCATCTTCCTCTTCTTCTCCTCCGCAATCTTCCTTCTCGCACGGCTTCTGTAGTCGGTGTTCCAGTCCGAAAACCCCTCATACCACGGAATAACGCCCTTGCCTCGTGTTCTTCCCGAGTGTTCAGGATTTCCCAGGGCACGCGTAAGCTCGTCGTTCTCTCTGTTGGGCTCGAACACCCCTGATCGAGCCTCTTCTATTGCAACAAGTATCTTATCTTCGGCTCCGTTCAGACATGCCTTCTTCGAAACATTGCCTGACTTCGGGTCCAACTCCCCCCCATGCGCATAGAACCAAGTCCTACACCTGGGGGGCCAGCTCAATGTAACTGGAGTGACACCTGCATCCTCCATCTCTTTCTCAGACTTATCCCACTTAGGCATTGCCACCGTGTAGCCACCTGGCCCCAGCTTATGGAACTTATCCTTTTTTGCGGCATTGGCCTTGTTTATTCTCGAACGTTCCTTAGATAATTCCGATTCCTTGAATTTCACGAAATCGTCCCAATGAGCACTTTGCTTCTCTAGTGTTCCCTTGAATACTTGAGTCTTCCTTCCTCCCTTCACGTACTTGTCCCATACACGTTTCTTGTGGTTGTTGAATGCAACCGCCATCTTCCTAAGAGCAGCGTCCTTGACTTTCTCCACATCTGCATCTGTGAAATGATCTGGTAGGGTGAGATGTTCCATGAGAGTTTCCCAACGCAGGACTTTTTGTCTGTCATCGACAAAAGTAAGATCTGGACGTGGCTTTGCTGGCTCTCTCCATTCTTGAAGGGAGATCGGGAGTTGGTCCTTCACAAGAACTCCGCACTGACGAATGAACTTGCCCGCAATCTTCTTAGGCGCTAATGGTTCGCCATTAGGTTTGATGGCCTCGATATTGTACTTTACGCCCTCCTTCAACTTTTTGTTCGAGCCTCGTACTGTCTTGTTGCCTGAAGATTTGCTCGATCCGGATGGCTGAAAGAAAAAAGATCGATTCGTTAATATATCTTCAAGTCATTTAAAACATGTGATGATCACCAGATGCCTGCTTATATAAATATACCTCGCCGGTCTTTGTTGTTTCAAGATCAACATTTTCTTCGTCATCATCATAATCATAGTTCATGACTTCATCAATTCGGTCGCCGCGATCGAATATCATATCACCCTCTCCGGTGTTGTTTAGAAATTCGGAGCCGTCATAATCTTTTCATTCTCGATCATCATCCGGCCCATGAGGATGGCGTATGATATCGAACAGGGCCTCTTCTCCCTCTCTGCCGGTATTGTCCGCCATAGCTTTTATTTAACTAATCCAAAAGAAATATAAAACAATTTAGTATTCAAATTACAATGCATGGATGAAATCAATTAATAAGGAAAAACTGAATCAATCATGGTACATAATAAGCATCATCGAATATAATCTCAAATACATCATCTCGAATAATAGATATAATCTCGAATACATCGTCTCGAATAATATATATAATCTCGAATAAATCATCTCGAATATTATATATCGAATACATCACTAGCTAGCTAGCTAGCTAATAAAGATCGAATACTAAAGAGTAATCTAGGCCACTCGCGGTTCCTGAGGCGCGGGCGGTGGACAACCAAAGTGAAGGAACCATCACTGGATCATAGCTCGGGTGATATCACCAAAGAACCTGCCAGGTATTGGAGAACCTGACGTCCATAGCAGCCATGTAGCGATGGACGTGCTCGTCCTCCTCCCTGACACGGTGACGTACCACCTCCGGCGGGGCCGGCTTCCTCCGCACCGAAAGTGGCCCACACGAACGCCCCCAAAGGAGATCAGGGTCAACAACGGGACCCAAGGTCGGGTTCCTCATCAAGTGTCACGCCCCTGAAGATAGCACCTCCCAGTGCCAGCCCGGCGGAGCCCAGTCCCGGACATGGGTCCTCTGAAGAAGGACGTCGTCGCGAACAGGTCGACGGCGAGGATGCGGGCCGGGCATCATCGACAACAAATACTATATGCTGCAAAAGTAAAGTAACATTTTTTAAATGATGGATTGGGATTTCATATATGCAAATTCTAAAATTTATAACTAAAAATATAATAAACTAAAAAAACATTGACCATATCTAAAACTAACATTTCTATAACAAATTTTTTCTTTAACATTTCTATAACATTAATACAGAAAAAACTAGCATTTCTATATATAACTAACATTTCTAACATTAATACAGAAAACTAATAACTAAAAACTAACATTTCTATATATAACTAATAACTAAAAATTAACATTTCTAACATTAATACAGTAAACTAAAAACTAACATTTCTATATATAACTAATAACTAAAAACAGAAAACTAAAAACTAAAAACAGAAAAACTAAAAACTAAAAACAGATCAAAAATTCTGTATGTGTGTGTATGTGTTGCGTGTGTGCAGGCGACGGTGCGGGGATGCTCGCGACGGCGAGCCAAGGCGGTCGACGGCGCTGACGGCGCGCGCGGCGACTTCAATTGGAGGGAGGAGAGGGGGACATAGGCTCACAGCGCGGGCGAGGTCGAGGCGACGGCGACGGCAACGCGGGCCGGTGCAGGCACGGGGACGCGGGCCGG
Organism: Aegilops bicornis; assembly: GCA_021605145.1. NCBI lineage: Eukaryota > Viridiplantae > Streptophyta > Magnoliopsida > Poales > Poaceae > Aegilops > Aegilops bicornis. Next base: position 632,747,934 of record CM038673.1, read on the forward strand.
TGCAGGGACGGGGATGGGCCGGCGACGCAATGAGGACGGGACGGGCCGGGCGACGCGGACGGTGCGACGGGAAGCGGCGCGACGAGGACGGGGGCAGCGTGAAGTCGATGGGGACGGCGCGATGGCGGCGGCGACGGCACGGGACGGGGCGGCGGCGATGAAGCAAAGAGGAAGTGGGAGATGAAACTGCAAAATTTTGAAGTGTTTTCTTATATAGGATGGACCTTTAGTAACGGTTGGTGGCACCAACCGGTACTAAAGGTCTGTTTTGGCCAGGCCAAGCGGTGGGACGGGCAGGCCTTTTGCCCCGGGGGGGGGCTCCAACCAGTACTAAACGCCCCCCCCCCCTTTAGTACCGGTTGCTGGCACGACCCGGTACTAATGGGGGGTGCGCTGGCAGGCGAGGGGCGCAGATGTTTAGTCCCACCTCGCTAGTCGAGGAGCGCCAGGACCAGTTTATAAGCCCCGGCGCGGGCACTGCACTGAGCTCCTCTCAAATGCAGGCCTTCTGGGCCTACCTCTGCTACTCTGCCATGTGGGGGCTTGCGGGCCTGCATCCTGGCCCAACAACAGGTTGGGTTTCTAGTCGTATGCAGGCTGTTGTGGCCCAGTAGGCGGGCTTTTTTTTTCTTTTCTGCATTATTAATTTTGTTTTATTTAGTTATTAGTTTTTTTTTGCTATATTTAGAGTTTCTTTGTGAATAATTTTGCTTTACGTACAAAAAATACTAACTTTCTGTTAGTGCTGGTAGTTTTTAAATTTGAATAGTTTAATTTTTGAATTATTTGAAATTTGTGTGAATCACTAGTTTGTGAATAACTTAACTTTAAAAATACATTTTTCAGTGATTCTTTTTTATTATGTTTAATATTAGTGTTTTTTATCATTATATTCAATTTGGTATTGCTTAGGTTATTTAAAAATTGAAATGCCTTCGTAACAGATGAGTTTTCGTCTGAAACCCTGATAGTTCGAAAGAGATTGTCCATTTTGTACACGAAGTGCATCCAGTTTTTGCCGTAACCCTCTCTACTTTTTTGCACATGCTATTTGGGTGAAATTATGGTACCATGCCAACTTTCAACCTTTTCGGAGTTCATTTGGAGTGTTTTTCAATTTAGCTGAAAAAATCAGTAAATGCATGAAAGGATTTGTTTGCACATAAAATTTCTTTACGTTTCAAATGCCAAAACACATAAATACCCTAACTATTACAGAGATTCCCTCCTGGGTGTGAAACACAGAAGAAAGTGATGATAGTGAAGCCGATCACATCCCAGATCTTTGGGTGTGAAACTTTTTCTTCACGTGTGTCCCTTTGCGCCATAACCATGGAAAATCTTCATCATTTAACGGGATGCTCATCAAACTTTTCATAATCTCCTGACATGTCTTTCTTGTCATCCACTCCCACGATGTTTCTCTTCCCAGAAAGAACTGTGCCGCTTTGGCTCATCGTATGATGCATTCGCTTCCTTATCTTTTCTTTTTCTCGGCTTGGTAGACATGTCCTTCACATAGAAAACCTATGCCACATCATTGGCTAGGACGAATGGTTCGTCTGCATACGCAAGATTGTTGAGATCCACTGTTGTCATTCCGCATCGCGGGTCTTCCGTTACTCCCCGCCTCGTGTCATATTGACCCATTTGCACCGAAACAAAGGGACCTTCAAACCACGTCCATAGTCAAGTACCCATATGTCTTGTATATAACCATAATATGTTTCCTTCCCGTCTTGGTTGCTGCATCAAAGCGGACACCACTGTTTTGGTTGGTGCTCTTCTTATCTTGGGCGATCATTTAAAATGTATTACCATTTATCTCCTATCATTTGGAAGTCATTATATTCGATGATGGTAACTGGGACAAGGAGTACAGGTCATCTTCAGTAGAGGCGTCATGCATGGTACGTGTCTGCAACCAGCTAGCGAAACTCCTGGTTTGTTCACATGTAATCCAGTCATCAGACCGCTCCGGGTGTTTGGAGCGTAGAAAATTCTTGTGTTCGTCCATATACGGAGCCACCAAGGCGGAATTCTGTAGAACTGTGTAGTGTGCTTCGGTGAGAGAATGCCCGTCCATACATATTATTTGATCCCCTCCTAGCGTGCCTTTTCCATGCAGTCTGCCCTTATGTCGTGATTCAGGAACACCAATCGGCTTAAGGTCAGAATAAAGTCAATACAAAACTCAATGACCTCCTCATTTTCATGGCCCTTGGAGATGCCTCCTTCTGGCCTAGCACGGTTATGAACATATTTCTTTAAGACTCCCATGAACCTCTCAAAGGGGAACATATTGTGTAGAAATACAGGACCCAAAACGTTAATCTCTTCGCATAGGTGAACTAGGACGTGCGTCATGATGTTGAAGAAGGATGGTGGGAACACCAACTCGAAACTGACAAGACATTGTGTTGGAAATATGCCCTAGAGGCAATAATAAATTAGTTATTATTATATTTCCTTGTTCATGATAATCGTTTATTACCCATGCTATAATTGTATTGATAGGAAACTCAGATACATGTGTGGGTACATAAACAACACCATGTCCCTAGTAAGCCTCTAGTTGACTAGCTCGTTGATCAATAGATGGTTACGGTTTCCTGACCATGGACATTGGATGTCGTTGATAACGGGATCACATCATTTGGAGAATGATGTGATGGACAAGACCCAATCCTAAGCCTAGCACAAAGATCGTAGTTCGTATGCTAAAGCTTTTCTAATGTCAAGTATCATTTCCTTAGACCATGAGATTGTGCAACTCCCGGATGCCATAGGAATGCTTTGGGTGTACCAAACGTCACAACATAACTGGGTGGCTATAAAGGTGCACTACAGGTATCTCCGAAAGTGTTTGTTGGGTTGGCACGAATCGAGACTCGGATTTGTCACTCCGTGTAACGGAGAGGTATCTCTGGGCCCACTCGGTAGGACATCATCATAATGTGCACAATGTGACCAAGGGGTTGATCACGGGATGATGTGTTACGGAACGAGTAAAGAGACTTGCCGGTAACGAGATTGAACAAGGTATCAGCATGCCGACGATCGAATCTCGGGCAAGTACAATACCGCTAGACAAAGGGAATTGTATACGGGATTGATCGAGTCCTTGACATCGTGGTTCATCCGATGAGATCATCGTGGAACATGTGGGAGCCAACATGGGTATCCAGATCCCACTATTGGTTATTGACCGGAGAACGTCTCGGTCATGTCTGCATGGTTCCCGAACCCGTAGGGTCTACACACTTAAGGTTCGATGACGCTAGGGTTATAGGGAATAGATATACGTGGTTACCGAATGGTCCGGAGGTAAAGATTTATATATGGGAAGTCCTATTTTGGCCATCGGAAAATGTTCGGGATTTTTCGGTATTGTACCGGAAAGGTTCTAGAAGGTTGCGGAGTGGGGCCCACCTGCATGGGGGACCCACATGAACATGGGTAGTGGGGGCAAGGCCCCACACCCCTGGTCAAGGCGCACCAAGATTCCCCCTTAGAAGGAATAAGATCATATCCCGAAGGGATAAGATCAAGATCCCTAAAAAAGGGGGATAACAATCGATAGGGAAGGAAATGATGTGATTTCTTTCCTCCCACCTTTGCCAACGCCCCAATGGACTTGGAGGGCAAGAAACCAGCCCCCTCCACCCCTATATATACTGGGGAGGCGCATGGGAGCTTCACCCTGCCTCGGCGCAGCCCTCCCTCTCCCAAGTCCTCCTCCTCTCCGCGGTGCTTGGCGAAGCCTGCAGGATTGTCACGCTCCTCCACCACCACCACGCCGCCGTCGTCTGCTGCTGGACGGAATCTTCCCAACCTCTCCCTCTCTCCTTGCTGGATCAAGGCATGGGAGACGCCACCGGATGTACGTGTGTTGAACGCGGAGGTGACGTCTGCTCGGCACTAGGATCTCCGGTGATTTGGATCACGACGAGTACGACTCCTTCAACCCCGTTCTCTTGAACGCTTCCGCTTAGCGATCTACAAGGGTATGTAGATGCACTCTCCTTCCCCTCGTTGCTGGTTTCTCCATAGATAGATCTTGGTGACACGTACGAAAATTTTTGAATTTCTGCTACGTTCCCCAACAGTGGCATCATGAGCTAGGTCTATTGCGTAGATTCTATGCACGAGTAGAACACAAGTTGTTGTGGGCGTTGATTTTGTTCAATATGCTTACCGTTACTAGTCCAATCTTGTTTCGATGGTATTGTGGGATGAAGCGGCCCGGACGGACCTTACACGTACACTTACGTGAGACAGATTCCACCGACTGACATGCACTTGTTGCATAAGGTGGCTAGCGGGTGCCAGTCTCTCCCACTTTAGTCAGACCGGATTAGATGAAAAGGGTCCTTATGAAGGGTAAATAGCAATTGGCATATCACGTTGTGGTTTTTGCGTAGGTAAGAAACGTTCTTGCTAGAAACCCATAGCAGCCACGTAAAACATGCAAACAACAATTAGAGGATGTCTAACTTGTTTTTGAAGGGTATGATGTGTGATGTAATATGGCCAAAAGAATGTGATGAATGATATGTGATGTATGAGATTGATCATGTTCTTGTAATAGGAATCACGACTTGCATGTCGATGAGTATGACAACCGGCAGGAGCCATAGGAATGTCTTAATTTATTGTATGACATGTGTGTCATTGAACAACGCCATGTAATTACTTTACTTTATTGCTAAACCGTTAGCCATAGTTGGCGAGACAACTTCATGGAGACACGATGATGGAGATCATGGTGTCATGCCGGTGACGATGATGATCATGGAGCCCCGAAGATGGATATCAAAAGGAGCAAAATGATATTGTCCATATCATGTCACTTTTTGATTGCATGTGATGTTTATCATGTTTATGCATCTTATTTGCTTAGAACGACGGTAGTAAATAAGATGATCCCTCATAAAAATTTCAAGAAAGTGTTCCCCCTAACTGTGCACCGCTATGTAAAGTTCGCTGCTTCAAGCACCACGTGATGATCGGGTGTGATAGATTCTTACGTTCACATACAACGGGTGTAAGCCAGATTTACACACGCGAAACACTTTGGTTAACTTGACGAGCCTAGCATGTACAGACATGGCCTCGAAACACAAGAGACCGAAAGGTCGAGCATGAGTCGTAGTAGATATGATCAACATGAAGATGTTCACCGATGATGACTAGTCCGTCTCACGTGATGATCGGACACGACCTAGTTGACTCGGATCATGTAATCACTTAGATGACTAGAGGGATGTCTATCTGAATGGGAGTTCATTAGATGAACTTAATTATCCACGAACATAGTCAAAAGCCCTTTGCAAATTATGTCATAGCTCGCGCTTTAGTTCTACTGTTTTAGATATGTTCCTAGAGAAAATATAGTTGAAAGTTGTGATGAGAGATTATGCGATCAAGAGAAAGCTTATGTCCTTAATACACCGCTCGATTAGGTAGAACCCCCAAAACGTCGCTCTGTGGATGTTGCAAACATCGGACATACACGCTTTTGATAACTACGTGATAGTTCGGCTTAAACGGTTTAGAGTTGAGGCACCAAAGACATTTTCAAACGTCGCGGAACATATGAGATGTTTCGAGGGCTGAAATTGGGATTTCGGGGCTCGTGCCCACGTCAAGAGGTATAAGACCTCCAACGATTTTCTTAGCCTGCAAACTAAGGGAGAAAAGCTCAATCGTTGAGCTTGTGCTCAGATTGTCTGAGTGCATCAATCACTTGAATCGAGTGGGAGTTGATCTTCCAGTTGAGATAGTGATGTTTCTCCAAAGTCATTGCCACCAAGCTGCTAGAGCTTCGTGATGAACTATAACAAATCAAGGATAGATATGATGATCCTTGAGATATTCACGATGTTTGACACCGCGAAAGTAGAAATCAAGAAGGAGCATCAATTGTTGATGGTTATTGAAACCACTAGTTTCAAGAAGGGCAAGGGCAAGAAGGGGTACTTCATGAAATGGCAAATCAGTTGCTGCTCCAGTGAAGAAACCCAAGGTTGAACCCAAACCCGAGACTAAGTGCTTCTGTAATAAGGGGAACAGCCACTGGAGCAGAATTACCCTAGATACTTGGTAGATAAGAAGCTGGCAAGGTCGATAGAAGTATGTTGGATATACATTATGTTAATGTGTACTTTACTAGTACTCCTAGTAGCACCAGGGTATTAGATACCGGTTCGGTTGCTAAGTGTTAGTAACTCAAAATAAAAGCTACGGAATAAACGGAGACTAGCTAAAGGTGAGCCGACGATATGTGTTGGAAGTGTTTCCAAGGTTGATGTGATCAAGCATCGCACGCTCCCTCTACCATCGAGATTGGTGTTAAACCTAAATAATTGTTATTTGGTGTTTGTGTTGAGCATAGGCATGATTGGATTATATGCATGCCATACGGTTATTCATTTAAGGAGAATAATGGTTACACTGTTTATTTGAATAATACCTTCAATGGTCTTACACCTAAAAGGAATGGTTTATTGAATCTCGATCGTAGTGATACACATTTTCATGCCAACAGATATAAGATAGTAATGATAGTACCACTTACTTGTGGCAATCGCCATGTAAGTCATATTGGTGTAAAACGCATGAAGAAGCTCCATCTTGATGGATCTTTGGACTCACTCGTTTTGAAAAGTTTGAGACATGCAAACCATGTCTATTGGTGTATACACATGAAGAAACTCCATGCAGATGGATCGTTTGGACTCACTTGATTTTGAATCACTTGAGATATGCAAATCATACCACATAGGCAAGATGACCGAAAGCCTCGTTTTCAAAGAAGATGGAACAAGATAGCAACTTGTTGGAAGTAACACATTTTGATGTGTGCAGTCCAATGAGTGTTGAGGCATGCTGATGAATATCGTTATGTTCTTACTTCACGGATGATTTAAGTAGATACTGAGTATATTTACTTGATGAAACACAAGTCTGAATTATTGAATGGTTCAAGTAATTTCAGAGTGAAGTTGAAGGTCATCGTGATAAGAGGATAAAATGTCTATGCTATGATCATAGAGATGAGTATCTGAGTTACGAGCTTTGGCACGCAATTAAGACATTGTGGAAATTGTTTCACAATTAATACCGCCTGGAACACCATAGTGTGATGGTGTGTCCGAACATCATAGTTGCACCCTATTGGATATGGTGCGTACCATGATGTCTCTTATCGAATTACCACTATCGTTCATGGGTTAGGAATTAGAGACAACCGCACTCACTTTAATAGGGCACCACGTAATTCCGTTGAGATGACACCGTGAGAACTATGGTTTAGAGAAACCTAAGCTGTCGTTTCTTGAAAGTTTGGGGCTGCGACGCTTATGTGAAAAAGTTTCATCGTGATAAGCTCGAACCCAAAACGGATAAATGCATCTTAATAGGATACCCAAAATGGTTGGGTATACCTCCTAATTCAGATCCGGAAGCAAAAGTGATTGTTTCTAAAAACGGGTCCTTTCTCGAGGAAAAGTTTCTCTTGAAAGAATTGAGTGGGAGGATGGTGGAGACTTAATGAGGTTATTGAACCATCACTTCAACCAGTGTGTAGCAGGCACGTGAAGTTGTTCATGTGGCACCTACACCAATTGAAGTGGAAGGCGATGATAGTGATCATGATGCTTGGATCAAGTCACTACCGGACCTCGTGGAGTCGACAAGGATGTGTACTACTTGAGTGGTACGCATAATCCTGTCTTAGAGGTCATGTTGCTAGACAACAATGAACCCACGAGCTATGGAGAAGCGATGGTGGGCCCGGATTCCGATTTAATGGCTCGAGGCCATAACATCCAAGAGAGGATCCATGACTTTGGAAGAAATACTTGATGGTCGTGGGGCGTTGGGTAAAGATGGATTTTAAAAGGAAGATGACAATGATGGTAAGTATCACCATTAAGAAAGCTCGACTTGTCGTTAAAGATATTTTCCGACAAGTTCAAGGAGTTGACTTCTGATGAGGCTTTCTCACTCGTAGCGATGCTAAGAGTCTGTTGGAATTGGATTAGCGATTATCGCATTATTTATGAAATCTTGCATATAGGATGTCAAAACATTGTTTCCTTGATGCTTTTCTTGAGGAAAGGTTGTATGTGATACAACCGTAAGGTTTTTGGCAATCCCGAAAGACGCTAACAAGTATGCAAAGCTCCGGCTATCCTTCTAAGGACCGGAGTAAGCATCTCGGAGTTGGAATGTACGCTTTGATGAGATGATCAAAGATTTTGGGTCTATACAAAGTTTATGAGAAACTTGTATTTCCAAAGAAGTGAGTAGGAGCACTATAGAATTTCTCGATGAGTATATGTTGTAGACATATTGTTGATCGAAATGATGTAGAATTTCTAGAAAGCATATAGGGTTGTTTAAAAGTGTTTTCAATGGAAAACCTGGATTAAGCTACTAGAACATTGAGCATCAAGATCTATGAGGATAGATCAAAAAGCGTTAAATGGTACTTTCAAATGAGCACATACCTTGAAATAATCTTGAAGGTGTTCAAGATGGATCGACCAAAGAAGGAGTTCTTGCATGAGTTGTAAGGTATGAAGTTAAGAGTTAAAGCTCGACCATGGCAGAAGAGAGAGAAAGGACGAAGGTCGTCCCCTATGCTTCAGACGTAGGCTCTATAGTATGCTATGTTGTGTACCGCACCGGAAGTGTGCCTGCCATGAGTCAGTCAAGGGGTACAAGAATGATCCAGGAATGGATCATTGGACAACGGTCAAAATTGTCCTTGGAGTAAATAAGGACATGTTTCTCTATTATGGAGGTGATAAAGAGTTCAGCGTAAAGGGTTACGTCGATGCAAGCTTTAACACCTATCCGAATGACTCTGAGTAGCAAACCGGATACGTATAGTGGAGCAACCATTTGGAATAGCTCCAAGTGGAGCGTGGAAGAAGCATTTACAATATGACCTAGAGATTTGTGAAGTACATACTGATCTGAATGTTGCGAGACCCATTGACTAAAACCTCTCTCACAAGCAAAACATGATCAAACCCCATAACTCATTGAGTCTTAATCACATGATGATGTGAACTAGTTTAGTGACACTAGTAAACTCTTTGGATGTTAGTCACATGGCGATGTGACCTGTGAGTGTTAATCACATGGCGATGTGAACTAGATTATTGACTCTAGTGCAAGTGGGAGACTGTTGGAAATATGCCCTAGAGGCAATAATAAATTAGTTATTATTATATTTCCTTGTTCATGATAATCGTTTATTGCCCATGCTATAATTGTATTGATAAGAAACTCAGATACATGTGTGGGTACATAAACAACACCATGTCCCTAGTAAGCCTCTAGTTGACTAGCTCGTTGATTAACAGATGGTTACGGTTTCCTGACCATGGACATTGGATGTCGTTGATAACGGGATCACATCATTTGGAGAATGATGTGATTGACAAGACCCAATCCTAAGCCTAGCACAAAGTCGTAGTTCGTATGCTAAAGCTTTTCTAATGTTAAGTATCATTTCCTTAGACCATGAGATTGTGCAACTCCCGGATGCCGTAGGAATGCTTTGGGTGTACCAAACGTCACAACATAACCGGGTGGCTATAAAGGTGCACTACGGTATCTCCGAAAGTGTGCATTGGGTTGTACGAATCGAGACTGGGATTTGTCACTCCGTGTAACGGAGAGGTATCTTTGGGCCCACTCGGTAGGACATCATCATAATGTGCACAATGTGACCAAGGGGTTGATCACGGGATGATGTGTTACGGAACGAGTAAAGAGACTTGCCGGTAACGAGATTGAACAAGGTATCGGCATACCGACGATCGAATCTCGGGCAAGTACAATACCGCTAGACAAGGGGAATTGTATACGGGATTGACTGAGTCCTTGACATCGTGGTTCATCCGATGAGATCATCGTGGAACATGTGGGAGCCAACATGGGTATCCAGATCCCGCTGTTGGTTATTGACCGGAGAACGTCTCGGTCCCGAACCCGTAGGGTCTACACACTTAAGGTTCGATGACGCTAGGGTTATAGGGAATAGATATACGTGGTTACCGAATGTTGTTCGGAGTCCCGGATGAGATCCCGGACGTCAAGAGGAGTTCCGGAATGGTCCGGAGGTAAAGATTTATATATGGGAAGTCCTATTTTGGCCACCGGAAAATGTTCGGGATTTTTCGGTATTATCTGGAAAGGTTCTAGAAGGTTTGAGTGGGGCCCACCTGCATGGGGACCCACATGAATGTGGTAGTGGGGGCAAGGCCCCACACCCCTGGTCAAGGCGCACCAAGATCCCCTCTTAGAAGGAATAAGATCATATCCCGAAGGGATAAGATCAAGATCCCTAAAAAAGGGGGATAACAATCGGTGGGGAAGGAAATGATGTGATTTCTTTCCTCCCACCTTTGCCAACGCCCCAATGGACTTGGAGGGCAAGAAACCAGCCCCCTCCACCCCTATATATACTGCGGAGGCGCATGGGAGCTTCACCCTGCCCCTGGCGCAGCCCTCCCCCTCTCCCAAGTCCTCCTCCTCTTCCGCGGTGCTTGGCGAAGCCCTGCAGGATTGCCACGCTCCTCCACCACCACCACGCCGTCGTGCTGCTGCTGGACGGAGTCTTCCCCAACCTCTCCCTCTCTCCTTGCTGGATCAAGGCATGGGAGACGTCACCGGGTTGCACGTGTGTTGAACGCGGAGGTGCCGTCCGTTCGACACTAGGATCTCCGGTGATTTGGATCACGACGAGTACGACTCCTTCAACCCCGTTCTCTTGGACGCTTCCGCTTAGCGATCTACAAGGGTATGTAGATGCACTCTCCTTCCCCTCGTTGCTGGTTTCTCCATAGATAGATCTTGGTGACACGTAGGAAAAATTTTGAATTTCTGCTACGTTCCCCAACACATTGCACCAAATCATTCTCTAACCTTGGTATGATTTCTGGATCGATTACCTTCTGAGAGATTGCATTGAGGAATGCACATAGCTTCACAATGGCTAATCGAACGTTTTCCGGTAGAAGCCCCCTCAATGCAACCGGAAGCAGTTGCTTCATAATCACGTGGCAGTCATGAGACTTTAGGTTGTGAAACTTTTTCTCTGCCATGTTTATTATTCCCTTTATATTCGACGAGAAGCCAGACGGTACCTTAATAATGAGCAGGCATTCAAAGAAGATTTCCTTCTCTTCTTTGGTAAGAGCATAGCTTGCATGACCCTGATATATGCCATCTTTTCCGTGCATACGTTGCTGGTCCTCCCGTGCCTCGGGTGTATCTTTTGTCTTCCCATACACGCCCAAGAAGCCAAGCAGGGTCACACAAAGATTCTTCGTCACGTGCATCACGTCGATTGCTGAGCGGACCTCTAGGTCTTTCCAATAGGGCAGATCCCAAAATATAGATTTCTTCTTCCACATGGGTGCGCGTCCGTCAGCGTCATTCGGAACAGGTTGTCTGCCAGGACCCTTTCCAAAGACTACCTTCAAATCCTTGCCCATATCATGTACATCAACACCAGTACGGTGGCGAGGCTTCGTCCGGTGATCTGCCTCACCTTTGAAATGCTTGCCTTTCTTTCTTACTGCATGTCTGCTCGGAAGAAATCGACGATGCCCCAGGTACACATTCTTCTTACAATTAGCCAAATATATACTGTCGGTATCGTCCAAACAGTGCGTGCATGCGCGGTATCCCTTGTTTGTCCGTCACGAAAGGTTCTTGAGAGCAGGCCAATCATTGATGGTCACGAACGCAACGCCTTTAGGTCAAATTCTTCCCCATGTGCTCATCCCACGCACGCATACACTGCTCCATTCCACAGCTGTAAGAGTTCTTCAACTAATGGCCTTAGGTACACATCAATGTCGTTGCCGGGTTGCGTAGGGCCTTGGATGAGCACTGGCATCATAATGAACTTCCGCTTCATGCACAACCAAGGAGGAAGGTTATATAAACATAGAGTCACAGGCCAGGTGATATGGTTGCTGCTCTGCTCCCCAAAAGGATTAATGCCATCTACGCTTAGACCACACCATACGTTCCTTGCGTCATCTGCAAACTCCTTCCCGTATGTTCTCTCGATTTTTCTCACGCGACACGTCGGTGGTACTCTCAACTTTCCGTCTTTCTTACGGTCTTCTCTGTGCCATCGCATCGCCTTGGCATGCTCTTTGTTTTGGAACAAACGTTTCAACCGTGGTATTATAGGAGCATACCACATCACCTTGGCAGGAATCTTCTTCCTGGGGAGCTCGCCCTCGACATCACCAGAGCGCAATGCACCGCATACCGGGCAAGCGTTCAAATCCTCGTACTCACCGCGGTAGAGGATGCAGTCATTAGGGCATGCATGTATCTTCTGCACCTCTAACCCTAGAGGGCAGACAGCCTTCTTTGCTTCGTACGTACTCTAGGGCAATTCGTTGTCCTTTCGAAGCATATTCTTTATCATTACCAGCAACTTTCCAAATGTCTTGTCAGATACACCATTCTCTGCCTTCCATTGCAGCAATTCCAAGTGGTGCCCAACTTTTTCTTGTCGCCTTCGAATTCGGGTACAACAATTTCTTGTGATCCTCTAACATGCTGCAACTTCTTCTTCTCCAAATCACTTCATGCAGTTTCTCTTTGCATCGGCAATGGCTCGACCTAGATCATCAGCGGGCTCATCTGATGCCTCTTCTTCAGCTTCTTCCCGCATTGCCGACTCAGCTTCTTCCCGCATTGCCGGCTCAGCTTCTTCCCCCATTGTTGTATCATCGTATTCAGGGAACCCATGGCCAGGATAGCTGTCATCGTCCTCTTCTTCTTCATTGTCTTCCATCATAACCCCTCTTTCTCCATGCTTGGTCCAAACATTATAGTGGGGCACGAAACCGGACTTAAACAGGTGGACGTGAATGGTTCTTGACTTAGAGTAATTTTGATCATTCTTACTGCCAACACATGGACAAGGCATAAAACCATCCGCCCGCTTGTTTGCCTCTGCCGCAAGCAGAAAAATTTGCACGCTATTAATGAACTCGGGAGAGCATCGGTCATCGTACATCCATTGCTGGCTCATCTTCAATACACAGCACCGAAAACACCAAATTAATACAAGTTCATACATATAGTTCATACATATAGTTCATACATAAAGTTCATACAACACTTAAATGCAACAAACAAATAATTATCTAGCTAAAGCATTTAAATGCAACAACAAATGCGATCAAGATCGCAACTAAGGTAACAATTGATCCAACAGCATAATGATACCAAGCCTCACTATCAATGGCATATTTTTTAATCTTTCTAATCGTCAAGCGCATTTTCTCCATCTTGATCTTGTGATCATCGACGACATCGGCAACATGTAACTCCAATTCCATCTTCTCCCCCTCAATTCTTTTCAATTTTTCTTTCAAATACTCGTTTTCTCTTTCAACTAAATTTAACCTCTCGACAATAGGGTCGGTTGGAATTTCCGGTTCACACACCTCCTAGATAAAAATATCTATGTCAACTTGATGGGCATAATTTGTCATAAACACAAAATGCAACAAATAGTTTTAAAAGAGAATATACCACATCTGAATCATAACAAGGACGAGGGCCGACGGGGACGGGTATCAAAACCATGGCACTGTGTATAACAAACAACGTACCGGTAAGATAATTATACGAGTAACTATATATCCAAATCACACGAACATCAATTTTTTATATAAAATTTCATGAACAAGAGGCTCATCACAAGGTGGTGCCGGCGACGGAACGGTGCGGGCAATCGACGGTGGTTACGACGAAGATTTGGAAGGCACTAAGTAAACAACACCTACATATGCAAACTAAGTGTTATTTTGACCTCAAATTGCATATAAATCAAATACTACCACATATAATTCCTCCCAAATTACTAAAACCCACAATTAATCACTATATAAACTAATGCAAGAGCTAATCTAGCAATGAGAGATGAAAGGACAAAGTTGCTAACCTTTGTAATCATTTGAATGGATGGAGGCCTGCAAATCTTGATAAATTTTGGGCAAAATTTGTGATGAACTCGAGAGGAAGAAGGAAAGAACAGAGGAGAGGGAGAGGGGAAAGGGGGAAGAACAGAGTGCGGGTGGACGAAGGGTTTATATAGGGCGATTTATTTAGTACCGGTTCGTGCCACGAACCGGTACTAAAGGTGCTAGAGGGGCCCCACTCTGATAACATCCTGCCACCACTTTCTTTAGTACCGGTTCGTGGCATGAACCGGTGCTAAAGGTTCGCCACGAACCGGTACTAAAGAGCTCCTCCCGCCTAGCCGTTGGAACCGGCACTAATGAACACATTAGTGCCGGTTTTGTTACAAACAAGGACTAATATGTCTCACATTTGACCTTTTTTCTACTAGTGTTCGGTGTTCCCCGGCCACGGCATTGGCATCTGTACACGAAGCCGCCTGAGACGATGCGTCCACACTCTTCTTCCGGGCATGAGCCGCTACATGCCACCTCGGCAGCCTCATTGGTAACCTAGCCGTGCGTGCCACCGGCATTGGTGGTTAACAGCTCCCTGTCGCCGACCCGCTCGGCAAGACGCTCCCCGGGATGACCCGCCTTGAGTTGAGCCCTCTTCCACCACCAGCACAACACATGGACACGCCCTCACCAGTGTCACGTTCGTCCTGCTGATGGGTGACCAGATCGACGGGATCAAGCCATCAAGGACGCGGTGGTGGCGTGCATGTCGTTGACTCGTCGCTCACGGCGGCTCAACTCTCGCATCCATCTCTCCAACATCCTCGTCGTCTTCCCCGATCACGGCCTCCATCAGGACCATCTTCCGCTACTTCCGCCGGAGCTCCAGCCCTCGGTGCGGCACGTCCGCAACTGTGGCCCGCAGCATACGTACAGCCGGAGGTTTGAAGCAAGGAACTCTAGTCGGTGGAGGATTCCCAAAAGTGACATGGTTTGGAGAAAGGAATTGTACTCCGTGGAGGATTCTAAAACGTGACTAATTCCACTTGCCATGAGATGGTCCGTGGGCAACATACGAAAGTGAACAGGAGGCCCAACCGTGAAAGAAAAGAGAAATCTTCCTCATTTTAAATCAAAACCGTCAATCTTTGAGGTTTACACAAAATTAACGAATATAAAAGAATGACTTATGGAGAACTATGAAAGGCTCCATCCTTCAATATTATTAGGTAAAGGTATGGCGTTTTCGATCTCAGCCTCCATGGAAGCCGAATTTTTGAAAGAAAAAAAAAAGATGAAATTTGAAATCTTCAGTTTAGAAAAAAAAACTGAAAAAAAATTATGCAAGTAAACAAGGATGTGAGGTGTATGTGTGTAAAATTTCAGAATGAAATACTCCCTCCGGTCCTTTTTAGTTCGCATATAAGATTTGTTTGAAGTCAAGCATAGTAAAGTTTGACCAACTTTTAAGAAAAAAAACACCAACGTTCACAAGGTGAAATCAATACTAGTAGATGCATTATGACTTCAAGTTTCATATTGTATAACTTTAGTATGGTAGATGTTGATATTTTTTCATATAAATATGGTCGAACTTTGTAAAGTTTGACTTCAGACAATTCTTATATGCAGAGTAAAAAGGACCGGAGGGAGTACGTCGAAATGTGACCTGTACAAAAAAGACAAATTCAAGGTCAAGCCCGGGTTGTTGTTTTTTTCTTTTGCATGGCCCTCATTTCAACCTATTTCGTCCTGAAAATTTACACACTTGCATTATGCCTTCATGTATGTCTGTATTTTTTAAAAAAAATAAATATAAAAAATTATGAAATTTCATGAATTTTGAATTTTGTATTTGGAAGGCCCCATGGAGCTCAGGCTCCAAAAGCAATTTCCGCATTTATAGGTGGCTTTCAAAATACTTCCTCTGTAAACTAATATAAGAGCGTTTAGATAACTAAAATAGTGATTTAAATGCTCTTATATTAGTTTATAGAGGGAGTACTTCGTTATTTGATTTATTTATTTATTTTCCTTTTTATACAACTTTGGTTTCAACTTAGTTTTTCAACCATATTTCTTTTGAGACATTAGTTTTTCAACCATATGAATTCATTCACAAAACTATGTAAATTTGACTTGTGCGTGAAAGAAGAAATACACCAGCTATAGGTGATCTTGCTTGTTTGGACGCAGAGGAGCAGGAGAAGAGACTGGTAAGGGTATGTTTGGATTGTGGATTGTGTCCAAAATGGAGCCTGCTTGAATTTTAGTCATGACAAAATTTGGATGGCTGCTAAATTTTGAGTGTGCCAACACCCTTTTTGTCAACTCTAGTCCATTTTCCTGATTTATGACAAAGGGGGGCACGCACGCGTACAGGTACAGCCGTTGCTTCAAAGAGTAACAATAACTGGTTAAATTAGCTGACATGCGAATGGGCACCTTTATTTAGCTTCAAATTCCAGACATCACAAAACAATCGATGAATTGTCATCCTCTGTTCCACAAATAATACTACAGCAGTACCTAGCTGGAGTTTCCTATACAACAACAAAAATCCCACTACTATATATATCCTCCATAGAGACCTGAAAAAACGGCGCCAATCATATTCGAAATCGGAGCCGCATTTCGCTAGATTTCCTAAGTGGTGTTGAATCGTTCGTCCATTTCTGCAATTGTTACCAGACGTCTCTCAGGTATCTCCCTTCCATCTGAAGGTTTTTCACATAGCCCTCCGTCTTAGAGCTGTCCAGAGATCCCTGAAATGAAAAGCGAATGACTGGTCAGTTCAGGGAAACCAAAAGGAACTCTCCCAGAGACCAAAATGGATGTGTGTTGCGTCACCTGCTCCTGAACTATGGTGTGCAGCGCGCGGTGCACGTCTCTCGCCATGCCCTTGGCATCGCCGCAGACGTACACATAGCCGCCCTGGGAAACAATGCCCCACAGCTCTGCAGCCTGCCAAGATTGTTTACACGTGCATGGTCAAGCGAGGAAAACAAAGGATTATTTGTACCTATATAATCAACGACAGGACATGGATAAACAGTGAGTTATCAATCAGGTTACCTTCTCTGCCATTTTGTGTTGGACGTACTCCTTTGTAGGACCCTCACGAGAAAAGGCGACGACCAACTCAGACAGGGCTCCGGATTCGGCAAAGTTGTTCAGCTCATCCTCATATATGAAGTCCTGGAGAAATAAAATGTTAATCAGGCAGTTTTCACATATAAGTTAGACAAGTGTTTTTGATCACCCATGAGATCCTTCACTAGATGTAAAATGCAAATGCAGAAAAGTTTCCTGACAGGCGACGAGGAGTTAAAGAGGCATAGAATAATATTTAGGCAGATATATGTAAGAATTTGAAATGCCATATGAATTATACATGACATGAATGCTGGTGCGGCTCAAAAATCGTGACAATTTCTTACAATAACCGTAGATGAAGCTGAATAATAGAAGTCATACCATCTGGCGGTTTCTGCACCCGAAAAACAGGATGGCACGGCCCAGTTCCACCCCGGTCTCTTTTAAAGCTAATCTTTCCTGCCAGTACCAAATGGATTGGGATATGAATATTAAATACTAAAGAGTGACAAAGCTTGAAGCACAATGCGAGAGAAACAAGGGAAAGACAAAACAAACCTGTAAGAAGCCCCTGAAAGGTGCAAGGCCAGTCCCAGGGCCTACCATTATAATAGGCACTGTGGGATCAGCAGGCAATTTGAAGTTTGACTGCCTCACAAAAATTGGAGCCCAGCTACATTCTTGGCTCTCTTCCGAGGGAGTTGAATTCTGCGTGTAGCCGCATAGGATCATAAGACTAAAACGTTTACTAGATGACAAGATGGTCACTGGCAGATATTTCAAATGATTTAAAAAAATACTTGGCTACATAGTACGTACGAATCATTATGATTTTGAAATGACTGCACTCACATCTCAAAGTACAAATGTTTGTGTGGCCACCTATATAAGACTAGAGATACAAAAATATGTATCGAGAACTCATATCATACTGTAGAGTAAAAGACCTACAATGTGATTCTTAGTTCAAAGGGAGTAGTGCAAGGTTGCGTCATTGAACGAAATGAGCTCCATGATATCATCCATTTAATTAATTTACACGGCCACACAGGGGAAGCTCACAATGAAAATGTTGAGAATGATCAACAAAAGATGATTAGTCGTTCACCTAAACATACAAAGAAAGGCCAGCAGACTGAACTAGAAATTTCAGTCCAACATCATTAAACCTAGGAAAATATGTGTGATTTAAGGAGTTCTCAAGGGCAAATTGCCTCGACATGTTCAGGATAGATTGAGCAAATGGGGGTTGAGTCCAAACATCAAAGTGAGCAATAGGGGACAAGTTCAATTATCTTGCCAAAGGTCAAAAGGTTTCCATGCTTGTAACTATTTTATAGAAACAAAGTTCTGCCCTGTGATCATGAAGAGACAGGAGTATACCTTCATCCAAGTAGAACAAACTCCTTTATGGATCCTTCCAGTTGGGGTTTGCCCATGAACTAGTGAACATGTTACATGAATTCTTGTTGGTGCCATTCTGCAATGATATGATATCATGAATCTTGACTGACTAATCAATTTGCTTGTGCAACATAAGGAACTATTTCAAAGACAAGATACCTTGGCGAGGAAGATATTGAGTAGTATCTCGGCTGAAGGCGAGGAGCAATAGCTGCAAAGAAGACACCAAGCGGAGGTTTCGCCGATGGAAACTCCGAAAGAACTTCCAAGAGACTTCTTTGACTAGCGATTATCCACTGAGAATATTCCTTCTGACCAATGAAATTCATGTGAGAAAGATGACACCACTATTGGAGAGTTGAATTTATCCTAGGTTACAAACCAACCTTTCCAGCAGGAGATGCTAGATGCCTGAGCCGCTCGGCCTCTTTGGGATCAGATGCATGAGCAGCCAAAGCAAGTAAAACACTCTGCAGCAACCCATCAGAAAATATTTATGAATACAAACATATGTTGCATGAGAGAACAAATACGCAAAAAAAGGTAGATATTCACCTTTTTAGGTGAATTCAACAGATCGGCATATCTGGCAAGTGCAACCCTCACAGTACAGGGAGATGGGAAAGGAGGTGGCAAAGAGCCCCCAAAAAGTGGAGTGCCATCCTCTTGGTCAGCATAAATTGAGAAATAAGTATCTGGTGAATAATCTAACAGCTTTTCTGCCTCCTCTACAGTCTCAATTGAATTTTCTGCGTACACACCAACATGATCTCCAGTCTCATATCTGGAATGGAAAATGAGGAATAATCAGCTGTCTAAAGACCAATCACATAAACTGGTTATAACCTCCTATTCTCAAAAACTGACAGAGCTATATCCTTCAATATGCTTACGTGAGGTTAGTTCCTGCAATATCAAACTCCAAATGAATGCAGGACCGGTCAGAAGCTGGTGTGTGAAGCTCCCGTCGCACAGCCACATTTGCCCTGGAAAAGAAGAGTGGTCAGAGTTCGCTCATAGCAACATAAAAATGGGCCTAGTCACATAAAAGCAAGAAGGGCATACCTGCAAGGATGTTGACTGTCATAGACGACATGACCATTGCTAAGACTGAAAGACTTGTTGATATGTGTGGCATCCTCTGGTTTGGTAAGCACAATTCTATATTGCGGAATAGCAGCCGTGTAAGGAGATTGTGCTGCTGAAGAATTATCTTCAAAGCGGAGCAGTTTGTCCAATTCTGGCCACAGCAGTTCCTTCCTGTAGTCCAAGAAACAAACCATTAGCTTTCGATTTGCAAGACTCTTAAGGTCTAAAGTTGAGATCATGATATGTGCAGAAACAGGACCACCATGCACAAGCCGATAAAATGAAAGGCTACCAACTGTCTTGATTTCGAAAGTTCAGATCGAGGTTAAGCTCATCGCTGTACATACCAGGCATTGAAGTCATCCTCAATGCATTGATCGTCATCTCCAAGGCCAACAGGAACTATGCGCTTTCCACCTGCAGAAACATCATAGACATAAGTTAACCACTAGCAGATGACACAAAACTAGGAAAAAACATGTAATGATGGAGACATGCTGCAGAGGATTCATAACATCTAACTCAAAACTAATCATACATGGCACAACCATTACAGGCCTATTTAGTTGGGTATTTAGTTATATAATTCCTCAAAAGAATAGTGAAGTGTAGGTGAGGTGAGCTACGACAAATTGAATTGGTCATTCATTCCGCTTTTGTTTACCTTGTTCGGCGAGGAGCTGATCGACCTCCTTTCCGACCTGGAGTTGAGAAAACATTTGAAAGCAAAAGAACGGATAAGTTTACAACTTACAAGTCACAAGTAAAGAGTGCATATATGCAATCAGATGGATTTAGAGGGCAGACCTTGTTGAAATGCTCGTACTGCCTATTCCCAAGGGCAAACACCCCGAACTTGAGGTTGCTCAACCACTCACCCCTCTCGTTCCCCTGTAGTCGGACAAAACAAAGCAGCCATGAATACCAACCATGAGAAAACGCACATTCAGAGCTGCATCACCAGAAAGTACTAGGCCTTCTGTAATCAAACAGACCTCAGAGAACCATTTGTAGAATCTGGCAGCATTGTCGGTTGGCTCACCGTCCCCATACCTACACAGCGACAACGACGCCCATTAGCAATTTTGCTTTTTAGATTAGAGAAAAGGGGTAGCCCCCATCTTTACTAGTAAGTGCTGGTTTGATTAGCAATTGTGTGGAACAAATAAATATTCATGTGTTCCTTGCTTAACACGTGTAGAGTAATTTATTAAGCAAGCAATCCACTAGTGCTGTAACGGAGTCAGTAAGAGTTGGAGATGGAAATTGGTGGTCGTTACGTTGCGAGGAAGAAGAAGGCGATGTTCTCCTTCTTGAGCTTCTCCTCGTAGTCCTCGTCCTCGGCGGCGTAGTCGTCCTGAACCCCGACAGATCAATCGTACTATGAGACGAGGGTAATGGGAGGAGGGGCTTTAAGAAGAAGCAGCGTCAGTTGAGATACCGTACCAGATCGAGCACCTTGAAGACGGCCTTGTCGTAGCGCGCCTTGGCCTCCTCCGCGAGCGCCTGGCAGGAGCGGGGGCAGGGAGCTGAGATTGCCGCAGTGCTGCTAATTAAGAGGGGGAGGAGCAAGGAAGCGGGCAGCGGGGCGTACCTTGGCGAAGCCCTCGGCGGTGCCGGTCTGCGTGCCGAAGAAGAGGGCGACCCGCTGGCGGCCGTCGTCGGGGTCGGGCTCCTGGTCCTTCCTCGCGACGAGGGGCTTGGCCGCGGCGGCCTGCCGGGCGAGCGGCGCGGCGGCGGCGGAGGAGCGGCGGAAGAGGAGCGCGACGCCGCAGCCGACGAGCACGGCGAGGGAGGTGGCGAGCAGCGCGAGGAGGCGGCGGTTCTGGTCCCCGTCGTCGGCCGCCGCCGGGGCCCGGCCCGTGAGCAGCGCCGCCAGCAGGTCGAGCGCCGAGTCCCTCACCCCCGCGGCGGCGGAGTCCATGGCGGCGGCGGATTGGCGGAGGGGGGAGGCGGTGCGCGCGCGCTACGCGTTGGTTCGATGGGATCGAGGCGTGCGGGTGCGTGTACGAGTGCTAGTGGTGGATGTGGTATGCGATTTGTGTTTGCTGTCGCGTCAAAACGGGTGGAGTTTTTAAGCCCGGAAAAGGAAGGGGACGGGGTTGGTGGTGCGGGGCGACCCAGTCAGTCTGGCTCCGGTCTGGTGGTTTGCGGTGCGGCGCGGTGACACGCGCGGCCGCGGCCGGCCGCAGGTTCGGACCGGGCGCTGGAAAGTTCCGCCTACCGACCTCTACCTCTACGGTGGAGTACCTTCGTTTTTTCTCTTTGATTGATGATGACTTGATGATGAAGGCGAGGCGAGGCGAGGCGAGGCGAGGCAGTCCCACCTACTCGCGGTCGCAGCGGGGGAGCCTGGCTCTGACGGATGAACGAACGGTTCAGCGTCGCCTTCCTGACCGTGGAATGGAATTCTTTTTTTTTTCATTCTACTTCGTTGATACGCCCTTTTTATTTTGTCACGGACGCTCGGGGCCTCATACTACCACAGTACACCGTCAAACAAATGTCTTCGCTCGAAACCCTAGCTGGAAATATGCCCTAGAGGCAATAATAAATTAGTTATTGTTATTATATTTCTTTGTTCATGATAATCGTTTATTATCCATGCTATAATTGTATTGATAGAAAACTCAGATACATGTGTGGGTACATAGACAACACCATGTCCCTAGTAAGCCTCTAGTTGGGCTCGTTGATCGATAGATGGTTACGGTTTCACGACCATGGACATTGGATATCGTTGATAACGGGATCACATCATTAGGAGAATGATGTGATGGACAAGACCCAATCCTAAGCCTAGCACAAAGATCGTGTAGTTCGTATGCTAAAGCTTTTTCTAATGTCAAGTATCATTTTCTTAGACCATGAGATTGTGCAACTCCCGGATACCGTAGGAATGCTTTGGGTGTACCAAACGTCACAACGAATCGGGTGGCTATAAAGGTGCACTCTGTATCTTCGAAAGAGTGCATTGGGTTGGCACGAATCGAGATCGGGATTTGTCACTCCGTGTGACGGAGAGGTATCTCTGGGCCCACTCGGTAGGACATCGTCATAATGTGCACAATGTGATCAAAGAGTTGATCGCGGGATGATGTGTTACGGAGCGAGTAAAGAGACTTGCCGTAACGAGATTGAACAAGGTATCGGTACCGACGATCGAATCTTGAGCAAGTACAATACTGCTAGACAAAGGGAATTGTATACGGGATTGATTGAGTCCTTGACATCGTGGTTCATCCGATGAGATCATCGTGGAACATGTGGGAGCCAACATGGGTATCCATATCCCGCTGTTGGTTATTAACTGGAGAACGTCTTGGTCATGTCTGCATGGTTCCCGAACCCGTAGGGTCTACACACTTAAGGTTCGATGACGCTAGGGTTATAAAGGAAGTTTGTATGTGGTTACCAAATGTTGTTCAGAGTCCCGGATGAGATCCCGGACGTCACGGGGAGTTCCAGAATGGTCCAGAGGTAAAGATTTATATATGGAAAGTCCTGTTTTGGTCACCGGAAAAGTTTCGGGTTTTATCGATAACGTACCGGGACCACCGGAAGGGTCCCGGGGGTCCAACAAGTGGGGCCACCATCCCCGGAGGGTTGCATGGGCCAAGTGTGGGAGGACCAGCCCGGGTGGTGCGCCCCCCACAAGGGCCCAAGGCGCCTAGGGTTTGGGAGGGGCGCACCCACCTAACTTGGGAGCAAGTTTCCCTCCCCCTTGGCGCACCCTAGATGGGTTTTGGGGGCGGCCGCACCCCTTGGGGTGGGAACCCTAGGGGAGGCGCAGCCCCCTCCCTCTCCCCTATATATACTTGAGGACTTTGGGGCTGCCAACATAAGGGTTTTCACCTCTCCATGAGCAGCCCTACCTCTCTCCCTCCTCCTCTCCCGCGGTGCTTGGCGAAGCCCTGCAGGATTGCCACGCTCCTCCATCATCACCACGCTGTTGTGCTGCTGCTGGATGGAGTCTTCCCCAACCTCTTCCTCTCTTCTTGCTGGATCAAGGCATGGGAGACGTCACCGAGTTGCACGTGTGTTGAACGCGGAGGTGCCGTCCGTTCGGCACTAGGATCTCCGGTGATTTGGATCACGACGAGTACGACTCCTTCAACCCCGTTCTCTTGAACGCTTCCGCTTAGCGATCTACAAGGGTATGTAGATGCACTCTCCTTCCCCTCGTTGCTGGTTTCTCCATAGATAGATCTTGGTGACACGTAGGAAAATTTTGAATTTCTGCTACGTTCCCCAACAACCCTGACACCAAGAGAAAACCACAGCAACACCCTCAAGAGTAGAGCGGCACCCTCGGGCTTATCACGCGTCGGCGCCAAACCGCGGAGCTTCCATTCGACATCTCACTCGTGCCACCATGTTGCCCCCAAAACCACCAATGTCGCTGGATTTGGATCTGGGCGATGCCACTGCACGCAACAGAGAGCGAGTCCGAGCCACCCCTCGGTACACCTCTTGCCGCGGACGATCAAGAGACATAGCCACCGCCACCATGATGCTTTCCGGATAGCCAGACATGCGAACCGCCATCCAGGATCGCCTTCTCGACATCCATGCCCATAGACACCACCAATCATCCATGTCACAACCACCCGAAACACAGTAGAAGGAGTGAAAGGCACCTCCTTCCCCTCCTAGCCCGACATCAACCACTGAGTTTGGGTCGAGGGCACAATAGGAGCAGCCTACGCCTGCGTCCCCAGCCTGTAACGGTGAACCGGGGGGTACAACCTTGCGAGCGTCAACGACCGTCGTCGAGCAAACTCGAACATCGCCATGTTTGTGGTTACTAGCGCTAATACATCTGATGACACTGCATTGCGCGGGGAGCCCAACTCAAACCAATGCCACCAACAGGTAGTAGTCAAGAAGAGCGCAACGCGGACCAAGTCAGCCCCCGAACATTCGCGCGGCCGAACAACATCCACCACGAATCAAATCGGTATTGCCCGTCGAAGACGCCGACAATCCGGATCACACCGCCGTCAAACCACGGCGCCTATGTCGCTCCATCACCGCCCTAAGGACCTTGGGCAACACCGCCATCGACCACCGTACCCGTGGGGAGAGACACCTCACCTACTCAGGGAGAGAGACCCGACCGGCCTTAGGCACAAATCTGGTCTGCTCGGAAAAGCGAGCCTTGGGTCGGAGTCACCATCGTCGCGGGTGCAGGAGGTGCGCGTCCGGCACCCAACCCACGCATTGTCGGCTGTAACCTAAGGGAAGAGATATCACCACCATCCATGCGTCGTCGGTCGGCACACGGCTGTCGGCGCCGCCACTGTATATGGCGTCTCTCCACCCGAGGCCCCCACTACCCGCACTTGCAGCTAAGTCGAGGCCAGTCGCACCACCACCGCCGACAATCATCACCATCCGATAAACGGTCGCAATCGTCGGCCCGTGCCACACGTAGCCCGCGTTCTTCGTCGATGCGTGTATCCCGGTACGTCGTCGCCGGCATGCCCCACCAGGAAAACTCCGTGCAGCCGCGGCAGAACTGGCCCGCCGTCGTGGCCCACGGCAAGGGCAAGAGAGGAAGCGAAGGAGGGAGCGGCGCACATGACCACCACGCGCGGCGGCGCGGGCGAGCGGAAGGGGGTATCGCCCAACTTCTATGTCCACCAACCTACTACTCGTTTCGCAGTCCGTGTCAAAAGTGAAAAAACTAGTGCTCGCAGTCGCAGCAGCAAGTCTGACGGATGATGACTGGTTCAGCGTTGCCTTTTGTGTTCAAACAAGGTCAACGATATACTTGTTCTCCAAACAAAACGATATACTACTTTGTTTTCTTTTTTTTTTCACGGACGCTCGGGGCCTGATTCCCACATGTTGGCGGCTGGGCTGTGCGTGATTCTGATCAAACATGCGCCCTGGAGCTGGTGGCATTGACGGTGCCCGCACGCACGTTGATTCTTTTTTTTGCTTTTTTGCGGGTGCTTGAGGTGAGGTAGGTGTGGAGTTTGACACGACGACGACGAGCCGGTGGTCGTGGCCACCCTCTTAGGCTGGTCATGATGGGAATAACATAGGTAGTAACATAGATGCCACATAAGCAAAAATGATGATGTGACAGATAGTTAATGAAGAGAGAGATAAATAGAGTAACATAATATGTTACCATCACATAGCGATTTCCAATGCATAATGAGTCTACAAAGTAATAAATGAAGGCAACTATGTTACCACACCTATGACATTACCCACTATGAAGGTAGTAACATAGACTAGTATCATATGTATGTTACTAGTCTAAGTTACTCTCCACTATGACTAGCCTTAGCTTCCGACACAGCAGCGCGCCACCAGCTCCGATCCTGTGTCACGAAATTTTCAGAATACTAAGAGCGTCTCGGCCGCGTCGAGAAGTTCTCCCAGACGTTTTTGGCGCGGCTGAAAAACGGCCCGATCGCCAGAGCCCGATTTTCGTGCGGCGAAATCGGCCGGACCAGACCGAACCGGCGGCTGAGGCGCCTGGGCGAGTGGTTTTAGCGAAAAGCCAACAACGCGTCGGCGACACTGCGTGCCTCGTCTTCGCCAGACGTCTCGGTTCCGTGGGGAATCAATGGCAAAGGCGCCACGGTCGGCGTTGCCATTGATTCTCACGGCAACATGCCGATACCTTCCATCCTCGGCACAGCGTACACCTTTGGCGCGACGCTATATAAGCCGATGGCCTCGCCTACTGTGGCCACACTACCCTTGACCGCCGCCGAGCCTTCCCTCTCCCTCTCCCGGCGCCGAGCCTTCCTCTCCCTCTCCCGGCGCCGCCGCCATTTCTCCTCTCCTTCCTCCCCGATGGCGGCGTTTCCACAGGAGACGGCGGCGCAACCGGCCGCGTAGCTGGCGAACATGAGTCTCTGCTCTGTTCGAGCGAACATCTCGGCCGCCGGACATGCGCTGGCCGACGGGTGGAGGCTCAAAGAATGGGGAGTGCCCATTCCCCGTTGCCGCTCGACGCCACAACAAGCCATCGTGCCGACGAGGTCGAGATCGCGGCGCCCTCACCGACACCGAAGCTCTCCCCAAAGACGCGCCGACAACACCGCGGCTTGGCGGCGATTTCAGCGCCGCCAGCAGCGGGTGGCGTCCACCAACGGGCGCCGGTGGTCGGCGGCCTCAAGAACAATGGCGGCGCCACCTGCGGGCGTCCGGCCGCATTCTCGACGTCGCCGAGCACATCGAGGGTGCAACAACCCACCATTGGCGTATCCCGGGAGGACGCGCCTAAGCGCATCACCGACGCGACGGGCAATGGGCGCCAAGGAGGTTCGGCTCCTCCTCCTCTTCTTCCTCGTCGCGTTCTTCCTCCCAATCCTCCGGCAAGATTCTTTGCTCGGCTTCAAGGCCGAGCCCGGCGGAGACGCCGCTCGGCCGGCGTGCACGCAGCGCCGCAGATCGCCATCGGCGAGGCGCCGCACGCCTCCTCGCTTCCTCCCCGTCAGCAGCCGAAACGGAGCGGGTCTCGCGCCGGTGAAGCCGGAGTTGCCGGCCGGTGAAGACAGAGCACGGCGAGGTCGACCTCGGCAACGACGACCCTTGAATGGGCACGCCAAGACTTCGAAGATGGCGAGGAGCACCGGTCGCCCAGGCTGCGGTAAATACCACCGAGGTCAAGGCGGCGTCGTCATCATCGACGACAGCGACGACGACAACGCGCCGCCACCGCCACCAGAATACTAAGAGCGTCTCCAGCAGGGGCGCCCGAGTCAAGGAGGAGAAGGCCGACGATGGCGGCGACGACGGCGACTTCTCGGCCTTCAGCAAGTTTTTATTTGACTAGTTTTTATATCTAATGGCGTGTTTTAGCCCAAGTTTGCGAATATAAAAGCCCAAGTTTGTCGAAAATTGGCGTGTTTCAGCCCAAGTTTGTCTAAAAAATTCCCCACGCACAGGGCCGGCCTGAAGGCGGTGAGACCAACTCGCCTGTGTCCACTTTTTGCGGGTCACCCTAAAGCGGCGATTTTAAGCGCCCGCAGAAATGTGGAGATGTTTCTAAAATCTACTCCTTCGTTTCATAATATAGCGCATATATATTTTCTACAAAATCAAATTTTATAAACTTTAACCAAGTTTACAGAAAAAACTATTTATAACTACAATACCAAATGTATATAATATGAAAGTATGTCTGGTGATGTATCTAAGCACATGTATTTGATATTCTAGATGTATATAATTTTCTCTATAAATTTGGTCAAATTTTATAAAGTTTGACTTTTAGAAAAATATATATGCGCTACATTATGGAATGGAGGGAGTATATGTCTTTTGTCCTGTACTACTTGATTATCTAGGATTTTTTTTAGTAACTCGTGGCATGTGTTTTTTTGGCTTTGGGTGCATTGAGTTGCAGCACAATAACTTTCCGGCCGGCCGCACGCACGGACGCGAGCGATCTACCCACCTATGCTCTGCGGTGCGCCCCATGCGCGCCTCGGTCGCATTATTGAGGCGTCGTTGCATGCATGCATGAATCCATCGACCGTCCGCGGGGATGGACATATCTTGTCCGTTTCGACCGCGTCGACCAGGACATGTGCGCGCGCGTTCCACCCCTACACACCCACCACGCACGTGGGTGTTTCTCTTCTTTATTCCACGTAACCTTTTTTTAGGGGATGTAACCTTTTCTTTTGGTTTAATATAATCGTCATATTATATATTAGTGGTACAAAACGACTATGTGCGCGCGGCAGTGGGACCCACCAAGTGACGCGCGTGCAGACACCCACAAAGATGTATATGCACTCACCCAAGAACGCACACAAAGTTACCTGGCTCCTTTGGCATTGGGCGTCGCTCCCCTTTCTGCAGTCGCTGTTCTGGCCTATGCTTGTCTTTCTCTTCTCCGACTTGTGCTCCGACGGTTTGAGATTGCTCAGAGTTTGGTCAGGGAGAAATTCCTGCATCTTGTGCTGGCAGCGGCGACACTCGCGGGTGTCGTTTCCTTCTTGGAGGCACTATTATGGCCATTATCTGTGCCCCTCTTCAAGCATCAGGGGAAACCCTAGGTCCGGTTTTGCGGATCGGACGAGACGGCGTCTTGGTGTCGTTCTCCTTCGTGAAGGCGTTGTCTTGTTTGCTCGCGGCGTCCTCGGTACTGCCTTTGGAGATGTCGGTCGTCTAGTTGTTGGTTGGATTGCTTCTTCGGTCGGAGAGTTTAGCTGTGTTTTTTATGTTTGGGTCGAGTTTCTCATGTTTCTCTGTTTCGTGCACCATGTTCACGCCTCTTGCGTCCATGTCATGTGTTGTACCATCTTATGTACTTATTTTAACCCCTTCTATCAATGAAATGATACGCAAGCTTTGCGTATTTACGGAAAAAAGAACGCACACAAAATAATTCTACTCTATGATCACTTTCTTTTAGAGACCGGGGCCGACATGTTTTAAAATTAACAAAGTCGTCACAGACGCTTCGGTATGGGTACTTCGCTTCTCACTGAAAGAACATTCACCTCCATGTATGAGGTTGGATCCCCGATGGGCTGCGATATCACTGTTCTCTTAATAATGCAATCACCAGTTGGTTATCGCGCATATGTGAACTGCATATTCTAGAAAAATAAAAAATATCGGCCCCACCTAATTTTCCCATTCTATTTTCTTTCCACTTCCCTTGACTTTCTCTCGGATTTTTTAGGGTTTCAGATTAAAAAAATAGAAAGTTTCGACAATTTTATTTTCTTAGAAAAAAACATGGTATTGATGCAGACGCTCAGATCATGGACACACTCTCATCCCTGTGAATACACTTATTTATTTATTTTGGACTTCAGGAAAAATCTTTCTATGTCTTCCTTTGAAAAAAAAAATGAACTTGGCGGACGTATATAAGCGTTGATCACATGGTAAATTTATTTAGTGAACTTGTGCAGAGTGGGACAAGCCACGTGAGATTTTCAACCATCCACAGACAAACTTCACTATATTTTTTATCGGCAAATATGAGGTTTAATCTCCCCCATCCCAGCACTTTACCTAGAGTCATTTTCAAGCCATGTAAGCATCGATGCATGGTTGCTCCATGCCTCCATCATCCGTCTCCACACCAGCCTCCTTTTTTTTAGCGTATCCAAACCAGCCCACGATGATGCTAACAGCCCAGCCCACGACCGTGTCCAAGCCCCCCCCCCCCCCCCAATGGCGAGGCAATTTAGGGTCAAAGGCCCACTAAGCCGTTTTTTTAGCATCAGTGCAGACATAAGCGCTCATATACACGCGCATACACTCATCCCTATGAACGCACACACGCATATCCTACCCCTATGAGCACCTCCGAAAGACTGAGCCGGCATATCATTTTGAGATTTACGAAGTTATCGTAGGCGCCTCGTTGTCGACGGGAACGTCTCCTCCCACTGAAAGCGCATCGCCGGAAATCCTGAAATAAATCCAGGAATAATGCAAGCACCAGGATTTGAACCCTAGTGGGTAGGGGATACCACTGTCCACCTAACCAACTCAACCACAGGTTGATTCGCGGCCCACTAAGCCGTTAGGAGCGCATCATAGTTGCATCCAAATGTTCGAGGCGTTCCCTCATAAAAAAATGTTCGAGGCATTGTTCTTCCACTAGCAAATATGCCCGTGCGTTACACCGGGAGAATCAAAACACACTTTCCTGGCCCAATGACCCAAGACAACATTCTGTTGCATCAGCCATGTAATATATATTTTACAAATGGTCTTAAAATGCATGTATGAGATGCTACACTTCAATCATGAAAGAATTGATTAATTTAAATATCTAAATTATCTTCCTAGTTAATTTGCAGTATAAGGAGTCATTACCTTCATCATTTGATTTATCATTGAGAGCCTAAATCATGAGGATCGTACATGTATGTACATATATAAGAAATTAAGGTTTAATTGGTAAGTTACCAGATGCCCATTACTGATTTTCGTTACCAAATTTCTTCTAAACATACATGCACGGAGACCTATAAAGTCTAAAGTACAACTCAATTATCTTTCATATATAAGGAAACATAATAAACGGATTTGCACATACCACACTAAAATGATTTTTTTATTTGAAGAGGTCACAATAATTTTCATGAAATCAGGTGTATGATTCAGAATTTCTTTTTTAACCATGCATGCTTCAGATTCCATGAAAAGGCATTATTCCCCGTGCGTTGAAACGGAAAAAAAATCATCCCTCATACACACACCTGACAGCATCGGCGAATCCCTTCAAATCTTTCACAATGCCACACGAGAAACAGCATGATAAGTGGTGTCGCGCAAAGTTCATAAGGTTGTATTATTTGTGAAATGTACTCAACATGTTTCCAATTATTAGACAACAGAAATATCAACGTTAAGATGGGATTTTCAAAATACCCCATATAAAGAAGATATTAATAAAGGTTGCATTATAAATGGAATTTTAGGAATGATGATTAATATAATAGCATATTTCAAATCTACACATCTTTTAAAGGGATTTCCATATATAACATGTTAGATTTGGAGTTAGGATTTGAAAGTGATTAATATAATACCATATTTGAAATCTACACATCTTTTAAAGGATTTCTATATATAACATGTTAGATTTGGAGTTAGGGTTTGAAAGTTATGAGTTTTTTGAAATATTTGAATATGTCCAAAAATAGAAAGAATGAAAATAGAGTAACTGGTACATTGTGCAGCCCATCTGCTAAGTGACGCTGGGGCGAGTAGTAATATCGTACGCCTACCAACATTAATAGGAGAGAAAAAGAAGAAATGAGAGAAAAGGGAATCGAACCTAGGTCTCCCAGGTTGAGAGGTGAGGCTCACACCACTACACCAGCCACCCACAAGTTATTGACTACATGGGCTTAATCTTAATAACCGAGTCTGCCGCGGATTTTAGAAGGGGCAAACCGAACCGTTTTTTTCACTTACCAATGGCATGGTGGGTAATTCTTTACAACCTCAGGTAAAGATTTCATGTGTTCTTTTTACAATGCGTATCTGATGCAAAAAAATCCCTTTTCTTTCTTTCTTTTTTTTAAAAAGAACATGCGTTTTTTAATTGGCATCTATTTCATGCTTGACCTCAATTGTACTACCTCTTCATGACTTCATCTCCACCAACAAATTAGTGAAAATTTTATCGGTGTAACTTGTTTTGTAGTAGTAATAATGCTTTTTTTAGACAATTGCACCTGAGCCCCTAGTTGGGTCACACCCATTTGATTTGTCCTTAAATTCAGAAAATCCTCGTTTCTGCCCAAGCTCGTTTTCTTCTCTTATACTTTTGTCCTTTGATCCTTTGACCATCACTTTGAAAACATCATAACCAATTCGTATTAACTCAGAAAAACGCAAATAAGGTATCAAAATGTTCAGAAAAAGACGAACTATATGTCCATGACATTTGCATTCATGGCGGAAGTGTTGTTATTTGTTAATGCAGAGTATCTCAACTCGAGCCTATATGAGCTTACGTGAACAGTAAAATGCAAAAATATAAACAAATCTATTTGTTTTCCTGAAAAACATTGACACATGTTTTTACTGTTTGTAATGTTTCATCATGGAAAAACATTCGTGGATATCATGGCAAAAAAACAAAAATGAGTGCTAATTTTGTGTTTTTTCCATGGCTTTCACGAATGTCATTTCCAGATAAAACTTTACAAGCAATCAAAACCTTTGCCTGTGTTTACCACAAAAAATATTCATTTTAAAAAGAAACAATGTTTTAGGGTTTTACTGTTCATGCCAAGATTATATGAGCTCGAGCTGTGATGGGGACTTTCCAACATTTTTGTCATGAATGCAAATGACATGCACATATAGGTGTTGTTTTTATGAACATTTTGATATCTTATTTTGCATTTTTCTGAATTAATTTGAACTGATTATGAAGTTTTCAAAGTCACGGTCAAACGATCAAAGGGCAAAAGCATAAAAGGAGCAAACAGGCTTGGGCAGAAACGAGGATTTTTTGAATTTAGGGGCAAATCAAACGGGTGCGACCTAACAAGGGGTACAAATGTAATTGTCACTTTTTTTTACATTGGCTAAAGCTTGGTTGTTAGAGATGATATATCCTAGAGAAAAAGTGACTGGCGGACAACGCTTTGTACTTAGGACTGTTACGACAATTCACTTTGCCACATGGGAATATATGATCCTACCACTGTCAAAAAACATTTCAAAATGTTAAAATATATTTGCAATCTTATTTTGGAATTATTTTCCCAAATTTATATGCACTATATACAAACAAGAAAATGCACATGAAGATTGACTTTCTTTCGAGGGGATGGGCTCTTATGTTTTTACCTTCTAACCTCAATGGCAAAATTTCCTTTGAACACTATTTAGCGAGGCACGATTTATACCCGCAAGTATGTTCATATGAACTAATATGATTTATATCTGACACATTTTTACCTTCAAGGTATTTGTCGCAATGTTTGGACAAATAATTCCAAAATAAGATTGCAAATATTCAAGGATGGAAAAAAACGGTAGGCGTAAGCAAGGCGGTTAGCTTTCGCGGCCTAGGCGTTCATATAGTTTTTACTATAAACGTGTATTTGTGGTATTACATGTGTAGCCATATTAATTTAGGTCATATAAATAAGTTAACTACCGACTAGTTTCATTGAAATATGGCATGTTTGGCATATTAGTGCAATATCACATAATTTCTCGCTTGGGTAGAAAATTTCTTGCTTGCCCTGCCTAGACTTCCACTTATGCCCTAGACGAGGCGTTTGGCCATCGCCTAGCACCTAAGCGTGCCTAAGCGCCTCCTATGCATTGTCTTTTCCAACAAAAATATCCAGTGTCATTACCTCTTGGAGCATTGTAGTTGTTCTTGATGTACATTTGCAAAATCTGGTGAAAAGGTATGAACGCATGCACACTCCACAAAAAGGAGATTTTTTCCTTGTTGTGTGGCCAGGGAAAGGAAGACGTGCACCATGCTCTTGTCACATGTCCTCATGCAGCGGCGCTATGGGAGGCTACGCGAGAGCATTGGGCGCTACCAACCCCAATGTCGGAGTTGAATCCGGTAGATCTCGGATATGGGGTCCCGAGATGGTGATCTTAACTAGATGGTAATATGATGAACAAAGGAAACGATGTTTACCCAGATTCGGGCCCTCTTGAGAAGGTAAAACCCTACGTCCTGCTTCTATTGTATTGATTGTTGGAGTACAAATACATGATGATCTACCTCGAGATCATATGTGGATGCGTGATTCTCTACCCTAAGAATTAAAACCCCTTGGCTTATATAGGGACCAGGGTTCCTAGGGTTACATGTAGGTCGGTTACATCTAGTGATAAACATGCCAAAGATTCAAATGCGTCTTGGAGTATGTGCCAAGTCTTCGGAGGACTCCATCCTGAGCACGCCTTGGGGCATGGCAGTCTTGGCCCATATGTTGATGATCCAAGGGTCCTCAGCCCGGCCCACTATGATGGGGCCGGCGTGGTTAGCACCCCCTATTTGAGGACACCATCACCCTGCTGACCTGCGTGGCGGTGACCAGATTGGTTATTACGCTTGCTTGATAAACTGCCAGATCTGCAGAACCTTGTTTCATTGATGATCATGTGGAGGATTTGGTATGCAAGAAATGAGATCACGCATCATACACCTCCAGTCCCTAGGCCTCGCGCCGGTCCCTATCGAGTTATATCAATTCCCTACTTGCAAATAGAACAACATCCTGGGCGGACTTAACGAAGGGCGACCGGGTGATTCAATAAAAATCAATTGACAATCTGATTTTAAAGTGGCAATTCATTATATCCCAACAAACACATAACCGATTACATCATATGGATCCGATCATGTGAGGTAGCTCACTGGAACTTTGTATTCGATCACAAGGGAGAGAAAATGCCATCTAGCTACTGTTATGAACACTAAGGTCATAAAGGAACTACTCACACATGGGCATGGAGGCAACAAGGTTGACGAAGAATCCTCCCGTGATGGACTCCATCTCCAACAGGGTGCCGAAACAGGTCTCTAGATTGGATCTCCTCGAAACAGGAATTTGCGGCAGCGGAAAAAATGGAGAAAGATGATACATAGGCTTTCTGGATTTATGGAATTTATAAGCGAAAGAATGGACGAAAAATGGTGCACGGGGGGCCCACACTACCCAGTGGTATGGATCATCCTCTGGTCGCGCTGCCTGGCCGTGTGGAGCCCTTGGCTGGCCCCTTGGCTCCCGACACTTTCTGGATTCTTCGTGATGCGAAATAATTGTCTGAAATCCTTAGAGCTTTCTGACCTCTATACATATGGATTTTCTAAAAATCAAAAAACATGCAGAAAACAACAACTAGCTTCGGGCACTAAATTAATAGGTTAGTCCAAAAAATGCTATAAAAAGTATTCAAAAGTAATATTATAATAACATGAAACAATAAAAAAAATATAGATATATTCGAGACGTATGAAGGGGGTCATGTATATAAATCAAGTGTCCGATCCAGGGGCTGTTTTGACTGATCTTGAATGTTTTTCCCGAGATTTGACTAAGACATTTCTGGAACCACGGATATAATTTCTGAGGATTTTTCAGTTGAGTTTCATCAATTTTGTTATGGATTTCATTATTTCTAGAGGCTACAAAGTTGGGCCATGTTGCTAAACAGGCACATGGCTTGGTCATGCATGGACCCACATGCTTCGACAATGCAACCCATTTCTCACATGGATTCCTTCATCAAATCCCACTCTTATGTTTTATACGTTAAACTTTGTTTTGCATATTCATCCAAACAATAAAGTAAGAAAATAATGAACATAATGGTTATAACACTGTACACAACTTGGAATACCCATAGGCGGGATTCTACAGGACACACTCCACCTCACTCGCGATGACAAGCAAGAATTGTTTTTCAAGCAACATTGAAAATTTGTTCATCCATGAAATCTTGTTCCATTTTTGCAGTTCATTCTACATAAGTACAAGAAACCTGAAATTTGGTATTTGACCACCCAACTTGCATGAACTAAAAATGGTCGTCTATGATGTCAAGAGCCAATTATCGGGATCCAAATAAGCCGCAACCTAGACTATCGATATGTGGTAGAAAAATCCCTTCGCCGCAATGATTTTTAATAACTATATAACCAAATAACGATATATTGAAGGTGCGCTCGATGTATTCTTCTATCATGCTGCATGGTTAAGCTAAATATTGAGTCAAACCGTGATTTAAACCACATCCCACGTTAAACCACAATTTTCAACACATCTAGTCACATACATAACTCGATCTACAGTGGAATGATAAAGGCTCCGGGGAATCATGTCGATCTCGACGCATATGATGTTCGTGCTAAACCTTCTTCTCGGTGCAAATGTACACCGATGCGCTACATAAATCAATTTAGGAGGCCTCTTCGATAGAGCAATGCTAGGCGGACGACAATCTTGTGCAGAGTCGTGCAATGTCCGCTCGATTGTTTGGTCGTGCATAAATCAGCCACAATCTACCGTGTGTGGATCAATTTCGTCTTCGATATGAAGAAATTTCATGAAAAAAGGAATGTCCTACCCCCAACATGAAGGAGAGAATATTTTATATAAAGTTCAAAAATTTCAAACCAAACAAAGGCAAAAACCCACCAAACTCATTCGGTGGTACGTAGTACTAGGAGTTGAGCTTTGGTGTCTCTCAGATCCAGCCCCCCACCCCCACCCCGAAGACCAAACCCGCCAGCAGCCAGATCTCACCCCGCCCAGATCAGATCCCAGCCCGGCCCCCGGATGCGCTCGTAGCCGCCCGCGCGCTCGCACCGGACCGCCGCCCGCCTCCATGGGCGGCCTCAGGGCAGCGTCGCCGTCGCCGTCGTCGGGAGCGGGGTCGTCGGGCGTGGCGATGGCGTGCGTGGTGGCGTCGGAGGTGGCCACGGTGCTGGCCGTCATGCGCCGCAACGTGCGCTGGGCGGGCGTGCGCTACGGCGGGGACGACGGCGGCGGCGCCGAGGAGGAGCACCTCGACCACCCCCTCATCGCGGGGCTCAAGTCGCTCCGCCGCCGCGCCGCCGCGTGGGGGACCCGCTGGCCCGAGGCCGACCCGCTCCTCTGCCTCCGCCCCTTCCTCGACGTCGTGCGCTCCGACGAGACCGGCGCGCCCATCACCGGCTCCGCGCTCTCCTCCCTGCACAAGCTCCTGTCCCTCGACCTCGTGGCGCCCGGCGGGGGCGCCGCCGAGGCCATGGGCGCCGTCGTGGAGGCCGTCACCGGCTGCCGCTTCGAGGTCACCGACCCGGCCTCCGAGGAGGCCGTCCTCGCCCGGGTCCTGCAGGTGCTTCTCGCCTGCGTGCGCGGCCGCGCCGCCCCCGCGCTCTCCAACCGCCACGTCTGCGCCATCGTCACCACCTGCTTCCGCGTCGTGCAGCAGGCCGGCACCAAGGGGGAGCTCCTGCAGCGCGTCTCCAGGCAGACCATGCAGGAGGTCATCCGCTGTGTCTTCGCCCGCCTTGCTGACATTGAGCCCACCGCCATCGCCAACGAGCAGGTGGGATTGCTTCTCAGGGTCTTCAGCCCACCAATTACTGTACATTTTTATATTGCTTGCACACATGATCATGGAGACAATGCTGCTCTTTTCCTTTTTTACTCAGTATTGTGATGGTTTAACTTGCAGTGCTCTTCTAGGTTTGTGTACTGAAGTAACTATACTTATTCATGTGTGTGTGTGTGTGTATTTGTATGGAGGGATTGGAGTCTTAGTTTTCTAAATGCTGTCATTCCAGCAATTTGACTGTGTGCACATGGAAACCGACTCCATTTTTACTTGCCTTGAGTACCTGTGCACTATGTATCATGCTAGTTTGGAACAAAATGCATTCTGGTGGTAATACCAAGTTTGGTGTATTAATGTGGCGGTGCGTTTGTTCCACAGATTAGCAAGAACCAAGACTTGGGTGCTGAGGAGCTAGGGAATGGGAAGAGTGATTATGTTTGTTTGAATAGCTCCGGGGATGAGGTCGGAGGTGGATTTGGTGCCGTTCAAGACAAGGACATGATGGAGCCGCTCGGGGTTCCTTGCATGGTGGAGATATTACAGTTCTTGTGCTCCCTCTTGAACATAGCTGAAGACATGGATGTGAGCCAAAGGATGAATGGTATTGATTACGATGAGGACGTGCCCCTCTTTGCTCTGGGGTTGATAAATTCTGCCATTGAGTTGTCAGCTTCGTCCATCCACAGGCACCCAAAGTTGCTGGCTTTTGTACAGGATGAACTGTTCCACAATCTAATGCAGTTTGGCTTGTCAATGAGCCCCCTGATTCTGTCGACAGTGTGCAGCACTGTTTTTACTCTCTTCTACCATTTACGTCAGGAACTTAAGTTGCAAATTGAGGCTTTCTTCTCATGTGTGATCCTAAGATTAGCCCAGGGTAGATATGGAGCTAGTTATCAGCAGCAGGAAGTCGCCCTGGAGGCTCTAGTGGATTTCTGTCGGCAGAAAGAGTTTATGGCTGAGATGTATGCAAACATGGACTGTGATCTACAGTGTTCGAATGTTTTGAAGACCTAGCTAATCTTCTGTCTAGAAGTGCATTCCCTGTAAACAGTCCATTGTCTGCATTGAATGTCCTTGCATTGGATGGTTTGGTTGCTGTCATTCAGGCGATAGCAGAGAGGACTGATCATGCACATCAGCATCATGGGCAGACAGTGCCAGAAATAAGTGAATATTTTCCCTTTTGGCAGTTGAAGTGTGAGGGCAGTAACGATCCTGATCAATGGGTTAGATTCGTTCACCAGCAAAAAAGCATCAAGAGAAAGCTAATGGTTGGTGTTGAGCATTTCAATAGGGACAAAAAGAAGGGCTTTGAGTACCTGCAAGGTGTCCACCTATTGCCTGAAAAACTTGATCCACGAAGTGTTGCTCTGTTCTTTCGGTACACACCTGGATTGGACAAGAACCTTCTTGGGGAATACCTTGGGAATCATGATGAGTTCTCTATTCTGGTACTTCACGAATTTGCTAAGACCTTTGACTTGAGGATATGAACTTGGACGCTGCCCTAAGGCTCTTCTTGGAAACTTTCCGGCTGCCTGGTGAGTCACAAAAGATACAGCGGATTCTGGAGGCCTTCTCCGAGAGGTATTATGAACAGTCACCACACATGTTTGTTAATAGGGACGCTGCTCTGGTGCTGTCGTATTCAGTAATTATGCTCAACACAGATCAACACAATGTAAGGGTTAAGAAGAAGATGACTGAAGAAGACTTTATCAGGAACAATCGCCGTATCAATGGTGGGAATGATCTTCCGAGGG
Organism: Aegilops bicornis; assembly: GCA_021605145.1. Taxonomy (NCBI): domain Eukaryota; kingdom Viridiplantae; phylum Streptophyta; class Magnoliopsida; order Poales; family Poaceae; genus Aegilops; species Aegilops bicornis. Next base: position 632,786,809 of record CM038673.1, read on the forward strand.
AGTTCTTGTTGGAGCTGTTTTATTCTATATGTCGGAATGAGATCAAAACCATTCCCGAGCAAGGAGCTGGATGCTCTGAGATGTCTTACAGCCGCTGGGTCGATCTGATGTGGAAGTCAAAGAGGACATCAGTGTATATTGCTTGTGACTCCTACCCTTTTCTTGATAATGACATGTTCCCTATCATGGCTGGACCATCAGTTGCTGCTATCTCCGTGGTTTTGATAATGTTGAGCATGAGGAGATTCTTACAGGATGCATTGATGGTTTTCTATCTGTAGCAAAGCTGGCTGCATTCTATCATCTTGATGATGTATTGAATGATCTTGTTGTGGGTCTATGTAAGTTCACCACTTTGTTGAACAATTCATATGCTGATGACCCTGTAATAGCTTTTGGGGTGGATACCAAGGCTAGAATGGCAACAGAGGCGGTCTTCACAATTGCAACTACTTATGGTGATCATATACGGAGTGGATGGAGGAATATAGTAGATTGCATTTTAAGGTTGCACAAGATAGGCCTTCTTCCGGGTCGCCTCACTGGCGATACAGGTGACGATCAGGAGTCGTCTTCAGATTCATTGCCTAGCAAGCTTGGTTCATATGCAGTTGCACCTCAAGCCTTACCAATCAACACCCCTAAAAAAACATATGGGCTGATGGGGAGGTTTAGCCAACTACTGTACTTAGATGCTGAAGAACCAAGGTCCCAGCCAACTGAGGAGCAACTGGCAGCTCAGAGGAATGCTTTGGAGACCGTAAAGAAATGCCAAATAGGTACCATCTTCACCGAGAGTAAATTCTTACAAGCTGACTCACTCTCAAATCTAGCAAGAGCCCTCATTCAGGCAGCAGGCCGACCTCAGAGGATAACCAGCTCGCTTGATGATGAAGGCACGGCAGTGTTCTGCTTAGAGCTCCTAATTACTGTCACATTAAATAACAGAGACAGGATTGTGCTTTTGTGGCAGGGTGTTTATGAGCACATAACCCATATCGTTCAGTCCACAGTGATGCCTTGCAATCTGGTGGAGAAGGCTGTGTTCGGGCTCCTGCACATCTGCCAGAGGCTGCTTCCTTATAAGGAGAATCTGGTAGATGACTTACTGAGGTCACTGCAGCTGATTTTGAAACTTGATGCTCGTGTAGCTGATGCTTACTGTGAGAACATCACGTTGGAGGTCACACGACTTGTGAAGGCCAATGCAACCCATATCAAATCTCAGATGGGCTGGCGGACTATAATTTCCTTACTCTGCGTCACCGCTCGCCATCCTGATGCTTCTGATGCTGGCTTTGAAGCTCTGGTTTTCATCATGTCCGAGGGAGCGCACCTCTCACCTGCCAACTTTATCGTTTCTGTGGAGGCCTCAAGGCAGTTTGCAGAATCTCGGCTTGGGTCTGCAGAGAGATCTATCCATGCCTTGAACCTAATGGCTGACTCAGTAAATTGCCTTACACGCTGGTCACGTGAGGTCAAGGAAGCTGGTGGCGAGGCAGACAGGATATTGGAAGGAATCGCTGAGATGTGGCTGCGGCTAGTGCAGGCATTGAGGAAGGTGTGCACGGATCAGAGGGAGGAAGTGAGGAACCATGCGCTGTTATGTTTGCACAGATGCTTAATAGTTGATGGGATATCAGTTTCCTCTTCTGCATGGTTGATGTCCTTTGATATTATCTTCCAGTTGCTTGACGAGTTGTTGGAGATTGCTCAGAGTTACTCACCGAAGGATTTCAGAAACATGGAGGTGTCCCTCTTGCATGCCGTGAAACTGTTGTGCAAGGTGTTCTTGCAGTCACTTAAAGACTTGTCTGCACAGAGCAGTTTCAGCAAGCTGTGGTTGGAAGTCCTCGACATGATAGAGAAGTTCATGAAAGTGAAACTGAGAGGGAGGAGGACTGAGAAGCTACATGAGGCAATCCCTGAGCTACTGAAGAACATACTGCTGGTGATGAAAGCAAATGGTGTACTGTCAAAGACAAGTGCCAGCGAGGAGAACACGTTGTGGGAAGCAACATGGCTTCAAGTCAACAAGGTGGCGCCATCGCTGCAGCCAGAGGTTTTCCCTGACAACGAAAGCGACTCCGCAGCACAAGGCGAGCAGAGCAAGCCGGAGAGTTCAGCACAGGAGGGCCAAACTGCCGAGCAATAGGTCCAAACTGCTGAACATCGAATCCGACCTTCCAGCAATTTTCGGCGGAGCTATACACAGACGCCTGGCTGCGCTCTCGGTGGACATTAGGGAGGGAGGGAGAGCAAGCTGGTGTATTGTAATTCTTTAGTCCATAATAATTGGCTTTTTTTTGGGTTATTGACGTGGATGTTGCCACTCTGAGGTTTTATTGTTGCAACACCTGAGGAAAATTGTATGATAGGGTATATCGCAGCAGTTACAGGATTTCCCCCCAACACCCGCATTGTTACATTTGTTACAGATGTGAATAGGTGGATGAGGTAGCAAAACTCCATGGATTTTTACCATACTGTGCAAGTGCTGGATGCATGTCAACTTTTTTCTTGCATCTATTATTACAAGCTGTAACCACACAAGATATTTACTGTACATTATTTGGTGCAAGCATGCATCCAGTGCATATTGAGTGAATTGGGGTTGAACATGGCTTGAGGATTTTTGTAAGATCTGGAATACATGGTGACCTTTTCGCCTTGATTGGTCGACATATATGGTTGTAGGCCTATTTGTTTGACAATCATATCGAAAGTTCTACAGCGTGAATGTGTAGCTGATGATATTCTATTTCTCTAACAAAAGCTTATTTATATGATTATTATGTTGAGACCCAGGCGCATGTTATTCTCTTTTGATCAAACCAGGGCATGAGACGCAGTCTTGGAGTCTGTTTGGATATTCAATCTAAAGCCACACATACTATTCTGGTAATCAACAGACTTGCAGAAGTAGTTGTATTCTAGCTATTTCGAAAGGTTTTGAATGAGAAGTTGAAATATATGCATGGTGTTCATGTATCGTGTTATAACTTGCAATTTTCATGATAAAGGTGCATAAATAGATGGGTCATCATTTTTATGTGACCATGATTCTCATGCATGCATGATAATAAATTGATTTTTTTCCAGAGTACGTAAATTACGTACCATAGCTTTATATAAGAAAGGAAAAATGTACAAGATAAAAGTGCATCACAGCCATAGCTTGGCTGAAGGCAAAGTAATAAGACTCCAAATCCAAATACAGGACCTACTCCTCACAAAAGATCACTCATTCCTCTCCCTCCTGCCAAAGCCCACATTCTGAGCTCTTCAAAGATACTCATCACGCCGCACTAACCGTGCCTGATGCATTGCGAAACACATAATAAAACACTACTTCCTCTGTAAACAAATATAAAAACGTTTAGATCACTAATTTAGTGATATAAACGCTCTTATATTTCTTTACGGAGAGAGTATTTGTTTTCAACACACGGTACGAATAGAGCCATATTTTTACAAGGTTTGACTTGGGATGAATCTAAGATGCACCGTTTTTTTCTTGAAAAAGCCCACCATGTATTAATTAATTTAAAACATTCGTACAATCATTCATTACAAATTTTGCCATGCAGAGCAGAACATAATTAAGGTGCACCATATTTTGGCACAGAGGAAGTTTTAGTTTTATTCTTGTTCTAGGTAAAGCAAATGTGTGCGTAGAGTTGTATCGGTGGCCGATAGAACTTATTTATCGAAGAAGGCTACAAATGATCCCCTATACTTGTGGGTTATCACACCGTCGTAGTCGTCCATTCCGTCGCCACCGCCGCTGGAGGGACCTGTGCCGTCGCCGTCATTGTCGTTCTCGTTCCTCCAACGGCGGAAGGGCGTCGTAGGGCCGCTACAGCCTTGTCCGGCGACTGCCTGCCGCTTGCGAAGGAGCCTCTCCACCTCCTGTTACGTGGTGCGAAGGGCCGCCTTGGCCACTATCGACACCGCCGACGGAGCCCTTGCAGCGGCCTTGCCCTGCCGGCATTGGCGGAGCAGTCGCTAAGCGACCACTCGTCGCCACTCATCAATCTTGGTGAGCTCGCTGTCAAGGTGGCGCCTGGCAGCCGTCTTTGCGATTGGGATGTATCTATCACGCGCCCAGGAGGCGGCGAGGTACGGGTCATTGCGGATCCATTCCGGCGCCACACCGCTCTTGGCAAACGTGGAGCGGCGACCGACATTACGCCGGTTGTACCGCGCCTACTGCCTCGCAACGTGGTCCTCCTCGGATATGAGGATCCTCGAGCCCGAGGCACCGCCGTAACCACCTGCTCCGAGGTAGTGGAGGATGCAGCCATGCTCCTTCGTCATTGTGGGTGGTAGCTTCTCCTTTATCGGGTCGTTGCATGATCTAGGTCGACAGAATGCGGCGCGGCAAGTGGCGCGGGTGTTCGATGGAAAGCGCGAGTGGGATTTTTGTCTGATCCAGGGCAGTCAGAAGCAGACGTGGCAGCGGTCCAGATGCCCGCACCGTACCCCCCCCCCCCTCACTTTGTCTCTGATTTGCGGGAAAAAGTGCGTCCGAACCACCGAGTGGACCGAGGTAGAACTGCGCTGGATGACAAAACACGTTCGGACCGCATAGTCCGAATGTATGTTAACGCTTTGAGGGACGGTGTTGGAGATGACCTCAGGGAACTTACCCTTGTCTGCTCTGCCTCAAGGTGTCTTCGGAATTAATGCATATGGTGCTCTTAGTAGGGACAATCAACGGGGGAAGTTGTCGCAGTTTGTCGGGAAAAATTATATGGGATCATTTTCCGTTACTCTCAATGGGAGGCACATGTGCTTGCTCTCCATCTATTATCGTCTTGAGTTCTTGTTGCATCTGATTACAAGTCGGTCATTTAAGATATTGAAGCGAATATAGGAGGAGCCCATGCTGCGGTGATCAAAGAAGTTAAGAGCACTACAGCTGGGCGCCTCATACCTGTCTTAAACGCCCGGCCCAAAAATCCGACCCACCCAGACGCTCCATACCGGCCTCAAACGTTCGGACTGACCGACACTCCTCATATCCAGCCCAAATTTAGAAGGATATGGGGCAGCCCGGGTGAAACCCAACGGCTCGATGGGCGACTCCTTTGGGGGTGTGAACGCCATGTGGCGCCTCTCCGGCTCACCATCCGAGGGTTAAAGTCTAGCTATTTAAGCCGGACGGCAACCCTCGGCCCTAGCCACATCCGCTTCCTCTTCGCGCCATCTGCCCGAGCCAAAATGCACTCCTTCCCTCTGTGCCTCCCTCTCTGCTCGCCCTTCGAGCTCACCATGGCCCGACAGAGGGTGACCACGTACGCGATTCTGATGCCAGAGTGACGCCTCCAGCTCTCAAGGAGATCCGGGCTAGGCGTGCCACACCTGGATCGCAGTCGGCCTGCCTCCGAACTCGCCGGAGCAGGAGGAGGAGGAGGAGGAGGAAGAGAAGGAATAGAAGGGGAGCCACAACCAGAGGAGGAGCCGCAGCCGGAGGCGGAGCAGCAACCGCCCATGAAGGGGGCAGATCCATAAGAAGAGGACACAGAGAAGCCGGAGTTTGTTGCGACCTTCGTCACAGAGGACGCCATGGTGAAGTTCGAGGTCGCTCAAGCGCCAGAGATGGCAGAGCAAATCACCATCCTGGAGTCCAATCAGGATAAGGCCTATATGGAGGCCAACGGACGCTACATTCGGCAAGAACATGCGAAGATCAAAGAGCATTTGGCCGAACTAGAAGCAAAGGGCGAGGCGGAGACCGACGCGGAGGCAAAGCCGGAGGAGCCAGAGTTATGGCTGCCGCGCATGTACCCGGAGCCCAGCACGGAGATCATGGACATCTCCGATGAGAATGATAGTGTAGTGTAGGTTTTAGTTGATCTACGTAGCACGTAGGTTTTCCTTTTTCATGCTTTGTATGGATTTAAGGTTTGAAAATATGAGGCATTCGAATGCAAACAAGGAAATTTGAGGGTTGCTCGGTCACTGCCCGCGGACGCTCCTGAGCACGTCTGCGGGCGTTTGCGCGGACGGTTCTGGTGTCCACGACTGTAGATGCTCTAATAGTAGAAGAAGAGATTTTCAAGATTGTTGTTTTATTCATGAATCAAGATGTAGAAATTATGAAGCTGACAGTTTAGCCAAAAAAATTATCTCTAGATCTTAGTAGAGACGTGTGCACTACTAGGAAAAGGGCTATAGATGGAAATGACACTAATGGCGCACCGGAAAGATGGTGCGCCATTAGTGTCTAAACTACTAATGGTGCACCATGCCTTGGGTGCGCCATTAGTACTAAATTTTTTTTTTAACTAGTGCGCCTGTCCAAACATACTAATGGCGCATCCTGCCCGAAACGCCATTAGTAGTTGTAATTACTAATGACGCACCAGTGCGGGTGCGCCATTAGTACCAATTTTTTAAACTAGTGCGCTTGTCCAAACATACTAATGGCGCACCCACACCCCGATGCGCCATTAGTAGTTTTAACTACTAATGGCGCACCAGTGTGGGTGCGCCATTAGTATAGAAACTTTTTTTTGAACTAGTGCGCTTGTTCAACATACTAATGGCGCATCCTTCCCGAGTGCGCCATTAGTAGTTAGAATTACTAATGACGCACTGGGTGTGGGTGCGCCATTAGTACCAAATTTTTTAAACTAGTGCGCTGTTCAAACATACTAATGGCGCACCCACACTCTGATGCGCCATTAGTAGTTGTAACTACTAATGGCGCACTGTGGGTGCGCCATTAGTATAGAAACTTTTTGAACTGTCCAAACATACTAATGGCGCATCCTGCTTGGTGCGCCATTAGTAGTGGTAACAACTAATGGCGCACCATGCAAGAGGTGCGCCATTAGTAAGTGGGCAGCAACAAGATATTTGGGACAGCCTCTCCTACCCACACACTCACTTTCTCCCCACTTCATTCTCTCCACCTCCTCCTTGTCTCGGGTGCCTCCTCTTTTTCACCTCATTTCCACCATAGATTCATTCAAATTAAGTGGTTAAATTACCTTGTTTTAATAGGTAAGTAAGGGGAAGCTATATTTAGGTTGTTCTCCTTACAACAATGTGCACATGCACTTTTTACGGCCTAGCTAGATCTATGTATGTTAGGAAGTGTTGCATATGTTTGTGGTGTTTGCATATGTGTTTGTGTTTGGAGGTGTACGGTATTTGAAATGCGATATTTGCCAATATTTTGCAGCAATGGTGATTCATTTCCGGTTCGGCGAGAATTTTGGCAATAATCATCCGTTTTGGTACTATTTGTAGGGAAAGTCATGCCAAATTTTTTCTTGGTTCTAAAATATCGTTTTGCTCTACCTCAGACGACCATGGTCCGCACGATGACTGAAGGCATCGTGAATAGATTTTGAGGTCCTTGAAGGCCGAGATGCTTCAAAAGAACGAGACGGAGATAAGATGTCCGTGTCGAAGATGCAAGTGAAGAGCCTTATTGCGGACCCGGATTCCGGCAGGTGCGGGACCACCTGCTGTTGCGTGGTTTCATGGATGGCTATCGGTGGCAAGGTGATGAAGATGACTACGAAGTCGTCCATGCGGGCCGGGCAAGAAATGAGGAAGGGCAGCAAGACAACCACCGCGGCTCGGGCGGGCGAGAAGACGAAGAATCCCGAGCGATGATCACGACCGTGATCTTTGTACAGTCATCATGTAGAATATGCAGGACATGATGATGAGGAAGATGCCGAGCAGGCGACGGGCATGATCATGAAGATGATGATGCCGGCGGAGCGACGACGCTGGACCATCGATGGGCTGGGTGCAGGACCCTCATATTCAAGAGCTGCTTCTCAAGCGACGGATAACGCAAGAGCTGCCGCCGAGAGAAAGCCAAGATGGATCAACTTGAGTTAGACGCGGTTACTCCATTGTATGAAGGATGCAGGCCCGAGGATACCCGCTTTGAAAGTAACGCTCATGGCCACGGAGATGAAGGTAAAACACAAAATGACCGGCGCATGCTTCGACGAGAACATGTCATTACAGCACGAACGTCTTCCCAAAGGGAACAAGTGCCCGACCAGATTTGAGGAGGCGAAGAAAATCCTGTGTACACTGGATTTACCTCAAGTGAAATACCATGTGTGCATGAACAATTGCATCATATATCGTGACGAGCACGCTGAGTCTACCATATGTCCTGTGTGCGGCGTCACTCGATACAAGAAGAGGAAGAAAGCTCCTCGAAAAGTGGTGTGGTACTTTCCGATCACTCCTCGTCTGCAGCGCTATTTCGCGGACCCTAAGGTAGCAAAGCTCCTGCGTTGGCACGCGGATAGGGAGGAGAAGAAGCGGGAAGATGACGCAAATGATCCGGAGATAGATAAAAAAGACAAGATCTTTGAGTCACCCTAAGGATGCGAGCGGTGGCAAGCGTTGAACTTCAAGACTCGGAATTTGGGAACGATCCAAGGAACATCGTCTTTGGGCGCGAGCACCGATGGAGTCAATCCGTTTGGCAGCGAGAAGCACACATAGCACCTGGCTGTGTTTGTGTGGATGTACAACCTTCCCCCTGGTTGTGCATGAAGAGGAAGTACATTCACATGAGTATGCTAATTGAAGGACCCGAAACAACCAGGAACGACATCAATCTGTATCTAGGGCTGCCGAAAGAGGAGCTTGACACGCTGTGGAAAACGCCACCAATACGTGGGACGCTGCAGAAAGAATATTTCCCTATGAGAGCCGCCGCTCACGACGGTGCACGACTATCTCGATTCACGGATATGTCGCGGGGCAGTAGTCCACAGATTTTCTGGATGCGTAAGGTGCATGGATGACACAACGTATCGCCAGCTAGATAGAGATCCGGGTCTTGAAAACCGTGTTCATGGGACATCGAAGGTGGCTTCGCGACGATGACCCGTGGAGGAAACGCAAGGATCTGTTCGATGGTGAAACCGAACCCAGAAAACGCCCGTGTCACGAGGCGGCGAGGAAATAGACAAGCTGTTGGAAAATTGGAAAGACTGCCCACCGCCGGAAAGAAGCAAAAGGCGCCAGAGCCGGAAAGAAGCGAAAGGCGCCAGAGCAGCTGCTGAAGGTATGGAAAACGAGGTCTGCATTTTTACGGGACTTGCCGTCTTGGAAGATCCACCGTGTGCCTCACAGCCTTGATGTCATGCATATCACGAAGAACGTGTGCGAGTCTGCTTGGTACCCTGCTCAACATGCCGAGAGGACCAAAGATGGGCCGAAAGCAAGGCGGACTTGAAATCAATGGGCATCGAGGCGGAGCTTCACGCTATATATGATGATGATGATGATGATGATGATGATGATGATGATGATGATGATGAGGCGAAGCGGGACACGAGAAAGTCGTCGCCAAAGGCAAAAAGGCCAAGAAGACCGGAAATGACTACCCTCCCGTGCTTCACTCTAAGTCGAGGAGGAGATCGAGCAGTTTTCACCTGCCTCCTAGGAGTAAAACTTCCTTCTGATTCTGTGGGGAAGATAAGCAGATACCTAGACCCAGTAAGCGAAGTTCAGCGGGATGAAGTCTCACGACCGTCACGCGTCGATGACGCAGATACTTCGATTGCAATCCGTGGGATCATGGACGCGCACGTCCGCGTGAACGCTATTTGGCCTATGCAACTTCTTCGACGTCATCTCTCGGAAGTCGATTGGCGTGAGGCAACCGAGAAGGCTACGAGGAAGAGATCGTGGTGATACTATGCGAGCTTGAGATGTACTTCCGCCCGCATTCTTCGACGTTATGGTGCATCTCGCTGGTCCATATAGTGGAGGATATCATCCAACTCGGGCGACGTTCCTGCACGGCATGATGCCGTTCGAAAGGATGAATGGTGTCATCAAAGGATACGTTCGCAACATGTCACGCCCGAAGGAAGCATAGCGGGGGCTTTACATTTGAAGAGTGCATCTCCTACTGCATCGAATTATCTAGGCATCGAGAACCCGTTGGTCTGCCCGTCAACAGGCACCTCGGCAGGCTCGCTGGATGGGGTCACCGTGAGGGTCGCCGCGAAATGCATGTCGACTTCGAGGGTCGACTCGCCGACTTTGAAAGGGCAAACCTAGTCACGCTACAACACATAGACATGGTCGATCCTTGGGTGGTAGAGCACAAAACCTTTATTAAAAAGACGTACAATGACCGAGGCCAACAGAGGACGGACGGAGATACACTCAAATGGCGCACCACCTGGTGCGCCATTAGTAAAAATTACTAATGGCGTGCTGTCAATGGCGCACCTCTGATGCGCCATTAATGGCCATATTAGGTGCGCCATTAGTAGTGGTATTTCTAGTAGTGGTGGTTCGGTGTTGCACATGATATTATAACCATTCCTCCCAACTTAATTGAATAAATAAGATGAGGTTTCTAGAAAAACATTATATTAGTTAATGAAATTTTATGGTCCGTACATAGGGACCATCCATTATGTACTCGTAGAAAGAAATCCATTTTTTTATTTAAACTTTTTTCCAAGCGGAGTCCGGCAAGGTGTGAAAATGCTGCACTCTAGTATATCTAGTGTCAGACTAGACTGTCTAGCTTCCTGAAAATAAGAATATATAGATGGAATCTGATGTCCGCGGTTGTAGATGCTCTAATGATAGAAGAAAAGATTTTCAAGATTGTTATTTTATTCATGAGTCAAGATGTAGAAATTATGAAGCTGACAGTTTGGCCAAATTTTCTTTATCTATTGATTTTAGTACACACGTGTGGTGGTTTGGAGTTTCACACGATATTGTAACCATTCCTCCGAACTTTGTTGAATAAACAAGACGAGTTTCTAGAAAAACCATCATATTAGTTAATGAAATTTAAGGGTACACAGAGACCATCCATTATGTGCTCGTAGAAAGAAATTCAAGTTTTTATCGGATTTATTTCTTTTCTCCAACGGAGTCCAGCAAGGTGCGGAAAAGCTTCACTCGTTCTGCTAGCTCTCACGGACTAGAGTATCTAGCTTCCTCAAAATAAGAATATATAGCTGGGATCTGATATCCGCGGTTGTAGATGCTCTAATGATAGAAGAAGGAATTTTTAAGATTGTTATTTTATTCATAAGTCAAGATGTAGAAATTATGAAGCTGATAGTTTGGCCAAATTTTCCAAAAATTCATCTCTGCAACCGAGATCATCTGCACCCGCGCTAACAAAAAAATTCAAAACAAATACTAAAAAACTTCAAAGAATTCCATTTTTATTGTGCAGTAGAAAATTTAATGCGTGAGGCCTGCTCCAATTTTCAAATCATTTGAACATCTGAGGAGCTCTCAGCAAAAAAGACAAATTGAGGGTTTGTAAAAATGTTTACTGTTCATGTACTGTTTTGGCTTGATTTGTCTTTTTTGCTGAGAGCTACTCAGATATCCAAGTGACTTAAAATTTGGAGCGGGCCTCACGCATCAAATTGTCTACCGCACAAAAAATGGATTTTTTTAATCTTTTACGAAATTTTCTAACCGGGTGCAGCTGAGCCTGGGCACCGAAACGCCCTACTACAATTTTTTTTTATTATCTCTTGATTTTAGTACACATGTGTGGTTTGGTGTTTCACACGATATTGTAACCATTGCTCCGAACTTTGTTGAATAAATAAGACGAGGTTTCTAGAAAAAACATATATTAGTTAATGAAATTTTTCGGGTACACAAAGACCATCCATTATGTACTCGTAGAAAGAAATCCAATTTTGTTGGATTTAATTTTTTCCCCAACGGAGCCCGACAAGGTGCGAAGATGCTGCACTCGTTCTACTAGCTCTAACGGACTAAAATATCTAGCTTCCATCCACAGAATAAGAATATATAGCCGGACCAAAATTCAGTTAGTGGACGGCAGACGTGTATAGTACTAGAAAGTTAGGCATCTCCAGCTGGCGGCTCACCCTTGTGTGAAAGTGCAGCGCCACACCACGTCCGTTAAGGGAAAAAAAAATCTTATACATGATCTTTTTCAGTTGAGTACGGCCCAGTACGGCCCGGTCGCAATGGATATTTTTCTTTCCGGCCGTTAACCTAACCGATTGTTGCTATCGCTTGGCATGGGAATCGCCCAGCCCTCCTTCCTCGGCGTCCTTGCCAGACCAAAAGAAGGGCGGAGCATCGCCTCCGTTTGCACCCACGTAAGTACGCACGTCCACCGGCGAACTTGCATGGGATCCCTCCCCTCCTCTTCAAATACGCGCCGCCCGGGACGAGGGGAATCAAGCCAAGTACCTGCGCCACGCTAGCTAGCTGCCTCCTCTCCCCTCTCTCGTCTCTCCTCTCCTGCCTGCAGGTGCAGGAAGAAAAGAAAAGTAGGCGCAGCCGTCGCATGTCTTCGGAGAAGCAGTCCACTGGCGCGAGCCGGCCAGGCTGCGCGCTGTGCGGCGCGGGGGCGGACGTGCACTGGTATGCCGACGCGGCATTCTCCTGTGCGACGTGCCATGCCCAGGCGCACTGCACCAGCTCCCTCGCGTCCCACCACCGCCTCACGCGCGTCCAGCCCGAGCCCAACCACGTACGCGCGGAGGTTTCGGCCAGGGCGATGGGCCTGGACCCCTGGGTAGCGCGCCTACGTGCCGCCGCAGCCGGCAGCACACGTGTGCCGCCGCCCAACGACGTCCGCATGGAGGTTACAGCCAGGGCGATGGGCCTCGACCCCTGGGCTGCGCGCCTACGTGCCGCCGCAGCCGGCAGCACACGTGTGCCGCCGCCCAACGACGTCCGCATGGAGGTTACAGCCAGGGCGATGGGCCTCGACCCCTGGGCTGCGCGCCTACGTGCCGCCGCAGCCGGCCGCACGTGTGTCCCGCCGCCCAACGACGTCCGCGGCAGCTGCGAGGCCATGCTCTTGCTGTTGGCCAGGCGGGTAGGCCTGGACGTGGGGGCTGCGCGCCTGCGTGCCGCCGCAGCCTCCTGCAGGCTCCGGGTCGAGTTCGCCGCCGCGCCGCGCATGCCACTGCGCGTCGCGATGGCTGTCGCGCTGTGGAGGGAGGTGGCGGATCACGGCGTCATCCACCAGCCCGACCGCGCGCTGCAGCGCCTGGCAACCTGGGCACACGTGCCGACGAGTTACCTTGTGGCGGTGGCGACGGCGATCGGGGGAGTGCGCCAAGTAAGGACGGCCGCAGTGGACGTTGAGGAGGACTCGGTCGACTGCACGATCGGGGGAGCGCGCGAGTAAGGACGGTCGCACTGGATGTTGAGGAGGACTCGGTCGACCGCGCGATCGTGAGCCCAGCAACAAGAGAAAATTGACGTATTGCTATGAATAAAGGCAAGTTTCGACATCCACCAAGTTTCGTCATCACCAGAACGCCGGCACAAGCTCCAGAGTAAATGTAATATTTCCCGTCCATGCATTTAGTTGACTTGCTCAATCACCCTAAGGGAACTTTTAATAAAATTATATTGTAATCTTACATATCATTTTGTATTAAGCCCAAATCTAGGTGGCAAATGTTTCCATGAACTACTTTTAACAAGGTCCAATTGGTTATGAGCATTGATGCTTCCTCGCGTACGATATTAGCGGGCAACAATGAGAGTAGTTGATTTATGATCCACATCAGCTAGTCCCAACATGAATAAGAATTATGTGCTTCCGACATGAGCATCCTTGCAAGACGGTTGTTTGCAGGTTTTCTAGTTTTATTTCGACATCCTAATGATGCACTATTTGGCCGTGGTTAATGTGAGACATCGTGGTCTGAGAGACAAAAGAGAAGGGAATTAATGATGGAAATATTAGCACCTTTTTCTAGTAATCTAATCCACGAGTAGATAAGGCAATCACAGTATGCAACTCATACCGATACCTAAGGATGTGAGCACGTACAATACATATAACCCAAACATCTATGAACAAAACATATATGGTTAGCACAACGGTTGCTAGATTTTTCTGTCAATAGATGCTAATACAATCCTAACCATCCCCATTAGCACAGTGCAACACCATGATTTTTTGGCGTGGGGGTGAGAAAAGAAGGGTATCTTCACTGTAAAATCGGCATACCGTATGTTGATCACTAGAAAGATCCATTGAGAGGCGTCGCTCGAGAGTACTGGTGATTCATTGGATCCCATCATAGAGCAAAAGTCTTGGACTTAACTATGGCATGTTGATGTTCCATCGAAGGTACGAGTTTTCCTATGGAGTTTAGCTCAACAGTCCATCCCTAGTGCTGATCTAATAAACCATATAAATATGTCTACTTCAAGTAAATGTCAGATATGTGGAGCGGAGCATTCATAGTTTCAATCCTTGATTCAATGCACACACGCCCGATGCGTTTGGTCTCTATGTGAAGACGATATGTGGTGCATCACATACAGAACACTGCTGAACCTTTGGTGCGGAACTAGCTTTTCTCTATGTTTGAATCTCTAAACCATATTGAAGTGAGTAGGTTGGTTGTCACCATGTCCATGTGGGCTATTTTTCATGCCCAAATGAAATTAATCCACGAAGGGGAGCACCAGAGCCAAGCTAGTATGCACGGTTTTTGTCAACTGTTCCATTGACGAGTTGCAAGTTTTGAAGAAGCCGGTTGAGAGATCGCCCTTGCCATCGTCAGGCGTTGTACCACGATGGTTACCACCTGCAGCTGGAACCTCAAAAGTTAATGTTGATGGTGCAGCTTTCATGGGTGGCACAAGAGGATCATTCAGTGCAGTAGCTCGTAACATCGAGGCTGGAGCCTATCTAGGAATCTTCTGCTATGATTGAAGAACTGAACAACCCTGAAATTTTGGAAACTTTGGCCTGTCGAGAGGGGCTGACTCTTGCAGCAGACTTGAACTTGTCACATACTTCCTCCCTCCTAAAATAATTGATTCAACTTTGTACTAACTTTAGGACGAAAGGAGTATAAAGCAAGCATTAGATTGCAAAGTTCTTGTCGCTGATTTGGCAAAGGGATCTTCAGGGGGAACGACTACAATAGAATCTGAGCTTGCTGTGCAACAATAGAGAAATTGTTCCTGGGCCATCGGATGAGAGATCGACCGCACAGATTCTGATTGAGCGATCTTTGCGCAAAATATGCAGCAAGGTCCGACGCTCCAAGCAAATTTGCTTTCGATGCCCTCCCTATCCAATCCCAAATCCCCTACACACCGGTGGCGGCAGGACCGAAAAATCCTCGGCGGCGGCGGAGGCGGAGGCCCGGATCCTCAGCCAAGCTGGGCGAGTACGCCCAGCAAATGTACTGATCCATATCTTCTCCGATGCATGGCTCCTAACCGGTTCGTCGCGGGCGCTGCAGTTTGACGCAGATTAGATCGGATTCCTCCCCCCTTCCCCCCACTCAGGGCTCCCGGATCAGCTCGCGGCCGTGCTCTCAGCTCCTTTACCCGCATGCGATCCAGCACCAGCTAGGCGGTGGTGGAATTATCGCCTCCTTCACGACCGGCCGCTTCTAGGTGCTGTGAACAGGCCATCACGGTGGCTCGTTCTTCAGGTAAATATATATTAGCTACTCCCTCTGTCCCATAATAAAAGAGCGTTTTTGACACTCTAGTCTCAGTCGACTGAGACTTAGCAAGACTGTTAGTATAACTATTAATAGCAAATATGCCTGTGCGTTGCAACGGAGAAAATTAATGCAATGCTATGAGAAAAAGACGTTTCTCCAACTAAAGAACACTCAACAGCGAGGCACAAGCTCCAAAAGTCAATGCAATATCTACTGTTTATGGGTTTAGTTGATTTATTATTACTCAATCACTCTAAGGGAGGTTTTAGTAAAATTATATTGTGATTTTACATATCACTAGCACAAATGCCCGTGCGTTGCAACGTGGTATAGCAAGTTTACATGACACCCTAAAAAGCATCGACAACTATCGTCAGCATAAATATACAGATCCTCCGCTATCCAACCTCGACTGGCCAAACCTGGAGAGGTAGATAGTTTAACATGCGCTACACTATATATTCTGTCAGAAGTATAGCACAACAAACATCATAAGTGATCTAAGTTTTCACATGCACAAGTGCAAAAGGTTGTAAAATTATATCCTTTAACCATACAAAAATTTCAAGGATGTAAAATTTAGAAGCTGCGACAGATTGACACTCACCTACTGTTTTCAGCAAAAAGAAGTTCTACAAGATATGCATAGGAACCTTCCATGTGGATAGGGCACCTTGATCATGGAACAAAATACGTTCAACCATGACTGGATGATATAGTAGTGCTGACATACTATAGGCATTTTTAAGTTAATGCAACCAATTTACAAGCCCGGCCCGTAAATCAAGTCCTTGTATTTCTACCATCAAGCCTTGTGTGCAATAATATGAGCGCATGCAACTCCTTCATCTATCGGTATTATACAATAAGCGTAGCATAACCCGTGGTTGCAACAATATGAGCCACGCAACTATTTCTTCATTTATCACAAACGAGATACAAGCCTGGCACATAATGATCAGGTCTTCAAATACTAAAAATAAGTAATGTTTTTTAAATTAAAGGATTGAATTTTACATTCTAGTGAATGAAGCAGGACTGACTATGGCGAATGAAAGAAATTAAGCTCATAAAAATTGTATGTATAAAATAATATATGCGGATCATCCTCTTCCCTGCGAGAAAAAACACTGACATAGATTGTTGAAGCTCTGTTCTCAGTACATGCATGGGATGCAGTAAACACCAGAGAAAATAGCACAGACCGGACGTGAAAATAGAATCACTTTATAAAATGATACCAAAGGAATCAACATTGTTATAATCTGATATAAATAATTTGAAGTTTGGAAAATGTAATTTCTCTGAATATATGCAATGTAATTTTGTTCAAATAACAATGTGCAGGCAGGAAATAGAAATACACTGCTTTCAAAAGTCTATATATACTATGATGAGTGACTTGCGTGCAATTCTTCATAGGAAGGATAGGTAAAAATCACATAATCAGCATAGAAGACACAGTTGAGGCGCCCGCTGGAAACCTGTCGTTTTAGTGTTTTAACGATGGTGCGGCGTCCTAACTGCGAACAGCAGCAAGTCCCCACAAGCAGTGGCCGGCGTCCTCGATCGCTGGATGAAGCGGCTCACGTGCCGCCGCAGGCGACAAGAGGCTGCTCGGATCCACAGACGACAGATGTGGTGGCGACTGCCTGTACAACGGAGCCAGCGGCAGCGCCGGCATGCATCGGTGCCTTGGGTCATCATGTACGCAGTGCCTCTATGCATCGATCCATCCGCGAGGAAGCCCATCCAGCTGCTTAAAGCATCTCCAGCAGGTGGCCCCCCGAGGACGCATAAAAATCGCTTCCTGAGGACGAGCCGGCGATACAATCAACGCTGGGGCAGTTGGGCATCCATCCGTTGCTCCGGGCGCCGATATTGGCCCATTTTTCGGTGAATAAGGGCCCATATAGGCGAGAATAGGTCCATATTCGGCGTGCTTCGTCGTGGCTCGGCGTTCAATTATCAACACCATTTTTTTATCACATAGTTCATCACAGAAAATCAAATACTTCAAATAGTGCAACAATAAATCGTTCAATACAAATTATATAGTTCAACAAATAAAAACTCATCACACGTCGCGCCCGGCTTCGCCCTTGAGCCTCCATAGGTGATCCACTAGATCCTGCTGCAGTTGTTGATGCACCTGTGGGTCTCGGATCTCCTGACGCATACTGAGGTAGGCAGTCCAGGTTGCCGGTAGCTGGTGATCAACTTCGGCTAGAGGACCCTGCCTGTAGTATGGTTCAGTATCAAACACTGGCTCTTCTTGCTCGCTCTCGATGATCATGTTGTGCAAGATGACACAGCAAGTCATGATCTCCCACATTTGATCTTTCGACCAGGTCTGAGCAGGGTACCGGACAACAGCAAATCGAGAATGGAGCACACCAAATGCTCGCTCGACATCCTTCCTGTAAGCCTCCTACACCTTGGCAAAGTGGGACTTCTTGCCTCCTGGCACAGCGTTTGAGATAGTCTTCACAAATGTAGACCATCTCGGATAGATGCCATCAGCTAGGTAGTACCCCTTGTTATAATGCCGCCCATTGACCTCGATGTTCACCGGAGGAGAATGACCTTCAACAAGCTTGGCAAAGACAGGGGAGCACTGCAGCACGTTGATGTCATTGTGAGTTCCTGGCATACCAAAGAAGGAGTGCCAAATCCAGAGGTCTGTGTGGCCACCGCCTCAAGTACCACAATCGCAACCGCCTTTGGCGCCTTTGTACATCCCCTGCTAAGCAAATGGGCAGTTCTTCCATTTCCAATGCATGCAGTCGATGCTTCCAAGCATCCCAGGAAATCCTCTTGCTGCATTCTGTGCTAGGATCCGAGCAGTGTCTTCCCATTGGGTGTTCTCAAGTATTGCGGTCCAAACACTGCCACCACTGTCCGACAGAACTTGTAGAAACACTCAATGCTGGTGGACTCGGCCATGCGCCCATAGTCGTCGAGTGAATCACCGGGAGCTCCGTATGCAAGCATCCTCATCGCTATCGTGCACTTCTGAATCAAGTGAATCCAAGTTTGCCGGTGCAATCCATCTTGCACTTGAAGTAGCTGTCGAACTCCCGGATGAAATTCACAATCCTGAGGAAGAGCTTTCGGCTCATCCGATAACGACGCCGAAATATTTTGTCGCCGTGAAGTGGAGCATTGGCGAAGTAGTCGGAGTAGAGCATGCAGTAGCCTTCGAGATGATGCCGGTTCTTTGCTTTCACCCGCCCCGGCGCCGAGCCACCTCGCCGCGGCTTTTCATTGCTCGCCAGCAGCTGGGCGAGGGCGGCGAGCACCATGAGATGCTCTTCTTCCTGGACGTCGGCCTCGGCTTCCTCCTCCAACAGCGTGGCGAGCGCTTCCTCGTCATCCGAGTCCATCACCGACGCAGGCAAATCGCCGAACACCTTGCGCCCGGTGGGCGTGTACCCGCCGCCAAACTGCTCCTCCGCGGCCGGAAACGTTCAGCTGCTGGTGAAGGGGCTGCCTCGGCGAACCTCTGCTATTTTTTCGGCGGGGATTGGCTATCTAGCGGTGAAGGGCAGCGGGCGGCGCCGGGATACAGCT
Organism: Aegilops bicornis; assembly: GCA_021605145.1. Classification (NCBI taxonomy): domain Eukaryota; kingdom Viridiplantae; phylum Streptophyta; class Magnoliopsida; order Poales; family Poaceae; genus Aegilops; species Aegilops bicornis. The sequence goes on from CM038673.1 coordinate 632,805,846, forward strand.
AGTGGCGGCCGAGGGCGCGGGGGGTGGGAGGCGAGTCGGGGAAGAAAAACTTGACTTTTCACCTGACGGTGTGGGCCAGCCGCGCTTTTCCCTTGCGCCGGAGCCCCCGATCGCCCCCAGTGCGCCGGGTTCGGCCTGCGACCGCCGGGCCCAAAAACGGGCCGAACCGGCGCTTTTCGGCGTCCTGGGGGCGCGACTAGGGCGTTTTTTTACGCCGGCGCCGAAAAAGTGGCCTGGGGGGCCTGTTGAGGGCGCGGCTGGAGATGCTCTTAGGTAGCTAATAAACGTTGCGCTTCAATCAATTAGTTGAAACCAATCCAGCTGCTTAGTTAGCTTGGGTCATCACTCATCACTCATCACGAAGGCCTCGATCGATCCGTTGTCCGCAAGGAAATTGCATCCTGATCTCGTGCGCGATCTTCCAAAGCGCCCATATATATACCTCCCAGTTTCCCTGCGTGCGCCGGTCGATCATGTATCCTTCTAGCCAAACAGAAATCAAACGAAGCACCGGTTGATCGGCGAGGCAGTAGCTCGTGGATGATTTAAAGCAGAGAGAATATGAGAGATTGTATCGGGAGGCAAGTAGGAAAGGAAGATCGGATCGAAAGTAAAAAAACAACACGACGTAGCAAAGCAACGGAGGACGCCCCTCATAAAAAAAACAGCGAAGGCAGGAGGCAGTCTGCGGGAGCTTGACGGATGTGGTGAGAGCATCTCCAACCGTTGCCCCCCCTAGGGGCTCGAAAAAGCGCTAGTGCCTAGGCGGTGCCTAAGCGCCCTAGGCGCGGCCTAGGCGGTAATATAGTTTTTACTGTGTATTTATGATTATTATATGGTTGTTGATATTAATTTAGGGCATATAAATAAGTTAATTACCGTCCACTACCATTGGAATATAACCCGTTTGGCGTATCAGTGTAGTATGTGGCATGATTTCTTGCTTGGGTAGGCAATTCCTCGCTTGCCCTGCCTAGACCTCCATTTATGCCCTAGGCGAGGCGTTTGGCCATTGCCTAGCGCCTAGGCGTGCCTAAGCGCCTCCTAGGCACTGCCTTTTCCAACAGAGCCTGGGGGTGACCCGGCGATAAAATCGGCTTGAGGCCGAACTGGTTCCCAGCCGCCGGCCCCAGGGTCGCCCCAAAAGGCTTTTTTAATTAAAAAATTAAAAGACATTCGGCTATTATTCGGTAAACGGGCATAAACTTCGGCGACTTAAACAGTTTTTACATAGCGATTTAAAATTTACTAAAAAAACAAAGGCCTAGACTACAGGAAGAAAGCGCTCAGCGCGGCGAAGTCGCCGCCGTCGCCGTTGTCCTCGTCGTCCTTCTCCTACTTGACGTGGTCGCCCCTGCTGGACCCCTGCCCGGGGTCGCCCTGGCGGACGGGTGGTGGCGCGTCGTCATCGCTGTCGTCCTCGAGAACGACGACGCCTCCCTCGTCGCGGCCACGGCGCCGAGCGGCGAACTGCTCCAGGGCGCGACACCAGCGCTCTAGCTCCGTCTGCTCCCAGTCTTCGCGCGCCCATTTCAATGCCGCCTCGTCGGAGAGCCCCGGCTCCGGCTTCACGGCGGCTAGGCCTGGCTCCGTCTTCACGACGGCGTGCCCCGGCTCCGGCTTCGGCTTGACGAAGCGGGGAGGAGCCGAGGAGGAGGCGCACCCGCCCTCATTAATGACGATGCCGGCGCTGCGGGTGTGCCGGCCGAGCGCGTCTCCGCTGGCTCGGCCTTGGCGCTGAACAGCGCCGGCAACCCGGAGGAGGAGGAGCGGGAGGAGGAGGAAGAAGAGGACGCTGTCCTCCTCGGCATCCATTGGCCGCTGCTCCGGGCCGGGGCGGCAGGGTACGTCAAGGGCGGGTCGTTGCCGCCCTCGAGGTACCCGAGAACGACGTGAAGCGAGCGGCCGGGGGCGCCCCACCATATGTTGAAAATATGCCCTAGAGGCAATAATAAAATGGTTATTATTGTATTTCCTTGTTCATGATAATTGTCTATTGTTCATGCTATAATTGTATTAACTGGAAACCGCAATACATGTGTGAATACATAGACCACAACATGTCCCTAGTGAGCCTCTAGTTGATTAGCTCGTTGATCAATAGATGGTTATGGTTTCCTGACCATGGACATTAGATGTCATTGATAATGGGATCACATCATTAGGAGAACGATGTGATGGACAAGACCCAATCCTAAGCATAACACAAGATCGTGTAGTTCGTTTGCTAGAAGCTTTTCTAATGTCAAGTATCATTTCCTTAGACCATGAGATTATGCAACTCCCGGATATCGTAGGAATGCTTTGGGTGTACCAAACGTCACAACGTAACTGGGTGGCTATAAAGGTGCACTACAAGTATCTCCGAAAGTGTCTGTTGGGTTGGCACGAATCGAGGCTGGGATTTGTCACTCCGTATGACGTAGAGGTATCTCTGGGCCCACTCGGTAATGCATCATCATAATGAGCTCAATGTGACTAAGTAGTTAGTCGCGGGATCATGCATTACGAAACGAGTAAAGTGACTTGCCGGTAACGAGATTGACCGAGGTATTGGGATACCGACGATCGAATATCGGGCAAGTAACGTACCGATTGACAAAGGGAATTGTATACAGGATTGATTGAATCCCCGACATCGTGGTTCATCCGATGAGATCATCGTGGAACATGTGGGAGCCAACATGGGTATCCAGATCCCGCTGTTGGTTATTGGCCAGAGAGCTGTCTCGGTCATGTCTGCATGAATCCCGAACCCGTCACACTTAAGGTTCGGTGACGCTAGAGTTGTTATGGGAATTAGTGTGCAGTTACCGAATATTGTTCGGAGTCCAGGATGAGATCCCGGACGTCAAGAGGAGTTCCAGAATGGTCCGGAGGTAAAGATTTATATATGGGAAGTCCTATTTTGGCCACGGAAAAATGTTCGGGATTTTTCGGTATTGTACCGGAAAGGTTCTAGAAGGTTCCGGAGTGGGGCCCACCTGCATGGGGGGACCCACATGAACTTGGATAGTGGGGTCAAGGCCCCACACCCCTGGTAAAGGCACACCAAGATCCCCCTTAGAAGGAATAAGATCATATCCCGAAGGGATAAGATCTAGATCCCTAAAAAAGGGGGATAACAATCGGTGGGGAAGGGAAATGATGGGATTTCTTATCCCCACCTTTGCCAATGCCCCAATGGACTTGGAGGGCAAGAAACCAGCCCCCTCCACCCCTATATATAGTGGGGAGGCGCATGGGAGCCGCAGCCCTTCCGCTGGCGCAGCCCTCTCCCTCCCCAACACCTCCTCCGTAGTAGTAGTATTTGGCGAAGCCCTGCCGGAGAACTGCAAGCTCCACCACCATGCCGTCGTGCTGCCATAGCTCTCCTTCAACTTCTCCTCTCCCCTTGCTGGATCAAGAAGGAGGAGACGTCCCCGGGCTGTACGTGTGTTGAACGCGGAGGCGCCGTTGTTCGGTGCTTAGATCGGAATCAACCGTGATCTGAATCGCTGCGAGTACGACTCCTTCATCCGCGTTCTTGTAACTCTTCCGCATCGCGATCTTCAAGGTATGAAGATGCACTCCCCTCTCTCTCGTTGCTAGTCTCTCCATAGATTGATCTTGGTGATGCGTAGAATTTTTTTAATTTCTGCAACGATCCCCAACAGTGGCATCATGAGCTTGGTCTATGCGTAGATTCTATGCACGAGTGGAACACAAAGTTGTTGTGGGCGATGATTTGTTCAATTTGCTTACCGTTACTAGTCTTATCTTGATTTTGCGGCATCGTGGGATGAAGCGGCCCGGACCGACCTTACACGCACGCTTACGTGAGACAGGTTCCACCGACTGACATGCACTTGTTGCATAAGGTGGCTAGCGGGTGCCAGTCTCTCCCACTTTAGTCCGATCAGATTCGATGAAAAGGGTCCTTATGAAGGGTAAATAGCAATTGGCATATCACCGTTGTGGCTTTTGTGTAGGTAAGAAATGTTCTTGCTAGAAACCCATAGCAACCACGTAAAACATGCAACAACAATTAGAGGACGTCTAACTTGTTTTGCAGGGTATGCTATGTGATGTGATATGGCCAAAAGGATGTGATGAATTATATATATGTGATGTATGAGATTGATCATGTTCTTGTAATAGGAATCACGACTTGCATGTCGATGAGTATGACAATCGGCAGGAGCCATAGGAGTTGTCTTAATTTATTGTATGACCTGCGTGTCATTGAAAACGCCATGTAATTACTTTATTTTATTGCTAACCATTAGCCATAGTAGTAGAAGTAATAGTTGGCGAGACAACTTCATGAAGACACGATGATGGAGATCATGATGATGGAGATCATGGTGTCATGCCGGTGACCAAGGTGATCATGTCGCGCCTCAAAGATGAAGATCAAAGGCGCAAGATGATATTGGCCATATCATGTCACTCTATGATTTGCATGTGATGTTTGTTATGTTTACATCTTATTTGCTTAGAACGACGGTAGCATAAAGAAGATGATCCCTCATAAAATTTCAAGAAAGTGTTCCCCCTAACTATGCACCGTTGCGAAAGTTCGTTGTTTTGAAGCACCACGTGATGATCGGGTTTGATAGATTCTAACGTTCGCATACAACGGGTGTAAGCCAGATTTACACATGGAAAACACTTAGGTTGACTTGACGAGCCTAGCATGTACAGACATGGCCTCGGAACACAAGAGACCGAAATGTCGAACATGAGTCATATAGTGGATACGATCAACATGAATATGTTCACCAATGATGACTAGTCCGTCTCACGTGATGATCGGACACGACCTAGTTGACTCGGATCATGTATCACTTAGATGACTAGAGGGATGTCTATCTGAGTGAGAGTTCATTAAATAATTTTATTAGATGAACTTAATTATCATGAACATAGTCAAAAGGTCTTTGCAAATTATGTCGTAGCTCACGCTTTGGTTCTACTGTTTTAGATATGTTCCTAGAGAAAATTTAGTTGAGAGTTGACAGTAGCAATTATGCGGACTGGGTCCGTAAACTGAGGATTGTCCTCATTGCTGCGCAGAAAGATTATGTCCTTAATGCACCACTCAGTGTGCTGAACCTCGAGCGTCGGTTGTGGATGTTGCGAACATCTGACATACACGTTTTGATGACTACATGATAGTTCAGTGCGTAATGCTAAATGGTTTAGAATTGAGGCATCAAAGACGTTTTTGAAACATCGCAGAACATATGAGATGTTCCAATGGCTGAAATTGGGATTTCAGGCTAGTGCCCACGTCAAGAGGTATGAGACCTGTGACAAGTTTCTTAAGCCTGCAAACTAAGGAGAAAAGCTCAATCGTTGAGCATGTGCTCAGATTGTATGAGTACTACAATCGCTTGAATCGAGTGGGAATTAATCTTCTAGATGAGATAGTGATGGTTCCCAAAAGTCACTGCCACCAAGCTACTAGAGCTTCGTGATGAACTATAACATATCAGGGATAGATATGATGATCCTTGAGCTATTCGCGACACCGCAAAAGTAGAAATCAAATAGGAGCATCAATTGTTGATGGTTAGTAAAACCACTAGTTTCAAGAAGGGCAAGGGCAAGAAAGGGATACTTCATGAAACGGCAAATCGATTGCTTTGCTCTAGTGAAGAAACCCAAGGTTGAACCCAAACCCGAGACTATGTGCTTCTGAAATAAGGGGAACGGTCACTGAAGCAGAACTACCCTAGATACTTGGTAGATGAGAAGGCTGGCAAGGCCGACAGAAGTATATTGGATATACATTATAATGTGTACTTTACTACTAATCGTAGTAGCACCTGGGTATTAAAATACCGGTTCGGTTGCTAAGTGTTAGTAACTCGAAATAAAAAGCTACGGAATGAACAGAGACTAGCTGAAGGTGAGATGACGATATGTGTTGGAAGTGTTTCCAAGGTTGATGTGATCAAGCATCGCATGCTCCCTCTACCATCGAGATTGGTGTTAAACCTAAATAATTGTTATTTGGTGTTTGTGTTGAGCATAGACATGATTGGATTATGTTTATCGCAATACGGTTATTCATTTAAGGAGAATAATACCTTCAATGGTCTTGCACCTAAAATGAATGGTTTATTGAATCTTGATCGTAGTGATACACATGTTCATGCCAAAAGATATAAGATAGTAATGATAGTACCACATACTTGTGGCACTGCCATTTGAGTCATATTGGTATAAAACGCATGAAGAAGCTCCATGTTGATGGATCTTTGGACTCACTCGTTTTTGAAAAGTTTGAGACATGCGAACCATGTCTATTGGTTTGTACACATGAAGAAACTCCATGCAGATGGATCGTTTGGACTCACTTGATTTTGAATCACTTGAGACATGCAAATCATACCACATGGGCAAGATGACTGAAAGGCCTCGTTTTCAGTGAGATGAAACAAGAGAGCAACTTGTTGGAAGCAATACATTTGATGTGTGCAATCCAATGAGTGCTGAGGCACACAGTGAATATCATTATGTTCTTACTTCACAAATGATTTGAGTAGATTCTAAGTATATTTACTTGATGAAACACAAGTCTGAATTATCGAAAGGTTCAAGTAATTTCAGAGTGAAGTTGAAGATCGTCGTGACAAGAGGATAAAATGTCTATGATATGATCATAGAGATGAATATCTGAGTTACGTGTTTGGTACACAATTAAGACATTGTGGAAATTGTTTCACAACTAATGCCGCCTGGAACACCATAGTTTGATGGTGTGTCCGAACATCATAGCTGCACCCTATTGGATGTGGTGCATACCATGATGTCTCTTATCGAATTACCACTATCGTTTATGGGTTAGGCATTAGAGACAACCGCATTCACTTTAAATAGGGCACCATGTAATTCCGTTGAGATGACACCGTATGAACTATGGTTTAGAGAAACCTAAGCTGTCATTTCTTAAAAGTTTGGGGCTGCAACGCTTATGTGAAAAAGGTTTAGCCTGATAAGCTCAAACCCAAAGCGGATAAATGCATCTTCATAGGACACCCAAAACAGTTGGGTATACCTCCTATTTCAGATCCGGAAGCAAATTGTTTCTAGAAACGTGTCCTTTCTTGAGGAAAAGTTTCTCTCGAAAGAATTGGGTGGGAGGATGGTGGAGACTTGATGAGGTTATTGAACCGTCACTTCAACCAGTGTGTAGCAGGGCACAGGAAGTTGTTCCTGTAGCGCCTACACCAATTGAAGTGGAAGCTGATGATAGTGATCATGAAACTTCGGATCAAGTCACTACCAAACCTCTTAGGTCGACAAGGATGCGTACTATTTGAGAGTGGTACGTAATCCTGTCTTGGAGGTCATGTTGCTAGACAACAATGAACCTACGAGCTATGGAGAAGCGATGGTGGGCCCGGATTCCGACAAATGGCTCGAGGCCATAAAATCCGAGAGGATCCATGTGTGAAAACAAAGTATAGACTTTGGAAGAACTACTTGATGGTTGTAAGGCTATTAGGTACAGATGGATATTAAAAGGAAGACGGACAATGATGGTAAGTATCACCATTAAGGAAGCTCGACTTGTCGTTAAGATGTTTTCCGACAAGTTCAAGGAGTTGACTACGGTGAGACTTTCTCACTCGTAGCAATGCTAAGAGTCTGTTGGAATTGTATTAGCGATTCTTGCATTATTTATGAAATCTTGCAGATAGGATGTCAAAACATTGTTTCCTCGACAATTTTCTTGAGGAAAGATTGTATGTGATACAACCAGAAGGTTTTTGTCAATCCTAAAAGATGCTAACAAGTATGCAAAGCTCCAGCAATCCTTCTAAGGACTGGAGTAAGCATCTTGGAATTGGAATATACGCTTTGATAAAATGATCAAAGATTTTGGGTTTGTACAAAGTTTATGAGAAACTTGTATTTCCAAACAAGTGAGTGGGAGCACTATAGAATTTCTGATGAGTATATGTTGTTGACATATGCTTGATCAGAAATGATGTAGAATTTCTGGAAAGCATATAGAGTTATTTGAAAAAGGGTTTTTCAATGGAAAACCTGGATTAAGCTACTTTAACATTGAGCATCAAGATCTATAAGGATAGATAAAAAACGCTTAATAGTACTTTCAAATGAATACATATCGTGACAAGATTTTGAAGGAGTTCAAATAGATAAGCAAAGAAGGAGTTCTTGGCTGTGTTATAAGGTGTGAGCATTGAGTAAGACTCAAGATTTGACCACGGCAGAAGAGGGAGAAAGGACAAAGGTCGTCCCCTATGCTTTAGACGTAGGATCTACAGTATGCTATGCTGTGTACCGCACCTGAAGTGTGCCTTGCCATGAGTCAATCAAGGGGTACAAGAGTGATCCAGGAATGGATCACATGACAGCGGTCAACCTTATCCTTAGTAACTAGTGGACTAAGAAATTTTATTGATTATGGAGGTGGTAAAAGAGTTCGTCGTAAAGGGTTACGTCGATGCAAACTTTGACACTAATCCGGATGACTCAGGTAGTAAACCGGATTCGTATAGTAGAGCAGTTATTTGGAATAGCTCCAAGTAGCGCATGGTAGCTGCATCTACAAGATGACATAGAGATTTGTAAAGCACACACGGATTTGAAAGGTTCAGACCCATTGACTAATAACCTCTCTCACAAGCGAGATATGATCAAACCCCATCAGTGTTGGATTCATTACAATCACATAGTGATGTGAACTAGATTATTGACTCTAGTGCAAGTGGGAGACTGTTGCAAATATGCCCTAGAGGCAATAATAAAATGGTTATTATTGTATTTCCTTGTTCATGATAATTTTCTATTGTTCATGCTATAATTGTATTAACTGGAAACCGTAATACATGTGTGAATACATAGACCACAACATGTCCCTAGTGAGCCTCTAGTTGACTAGCTCGTTGATCAATAGATGGTTATGGTTTCCTGACCATGGACATTAGATGTCATTGATAACGGGATCATGTCATTAGGAGAATGATGTGATGGACAAGACCCAATCCTAAGCATAGCACAAGATCGTGTAGTTCGTTTGCTCGAAGCTTTTCTAATGTCAAGTATCATTTCCTTAGACCATGAGATTGTGCAACTCCCGGATACCGTAGGAATGCTTTGGGTGTACCAAACGTCACAATGTAACTGGGTGGCTATAAAGGTGCACTACAGGTATCTCCGAAAGTGTCTGTTGGGTTGGCACGAATCGAGACTGGGATTTGTCACTCCGTATGACGGAGAGGTATCTCTGGGCCCACTCGGTAATGCATCATCATAATGAGCTCAATGTGACTAAGTAGTTAGTCGCGGGATCATGCATTACGAAACGAGTAAAGTGACTTGCCGGTAACGAGATTGAACGAGGTATTGGGATACCGACGATCGAATCTCGGGCAAGTAACGTACCGATTGACAAAGGGAATTGTATACATGATTGATTGAATCCCCGACATCGTGGTTCATCCGATGAGATCATCATGGAACATGTGGGAGCCAACATGGGTATCCAGATCACGCTGTTGGTTATTGGCCAGAGAGCTGTCTCGGTCATGTCTGCATGAATCCCGAACCCGTAGGGTCTACACACTTAAGGTTCGGTGACGCTAGAGTTGTTATGGGAATTAGTGTGCAGTTACCGAATGTTGTTCGGAGTCTCGGATGAGATCCCGGACGTCACGAGGAGTTCCGGAATGGTCCGGAGGTAAAGATTTATATATGGGAAGTCCTATTTTGGCCACCGGAAAATGTTCGGGATTTTTCGGTATTGTACCAGGAAGGTTCTAGAAGGTTCTGGAGTGGGGCCCACCTGCATGGGGGGACCCACATGAACGTGGGTAGTGGGGGCAAGGCCCCACACCCCTGGTCAAGGCGCACCAAGATCCCCCCTTAGAAGGAATAAGATCATATCCCGAAGGGATAAGATCAAGATCCCTAAAAAGGGAGATAACAATCGGTGTGGAAGGGAAATGAATGGATTTCCTTCCCCCCACCTTTGCCAACGCCCCAATGGACTTGGAGGGCAAGAAACCAGCCCCCTCCATCCCTATATATAGTGGGGAGGCGCATGGGAGCCGCATCCCTTCCGCTGGCGCAGCCCTCTCCCTCCCTAACACCTCCTCCTCCTCCGTAGTGCTTGGCCGTAGAACTGCAAGCTCCACCACCACGCCGTTGTGCTGCCGAAGCTCTCCCTCAACTTCTCCTCTCCCCTTGCTGGATCAAGAAGGAGGAGACGTCCCCGGGCTGTACGTGTGTTGAACGCGGAGGCGCCGTTGTTCGGCGCTTAGATCGGAATCAACCGCGATCTGAATCGCTGCGAGTACGACTCCTTCATCCGCGTTCTTGTAACGCTTCCGCATCGCGATCTTCAAGGGTATGAAGATGCACTCCCCTCTCTCTCATTGCTAGTCTCTTCATAGATTGATCTTGGTGATGCGTAGAAATTTTTTAATTTCTGCAACGATCCCCAACACCATAGGCGTCGCCCCTTGCTGTTCTTGGTGCCCCGCACCACCGTCGCCCCATTGGTGGAGGCCAGCCGCTACGTCTGCCGGTGATGGAAGTACGCCGACCATGCCTCGTGGCTGTCGGCGGCGTACTGCGGGAGGGCGCGCTGCTCCTCCGTCAGTGACGCCCGCACGCGGTCTACCTCGTCGGCGAAGTAGTCGGCGCGCGCGTTGATGTCGGGCACCGGGGGAATGGGGACGCCACCGGCGCTGAGCGTCCCCCCGCACAGCCCTGTGCGCTTGTCGAGAGGCGCCGGGATGTTGGCCTCAAAGAGCAAGTACGCCTCCCACTCGTGCAGCGAGCGGCGGCTGAAGCCGTTGGCCGCCGCCCCATCGCCGAGGAATCGCTTGCACATCTTCGCGGCTGGGCTTGGAAAGAGAGGGGAGGAACGTCGGCGGCGGCTGCGCACGGGGAGAGAGAGGTAGAGCATGGTGGGGTGTGGCCAGAGGCGAGGGGGAGGCGTTGTTTTTATAGCGGCCGGGTGCCGTGTGTACTCGTGGCGGGAAGGAGGGCGTCGCCGCGCCGCCCGTGAGGAATCAATGATGGCTGACCGGCGGCAGCCTTGGCATTGATTCCCCGCGGGAAACCGAGGCGTTGTGAGGACGACGAGGCGAGTGTCGCTGACTCGGCGGGCCCACAGTTAGTTCATGCCAAAATCGCTTGCCCCGGTGCCCCCGGGCGCCCCCAGCGCGTTGGGTTCAGCCTGGGTCTGCCAGCGCCAGTTTTGGCCCAAACCGGCAAAAAACGGGCTCCTGAGGGCGCGACTGGGCCGATTTTTGGGCGTCGGCATGAACAAATCGCTCGGGGGAGGGGGGGGGGCGTGTTGGGGGCGTGGCTGGAGATGCTCTAAGGGCTGCGGCGGGTGGCGGCCCTGCCGATGACGGTGGATATGGAGCAAGCTGTCATCCGTTGTGGTAGGGGGAGGGAGGCTCTACAAGTCGATGGCCTAAATATGGTTTGCAGTGGAAGTCAAGCGTTTTCCTTAATTAAATCATTGGCTGAGATCTATTATGTACTCTTACCTGTTTGTGAATTTTCGTAACAAAGAACCATATGACACATGTGGTAAGCAATCTAACCAATTCGAAAAGAGTTCTCGTAAAAAGGTGAACACGCTCGTCGGGTGCAACGCAACTGGACACAGGATGAATGAAGAATAAATAAAAACGGTGTGCGAACCAACCTGTGGTTGGATGGTTAGAGGGACTGTGGTATCCCAGCCCACCAGGTTTCAAGTCCTGGTGCTCGCATTTATTCCTGAATTTATTTCAGGATTCCGGCGATGCGTATTCAGTGGGAGGAGACGTTCCCGTCGATCACGCGGTGCCTACAGTGCCTTTGTAAATTTCAAGATGATATGCCGGCTCAGTCTTTCGGAGGTGCTCATAGGGGGTAGTGCATGTGTGCGTTCATAGGGGTGAGTGTATACGCGTGTATATGAGCGCCATAATATTATCAAGTAACTTTGTAGCATCTCCTAACGTTATTTCCATAAAGGTGCCTCCCGCGGCCGAATCTAAGAGATTTCTAGAAGCAAAGTTCAAACCGGCATAATTTTTTTGTATGATCATCCATAAGTTCAAACCATGAGTAGGGCAATTGCGAAGCATCAATTTCATTCTTTCCCAAGATTGGGCAACATGCTCATGATCAAGTTGTTTAAAATTCATAATATCGTTCCTAAGAGTGATGATCTTAGCAGGAGGAAAATACTTAGAGATAAAAGCATCTTTGCACTTGTTCCAAGAATCAATACTATTCTTAGGCAAAGACGAAAACCAAACTTTAGCGCGATCTCTAAGTGAAAACGGAAATAACTTCAGTTTGACAACATTGTTATCCATATATTTCTTCTTTTGCATATCACACAAATCAACAAAGTTGTTTAGATGAGTAGCGGCATCTTCGCTAGGAAGGCCGGCGAATTGATCTTTCATAACAAGATTCAGCAAAGCGGTATTGATTTCACAAGACTCATCATTATTAAGAGGAGCAATCAGAGTACTAAGGAAATCATTATTATTCGTATTAGAGAAGTCACACAATTTGGTATTATCTTGCGCCATGGCAACAAGTAATCCAACACACAAGCAAACAGAAAAACGGCGAGCAAAAAGAGAGAGGAGATTGGGAAAGAGAGGGCGAATAAAACGGCAAGGGTGAAGTGGGGGAGAGGAAAACGAGAGGCAAATGGCAAATAATGTAAATGCGAGGGAGATGGGTTTGTGATGGGTACTTGGTATGTCTTGACTTGAGCGAAGACGTCCTCGGCAACGGCGCCAGAAATCCTTCTTGCTACGTCTTGAGCTTGCGTTGATTTTCCTCGAAGAGGAGAGGGTGTGATGCAGCAAAGTGTAGCGTAAGTATTTCCCTCAGTTTTGAGAACCAAGGTATCGATCCAGTAGGAGGCTCCTCAAAAGTCCCACGCACCTACACAAACAAACTGAGAACTCGCAACCAATGCAATAAAGGGGTTGTCAATCCCTTCACGGCCACTTGCGAAAGTGAGATCTAATAAAGATAGTATGATAAGATAAATATATTTTTGGTATTTTATAATATAGATGCAAAAAGTAAAGATGCAAATAAAAGTAGATTGGAAGTAAATATGATAAGAGATAGACCCGGGGGCCATAGGTTTCACTAGTGGTTTCTCTCAAGATAGCATAAGTATTACGGTGGGTGAACAAATTACTGTCGAGCAATTGATAGAAAAGCGCATAGTTATGAGATTATCTAGGCATGATCATGTATATAGGCATCACGTCCATAACAAGTAGACCGACTCACTGCATCTACTACTATTACTCCACATCGACCGCTATCCAGCATGCATCTAGAGTATTAAGTTCATAAGAACAGGAGTAGCATTAAGCAAGATGACATGATGTAGAGGGATAAACTCATGCAATATGATATAAACCCCATCTTGTTATCCTCGATGGCAACAATACAATACGTGCCTTGCAACCCTTTACATCCTTTGGGTAAGGACACCGCAAGATTGAACCCAAAGCTAAGCACTTCTCCCATGGCAAGAAAGATCAATCTAGTAGGCCAAACCAAACTGATAATTTGAAGAGCCTTGCAAAGATAACTTAATCATACATAAAAGAATTCAGAGAAGATCCAAATATTATTCATAGATAAACTTGATCATAAACCCACAATTCATCGGATCTCGACAAACACACCGCAAAAAGAGATTACATCGAATAGATCTCCACAAGAGAGGGGGAGAACATTGTATTGAGATCCAAAAAGAGAGAAGAAGCCATCTAGCTAATATCTATGGACCCGTAGGTCTGTGGTAAACTGCTCACAACTCATCAGAGGGGCAAGGATGTTGATGTAGAGGCCCTCCGTGCTTGATTCCCCCTCCGACAGAGTGCCGATGAAGGCTCCAAGATGGGATCTCGCGGATACAGAAGGTTACGGTGGTGGAAATTGTGTTTCGTGGTGCCCCCGGATGTTTTCGGGTGCGAGGTATATATAGGAAGAAGAAGTACGTCGGTGGCAGCCCGAGGGGCCCATGAGTCGTGGGCGCCCTATAGGGGGCCCTCCTATCTCGTGGAGGCTCCGGTTGCTTCTTGACTTGCACTCCAAGTTCTTCGGATCACGCTCAAGCGAGAAAATCACGTCCCCGAAGGTTTCATTCTGTTTGGACTCCGTTTGATATTCCTTTTCTTCGAAATACTGAAATAGGCAAAAAACAGCAATATGGGCTGGGCCTCCGGTTAATAGGTTAGTCCCAAAAATGATATAAAAGTGGAAAATAAAGCCCAATAAAGCCTAAAACAGTAGATAAAGTAGCATGGAGCAATCAAAAATTATATATACGTTGGAGACGTATCAATATCTTTTATGGTCATGCACCCTTGAAGAGTGGTCTATTTTTATTAAATCTCGATAGTAGTGATACACATATTCATAATGTTGAAGCCAAAAGATACAGAGTTGATAATGATAGTGCAACTTATTTGTGGCACTGCCGTTTGGGTCATATTGGTGTAAAGCGCATGAAGAAACTCCATCTTGATGGACTTACGGAATCACTTGATTATGAATCACTTGGTACTTGTGAACCGTGCCTCATGGGCAAGATGACTAAAACGCCGTTCTCCGTAACTATGGAGCGTGCAACTGATTTGTTGGAAATCATACATCTTGATGTATGTGGTCCAATGAATATTGAGGCTCGTGGCGGGTATCGTTATTTTCTCACCTTCACAGATGATTTGAGCAGATATGGGTATATCTACTTGATGAAACACAAGTCTGAAACATTTGAAAAGTTCAAAGAATTTCAGAGTGAAGTGGAAAATCATCGTAACAAGAAAATAAAATTTCTACGATCTGATCGTGGAGGAGAATATTTGAGTTACGAGTTGTGTTTACACTTGAAGCAAAGCGGAATAGTTTCGCAACTCACGCCACCCGGTACACCACGACGAAATTGTGTGTCCGAACGTCGTAATCGTACTTTACTAGATATGGTGCGATCTATGATGTTTCTTAATGATTTACCGCTATCGTTTTGGGGTTATGCTTTAGAGACGGCCGCATTCACATTAAATAGGGCACCATCAAAATCCGTTGAGACGACGCCTTATGAACTGTGGTTTGGCAAGAAACCATAGTTGTCATTTTTGAAAGTTTGGGGCTGCGATGCTTATGTGAAGGAACTTCAACCAGATAAGCTCGAACCCAAATCGAAGAAATGTGTCTTCATAGGATACCCAAAAGAGACTATTGGGTACACCTTCTATCACAGATCTGAGGGCAAGATTTTTGTTGCTAAATTCGGATCCTTTCTAGAGAAGGAGTTTCTCTCGAAAGAAGTGAGTGGGAGGAAAGTAGAACTTGATGATGTAATCTGTACTGCTCCCTTATTGGAAAGTAGTTCATCACAAGAACCGGTTCCTGTGACAACTACACCAATCAGTGAGGAAGATAATGATAATGATCATGAAACTTCAGATCAAGTTACTACCGAACCTCGTAGGTCAACCAGAGTAAGATCCGCACCAGAGTGGTACGGTAATCCTATTCTGGAAGTCATGTTACTTGACCATGGCGAACCTACGAACTATGAGGAAGCGATGATGAGCCTAGATTCCGCAAAATGGTTTGAGGCCATGAAATCTGAGATGGGATCCATGTATGAGAACAAAGTATGGACTTTGGTTGACTTGCCCGATGATCGGCAAGCCATCGAGAATAAATGGATCTTCAAGAAGAAGACTAACGCTGATGGTAATGTAACTGTCTACAAAGCTCGACTTGTTGCGAAAGGTTTTCGACAATTTCAAGGGGTTGACTACGATGAGACTTTCTCACCCGTAGTGATGCTTAAGTCTGTCCGAATCATGTTAGCAATTGCTGCATTTTATGATTATGAAATATGGCAAATGGATGTCAAAACTGCATTCCTGAATGGATTTCTGGAAGAAGAGTTGTATATGATGCAACCGAAAGGTTTTGTCGATCCAAAAGGTGCTAACAAAGTGTACAAGCTCCAACGATCCATTTATGGACTGGTGCAAGCCTCTCGGAGTTGGAATAAACGATTTGATAGTGTGATCAAAGCATATGGTTTTATCTGAGACTTTTGGAGAAGCCTGTATTTACAAGAAAGTGACTGGGAGCTCTGTAGCATTTCTGATATTATATGTAGATGACATATTGTTAATTGGAAATGATATAGAATTTCTGGATAGCATAAAGGGATACTTGAATAAAAGTTTTTCGATGAAAGATCTCGGTAAAGCTGCTTACATATTGGGCATCAAGATCTATAGAAATAGATCAAGACGCTTAATTGGACTTTCACAAAGCACATACCTTGATAAAGTTTTGAAAAAGTTTAAAATGGATCAGGCAAAGAAAGGGTTCTTGACTGTATTACAAGGTGTGAAGTTGAGTCAGACTCAATGCCCGGCCACAACAGAAGATAGAGAGAAAATGAAAGATGTTCCCTATGCTTCAGCCATAGGCTCTATCATGTATGCAATGTTGTGTACCAGACCTGATGTATGCTTAGCAATAAGTTTAGCAGGGAGGTGCCAAAGTAATCCAGGATTGGATCACCACTACTAGGAAAAGGCCTACTAATGGCGCACCGATTTTGCCTACTAATGGCGCACTACCGGTGCGCCATTACTAGCACGCCATTAGTATTTTTTACTAATGGCGCACCACTGATGCGCCATTAGTATCTGGTATACTAATGGCGCACCATGTAGTGCGCCATTAGTATAGCCCACGGTGCGCCATTAGTATGCCTCCCAGGGGGCCATGTATACCAGGTGCTTTGGCATACTAATGGCGCACGATGGCATGATGCACCATTAGTAACTTCAGCATACTAATGGCGCACAAAGGCATGATGCGCCATTAGTAACCCGGCATATTAATGGCGCACTGTTTAGTGATGCGCCATTAGTATCCTTTGGCATACTAATGACGCACTATCATATGATGCGCCATTAGTATGAATATTAGGTTTTTTTTATTTTTTTTGTTTTCTGTTTTTTGCACAGGTTACAAAATGTATAATTGGACAAAATATAGACAACACACATCAACAACAGATTCATCGAATACAATAGAAGATTAGTCTCTGAATACAATTCATCATATTAGTCTCTGAATACAATTCATCATATTAGTCTCCGAATTGAAAAGACCGAACAAAGATAGAACATTATATTACAAGTCTCGAGACCGCGAGTAGCGAGTTTGTCTTCACATTACAAGTCGATATCGATCATCTAAACTACCATCACATAGAAGAGAGCTGCGGTCAACACGATGAGCATCATCACGATGAAACTTCGTCTTCATCCGGTTCCTCCAACGCTCCTCCCTCTCCCGCTAGATAGCGGGCGTATCTAGATTCGGCCTCGGCCCTAGTGGTGTACCCTTTGTAATCATTACCGTTGAATCGGTGAACCTGTCTCCGACACTCCTCCCGGTCGTCGTAGACTCCGGGAACCTTACCCTTGTACCACGACATACGACGGCATCGCTATGCACTAGCCAAACGAAGCGTTAGTACCAATTCACAGACAATACATAAGCAATATATAAGTATGCAGCAGAGCGATCGGAAGAGAAAAGCAAGACATTAATAGCATCGATTACATCTAAGTTGAACGACTCTAAAACCAAAGAGACATACTACAAGTTCATTAAAGTTTAATTACAACATGAGCCAATCGACGTTTGAGAACTAGACACAAGACATCACTGTTTTCGACTCGACTCAAGGGACCGGAGCGTGGATGAAGCCGCCGTCTATCGTGGGAGTCATGAAAGAATGGGCGTTGTCGACTGCATTTGTAGCATTGTGTCGATGTCACTGTTGGACGGTTGATTTCGAGGTAGAACTGGCCCGAGGTACGAAGCGACATCTTGATGGATGATTTCCGCAAACTCCATTTGGATGCGAAAGAATTCTTGTCCGATGTCCGCGTCTGGATTGCCGACACGCCGCATGCCCAATCTTTGAGTTTACTCGATGGCGAAGTTGATGATGGTCTGTACGATCGCGCGCATGTGATGGATGGCGTAGTAGGCACCCTTCGACCGCCCGGCTGATTGCTTGACGTGAGCGTCGTATTGTGGGAGAACACGTGCTTGCCGTGCTTACGAATAGGCCTGGTGAAGGTGCCTCCAGATTGGGCGTAGCACAGGAGAACATCATAAAGAACCTTCTTGACATTTGTGTAGTCTACCTTGATCGACGGTCAATTGAAATACATGGCCATGGAATATTTGGGGCTTAGGAGGATGAGCGTGCAATGTGTGTCCTTTGCAGAAAACACGGAATGTTAAAAGAAAACGGTCGAAATCTAAGAATTCATATGTTACGGGCGGTTGAGGAGGACTTACTCGGGAAAGTAAGGCATGAGGAAGTTATCCTTATATTGGTTTGCGAATGACGCCTTCGAGGTAAGAACTTCGCGACTTGCGGTCCCAGCGCTGCCCAAGATCTTGGCACGCATGTAGAAGGGGTCGACTATCACGATGTCCGGGTCTTGTCGCGAATGATCCACATCTCCATACTCAGCGAAAATAGCCGAGCGAAGGTGTAGTGCAGCGGTTGAAGGTTCAACATAAGCGTGGATGTCATCAAACCGCAGGACGATCGACGCCCGATGGAGTTATCCACAAAGCCCTTGCCCTCGGCACCTTGGCCACGAAAACCGGGTATGCCACATCCTTCTCTACGAGACGCCGCTTCTCCAAAGAAAGAACAACATCATGCAGACTCCGATAGCACCGGTTGCAGCATTGAGCATATTTGTCGGTAGCATCGCCCTACCCGCCACATGCACCCTCCTCGAGATATCCTCGGTGAAGGTGGCCCGTCCACGAGCACGGATCGTACTCGGTGCGGCTGGCCCGCACCCTTGTTAGTCTTTCTTTGCGTGCCTTCTTCTTCTCCTGTAATGGGACCGAGTTACGCTCATCGACCGCCTTCTTGAGTGTGTTGGGGCTGATAATATTTCGCACCTCGCCTATCGAGGCTCGGTGAAGTCGGCAGCTGGAGGCGTCTCCGAGAGCTGAGCAGCGGGGCGGCGCTGTTGCAACTTGGCTTCTCCGCGGTACCAGCTAGATCGCGCACGTCTTTTGTTGGGTTGGGTTCTTGAGAAGGAGGCCCCATGAAGTCGCCACCGTACCCATGATCGGCAAAATCTTGATCGACGTTGGCAAATGTATCGTCGTCGTCGTCGTTACGATCCTATGACATATGCATGTTTGGATCCGATGGCATAGGGATGTCCGGCACCGTTGCGGCGGTCTTGCCATGGGGCCGACTTGGCGACGACACGACTGGCGGTGTTGTCTTTGGGGTGGTGTCCCCCGCCCCCAAACGAATCTGGCTCTTCGGCCAAAGCAGGGGCCAGCTCAGGCAGGCGCTAAGGGTCATCACGTCATCATCGTCGGCCCCGACGGGTCGAATCGGAGGTAACACCTCGTCGCAGCTCGGCAGCACCGAACCAGTTCAACCCTAAACAAGTTGGGTGGCATCTGGGTACCGTGGAACAAGGGTTGCCGGTTGAACGATTTTGCCCTTGGCGACATCGACCAACTCATTGTTCACGAAGTGCGAGGAGAGTGCACGGAATGTCGGCGGCGCCCTGCGAAAACATGTAGGGCGTCGAGGATGCCCGATCAAAAGGCAAGGAGATGAAGTCCTCGGCGAGAGAGGCTTAATTAGTTACCGTGATGATGGCGCCGAGCTCGGCTAATGTCGAGGCACCGCCAACAATGGGCGTCAGATTGACGGAGGGGCCGCTTGCTGCAGAGGTGCCGCCGGCGTACACCGGTGCATTAAGCTCCGTGCGGCGTCGGAGACACCAATGCCGCCTCCGCCGGAGACACCAATGGCCCCGCCATCGCATTCTGCGAAGTTGCTGGCCGTGAAGCTAGGAATCGGGCGGCCTCGTTGGCCGCCCGCAATCCACGCACTCAACCCTGGATCAAGGTAGGCACAATGGCGGTGATCGCCGCTCCGAGTTGTTGTTGCACTTGCTCTTGGACAATCTCCGGAATCCACGCCACCGTGCCTTGAGTTCTTGAACCTCGCGGCGCTGGCTTTCCGAGCTGGTCTTTTCTCCTTCCGCACACCAATGTATAGTATGACCCCATTTTGTGGACAAGCCTTTGCGGCCACCACGACCGGTGACGTCGGCTTCTTGAGCTTATCCTTGTTCTTCATTACATTCAACGCCCTATTTAGAGTGGTGTCCCAAGGGTTGCTCTTAGTCGACCCAGCGCCATCTGCTTTTCGATCGCTGCGGAAGGAATGTGAACCATTTAGAAATTTGGCTTCATTAATTAGAATGCAACCATATGGAGCTAATTACCCGGGGTGGTATTCCTTACGAGAACAACCTCAAGCGCCCTGGTCTTCGGATCCGTGGTAAGCTCCTTTGTTTTCGGGTCCTTCTTGTACCGGCCCCGACAAAGTTCTGGTCCGCTTGTCACCGTATGTACCGAAGAGGGCGGTAGGCCTTGCTCGGCACGCCCGCGTCCTCCTTGTCCCATATAGGCTCCGCCACTCAGAATCGCCGGGACCGAGTGTGTGTTCCCCTAAGTTCAGCTCCGCATTTCTTTCCCCCATCGACTTGATTGGGAGTTTGCGGTGCTCGAGCAATTGATCTTGAAGTCGTTGTAGTCATCTTCGGTGATCGAAGGATTTTTCTCCTTGATCTTCTCATAACTCTCACCTTTCTCGATCATTCTCTTCACATTGCTTTTCCAAGTAGACAGGGCCTTGCTCATCTTCGTGAGGGCAGCATTGTTCACTTTATTCCCTTTGGGGCTTGTGTTTTCAAAAGCAGCGGGGAACTTGTATCGTTCGTGCAGCTTCGTGAAGAGGAGGTTGCAAATTCCCTCGGTCGGGATGCCTCGGGTTCTCGGTGTTGATCGAGGCGGTGCTCCGGAGAATGCACCCGAGCTGAAGCGAGTACCCTTGACTATTCGTTCGGGCGCCGTTGGATTCCCGCCGGAGTCCACTTGATAACTTCCTCCTTGAGGGTGCGGAGCAGTCGGCGCCAGTCCTTCCGTTGCCTCTTACATTGGCTGCCATCGTGCGTGCGCCGCCATCATCGATGGTGGCATCCTCGGCGGCACCATCGGTGGTGGCATCGGTGGGAGTCATCCTCGGCGGTACCATCGGTGGTCTCAGGATCGGTGGGGAAGGCGGCGTCCTCATACAAGTGAGGTTATTCCTCCATCTCTGGGACAGCTCGAGAATGCCTTGCCGCTTGAACCCCGGCCTCATCGTTGTGGGCCATGTTTCTCTCTAAATAGAAACAAAGTTTGGTCAAAAGTTGGTTATTGTCAAGGAACAAGATCATGGTCTCATCATTTAGGGTTTGTCGACACCGAGGCATCCTAAAATCTAAGCTTTTATCATTGAGGGTTTTTCGACGCCGAGGCACCCTAAAAGCCTAAGCTTTCATCATTTCGGTTTTTATCGACACCGAGGCACCCTAAAAGCCATGCATTAGTCACAAGTACGCCGGGGCACTTGATCCTACTTAATTAACTACTAAGATACCCCGTCCCATGCATTAGTCACAAGTACCCCATATGTCCTATTTTTAGCAAAGTCATGCTAAAATTCACGGAAAATTTCAGCATGACCTTTGCTGAAAATAGGACATATGGAAATACCAATTTGCCGAACGGAAGTTAATCGACATTCCAGCAAACTCAAGGGCCTCTCGGGTGGACAAGGCAAAAAGGCCTCCATCACAACATGGAAAAATATATATCAGCAAACTCAAGGGCTTTTGCTTTTGCTTTTCAAAGGCCAAATTGTAGCTAGTACCAGCAAATTAACATCTAGCAGCAATCTTCCTAGTCTAAGCATCATCGACACAGTAACTGTGCAGTTTGGTTCAATTAAAAAAAACACAGTAATCGTACCAGCTACCACATTGTTCACGGACAGCTACCAAACTGTTTACGTATCAAAACAACATGGTAGCTGTAAATGTGGCAAAGAAGCACAATAAATCTGATAAGTTGGTATACTGACTTGGGTTCCATACAAAGTCAATTGCCAATGGGCAAAAAAGTAAGTAGCTAGTTAATTGCCTTATTTTCAGTGTAACAAAAATTATGGAAAGCATGAGGGTTACACTATAATTATAGGAAAATTTACACTATTATTAGGGGAAGTTTTATACTGTAATTACATATAAGAAGCATCTGGGCTACACTGAAAATTGCTGAGCTTACACTAAAATACATCTGCACTGCAGTGCTTGTACACACAAATTCAGTTAGATGATCTAACACTGAAAAAATAAAGGAAACACCCTCTTGAACCAATACAGATATGAAAGCACAAGTTACTAGCATTTGCCTAAAACTACATAACTAGGATATGAAAGCACAAGTTACTAGCATTTTCCTAAAAACTACATAACTAGTGGACCAACTCTGCATGCGTAACAAGAACTATAGATCATGGGTGCTCGGGGAAAGTAGCACAAGCAGACAATGCAAACAACCAATCAACTAGTGAAGCCAATCAAGAACCTAGAGATATAGCTAGCAAACTGAGAAGCACATGCGAGCAAGAGCAGAAGCAGAGCAAAAGAATAAAGCATCAACTTTGTCAAGCGTATGAAATTGCTTAGGTTCAACAGAAAACAAAAATGCCACTGTCAATTTTGAATGCCCTGTTTAATTGACCAAACAAGTGTTTTTATAGGCATAATACAGCAGCACAGCCCCTTAACCCTTGAGATACTAACTTGAAGCAAACTTGAAGCAGTAGATTAACCAAAAATAAGCTTAACCCTTCAGATACTAACCATTTTAATCATATTCATATATTTTAATCAAGTCCAGAGGAGGAATCTCATAAAATTATATTAAAGAGTTGTAAAAGACCCGGAGACTACATTGAGACTCATTTTGTATATCATAGTTTGAAATGGCCAAGGAGGAAATCTGGTGACAAATGTTGAAGAAAATGGCGAAAGAACAGTTTGCTTTGTGCTCACCACGCAGGGGAGGAGGCGACGAGGTCCGGGTGGTGGTGGTGCTCCGGCGACACCTACATTGTACCCATGGGCATTCAACAATTTTGCATAAGAGAGCATGTCTTAGGCTCAACCACTTGTTCAGGTTTATGAAAAAATTTAACCAATTTAAGCATATGAATTGCCACCAAGACATGTTATGTATGTACAGTTAACCAATTTTCTTGTCGGTTCGAGAGCTGGTAGCACCACATTGATGTGTTTATGCCACCTAGAGCAGAACTAGTCGTCCTCACAATGTAACATTTGACTTGGTAAAAGAATCATATTCTTGAGTGAGTGCTGCGTGCAAGCAATCGGACATGGTCCTCTGACTAAAATAAACAGGCAGCAACAACCAGCCATCATGCCTAACTGCCTACCCAATTTCCATTTCAATTTGCACTTGACCAAACCATGTCCATCGTGCCTAACATCCTTACCAAAAGGAGTTGTATTATTCAACTGCAGCCCCTCAAAATGTGGAGTAGCCAATTCAGTCAAATGAGCTCCATCAAGAACACGTACTCTGCGGGAGGACCAAAAGAAAATATTAACTCTCTTGTGATGATAATGTACAGTACGGCAAGGTTATTAGAAAACTTCCTATAACATTTCTAATATTATTATTTCAGAGCACCCTAAATAGTCCAGTTTATAAAGTTTATCGCTAAATAGCTGCCACAAGTTACTTGTAGTTTCACTTTTCTTTGCAAAAGCAGAATTTCAACAAATCAGAAGTTTCTTTTTCCTTCGAACAGATCTTTCAAGAGTAATCAAAACAATAACCACTTTACAATTAAACAGCGAGCATCATGTACAATAATGAAAGCACTGTGTAACACAATGAACCAACTATAGAAAATGCAAGCACACTTTCAGCGCTTATTCTCTTGACATATCACATATAAGTAGTCTAAATCATTGAAAGGACAATAATGATCTGATTGTTCTACAATTTAGTTTGCGATTACTACGAGAATTATTGGGGCACGACCTATTCAAGCTGCTATGGTTATAAGCTTCTTAACACACTGATATGCAAGGACAACTTGATTAGGAAAATTCAACTCCATAAAATTCAACTTGAAAGCACTGCCATGTTGTCGTTGTGCAAGTTGTGCCTGATAGCACAGCAGGAGGACCGAATCGGGGGGAGTGGGTGGAGGAGAAGATCGAAGGAAGGAGAGGGAGGAGATTTTCTCTTTGGCTCCTCGCTGGAGAGGACGAAACAGAGGGGATCGAAGGGTCCGGGGGTCCGAGTAGGTGGGGGGCGAGGCAGCTGGCGAGGAGGATGGGGGTGGGGGCGGTCGGCACGCAGGGAGGGAGGAAGAGCGGGTGGGGTCGGGGTGGGGAGAGAGTGGGCAAGTCCAACCCGCCTGGACGGTGGGGAGGCAGGGAGCCGGACTTGGGGCGGGGCTGGCGGGGAGGAGGCGGAGGGATGTGGAGGGCCTTGGCGGAAGGGGAGGGAGGAGGGAGGGAATGGGGAGGAAGGGTGGAGAGGGAGGAAGGAGGAAGGAGGAGAGGTACACAGGCGGAGTGCGGCCGGTCACCGGAGGCTGGCAGCAGTGGTGTGGACGGGAGAGCGGGCGCCGACGTCGGGGCCTCAGCGGTGGTTGGAGGCAGGCGGCAGGACTGACAGGCGCCCGGCGATGGGCGCAGGGCAAGGCGGCGGGGCGGCCGAGGCGGTGGGGGCCGAGGCGGCAGGGCAGCGACGCCGGGAGAGGAGAGGGAAGGGGATCGAGGCGGGGGCGAGGAGAGGGGATAGGTGTGGGCCGGGAGGAAGTATGGATGGGGGCGGCACAATACTAATGGCGCACCATACCTCGGTGCGCCATAAGTACATCCATACTAATGGCGCACCTCACCACAGTGCGCCATTAGTATTTTTTGATTTCTGCTCGAGCCAACAGGTTATCTCCGACCTAACCTGATCCACATCAAGTTCCCTCTACTAGCTCGATCGTCAGCCAGTTCTCACACCAGAGGTCACAGGTTCGATTCGAGCTCCACAAATTTTTTATGCATTAAAAATGCTGTTTGATACTTACTTGTGTTTAAATATGTTCAAACTTGTTTATATCATAACAGTAATATTTTTATAAGACAGTAATATTTTTTAAAATATCATCAAACGATAATGCCGGTGGAGCGAGGGAGGTCTTGAAGTGGGGGGTCGGTGGCAAGGCGTCGTTTGAGTAGGGAGGAGTGCGGGGGTGTGGCGGTTGAGTAGGGAGGTGCGGGGGTCGGCGGCGGTTGAGTAGGGAATCGAGGTGCAGGCGGTCGGCGGCGGCAGTGGACCGGATCTGGCGAGTGGGATAGTGATCGAGATGGAGGGGATCGAGTGTCCATGAAATTAAAAATATTCATGATAGTTCAAAAAGTGCCCATGAAATACAATCGAGAAATGAAGTCTCTGATTTAAATACAATCGATCTTAGCTAGCTATCTCTTCACAATCTTCTTGCCCTTCTTTTTCGCAAATGGAGTTCTTCTATGGAGCGGACGTCCTTTAGGTAGGGTGGTCCTGCTTCTTCTTGTGGTGTATGCTGCTACTTCATCATCGTCGTCATGTTCGATCCTCGGTCGCCCGTACTTGTCGAAGTCTTGCTCATTGGCTACTCCATCCATTCCGATGATCTTCCTTTTGCCTCTCCTCACGACAACACGGTGGGCTTTGGCGGGTCGGTAATGAAGACGCATTGGTCCACTTGGGAAGCCGGTACCCATGGCTCATTTTTCGGTGATGACGTTTGCGCATGATCTTGGATTTGGCCGGGTATAACCATGGTGGTGAAATACCGGTCTTCTTTATAGCGTTCTTGGCCCATCGACACGGAACATGGGACCTTCTCTCGGCGTAGCTCAGCTCCCAGATCTCCTCGATCCTTCCGTAGTATCTGTCCTTGTCGTTACGGTGTAGGATTCCATCGTTACCCGGAGTTCGATAACCATCGCTCTTCATGTCCTTGGCCTCGGTGTAGAATGTGTAGCCGTTGATATAAATGCGCCTCATAGGTCATCGAGGTTGTGCTCGGCATACTGTGACAAGGCGAATATGAGTTGTTCTTCCGCGGAAGAATCCTCATGTAAAGGGTAATGACGAAGCTTACGCTTGAACCAACGCGTGAAACATGAGTTGTGCTCTTTGAGTATATCTCCGTCCGTCCTCTGTTGGCCTCGGTCATTGTCGTCTTCTTAATAAAGGTTACGTGCTCTACCACCCAAGGATCGACCACGTCTAT
This sequence comes from Aegilops bicornis, assembly GCA_021605145.1. Lineage (NCBI taxonomy): Eukaryota > Viridiplantae > Streptophyta > Magnoliopsida > Poales > Poaceae > Aegilops > Aegilops bicornis. Next base: position 632,832,151 of record CM038673.1, read on the forward strand.
GTGTTGTAGCGCGACTAGGTTTGCTCTTTCAAAGTCGTGAGTCGACCCTCGAAGTCGACATGCATTTCGCGGCGACCCTCACGGTAACCCCACCCAGCGAGCCTGCCGAGGTGCTCGCTGAAGCGAGACCAACGGGGTTCTCGATGCCTAGATAATTCGTGCGATGAGGAGATGCACTCTTGATCGAAAAGCCCCTGGCTATGCTTCCATACGGGCGTGACATGTTGCGACGTATCCTTTGATGACACCATTCATCCTTTCGAGCGGCATCATCTTTGTGCGAACGTCGGCCGAGTTGGATGATATCCTCCACTATATGGACCAGCGGATGCACCATAACATCGAAGAATGCGGGCGGAAGTACATCTCAAGCTCACATAGTATCACCACGATCTCTTCCTCGTAGCCTATACGAGTTGCCTCACGCCAATCGACTTCCGAGATGACGTCGAAGAAGTTGCATAGGCCAAATAGCGTTTCACTGACGTGCGTGTCCATGATCCCACGGATTGCAAGCTGGAAGTATCTGCGTCATCGACCGCGTGGCGATCGTGAGACTTCATCCCGCTGAACTTCGCTTGTTGGGTCTAGGTATCTCCTTATCTTCCCCGCGTAACCGTAAGGAACTTTTACTCCTACGAGGCAGGTGAAAAACTGCTCGATCTCCTCCAGACTTAGAGTGAAGCACGCGGGAGGGTAGTCATTTCCGGTCTTCTTAGCCTTTTGCCTTTGCAACGACTTTACGTGTCTGCTTCGCCTCATCATCATCATCATCATCATCATTAGCGTGAAGCTCCTGCACGATGCCCATTGATTTCAAGTCGCCCTTGCTTTCGGCCCATCTTTGGTCCTCTACGGCATGTTGAGCAGGGTACCAAGCAGACTCTCGCGCCGTTCTTCGTGATATGCATGACATCAAGGCTGTGAGGCACGGTGGATCTTCCAAGACGGCAAGTCCCGGAAAAGCAGACCTCGTTTTCCATACCTTCAAGCGGCTCTGGCGCCTTTCGCTTCTTTCCGGCTCTGGCGCCTTTTGCTTCTTTCCGGCGGTGGGCGGTCTTTCCAATTTTTCAACAGCTTGTCTATTTCCTCGCCGCTCCTCGTACAGGCGTTTTGGGTTCGGTTTCACCATCGAACAGATCCTTGCGTTTCCTCCACGGGTCATCGTCGCGAAGCCACCTTGATGTCCCATGAACACGGTTTTCGAAGACCGGGATCTCTATCTAGCTGGCGATACATTGTGTCATCCATGCACCTTACGCATCGAGAAAATCCGTGGACTACCCGCCTTGCGAGATATCCGTAATCGAGATAGTCGTGGCACCGTCGTGGCGGTCACGGCTCTCATAGGGAAATATTCTTTCTCTGCGGCGTCTCACGTATTGGCTGGCGTTTTCCACAGCGTGTCAAGCTCCTCTTTCAGCAGCCCGGATCTGATTGATGTCGTTCCTGGTTGTTTCGGCCCTTCAATTAGCATACTCATGTGAATGTACTTCCTCTTCATGCACAACCAGGGGAAGGTTGTACATCGATACAAACACAGGCGGTACTATGTGTGCTTCTCTGGCTGCCAAGCGGATTGACTCCATCGGTGCTCGCGCCCGGCCACGATGTTCCTTGGATCGTTCCCAAATTACGAGTCTTGAAGTTCAACGCTTGCCACTTGGCTCGCATCCTTAGGGTGACTCAACATCTTGTCTTTTTATCTATCTCCGGATCATTTGCGTCATCTTCGCTTCTTCTCCTCCCTATCCGGCGTGCCAGCAGGAGCTTTGCTACCTTAGGGTCCACGAAATACCGCTGCGGGGCGAGGTGATCGGAAAGTACCACACCACTTTTCGAGGAGCTTTCTTCCTCTTCTTGTATCGAGTGGCGCCGCACCGGACATATGGTAGACTCGCGTGCTCGTCCCGATAAATGATGCAATTGTTCATGCACACATGGTATTTCACATGCCGTAAATCGAGAGGACACACGATTTTCTTCGCCTCCTCCAAACTGGTGGGGCACTTGTTCCCCTTGGGAAGACGTTCGTGCCAGAATGACATGTTCTCGTCGAAGCATGCGTCGGTCATTTTGTGTTTTACCTTCATCTCGAGCCATGAGCGTTACTTTCGGCGGGTATCCTCGGGCTGAAGGAAATATGCCCTAGAGGCAATAATAAAGTTATTATTTATTTCCTTATATCATGATAAATGTTTATTATTCATGCTAGAATTGTATTAACCGGAAACATAATACATGTGTGAATACATAGACAAGCAGTGTCACTAGTATGCCTCTACTAGACTAGCTTGTTAATCAAAGATGGTTATGTTTCCTAACCATAGACAAAGGAGTTGTCATTTGATTAACAAGGTCACATCATTAGTTGAATGATCTGATTGACATGACCCATTCCATTAGCTTAGCACCCGATCGTTTAGTATGTTGCTATTGCTTTTATCCATGACTTATACATGTTCCTATAACTATGAGAATATGCAACTCCGTTTACGGAGGAACACTTTGGGTACTACCAAGCGTCACAACGTAAGCTGGGTGATTATAAAGGAGTACTACAGGTGTCTCCAAAAGGCAGATGTTGGGTTGGCGTATTTCGAGATTAGGATTTGTCACTCCGATTGTGGGAGAGGTATCTCTGAGCCCTCTCGGTAATACACATCACTAAGCCTTGCAAGCATTACAACTAATGAGTTAGCTGTGAGATGATGTATTACGGAGCGAGTAAAGAGACTTGCGATGCTTGAGATTGAACTAGGTATTGGATAAGCGATCGAATCTCGGGCAAGTAACTATACCGATGACAAAGGGAACAACGATATGTTGTTATGCGGTTTGACCGATAAAGATCTTCGTAGAATATGTAGGAGCCAATATGGGCATCCAGGTCCCGCTATTGGTTATTGACCGAGAATAGTTCTAGGTCATGTCTACATAGTTCTCAAACCCGTAGGGTCCACTTGCAACAAGGTTTCGATGACAATTATATTATGAGTTTATGAGTTTTGATGTACCGAAGGAGTTCGGAGTCCCGGATGAGATCGGGGACATGACGAGGAGTCTCGAAATGGTCGAGACATAAAGATTCATATATTGGATGATATGTTTAGGCCAAGGGGTCAAGCCCATGAGGCTTTAGGTCGATTAAAAAGAGTTTTATGGAGGCCGGGGCCAAGCTGGAGACCTGGCGTCGGCCTGGGCGAGAGGCCGAGGCCCATGGCGTCTGGGCGGCACGCCAAGGATTGTGGCGTTTGGTCCTGGAGTCCGAGTGGGACTCTTACCTTCGGGCAAAACCGACTTTGAGGAGGCTTTTGCTCCAAGTTTCGACCAGGGCTCACCATATAAATAGAGGGCCAGGGCTAGCACCAAAGACACAACAATTGATCCCTTGGATCTCTTAGCCGTGTGTGGTGCCCCCTCCACCATATTCCACCTCGGTCATATCGTCGCGGAGTTTAGGCGAAGCCCTCGCTGATGAGAGCATCATCATCGTCCTGCCTTGCGTCGTCTTGTGGAACTCATCCCGACACTTTCTTTGGATCGGTCAGGGGATCGTCATCGAGCTGAGCGTGTGCTGAACTTCGGAGGTGCCGTCGTTCGGTACTTGGATCGGTCGGATCGTGAAGGCGACGACTACATCAACAGCGTTGTCATAACGCTTCCGCTTACGGTCTATGAGGTGCGTGGACAATACTCTCCTCTCGTTGCTATGCATCACCATGATCTTGCGTGTGCGTAGGAAAATTTTGAAATTACTACGTTCCCCAACAGGGCCTGCATCCTTCATACAATGGAGTAACCGCGTCTAACTCAAGTTGATCCATCTTGGCTTTCTCTCGGGCGGCAGCTCTGGCGTTATCCGTGCTTGCGCGAAGCAGCTCTTGAATATGAGGGTCCTGCACCCAGCCCATCGATGGTCGGCGTCGTCTGCGCTCGCCGGCATCATCATCTTCATGATCATGCCCGTAAATGCTGGGGAACGTAGTAATTTCAAAATTTTCCTACGATCACGCAAGACCATGGTGATGGCATAGCAACGAGAGGGGAGAGTGTTCACGCACGTGAGACCGAAGCGAAGCGCGTTATAACAACGCTGTTGATGTAGTCGACGCCTTCACGATCCGACCGATCCAAGCACGACGGCACCTCCGAAGTTCTCGCACACGCTCAGCTCGATGACGATCCCCGACTCCGATCCAAAGAAAGTGTCGGGATGAGTTCCACGACGACGACGGCAGGACGATGTTGATGCTCCACTGACGAGGGCTTCGCCTAAGCTCGCTGACGATATGATTCTCCGGCAGCAGGCTTCGCCTAAGCTCTCTGACGATATGACGAAGTGGAATATGGTGGAAGGGGCACCGCACGGCTAAGGAAAGATCCGTAGATCAACTTGTGTGTCATGGGGTGCCCCTGCCCGTATATAAAAGGAGCCAAGGGGAGGTGGCCGGCCCAAGGGGAGGCGCGCAAGGAGTCCTACTCCCTCAGGAGTAGGACTCCCCTCAATCCTAGTTGGATTAGGATTCCCGGAGGAAGAGAGAGAGAGGGGGCGGCCCACCTTTCCTAGTCCTAATAGGACTAGGGGAAGGGGGCAGCGACCACCTAGGGCTGCCCTTCTCCTTTCCTCCAAGGCCCACTATGGGCCCATGTAGTTCAGGGGGTTCGGTAACCTCCCGGTACTCCGATAAATTCCGATTTCACTCGGAACCTTTCCGATGTCCAAATGTAGGCTTCCAATATATCAATCTTTATGTCTCGACCATTTCGAGACTCCTTGTCATGTCCGTGATCACATCCGGGACTCGAACAAACTTCGGTGCATCAATACTTATAAACTCATAATGAACTGTCATCGAAACGTTAAGCGTGCGGACCCTACGGGTTCGAGAACTATGTAGACATGACCTAGAACCATTCTCAGTCAATAACCAATAGAGGAACCTGGATGCCCATATTGGTTCCTACATATTCTACGAAGATCTTTATCGGTCAAACCGCATAACGACATCGTTGTTCCCTTTGTCATCGGTATTTTACTAACCCGAGATTCGATCCTCGGTATCCAAAACCTAGTTCAATCTCGTTAACGGTAAGACTCTTTACTCGTTAAGTAATACATCATCTCACAACTAACTCATTAGTTGTAATGCTTGCAAGGCTTAAGTGATGTGTATCACCGAGAAGGCCTAGAGATACCTCTCCGACAATCGGAGTGACAAAACCTAATCTCGAAATACGCCAACCCAACAAGTACCTTTGGAGACACCTGTAGTACTCCTTTATAATCACCCGATTACGTTGTGACGTTTGGTAGCACCAAAGTGTTCCTCCGTAAACGGGAGTTGCATAATCTCATAGTTACAGGAACATGTATGGGTCATGAAGAAAGCATTAACATACTAAGCGATCAAGTGTTAAGCTAACGGAATGGGTCATGTCAATCAGATCATTCTACTAATGATGTGACCTTGTTAATCAAATAACAACTCCTTGTTCATGGTTAGGAAACATAACCATCTTTGATTAACAAGCTAGTCAAGTAGAGGCATACTAGTGACATCTTTGTTTGTCTATATATTCACACATGTATTATGTTTCCGGTTAATACAATTCTAGCATGAATAATAAACATTTATCATGATATAAGGAAATAAATAATAACTTTATTATTGCCTCTAGGGCATATTTCCTTGAGTCTCCCACTTGCACTAGAGTCAATAATCTAGATTACAAAGTAATGATCCTAACACCCATGGAGTCTTGGTGCTGATCATGTTTTGCTCGTGGAAGAGGCTTAGTTAGCAGTGCGCAACATTCAGATCCGTATGTATTTTGCAAATCTCTATGTCTCCCACTTGGACTTGGTCCCGAATGGAATTGAAGCGTCTCTTGATGTGCTTGGTCCTCTTGTGAAATCTGGATTCCTTTGCCAAGGCAATTGCACGATATTGTCACAGAAGATTTTCATCGGTCCCGATGCACTAGGTATAACACCTAGATCGGAAATGAACTCTTTCATCAAGACTCCTTCATTTGCTGCTTCGAAGCAGCTATGTACTCCGCTTCACATGTAGATCCATACGACGCTTTGTTTAGAACTGCACCAACCGACAGCTCCACCGTTTAATAAAAACACGTATCCGGTTTGCGATTTAGAATCGTCCGGATCGGTGTCAAAACTTACATCGGCGTAACCATTTACGACTAGCTCTTTGTCACGTCCATATATGAGAAACATATCCTTAGTCCTTTTCGGTATTTCGGGATGTTCTTGACCGCTGTCCGATGATCCATTCCTGGATTACTTTGGTACCTTCCTGCCAAGCTTATAGCTAAGCATACGTCGGTCTGGTACACAGCATTGCATACATGATAGAGCCTATGGCTGAAGCATAGGGAACATCTTTCATTTTCTCTCTATCTTCTGCTGTGGTCGGGCATTGAGTCTTACTCAATCTTACACCTTGCAACACAGGCAAAAAACCTTTCTTTGCCTGATCCAATTTGAACTTTTTCAAAATTTTATCAAGGTATGTGCTTTGTGAAAGTCCAATTAAGCGTCTTGATCTATCTCTATAGATCTTGATGCCCAATATGTAAGCAGCTTCACCGAGGTCTTTCATTGAAAAACTTTTATTCAAGTATCCTTTTATGCCATCCAGAAATTCTATATCATTTCCAATTAATAATATGTCGTCCACATATAATATCGGAAATGCTTCTGAGCTCCCACTCACTTTCTTGTAAATACGAGCTTCTCCAAAAGTGCATATAAACCCATATGCTTTGATCACACTATCAAAGCGTTTATTCTAACTCCGAGAGGCTTGCACGAGACCATAAATTGATCGTTGGAGCTTGCACACTTTGTTAGCACCTTTTGGATCGACAAAACCTTCTGGTTGCATCATATACAACTCTTCTTCTAGAAATCCATTCAAGAATGCAGTTTTACATCCATTTGCCAAATTTCATAATCATAAAATGCGGCAATTGCTAACATGATTGAGACGGACTTAAGCATCGCTTCTGGTGAGAAAGTCTCATCGTAGTGAACCCCTTGAACTTGTCGAAAACCTTTCGCAACAAGTCGAGCTTTGTGAGACGGTTACATTACCATCGGCGTCGGTCTTCTTCTTAAAGATCCATTTATTTTCAATGGCTTGCCGATCATCGGGCAAGTCAACCAAAGTCCATACTTTGTTCTCATACATGGATCCCATCTCAGATTTCATGGCTTCCAGCCATTTCGCGGAATCCGGGCTCACCATCGCTTCTTCATAGTTTGTAGGTTCGCCATGGTCAAGTAACATGACTTCCAGAATAGGATTACCGTACCACTGCAGTGCGTATTTTATTCTGGTTGACCTCTGAGGTTCGGTAGTAACTTGATGCGAAGCTTCATGATCATCATCATTAGTTTCTTCACTAATTGGTGTAGTTGTCACAGGAACCATTTCTTGTGATGAACTACTTTCCAATAAGGGAGCAGATATAGTTATCTCATCAAGTTCTACTTTCCTCCCACTCACTTCTTTCGAGAGAAACTCTTTCTCTAGAAAGGATCCAAATTTAGCAACGAAAATCTTGCCTTGAGATCTGTGATAGAAGGTGTACCCATGATCTCCTTTGGGTATCCTATGAAGACACATTTTCCGATTTGGGTTCGAGCTTATCTGGTTGAAGTTTCTTTACATAAGCATCGCAGCCCCAAACTTTAAGAAACGACAACTTTGGTTTCTTGCCAAACCACAGTTCATAAGGCGTCGTCTCAACGGATTTTGGCGGTGTCCTATTTAACGTGAATGCGGTAGTCTCTAAAGCATAACCCCAAAAGCGATAGCGGTAAATCGGAAATAGACATCATTGATCGCACCATATCTAGTAAAGTCACGATTCTGACGTTCGGACACACCATTTCTCTGTGGTGTTAGGGTGGCGTGAGTTGTGAAACTATTCCACATTGTTTCAAATGTAAACCAAACTCGTAACTCAAATATTCTCCTCCACGATCAGATCGTAGGAATTTTATTTTCTTGTTACGATGATTTTCCACTTCACTCTGAAATTCTTTGAACTTTTCAAATGTTTCAGATTTGTGTTTCATTAAGTAGATATACCCATATCTGCTCAAATCATCTGTGAAGGTGAGAAAATAACAATACCCTTGGCGTGCCTCAACATTCATTGGACCACAAACATCGGTATGTATGATTTCCAATAAATCATTGCTCGCTCCATAGTTCCGAGAACGGCGTTTTTGTCATCTTGCCCATGAGGCACGGTTACATAAGTACCAAGTGATTCATAATCAAGTGATTCGAAGCCCATCGGTATGGAGTTTCTTCATGCGTTTTACACCGATATGACCTAAGCGGCGATTGCCACAAATAAGTTGCACTATCATTATCAACTCTGCATCTTTTGGCTTCAATATTATGAATATGTGTATCACTACTGTCGAGATTCAACAAGAATAGACCATTCTTCAAGGGTGCATGACCATAAAAGATATTATTCATATAAATAGAACAACCATTATTCTACGATTTAAATGAATAACCGTCTTGCATTAAACAAGATCCAGATATAATGTTCATGCTCAACGCTGGCACCAAATAACAATTATTTAGGTCTAAAACTAATCCCGAAGGTAGATGTAGAGGTAGCGTGCCGACCGCGATCACATTGACTTTGGAACCATTTCCCACGCATCGTCACCTCGTCCTTTGCGGTGCTCGTCTATTCCGAGTCCTGTTTGAGTTGCAAATATTAGCAACAGAACCCGTATCAAATACCAGGTGCTACTACGAGCTCTAGTAAGGTACACATCAATAACATGTATATCACATATACCTTTGTTCACCTTGCCATCCTTTTTATCCGCCAAATACTTGGGGCAGTTCCGCTTCCAAAGTGTCCGGTGCGCTTGCGGTAAAACACTCGATTTCAGGCTTAGGTCCAGACTTGGGTTTCTTCTCTTGATCAGCAACTTTCTTGCTGTTCTTTTTGAAGTTTCCTTCTTCTTCCCTTTGCCCTTTTTCTTGAAACTAGTGGTCTTGTTGACCATCAACACTTGATGCTCTTTCTTGATTTCTACCTCCATGACTTTTAGCATTGCGAAGAGCTCGGGAATTGTCTTAGTCATCCCTTGCATATTATAGTTCATCACGAAGCTCTTGTAGCTTGGTGGCGATGATTGGAGAATTACATCAATGACACTATCATCCGGAAGATTAACTCCGGCTGAATTAAGTGATTGTTATACCCGGACATTTTGAGTATGTGCTCCTTGTGAACTATTCTCTTCCATCTTGCAGCTATAGAACTTATTGGAGACTTCATATCTCTCAATCCGGGCATTTGCTTGAAATATTAACTTCAACTCTGGAACATCTCATATGCTCCATGACGTTCAAAAGCGTCGTTGAAGACCCGGTTCTAAGCCGTAAAGCATGGCACCTTGAACTATAGAGTAGTCATCAGCTCGCTTTGCAGACGTTCATAACTTCGGCTCGGCATCTGCAGCGAACTGTCACCCGGCGGTGCTTCGGGGCGTAATTTTTACGTGCAGCAATGAGGATAATCCTCAAATTACGGACCCGGTCCGTGTAATTGCTACCATCATCTTTCAACTTTGCTTTCTCAAGGAGCGCATTAAAATTCAACGGAACAACAGACGAGCCATCTATCTACAGTAAACATAGACAAGCAAAAATACTATCGGTACTAAGTTCATGATAAATTTAAGTTCAATTAATCATATTAAAAAACTCCCACTTAGGCAGACATCTCTCTAGTCATCTAAGTGATCACGTGATCCATATCAACTAAACCGTGTCCGATCATCACGTGAGGCGGAGTAGTTTCAACGGTGAACATCACTATGTTGATCATATCTACTATATGATTCACGTTCGACCTTCGGTCTCCGTGTTCCGAGGCCATATACATTATATGCTAGGCTCGTCAAGTTTAACTTTGAGTATTCGCGTGTGCAACTGTTTTGCACCCGTTGTAGATGGACGTAGAACTTATCACACCCGATCATCACGTGGTGTGCAGGCACTCTGAACTTTGGCAACGGTGCATACTCGGGGAGAACACTTCTTGATAATTTTTAGTGAGAGATCATCTTATAATGCTACCGTCAATCAAAGCAAGATAAGATGCATAAAGGATAAACATCACATGCAATCAATATAAGTGATATGATATGGCCATCATCATCTTGTGCTTGTGATCTCCATCGCCGAAGCTTACCGTCATGATCACCATCGTCACCGGTAGCGACACCTTGATCTCCATCGTAGCATCGTTGTCGTCTCGCCAATCTTATGCTTCCACGACTATCACTACCGCTTAGTAATAAAGTAAAGCATTACATCGCGATTGCATTGCATACAATAAAGCGACAACCATATGGCTCCTGCCGATTGCCGATAACTTCGGTTACAAAACATGATCATCTCATACAATAAAATATAGCATCACGTCTTGACCATATCACATCACAACATGCCCTGCAAAAACAAGTTAGGCGTCCTCTACTTTGTTGTTGCAAGTTTTACGTGGCTGCTACGGGCTGAGCAAGAACCGTTCTTACCTACGCATCAAAACCACAGCGATACTTCGTCAAATAGACTCCGTTTAACCTTCTCAAGGACCGGGCGTAGCCACTTTCAGTTCAACTAAAGTTGGAGAGACAGGTCTTCCGCAAGCCATCTATGTGCAAAGCACGTCGAGGGAACCGGTCTCGCGTAAAGCGTCTGGCGTAAGGTTGGTCCGGATCGTCTCGTCCAACAATACCGCTGAACCAAAGTATGACATGCTTTGGTAGGCGGTATGACTTGTATCGTCCACAACTCACTTGTGTTCTACTCGTGCATATGACATCAACGCATAAAACCAGGCTCGGATGCCACTTTGTTGGGGAGCGTAGTAATTTCAAAATTTTCCTACGATCACGCCAAGACCATGGTGATGGCATAGCAACGAGAGGGAGAGTGTTCGTCCCACGTACCCTCGTGAGACCGAAAGCGGAAGCGTTATAACAACGCGGTTGATGTAGTAAATGCGTCTTCACGATCCGACCGATCCAAGCACCGAGCGTCACGGCACCTCCGAGTTACGCACACGTTCAGCTCGATGGCGATCCCGGACTCGATCCAGCAAAGTGTCGGGGATGAGTTCCGTCGACCTGACGGCGTGGTGGCGATGTTGATGCTCCACCGGCGCGGGGCTTCGCTAAGCTCATGACGATATGACTTCTCCGGCGCAGGGCTTCGCCTAAGCTCTCTGACGATATGACCGAAGTGGAATATGGTGGAAGGGGCACCGCACACGGCTAAGGAAAGATCCGTAGATCAACTTGTGTGTCATGGGGTGCCCCTGCCCGTATATAAAGGAGCCAAGGGGAGGTGGCGGCCCAAGGGGGCGCGCAAGGGAGTCCTACTCCCTCGGGAGTAGGACTCCCCCTCAATCCTAGTTGGATTAGGATTCCCGGGAGGAAGAGAGAGAGGGGCGGCCCACCTTTCCTAGTCCTAATAGGACTAGGGGAAGAAGCGTGACCACCTAGGGCTGCCCTTCTCCTTTCCTCCAAGGCCCACTATGGGCCCATGTAGTTCAGGGGGTTCCGGTAACCTCCGGTACTCGGTAAATTCGATTTCACTCGGAACCTTTCCGATGTCCAAATGTAGGCTTCCAATATATCAATCTTTATGTCTCGACCATTTGAGACTCCTTGTCATGTCCGTGATCACATCCGGGACTCGAACAAACTTGGTGCATCAATACTTATAAACTCATAATGAACTGTCATCGAAGCGTTAAGCGTGCGGACCCTACGGGTTCGAGAACTATGTAGACATGACCTAGAACCATTCTCGGTCAATAACCAATAGCGGAACCTGGATGCCCATATTGGTTCCTACATATTCTCTGAAGATCTTTATCGGTCAAACCGCATAACGACATCGTTGTTCCCTTTGTCATCGGTATGTTACTTACCCGAGATTCGATCGTCGGTATCCAATACCTAGTTCAATCTAGATTCTTTGGTAAGTCTCTTTACTCGTTCCGTAATACATCATCTCACAACTAACTCATTAGTTGTAATGCTTGCAAGGCTTAAGTGATGTGTATCACCGAGAAGGCCTAGAGATACCTCTCCAGGCAATCGGAGTGACAAAACCTAATCTCGAAATCGCCAACCCAACAAGTACCTTTGGAGACACCTGTAGTACTCCTTTATAATCACCCGATTCACGTTGTGACGTTTGGTAGCACCAAAGTGTTCCTCCAGTAAGCAGGAGTTGCATAATCTCATAGTTACAGGAACATGTATGGGTCATGAAGAAAGCATTAACATACTAAGCGATCAAGTGTTAAGCTAACGGAATGGGTCATGTCAATCAGATCATTCTACTAATGATGTGACCTTGTTAATCAAATAACAACTCCTTGTTCATGGTTAGGAAACATAACCATCTTTGATTAACAAGCTAGTCAAGTAGAGGCATACTAGTGACATCTGTTTGTCTATATATTCACACATGTATTATGTTTCCGGTTAATACAATTCTAGCATGAATAATAAACATTTATCATGATATAAGGAAATAAATAATAACTTTATTATTGCCTCTAGGGCATATTTCCTTCAGTCTCCCACTTGCACTAGAGTCAATAATCTAGATTACAAAGTAATGATCCTAACACCCATGGAGTCTTGGTGCTGATCATGTTTTGCTCGTGGAAGAGGCTTAGTTAGCAGATGCGCAACATTCAGATCCGTATGTATTTTGCAAATCTCTATGTCTCCCACTTGGACTTGGTCCCGAATGGAATTGAAGCGTCTCTTGATGTGCTTGGTCCTCTTGTGAAATCTGGATTCCTTTGCCAAGGCAATTGCACGATATTGTCACAGAATATATTCATCTGTCCCGATGCACTAGGTATAACACCTAGATCTGAAATGAACTCTTTCATCAAGACTCCTTCATTTGCTGGAAGCAGCTATGTACTCCGCTTCGCATGTAGATCCCGCCACGACGCTTTGTTTAGAACTGCACCAATGGACAGCTCCACCGTTTAATAAAAACACGTATCCGGTTTGCGATTTAGAATCGTCCGGGATCGGTGTCAAAGCTTACATCGGCGTAACCATTTACGACTAGCTCTTTGTCACGTCCATATATGAGAAACATATCCTTAGTCCTTTTCGGTATTTCAGGATGTTCTTGACCGCTGTCCGATGATCCATTCCTGGATTACTTTGGTACCTTCCTGCCAAGCTTATAGCTAAGCATACGTCAGTGCAGTACCTGACATTGCATACATGATAGAGCCTATGGCTGAAGCATAGGGAACATCTTTCATTTTCTCTCTATCTTCTGCTGTGGTCGGGCATTGAGTCTTACTCAATCTTACACCTTGCAACACAGGCAAAAACCTTTCTTTGCACGATCCATTTTGAACTTTTCAAAATTTTATCAAGGTATGTGCTTTGTGAAAGTCCAATTAAGCGTCTTGATCTATCTCTATAGATCTTGATGCCCAATATGTAAGCAACTTCACCGAGGTCTTTCATTGAAAAACTTTTATTCAAGTATCCTTTTATGCCATCCAGAAATTCTATATCATTTCCAATTAATAATATGTCGTCCACATATAATATCGGAAATGCTGCTGAGCTCCCACTCACTTTCTTGTAAATACGGGCTTCTCCAAAAGTGCATATAAACCCATATGCTTTGATCACACTATCAAAGCGTTTATTCCAACTCGAGAGGCTTGCACCAGACCATAAATTGATCGTTGGAGCTTGCACACTTTGTTAGCACCTTTTGGATCGACAAAACCTTCTGGTTGCATCATATACAACTCTTCTTCTAGAAATCCATTCAAGAATGCAGTTTTACATCCATTTGCCAAATTTCATAATCATAAAATGCGGCAATTGCTAACATGATTCGGACAGACTTAAGCATCGCTTCTGGTGAGAAAGTCTCATCGTAGTGAACCCCTTGAACTTGTCGAAAACCTTTACGCAACAAGTCGAGCTTTGTAGACGGTTACATTACCATCGGCGTCAGTCTTCTTCTTAAAGATCCATTTATTTTCAATGGCTTGCCGATCATCGGGCAAGTCAACCAAAGTCCATACTTTGTTCTCATACATGGATCCCATCTCAGATTTCATGGCTTCCAGCCATTTCGCGGAATCCGGGCTCACCATCGCTTCTTCATAGTTTGTAGGTTCGCCATGGTCAAGTAACATGACTTCGAATAGGATTACCGTACCACTGCAGTGCGTATTTTATTACGGTTGACCTCTGAGGTTCGATAGTAACTTGATGCGAAGCTTCATGATCATCATCATTAGTTTCTTCACTAATTGGTGTAGTTGTCACAGGAACCATTTCTTGTGATGAACTACTTTCCAATAAGGGAGCAGATATAGTTATCTCATCAAGTTCTACTTTCCTCCCACTCACTTCTTTCGAGAGAAACTCTTTCTCTAGAAAGGATCCAAATTTAGCAACGAAAATCTTGCCTTCAGATCTGTGATAGAAGGTGTACCCAACAGTCTCCTTTGGGTATCCTATGAAGACACATTTTCCGATTTGGGTTCGAGCTTATCTGGTTGAAGTTTCTTTACATAAGCATCGCAGCCCCAAACTTTAAGAAAGCGACAACTTTGGTTTCTTGCCAAACCACAGTTCATAAGGCGTCGTCTCAACGGATTTTGGCGGTGTCCTATTTAACGTGAATGCGGCCGTCTCTAAAGCATAACCCCAAAAGCGATAGCGGTAAATCGGAAATAGACATCATTGATCGCACCATATCTAGTAAAGTACGATTCTGACGTTCGGACACACCATTTCTCCGTGTGGTGTTCCGGGTGGCGTGAGTTGTGAAACTATTCCACATTGTTTCAAATGTAAACCAAACTCGTAACTCAAATATTCTCCTCCACGATCAGATCGTAGGAATTTTATTTTCTTGTTACGATGATTTTCCACTTCACTCTGAAATTCTTTGAACTTTTCAAATGTTTCAGATTTGTGTTTCATTAAGTAGATATACCCATATCTGCTCAAATCATCTGTGAAGGTGAGAAAATAACGATACCACTTGGCGTGCCTCAACATTCATTGGACCACAAACATCGGTATGTATGATTTCCAATAAATCTGTTGCTCGCTCCATAGTTCGGAGAAGCGGCGTTTTTGTCATCTTGCCCATGAGGCACGGTTCATAAGTACCAAGTGATTCATAATCAAGTGATTCGAAGCCCATCGGTATGGATTTTCTTCATGCGTTTTACACCGATATGACCTAAGCGGCGATTGCCACAAATAAGTTGCACTATCATTATCAACTCTGCATCTTTTGGCTTCAATATTATGAATATGTGTATCACTACCGCCGAGATTCAACAAGAATAGACCATTCTTCAAGGGTGCATGACCATAAAAGATATTATTCATATAAATAGAACAACCATTATTCTCTGATTTAAATGAATAACCGTCTTGCATTAAACAAGATCCAGATATAATGTTCATGCTCAACGCTGGCACCAAATAACAATTATTTAGGTCTAAAACTAATCCCGAAGGTAGATGTAGAGGTAGCGTGCCGACCGCGATCACATTGACTTTGGAACCATTTCCCACGCGCGCATCGTCACCTCGTCCTTTGCCGGTGCTCGTCTATTCCGTAGTCCTGTTTCGAGTTGCAAATATTATAGCAGTAACCAGTATCAAATACCAGGTGCTACTACGAGCTCTAGTAAGGTACACATCAATAACATGTATATCACATATACCTTTGTTCACCTTGCCATCCTTTTTATCCGCCAAATACTTGGGGCAGTTCCGCTTCGATGTCCGATGCGCTTGCGGTAAAAACACTCGATTTCGAGGCTTAGGTCCGGACTTGGGTTTCTTCTCTTGATCGACAACTTTCTTGCTGTTCTTTTTGAAGTTTCCTTCTTCTTCCCTTTGCCCTTTTTCTTGAAACTAGTGGTCTTGTTGACCATCAACACTTGATGCTCTTTCTTGATTTCTACCTCCATGACTTTTAGCATTGCGAAGAGCTTCGAGAATTGTCTTAGTCATCCCTTGCATATTATAGTTCATCACGAAGCTCTTGTAGCTTGGTGGCGATGATTGGAGAATTACATCAATGACACTATCATCCGGAAGATTAACTCCCAGCTGAATTAAGTGATTGTTATACCCGGACATTTTGAGTATGTGCTCACTTGTGAACTATTCTCTTCCATCTTGCAGCTATAGAACTTATTGGAGACTTCATATCTCTCAATCCGGGCATTTGCTTGAAATATTAACTTCAACTCCTGGAACATCTCATATGCTCCATGACGTTCAAAAGCGTCGTTGAAGACCAGTTCTAAGCCGTAAAGCATGGCACACTGAACTATAGAGTAGTCATCACTCTGCTTTGCAGGGCGTTCATAACTTCGGCTCAAGATCTGCAGAAGAGCTGTCACCCAGCGGTGCTTCCAGGGCGTAATTTTTCGTGCAGCAATGAGGATAATCCTCAAATTACGGACCCGATCCGTGTAATTGCTACCATCATCTTTCAACTTTGCTTTCTCAAGGAACGCATTAAAATTCAACGGAACAACAAAGACGAGCCATCTATCTACAGTAAACATAGACAAGCAAAATACTATCAGGTACTAAGTTCATGATAAATTTAAGTTCAATTAATCATATTAAAAACTCCCACTTAGGCAGACATCTCTCTAGTCATCTAAGTGATCACGTGATCCATATCAACTAAACCGTGTCCGATCATCACGTGAGGCGGAGTAGTTTCAACGATGAACATCACTATGTTGATCATATCTACTATATGATTCACGTTCGACCTTTCGGTCTCCGTGTTCCGAGGCCATATCATTTATATGCTAGGCTCGTCAAGTTTAACTTTGAGTATTCGGCGTGTGCAACTGTTTTGCACCCGTTGTAGATGGACGTAGAGCTTATCACACCCGATCATCACGTGGTGTCTGGGCACTACGAACTTTGGCAACGGTGCATACTCGGGGAGAACACTTCTTGATAATTTTTAGTGAGAGATCATCTTATAATGCTACCGTCAATCAAAGCAAGATAAGATGCATAAAGGATAAACATCACATGCAATCAATATAAGTGATATGATATGGCCATCATCATCTTGTGCTTGTGATCTCCATCGCCAAGCACCGTCATGATCACCATCGTCACCGGCGCGACACCTTGATCTCCATCGTAGCATCGTTGTCGTCTCGCCAATCTTATGCTTCCACGACTATCACTACCGCTTAGTAATAAAGTAAAGCATTACATCGCGATTGCATTGCATACAATAAAGCGACAACCATATGGCTCTGCCGATTGCCGATAACTTCGGTTACAAAACATGATCATCTCATACAATAAAATATAGCATCACGTCTTGACCATATCACATCACAACATGCCCTGCAAAAACAAGTTAGACGTCCTCTACTTTGTTGTTGCAAGTTTTACGTGGCTGCTACGGGCTGAGCAAGAACCGTTCTTACCTACGCATCAAAACCACAACGATACTTCGTCAAATAGACTCCGTTTAACCTTCTCAAGGACCGGGCGTAGCCACTCAGTTCAACTAAAGTTGGAGAGACAGGTCTTCCGCAAGCCATCTATGTGCAAAGCACGTCGAGGGAACCGGTCTCGCGTAAGCGTCTGGCGTAAGGTTGGTCCGGATCGTCTCGTCCAACAATACCGCTGAACCAAAGTATGACATGCTTGGTAGGCAGTATGACTTGTATCGTCCACAACTCACTTGTGTTCTACTCGTGCATATGACATCAACGCATAAAAACCAGGCTCGGATGCCTTTGTTGGGGAACGTAGTAATTTCAAAATTTTCCCTACGATCACGCAAGACCATGGTGATGGCATAGCAACGAGAGGGAGAGTGTTAGATCACGTACCCTCGTAGACCGAAAGCGGAAGCGTTATAACAACGCGGTTGATGTAGTCGTGCGTCTTCACGATCCGACCGATCCAAGCACCGAACGTCACGGCACCTCCGAGTTACGCACACGTTCATTTCGATGGCGATCCCGGACTCGATCCGGCAAAGTGTCGGGGATGAGTTCCGTCGACGACGGCGTGGTGACGATGTTGATGCTCCACCGACGCAGGGCTTCGCCTAAGCTCATGACGATATGACTTCTCCGGCGCAGGGCTTCGCCTAAGCTCTCTGACGATATGACGAAGTGGAATATGGTGGAAGGGGCACCGCTGCGGCTAAGGAAAGATCCGTAGATCAACTTGTGTGTCATGGGGTGCCCCTGCCCCCGTATATAAAGGAGCCAAGGGGAGGTGGCGGCCCAAGGGGGAGGCGCAAGGAGTCCTACTCCTCCGGGAGTAGGACTCCCCTCCAATCCTAGTTGGATTAGGATTCCCGGAGGAAGAGAGAGAGGGGGTCGGCCCACCTTTCCTAGTCCTAATAGGACTAGGGGAAGAAGTATGTGACCACCTAGGGCTGCCCTTCTCCTTTCCTCCAAGGCCCACTATGGGCCCATGTAGTTCAGGGGGTTCCGGTAACCTCCGGTACTCCGGTAAATTCCCGATTTCACTCGGAACCTTTCCGATGTCCAAATGTAGGCTTCCAATATATCAATCTTTATGTCTCGACCATTTCGAGACTCCTTGTCATGTCCGTGATCACATCCGGGACTCCGAACAAACTTCGGTGCATCAATACTTATAAACTCATAATGAACTGTCATCGAAACGTTAAGCGTGCGGACCCTACGGGTTCGAGAACTATGTAGACATGACCTAGAACCATTCTCGGTCAATAACCAATAGCGGAACCTGGATGCCCATATTGGTTCCTACATATTCTCTGAAGATCTTTATCGGTCAAACCGCATAACGACATACGTTGTTCCCTTTGTCATCGGTATGTTACTTACCCGAGATTCGATCGTCGGTATCCAATACCTAGTTCAATCTCGTTACGGTAAGTCTCTTTACTCGTTCCGTAATACATCATCTCACAACTAACTCATTAGTTGTAATGCTTGCAAGGCTTAAGTGATGTGTATCACCGAGAAGGCCTAGAGATACCTCTCCGACAATCGGAGTGACAAAACCTAATCTCAAAATCGCCAACCCAACAAGTACCTTTGGAGACACTGTAGTACTCCTTTATAATCACCCGATTACGTTGTGACGTTTGGTAGCACCAAAGTGTTCCTCCGATGGCAGGAGTTGCATAATCTCATAGTTACAGGAACATGTATGGGTCATGAAGAAAGCATTAACATACTAAGCGATCAAGTGTTAAGCTAACGGAATGGGTCATGTCAATCAGATCATTCTACTAATGATGTGACCTTGTTAATCAAATAACAACTCCCTGTTCATGGTTAGGAAACATAACCATCTTTGATTAACAAGCTAGTCAAGTAGAGGCATACTAGTGACATCTTGTTTGTCTATATATTCACACATGTATTATGTTTCCGGTTAATACAATTCTAGCATGAATAATAAACATTTATCATGATATAAGGAAATAAATAATAACTTTATTATTGCCTCTAGGGCATATTTCCTTCATCGTCTGCTCCGGCATCTTCCTCATCATCATGTCCTGCATCTTCTACATGATGACTGTGTACAGCATCACCGTCGTGATCATCTCCTGGGGATTCTTCGTCTTCTCGCCCGCCCGAGCCGCGGTGGTTGTCTTGCTGCCCTTCCTCATTTCTTGCCCGGCCCCCATGGACGACTTCGTAGTCATCTTCATCACCTTGCCACCGATAGCCATCCATGAAACCACGCAAGAGCAGGTGGTCCCGCACCTGCCGAATCCGACTCCGCAATAAGGCTCTTCAACTTGCATCTTCGACACGGACATCTTATCTCCTTCTCGTTCTTTTGAAGCATCTCGGCCTTCGCGGACCTCAAAAACCTATTCACGATGCCTTCATGTCGTATGCGGACCATGGTCGCTGCTGGTAGAGCAAAAGCGATATTTTAGAACCAAACAAAAATTTGGCATGACTTTCCCTAAAAATAGGACCAAAAGAATGCTTAATGCCAAAATTCTACTAAACGGAAATGAATCAACATTCCGGCAAAATATTGGCAACTATCGCATTTCAAATACGGTACACCTCCAAACACAAACACATATGCAACACCACAAACATATGCAACACCACGAACATACATAGATCTAGCTAGGCCATAAAAAGTGCATGTGCACATTGTTGTAGGGAGAACAACATAAATATAGCTTCCCCTTACTTACCTATTAAAACAAGGTAATTTAACCACTTAATTTGAATGAATCTATGATGGAAATGAGGTGAAAAAGAGGAGGCACCCCAGACAAGGAGGAGGTGGAGAGAATGAAGTGGGGAGAAAGTGAGTGTGGGTAGGAGAGGTTGTCCAAAATATCTAGTTGCTGCCCACTTACTAATGGCGCACCGGCAATAAATGCACCATTAGTAATCCAGGTTACTAATGGCGCACCTTCTGGCGGTGCGCCATTAGTAGTTTTGCAAAAAAAAAATACTAATGGCGCACTGATCCGAAGTGCGCCATTACTAGTTTAAACTAGTAATGGCGCGCACGATTGATCAGTGCGCCATCAGTAGTATTGCAAAAAAAGGAATAAAAAATATAATAAAAAACAACATTAGTGGCGCACATGTGGGAGGGTGCGCCATTAGTAGTTACAACTACTAATGGCGCACTTTATCTGGATGCGCCATTAGTATGTTTGGACAGGCACACTACTTCAAAATTTTTTTTTATACTAATGGCGCACCCTTTGCATGGTGCGCCATTAGTACTTTCCACACTAATGGCGTATCAGTAGGTGGTGCGCCATTAGTATATACTAATGGCGCACCAACTTTCTGGTGCGCCATTAGTGTCAATCCCATCTATAGCCCTTTTTCTAGTAGTGCACTGGACAGCGGTCAAGAATATCCTGAAATACCTGAAAAGGACTAAGGATATGTTTCTCGTTTATGGAGGTGACAAAGAGCTAGACGTAAATGGTTATGTCGATGCAAGCTTTGACACTGATCCGGACGATTCTAAATCGCAAACCAGATACGTGTTTATATTGAACGGTGGAGCTGTCAGTTGGTGCAGTTCTAAACAAAGCGTCGTGGCGGGATCTACATGCGAAACATAGTACATAGCTGCTTCGGAAGCAACAAATGAAGGAGTCTGGATGAAAAAGTTCATTTCCGATCTGAATGTTGCAGACTCGTTGACTAAGCCTCTTCCACGAGCAAAACATGATTAGCACCAAGACTCCATGGGTGTGAGAATCATTACTATGTAATCTAGATTATTGACTCTAGTGCAAGTGGGAGACTGAAGGAAATATGCCCTAGAGGCAATAATAAAGTTATTATTTATTTCCTCATATCATGATAAATGTTTATTATTCATGCTAGAATTGTATTAACCGGAAACATGATACATGTGTGAATACATAGACAAACTTAAATGTCACTAGTATGCCTCTACTTGACTAGCTCATTAATCAAAGATGGTTATGTTTCCTAACCATAGATATGAGTTGTCATTTGATTAATGGGATCACATCATTAGGAGAATGATGTGATTGACATGAGCCATTCCGTTAGCTTAGCACTTGATCGTTTAGTATGTTGCTATTGCTTTCTTCATAACTTATACATGTTCCTACAACTATGAGATTATGCAACTCCCGTTTACCGGAGGAACATTTTGTGTGCTACCAAAGCGTCACAACGTAATCGGGTGATTATAAAGGAGCTCTACAGGTGTCTCCAAAGGTACATGTTGAGTTGGCGATTTCGAGATTAGGTTTTGTCACTCCGATTGTCGGAGAGGTATCTCTAGGCCCTCTCGGTAATGCACATCACTATAAGCCTTGCAAGCAATGTAGCTAATGAGTTAGTTACGGAATGATGCATTACGTAACGAGTAAAGAGACTTGCCGCAGCGAGATTGAACTAGGTATTGAGATACCGACGATCGAATCTCGAGCAAGTAACATACCGATGACAAAGGGAACAACGTATGTTCTTATGCGGTTTGACCGATAAAGATATTCGTAGAATATGTGGGAGCCAATATGGGCATCCAGGTCCCGCTATTGGTTATTGACCGGAGACGTGTCTCGGTCATGTCTACATAGTTCTCGAACCCGTAGGCTCCATGACGCTTAACGTTTCGTTGACGATATAGTATTATATGAGTTATGTATGTTGGTGACGAATGTTGTTCGGAGTTCCGGATGAGATCATGGACATGACGAGGAACTCCGGAATGGTCCGGAGATAAAGTTTAATATATGGGATAATAGTGTTTGATCTCCGGAAGGGTTCCGGAATTCACCGGAAAGGGTTCCAGATGTTTACCGAAATGTTTGGGTACGAGAACACGTTATTTGGGCTTGGAAAGTGCAAAAGGAAGTTTTGCGGAGACCAGAGGCTTTTACTCTAAGTTTCGACCCCAGGGCTCAACATATAAATAGAGGGGCAGGGCTAGCACCAAAGACATATCAAGAAACACCAAGCCGTGTGCCGGCAACCCAGTCCCCTCTAGTTTTTCCTCCGTCATAGTTTCCATAGTGCTTAGGGGAAGCCCTGCGGAGATTGTTCTTCACCAACACTGTCACCACGCCGTCGTGCTGCCGGAACTCATCTACTACTTCGCTCGTCTTGCTGGATTGAGAAGGCGAGGACGTCATCAAGCTGAACGTGTGCAGAACTCGGAGGTGCCATGCGTTCGGTACTTGGATCGGTCGGACCGTGAAGACGTACGACTACATCAACCGCGTTGATAAACGCTTCCGCTTAGCGATCTTCAAGGGTATGAAGATACACTCCCCCTCTCGTTGCTATGCATCACCATGATCTTGCGTGTGCGTAGGAATTTTTTTGAAATTACTACGTTCCCCAACACCTTCTGCGTAGCAACAAGGACAATCCTCGGTTTACGGACCTAGTCTGCATAATTGCTACTATCAACTTTCAACTAAATTTTCTCTAGGAACATATCTAAAACAGTAGAACTAAAGCGTAAGCTATGACATAATTTGCAAAGACCTTTTGACTATGTTCATGATAATTAAGTTCATCTGATTATTTAATGAACTCCCACTTAGATAGACATCCCTCTAGTCATCTAAGTGATACATGATCCGAGTCAACTAGGCCGTGTCCGATCATCACGTGAGACGGACTAGTCATCATCGTTGAACATCTTCATGTTGATCAGATCTGCTATACGACTCATGTTCGACCTTTCGGTCTCTTGTGTTCCGAGGCCATGTCTGTACATGCTAGGCTCGTCAAGTCAACCTAAGTGTTTTGCTTGTGTAAATCTGGCTTACACACGTTGTATTCGAACGTTAGAATCTATCACACCCGATCATCACTGGTGCTTCGAAACAACGAACCTTCGCAACGGTGCACAGTTAGGGGGAACACTTCCTTGAAATTTTAGCGAGGGATCATCTTATTTATGCTACCGTCGTTCTAATCAAATAAGATGCAAAAACATGATAAACATCACATGCAATCAAATAGTGACATGATATGGCCAATATCATTTTGCTCCTTTTGATCTCCATCTTCGGGGCGCCATGATCATCATCGTCACCGGCATGACACCATGATCTCCATCATCATGATCTCCATCATCGTGTCTTCATGAAGTTGTCTCGCCAACTATTACTTCTACTACTATGGCTAACGGTTTAGCAATAAAGTACAGTAATTACATGGCGTTATTCATTGACACGCAGGTCATACAATAAATTAAGACAACTCCTATGGCTCCTGCCGATTTTCATACTCATCGACATGCAAGTCGTGATTCCTATTACAAGAACATGATCAACCTCATACATCACATATATATATATATATATATATATATATATATATAATTCATCACATCCTTTTGGCCATATCACATCACATAGCATACCCTGCAAAAACAAGTTAGACGTCCTCTAACTGTTGTTGCATGTTTTACGTGGCTGCTATGGGTTTCTAGCAAGAACGTTTCTTACCTACGCAAAAGCCATAACGGTTATATGCCAATTGCTATTTACCCTTCATAAGGACCCTCTTCATCGAATCCGACCCGACTAAAGTGGGAGAGACAGACACCCGCTAGCCACCTTATGCATCAAGTGCATGTCAGTCGGTGGAACCTGTCTCACGTAAGTGTACGTGTAAGGTCGGTCCAGGCCGCTTCATCCCACAATGCCGCCGAATCAAGATAAGACTAGTAATGGCAAGCAAATTGAACAAATCATCGCCCACAACTACTTTGTGTTCTACTCGTGCATAGAATCTACGCATATACCTAGCTCATGATGCCACTGGGGAACGTAGCAAAAATTCAAAATTTTCTACGCATCACCAAGATCAATCTATGGAGTAACTAGCAACGAGAGAAAGGGGAGTGCATCTTCATACCCTTGAAGAACGCGAGTCGGAAGCGTTGCAAGAACGCGGTTGGAGGAGTCCTACACGTAGCGATTCAGATCGCGGCCGAATCTGATCTTAGCACCGAACAACGGTGCCTCCGCGTTCAACACACGTGCAGCCCGGTGACATCTCCCGCGCCTTGATCCAGCAAGGAGGAGGGAGAGGTTGAGGAAGAGGGCTCCAACAGCAATGACTGACGGCGTGGTGGTGATGGAGTGGCGATTCTCCAAACAGGGCTTCGCCAAGCTCTTGCGGAGGAGGAGAGGTGTTGGGGAGGGAGGGCTGCGCCTTGGATGTGGTGCTGCAGCCCTCCCTCGCCTCTATTTATAGGGAGAAGTGGGAAGGGGCCGGCCCCTCTAGATGGGATCTAGAGGGGGCGGCGGCCAGGGGAGGGCTTGCCCCCAAGCCAAGGCGCCCCTTTAGGTTCCCCAAACCCTAGGCGCATGGGCCCTAGGGGGGTTGGCGCCCCAGCCCACTTGGGGCTGGTTCCCTTCCACCTACAACCCATAAGGCCCTCCGGGGCAGGTGGACCCCGGGAACCCCTCCGGTGGTCCCGGTACAATACCGGTATACCCCCGAATATTTCCGGCGACCGTATGATGACTTCCCATATATAAATCTTCACCTCCGGACCATTCCGGAATTCCACGTGACGTCCGGGATCTCATCCGGGACTCCGAACAACATTCGGTAATCACATACAAATCTTCCTTATAACCCTAGCGTCATCGAACCTTAAGTGTGTAGACCCTACGGGTTCGGGAACCATGCAGACATGACCGAGACATCTCTCCGGCCAATAACCAACAGCGGGATCTGGATACTCATGTTGGCTCCCACATGTTCCACTATGATCTCATCGGATGAAGCACGATGTCGGGGATTCAAGCAATCCCGTATACAATTCCCTTTGTCAATCGGTACGTTACTTGCCCGAGATTCGATCGTCGGTATCCCAATACCTCGTTCAATCTCGTTACCGGCAAGTCACTTTACTCGTTCCGTAATGCATGATCCCGTGACTAACTACTTAGTCACATTGAGCTCATTATGATGATGCATTACCGAGTGGGCCCAGAGATACCTCTTGAGCTCATTATGATGATGCATTACCGAGTGGGCCTAGAGATACCTCTCCGTCACACGGAGTGACAAATCCCAGTCTCGATTCGTGCCAACCCAACAGACACTTTCGTTACGTTGTGACGTTTGGTACACCCAAAGCATTCCTACGGTATCCGGGAGTTGCACAATCTCATGGTCTAAGGAAATGATACTTGACATTAGAAAAGCTCTTAGCAAACGAAATACACGATCTTGTGCTATGCTTAGGATTCGGTCTTGTCCATCACATCATTCTCCTAATAATGTGATCCCGTTATCAATGACATCCAATGTCCATGGTCAGGAAACCATAACCATCTATTGATCAACGAGCTAGTCAACTAGAGGCTTACTAGGGACATGTTGTGGTCTATGTATTCACACATGTATTACGGTTTCCAGTTAATATAATTATAGCATGAACAATAGACAATTATCATGAACAAGGAAATACAATAATAACCATTTTATTATTGCCTCTAGGGCATATTTCCAACATGCCTGACTATATAGTGCGAGGCGAGGCGAGGCAAGGCGAGGAGGAGGAGCGCGCGTGTAGGTCTCTTTTTCTCATGCTCATACGAGTGGTAGAAGAGCTCACCTTATAAAGAGGCGCAACTCTCTCTCAACTTTCGGGGTGGGACTAAACTTTAGTCTCACTCACTCCACTCACATGTGTGCATGAATGGGCCAAGAGAATTTCAGAATTTTAGTTGGGCTTTGGGCCAAAGGCCTACTAGCAAAATTTCAACATTATGTACTCTTACCTGTTTATGAATTTTCATAACAAAGAACCATATGACACATATGGTAAGCAATCTAACCAATTCGAAAAGAGTTCTCGTAAAAAGGTGAACACGCTCGTCAGGTGCAACGCAACTGGACACAGGATGAATGAAGAATAAATAAAAACAGTGTGCGAACCAACCTGTGGTTGGATGGTTAGAGGAACTGTGGTATCCCAGCCCACCAGGTTTCAAGTCCTGGTGCTCGCATTTATTCCGGCTATGCGTATTTAGTGAGAGGAGACGTTCCCGTCGATCCCGTCGATCACGAGGTGCCTACAGTGCCTTTGTAAATTTCAAGATGATATGCCGGCTCAGTCTTTCAGAGGTGCTCATAGGGGGTAGTGCATGTGTGCGTTCATAGGGGTGAGTGTATACGCGTGTATATGAGCACTCGCGTCTTTACTGTGTTAAAAAAATAAAAAATAAAAATGGTGTGATTTTCCAACAAAACGATGCACATGGCATAAATAAATAAATTAAACAAGCCAAAAAATGTTTCAGGCAGTAACAAACACGGACACGTGTCTTTTTTTCCCCTGGAGACGCGGAGCGCACGTTTGCTACTACTAGCTGCCAGTATCCGACTATGATCTGCTCTTGATAATACAGATTGATTGGCAGTGCAAAACCCTAGCCCGACTCGGCACCCATGGCCGCCATACAGCATCTATAAGAGGTTGGCGATCGGCCGGGCCAAACCCTCATACCACCAGCAGTACCTACCTAGCTAACTGCAAGATCCATCGATCGATCGATCGCCAGCTTAGCTAGCTATACTAGGGCAGCCATGGCGTTGACGAGCGACAACGAGGAGGAGTACTACAGCAGCCCCGAGGAGGCGGAGGAGGCCGGCGACGACGACGACCGGATGAGCTTCCGGACCGCCTCCAACGAAAGCGACAATGACGCCGGCGCCGGCGACGACGCCGATGATGATTGCTTGTATGGCGACAGCGACGGCGACGGCGACGATGGCATGTACGATGAATACGAGGGGGACGAGGAGGAGGGGCTGGAGGAGGTGGATGAGGAAGGCGGCGTCCTGGACGAGATGAGGTTCACGGCGACGCAGTACGCCGTCCTGACCATGGACGAGGTGCGCGCGCGGCAGGAGGAGCACACGGCGCGGGTGGCCGACCTGATCGCGCTCCCGCCGGCGCTCGCGGCCGCCGTGCTCCGCCACTTCAAGTGGAGCGCCCAGGGCGTGTGGGAGCGGTGGTTCTCGGACGAGCACAAGGTCCGCGACGCCGTCGGCCTGCCCGCGGACGGCGACGCCGTCTCCGTGGCCGTCAACGACGCGCCCCTCACCTGCTACATCTGCTTCGACGCGCACGGCCCCGGCGAGATGCGCTCCGCCGGGTGCGCCCACTTCTACTGCCGCGGCTGCTGGAGCGGCTACGTGCGCGCCGCCGTCGGGGACGGCGCCCGCTGCCTGTCGATCCGGTGCCCGGACATGGCCTGCTCCGCCGCCGTGGTCCACGACCTGGTCGACGACGTGGCCGACGCCGACGACGCGCGCCGGTACGGCGAGTTCCTGGTCCGGTCGTACGTGGAGGAGAGCAAGAGGATCCGGTGGTGCCCGGCGCCCGGCTGCGACCGGGCCGTGGAGTTCGACGGCGAGAAGTGCACGGTGCAGCTGGACGCGTGGTGCGCGTGCGGGCACGGCTTCTGCCTCGCCTGCGGCGAGGAGGCGCACCGCCCGGTGGCGTGCGACACGGTGCGGGAGTGGCTGGAGAAGAACCGCTCCGACTCGGAGACGGCGCAGTGGGTCCTGGCCAACACGAAGCACTGCCCGGAGTGCCGCCGCCCCATCGAGAAGAACCAGGGGTGCATGCACATGACGTGCTCGCCGCCGTGCAAGCACCAGTTCTGCTGGCTCTGCCTGGGCCCATGGGGCAAGCACGACGGCAGCTACTACAACTGCAACACCTACAACGCCGCCAGGGCGGAGGGCAAGTACACGAAGGAGGAGCGCCGGCGGGCGCAGGCCAAGGCGTCCGTCGACCGCTACCTGCACTACTACGAGCGCTGGGGCGCGCACGAGCGGTCCCGGCAAAAGGCGCTCGAGGACACGGCGGCGCTCGGCAAGGACGGCGCGCAGAGGGAGGCCGTGGCCGCCGCGTTCGGGGTGGTGGAGACGGAGCTCGACTTCCTGGAGGAGGCGTACCGGCAGGTGGCCGAGTGCCGGCGGATGCTGCGGTGGACGTACGCCTTCGGCTACTACCTGGACGACCCGGCCAAGCGCGACCTGTTCGAGGACCTGCAGAGCCAGGCGGACAAGTCGCTGGAGCGCCTGCACGAGTGCGCCGAGAAGGACAGGACGAGCCTCGTCGCCGAGGCGGCCGGCGAGCACGGAGCGGTCGCCGGCAAGTACCTGGAGTTCAGGCCCAAGCTGTCGAGCCTGACGGCCGTGGCGAAGAACCACTTCGAGAACATGGCCAGGGCGTTCCGGGACGGCCTGGCAGAGGTCGAGGTCGACCCCGCTGCCGCCGCCCCTCCTCCACCACCGCTGGACGACGACGACGACGAAGACTTATTCGAAGAGCTGCGGATGTAAATCAATCAATCGTAGATTAATCAATATACATGCAGCACCTGTACAACGTAGCAATTGGCTCAACCGATCACATTGGCCAGGATTATAAGTGGGCGCAACTCTGCACACAGTGAAACCATATTTACACCTGATCAAACTGTAATTGTCAACATTTTTTTACTATTTAATAATAGATGTGCGTGTGCTTTCGTGTATAGTGAAATGTTAATTTCTATGAGATCAAAAAATATGTTTCCCAAAGAGTAAGCGTGGAAAATTACCTTAGAGCATCTTCAACACTTGTGTATACAGACATAGACATATCCATTTTAGCATCAAAATAACTCGTATGGTTTTGTCTCAAACACACATCATTCATCATTTATGAAATTCAGCTTGAGACCATTGACTTCAAAGTTCAGCGGATGTGCTTTCTTGATAGCTACTCCCTCCATTCCTAAATAATTGTCTTTCTAGAGATTTCAACAAGTGCCTACATACGAAGCAAAATGAGTGAATCTACACTCTAAAATATGTCTATATACATCCGTATGTTATAGTTCATTTGAGATGGCTAGAAAGACAATTATTTAGGAACGAAGGGAGTAGTATCAAATACGATTTTTGCAAAGACATTGAGGTCATTGTGAGACCCTGGCAAACCAATAGATCATTTGATGCCACATCTTCAAAAATTATTATTGCATCTTTGCAATGTCCTTTGAATTGCCCATGCCATGCTGCACGGCTATTCTTCCACCTCCAATGCAAGTCGATGTTACAACACATTACCGGGAAAGCCATTTGATGCACCCATTTGCAGAAGCCTTGCGGTGTGAGCTTCATTTGGTGCTGGAGATATCTCCCTCCAAAGATATCAATGACAACACTTCACGAATTTCTTCAAACTTTTAATGACCGTGATCTCTACAATTCCAATCCAGTCAGCAATAGAATCAACTCGATAACCATATGCAAGCATGCACACCGATGGCACAACCTTCTTCAAAGCATTATGACCAAGTTGACCAGCTACATCCCGTTTCTGCATGAAGTAGAGAAAATGAACTTCATGGACAATTTTATGGCCAAACATTGGATTCTCTCCAAAATAACCCTACATAAGCTTATCATGCTCGACTTGCTTATTCCGATGAACTACCACACGACCGGACACTGAGCCATGATGCTTCAACCTCTTATTTGACATCATATAACGCATACAACGTCGTTTCCATTTCGAAAAACAACTCAGAAAGCGAACTCATCTGCAAAAGTATGTATGAACTATTACATTGTCAATGAACTCTAAAATTCTTCATTGCTTAAAGATTAGGTGAGGAATTCCGTCGAGCAACTTGTTGGCATTGTGCTCTCTAGTTGTTTCGAAGGTGTACTCTGACCTACACCGGTGTCGAGGGGAGAAGGAGCAGTGGCTAAACCTGGTGGCGGCACGACCGTGCGGGCCCGATGGTGGCGTGGTGCTCGTTAGCAATGAGGATGCATGTCAGTCGAAGCGAGAGGTTGCATATGGGGGACACGAGGTGGTGAAAAACCAGCCTCTTGGCTCTGGCCAACGTGGATGGGAGTATAGGGGAAGTTGCATCTCTCCTCTATGAAGGGGTGAGTTGGGGTGTTTTAGTGATCACCGAAAAGTTTTTGGGGAAAGGGGATCTCCTGGAACACATTTTCTTTGACCCAAATCATCTTATGCCATAATTGTTTAGGAAAAGGGATCCACTGGAGATGTTCTTATGACTGTTCAACAATAATGCGTATGGAGCGATCCACTGGGGATGTTCTTATGACCGTTCCACAGTAATGCATATGGAGCGAACCACCTCAGAGTGATTAGTTAGTAGTGGGAAGGGAGAGGGAATATGAAGATGACAAGGGTTCGCATGAAGTTTTTCCCTGCCTTATTAGTTATTTGGTGTGACATCCCAACCTGATGGCCGAGACACACACCGTCAACCATGTGAGAAGAACTCACTTGGTAAGAGTAAAGAAGAGAGGCAAATAACTGTGTGGGATGGGCCCCCTAAAGGTGGCAGAGTGAGATGTCTGAAAGAAGATGAAAAGGAAGGGTGCTAGGTTTAGTTAGTTTAAGAAGGTGCGAGAGAGGGTACTGCCAATGAATAATGGTTTGTCGATCTTACGATCTGAAGTGTGTCATAGAGGAAAGTAGAGCGAGGCGTAGTGCCTGAAGGGATCTTGTTGGCGATGAAGGTGAGAGGTGACAGAGTGGTTTCTCCCATCATTAATGATTTGGGGTGTGTGAGGAGAAGATGTCGGTGCGTAAGAAGGAAGACAAAGAGGACGTGTGAAGTTCACTTATATTGAGAAGAAGGTGTGTCGAAGGATAGGGCATGAGTTTGCGCCCTAGCCTCGTCCGGTGAATAAGTGAAATGACGATGTTGGTGGTGGCGCGAAACCTCTAGAGAATTGGAGGAGAATGATTTTGGGGTAAAGTAAGAAAGAAGGGCACGTTTACCCCCCAGTGTGAAGAACATATGTA
Organism: Aegilops bicornis; assembly: GCA_021605145.1. Lineage (NCBI taxonomy): Eukaryota > Viridiplantae > Streptophyta > Magnoliopsida > Poales > Poaceae > Aegilops > Aegilops bicornis. Next base: position 632,863,637 of record CM038673.1, read on the forward strand.
TTTGGATCCAATGTGAGAGGGACGAGTACCAGCCGAACAAGGATGCTGCAGTAACAAAATTTTCATCCGCTAGTCCAAACCAAATGACGGAGATTGGTCCTTGTGATGACCTAACGACATAAAATCCTTCATGACAGGATGCTCTGAGGGCGCATGTAGTTAGCCGGGCATGTACCTGGAGGGGTTTAAAAAATATATTTTGTGGTTGAGTTAAAAAATCCATATTATTTTATAATTGACGTCATTAACCGTTTATAATTATATTATACTAATTTCAGTACAAAGTTATGCAAGACTTGAGATATTTATTTTAAGACTGAGGGAGTATTTTCGAATTCCAGTTCATCTTATCTCAGAGTTTAAAAACTCCTTATCTTATACTCCCTCCGTCCCAAAATAAGTGTCTCAAATTTAGTACGGACATTTATTTTGGGACGGAGGGAGTATATCTTGAAGAAAACATTTTTTAGACATTGTGGAGAGGGAGGAGGGGCTGACCGCTGAGTGTTCGAGTGGACCGGCCCCACTTGTCAGACGCCGGCGATCCGAACACCCCCCGATTCAACCTCCCCTCACCCCTCCTCCTCCGCCCCAGCTCCGGCGATGGACGCGGCGGCGGCTCCGGGCGCCGCGGCGGGAGGGCAGCAGCAGCAGCAGCCCGCGCCTCCCCGGGCGGAGCGGCTCAACGGGGAGGTGCAGAGCCAGCTGAACCTGGAGGGCATGCGGGCGCGCGCGGTGGGGCTCTACAAGGCCATCTCCCGCATCCTCGAGGACTTCGACGCCATCGCCCGCGTCAACCCCAGCGGCTCCCCCAAGTGGTTCGGGCTCACCCATCCCCTCCCCTCCTTCCATTGCTCGCCGCCGCCGCCGCCGCCGCCTAGAGTGAATCCCCGACCTAGGGTTTCGGTGGATCCTCCGGCTTGTGTGCGATAGTTATGGTACTGCTGCGCGATTGATTGGTTGCTGACTGGTGTGGTATGGCGGCTGGCAGGCAGGACGTGCTCGGGCAGTTCTCCATGGTGAGCATGGAGCTCTTCAACATCGTGGAGGACATCAAGAAGGTGAACAAGGGCTTCGTCGTGTACCCCAGGAACGTCAACGCCGAGAACGCTGCAAGTGAGTGAGCTCCTCTGAGTATTCTTTTCAGTTATATATGTGCCATGCGATATCTTTTCCTTTCTGCGGCTAGTAAAATTGTTCTGGGATCATGATGGCCTATGAGCACAGATGATGTTTCGGTTGAATGGATTCAGAGATTTCAATTTCAGTTAGGTGTGAAAATAACCCATCTGATACGAAGAACCCTGTCCAGTTTCATAGACAGGTGTTGCTGTCCTAATTTTTTTTTTCAGGGATAGATAAGTGTGATAGGGATCAGTAGAAAATCAACTACCAAAATGCTGTCTCAGGATTTCTCTAGATTGTTGTGATGTGCTGCAATTTAGTGGTCCCATGTTGCTTTTGTCAATGCATATGATTATTCTTCGTTTGCTACTAGTATCACATCATGTTTCCTGCTTGACCTGCGTGTGTATTGCAGTACTGCCTGTAATGCTGTCGTCAAAGCTCTTACCGGAGATGGAAGTTGAGGAAACTACAAAGAGGGAACAGTTGTTGTCTGGAATAACGAATCTGCCCGTGCCTTCTCAAATGGAAAAGTTAAAGGTGCTTGATGCGGAAAATGCAAAGCTGTATCACACTGTTATTGGTTGATCTGTTGGTTGTCTGCTAAATAAAATTGGATTTGCTGCCTTCAGGCTCGGATAGACATGATTGCGAATGCGTGTGAAACTGCTGAGAGAGTAATCGCCGAGTGCCGTAAGACTCATGGTCTAGGAGCCCGTCAGGGGGCAAATCTTGGTCCTATGTTGGATAAGGCACAAGCTGCAAAGATACAGGAGCAGGAAAATCTACTTAGAGCGGCAGTAAATTATGGTGAAGGTGAAAACACATTGATGCTTTTTGGACTTCTAAATTAAATAACTCATGTACGTCTCCTATTTGTGTTATGGACCCTCCATGCTGAAATAGCCTGATTCTCAGGATTGCGAGTATCGGGTGACCAAAGGCAGATGCATTCATCTCTTCCTAGCCATCTAATGGAAGTACTTGCTACTGGAGACGGGGCTCATAATTTTGGTGATAATTCTGGTAAGATTAGATCATGTGATATCTCCACATTTTGCCATGCTCTATTAGGATTTTTTATGCCATGGTTAGCTGACATCAAGTGCATCATAACCTTTTGCGTTTAAAGCGTGTGTCAGAAAATGCTCCAGTATCAGCATCTAACAGCTATTTATATTTGCAGGCGCCTATCCCAAAAATACACCAGCATTTTCACCTAATAATGTCAACGCCCAGGGAAATCCAATGCAGGTTTGTGTAGCATCAGTATTAGCACTCATAGAAGTCGTGTACATATTGAAATTGGAATCCATCTTATTGCTCATAGTTCCTTTTTTGTTGCATGCCATTAATGTTCCCCGCGAGGTGTTGTTTTCCTGTTTACTGGTTGGTCATATGATGTCAGTCCCTGTTATTGTGAACTGTATTAAGTGTTGGTTCGAGTACCTTCTTTTGTTTTTATTTGAGGATTGATGATAGCAATCACTAGCCTGAATTCAATGAAACGTTTGATCCTTTTATCTTAGTCATCGGATGTGTTAACGCTTCATGCAGGCATCTGGAGGACAATTACTTGGCAGATCTGCTCCATCTCCTGGAACTGCCGGAACCCCTAATTTTGAAAATGTGTCTACTCCTCCAATGCCATATGCTAACTCCCCTAGGTCAGGCACCAATATGATGAATACCCCTTCACCACAGCAACATCTGACACCACAGCAGCAGAGGCAAAAGCTGATGCAAGCATCTCAGCAACAGCAGCAGCAGCTGAGGCCATCAGCTGCTGGGATGCTAGCACAGGTAAGGTAACTTTCCTTTTCAGTTTTAAAGAGGTTTTGTTGCGCTTGTGGCATTGGCAACAATGTTATCGGTTTCCTGAGCGTATTTCTTATGATTTTGTAGTGCTGTCTTGCAAAAATTCTACACTATTTATCCCAACATGGTACTTTTTGGTGCACACTAAATCTACAATTTTTGGTGCTCACTAAATCTACAATTTTCTTGTAGAGCTCGGTTCCTCCGTTACAAGATCTACAGGGACAAGCTCAACAAAAAGTACAGGCAATTTTACCATTGACCACTTCTATATTTTCTAGACATGGAAATATAATTGTTTTTAGTTTCACAAAGCTCATAACTTGCTGTTGAAAACCTTTTGTAGGTTGCTGGCCAACAGCAGATGCAGTACAGCCAAGCACAAGCCTTGTCACAGTTTCAGAATAGGCAGATGCAGGCTGCACGCATGCAGCCAGGCATGTCTCAGAGCCAATTGAACCAAGGAAATCAGTTGAGAAGCCATTTGGGCCAGTTCACTGGAGCTGCAAACAGTGCAATGTTTACTGCTGCACAGGCATCTTCAAACTCACAAATGGTTAGATAACACCTTTCCTTTTATTAAGTCATGTAAAAATTATAAGGTTGTTGTTCGAGAAGGATAATTATACTCTCTATGGATGTACTCACGCATTACATTCATGAGCTCATGAAGAAAGATTCGAGTTTGTTCAGTTGTCAGGTTTTCTTCTGGATATTTTGAACATATTCCTGTGCTGATTGAACTGCCTTTTTTGTGTGCATTTTAGATGGCAAACATACCTGGGACTATGCAAACAATGCAGTCACAGTCAATGATGCCGCAAATGCAGGTAAATGCCTTTCTTGTTTGTTATCACCAAGTCACATTGGTTGCAGATGTTTTTGTTGAAACACAGTAGTGCACTGCATTTATAATTCTCCATTTTTTCTGCTGTGACTTATTCTTTGCACATATACTATATCCTTTCTTGCATTTATAAATTCTAATGTTGTTTTCTTATGATTGTTCAGCAGTTTGGTTTGACTGGTGGGCATCCTCAGAGGAGTCATCAAATGATGACCGAACAAAGTATGTACCGTTCATCCTCTTTTAGGCTTTTGTCATTATTAATAAATTAAGGAAATGCGTAATTTTCTGTACAGCTATATAGTGTACTTGTGTCATCCTGCTTGGACTACTGCTAGGAAAAATAGCTGGTGTGATATAGTCACAGTTCAGAAGAAAACATACATACATTAATTATTCTTCATTTAAATTTGGAGCATAATTCAGCATGTATTTACAAAAACGGTTGCCCTGAGGAAAAGTTAGATGCGCTGGTTTTTGATGCACTGCCATTGCAGATATATTTGGTTTTCTTCCGTGCAGGTATCTAGCTCTGTAGTTTTTTGAGATAGTGGTGCAGGCGAAAAGTTTTTAGTCACATGATTCATAACTGTGCGCTTTGTGTTGTTTCTGTGTCATTTTAGTTTGCGATGAAATCCTCCTTGACCTTCCCTAGCGCAGTTTAATTTTAAATATACTTTCTGAGCAAGTAATTCTCCTTTATCGCATGCTGCAGTGTACGGCATGGGAGGCGCAAATACCACTAGCATGATGGGAATGCAAATGCAACAGCAGCAGCAACAGCAGCAGCAGCAGCAGCAGCAGCAGCAGCAGCAGCAAGGGCTATATGGGAACATGCAAGGAGGCGGTCAGAGCTTGCAGCAGCAGGGCATGGTGGGCCTTCAGAACCAGCAGCAGAACCAAATGCAAAACCAGATGCAAAACCAGCTGCAGAATCAGATGCCGAACCCGAACTTCTCCCAGCAGAGGCAGCAAAACCAGCAATGATTCATTCAAGCGGGCTGACTAACCGTGTGTTGCCAAGGCGAGGCACGGGTTCCTGGCCAGAGTCGAGGCAGTATTTTCGGCTGGACGATGTTACTCCTGACGACGCATCGTTGTGCCTTCCCTGTGTGCAGTAATGGCACGGGCTACCGACGATTCACCATTGGTTTTGCTCGCGCCAGTGGCTGTGCACCGTGCAAGTAGTCATGATTGTTCGCCATCGTTGTAAATCGACGTTAGATGCATCAGCTAGAGTAGCCCGCGGGCTGGAATTCGTTGCAAACTGTGACGTGCTCGGATATGTATGTACTGCGCTGCAACTTATGATGCGTGCTCGGATAGGTGCATGCTTCAGTCTAAAATATAACCTCAAGTCCTGAACTCTGATCCACGACAATTCTTGAATTTCAGATGGTTGCTGTTAAATAGCTGGGATTTGTTTTCTTGGCATCTGAATACCGTCGGCCAGAGTCTTCCTTCACATCCCATGTAGAAAAACAGCGCGAGCTGTAGAGATGAACCAACAGCTCCTTGTGTATCCAAAGCTATACACAATTGTGCAGCAGCAGATGAGATCAGATCAGAGTCGAACGGTGGACTGGTAATACAGACACAGAGAAGAAAAAGAAGCAATAGTTTTGCTGGTTATTCTTTTTTTTAGGGGAGTTTGGCAGGTTATTCTCTGCCATACTAGTTGAAACTTCAATCAACACGTCACCCAACAGACTGCCAGGCATCAAACTGGACTAGTGCTTTTCTCAGATAACTATTATTCAGCCGGAAGTATATCTTGACGCCGAGATGTATATGCGCGGGCAGCAGCAGTTTTCATGAGGCCGTGGATCTTGTTCGCTCCGATATGTCGACCCGCAGATCACACATTCACATAGTTAGTTATAACATCTCCAAACTTGGCACAACGACAAATGGAACATCACAGTGAACGAATTACAAAAAGCTTCCACGAATAAGCAAAATGAGCAAATGCAGAGTAGAAAAACATCAATTTTCAAAAAATGGCTTCGCAAATGCTGACCTGGGAAATTGATTCGAGCAGCGCCGGCATTTCCTTGTCCACTTGAAATCTCCATCCTCTGCAGCCTATCGGGCTAGGTTTCCATCCCCATGATCGACAGGAGGCAAATATGAGTGAGCAGCTCCCCTCCATGGCGCCCAAACTCTTGGCGTGTAGTACCCTCGTCACCTACTGCTACTGGCCGAGGAGAAGCAGATCATCTCCACCCACAGGCCCTCAATCACCTTCCATGGATATTGTCTTATCATCCTTGAGGATCTACCGTGGTGAGGAGATCTTTCACACCAGACAGCATACCCATGGCCTTCACCAGAGGGGTCGTGAATACACTGAGCAGTGGTACATCGGTGATCTGCTGATGCGCCCAGGTAGTAGAAGCAGAAATCCATGGTGATGTGCCAGAGAAGAACACTCTCATCGAATGGCCTCCTAAAGCTGCAACCCGGATCTTGGTCGCACTTGTTGGTATGAAGCGTCCACTGCCCCCCTGTGATCACTGAACTTCCAGGAACTGCCGGGGTCCTTGATATGATCTTCCCACCCTTTCTTCACATACCTAAGAATCAGCCCTGTAATGGCAAAGGATGATTGCAGGGCTTCATGGACCAAATTTGATCAACGAAGTTTTCGCAATTGAAGAAAATCAAGATGCACATCTTCTGCTTGTGCCAATTACAACAAATATTGTTTTTTTCTCAATAAGGAGGCATCGTCTCGGCCTCTGCATCATAGGATGCACATGCCCATTCACTACCAATATATGTACTGAATTGCTTAATTTTTCAGTCCCTCCCTTGGATAATCTTACATTACTATCACGATGTTCCGGTATTTTTTTTTCTACATGATTTCCGAGAAGATTTGCACCATCCAAGCCATAGCTGATTTCTCAGGTAATTATTCATAAAAAATCCACCCGTTGCCGTGAACAAAGTTGTCCAACATGAAAGAGAAAATATATATATGGACACACATACACATACACCACACACGCATTCTAAGACAATTGTGGCACACATGCTGGGAAATCCCAAACCCTGGTCAACAAAAGAAAGTTTGTGTTATGCTTCTCGTTTCTTCAGCTTCATCATGAGCCCATTTTTCATCTGCAGTAAACAAGATAGCTTCGGTTGGATGCTCTGGCTTTCCACCAGCTCCAGGTCAAAGTTCCACATGACTGCGGCAATGATGGTCTTCATCTGCACAACTGCGATTTCCTTGCCTGGGCACATCCTTGGGCCTGAGTTGAAGGCCAAGAACTTGTTAGATGGCACATACTTGAGCTTGTTGCTATCCCCCAGGAGCCATCTGTCTGGGTTAAAGTCGAGGCAGTCTTTACCCCACAAGCTCTCCATTCTTCCCATGGAGTAGAGAGAGATGTAGATGGCATCACCGGCGTACACCTCATGTCCACTTGGCATGGTATCATCGGCAACCACCGTCTTGCGCTCCATATGCGCTGGTGGGTATAGCCTGAGAGTCTCGTACAAGGTGGCTCTCAGATAGACCAGAGATTTGGTCTCCTCCGGCTCAAAGATGACCGTGGCACCCATGCCGCGGGCTACTTTGTGCGATGCAATAGGTGAGAGTTCATTGCGGATGATTGACACGACGTTAGGGTTCTGGGCGAGGCTGTAGAATATCCATGGCAGAGTTGTGCCGATTGTGTCCCTCCCAGCGAGCATGAAGCTAATGAGTGTCCCACAGAGCAAGTCATCGTCAGCGTAGTCTGGGTCATTGATGTAGAGAGATAAAATATCCCCCACAACCTCTTCATCCTCATCTTGGCCTCCGTTGGTCTTCCTCCTCTCCATCGTATCCACGACAAACCTGCGGAGCACTCTGTTCGCTTCGTGGAGCCTTCTCTCGGGACCAATATTTAGCCACCTCAATGTCTTCCACAAAGAGGCCGGCATGGTGTGTCGGAGAAATCCCACCTCCATGACCGTGTCCATGGCAAGGGAGGCGTCAATCGGAGGCATGTCCAAGGACAGGAAGCCAGGGTCAACGCCAAAGACTGTCATGGCGGTGATGTCAAACATTAACCTCGCCATTACTTCTTGCATGTCGAACGAAGTGCTGGTGCTCGCCATGTGGGCAAGCAACGGGAGGAGGTGGTCCTTCACCTTGTTATGGCAATGAGCCGCCACACGGTCAGCAAACCGTGGGCTGCTGATCACGCCCACAAACTTCATGCGGCGCAAGCGCCACAGCTCGCCATCGATGGTGAAGAAGCCACCAGCCATGATGTCGAATATGGCCGCGAATTCGGCGCCCTTGGGGAAGTTGGAGTAGTTGGTCGTGAAGATGTGCTGGATGTTGGCAGGGTCGCAGGTGATGAAGAACCGCATCCCGGCCCCAGGCGGGCCGTCCCCATTGAAGTTGAGGCCTGATCCGGCGAGGAGCGCATAGCTGTACTCATGGAAGTTGCAGATGTTGGCCACGAGACCAGGGAGCATGCCTAGTATTGGCCATTTTGTGGGGAGCACCGATGCTGGGTCATTTGATCTACTACGAGTACTAGACCACATGTACAAGTAAAGACCTAGGGGAACAAGTAGCACAAGTGCTGTGGAGATGAGTGACATAATTATCGCTAGTGCGGTGTGGGGAGGACTACTTACTTGGATGTAAGGTGCAAATGCAAGGGACATGGCGATGGCTTCATTTATATATAGACAAGTTGTTCCCTTGGTCTGAGTCCATTGGTACCATACTAGCAGCGGCCACTACACATACATTTTTTTGCGGGTCACCACACATACGTTTTGGAGCACGATATAGCATGCGTTCTGTGCACGAATATCATGCGTTCTGTATCGTCATGAAATAGTATAAAACTTGTAAGCATATACCTCAATTAATCGATGCGATATGAACAAGGTATTTAAAATCGTCATGCGTATGGTACCTCCATTATTTTCGGGCTGCTGCTGCACTGGAGTAGTGGACGACAATGTATGAACGTTGCTGCTGGGACAGACGACAGACCACGACATGCTCATCGTGTTCAGGAGACTCGTGCACTGGGCGGGCATCCAGCTCAACTCTGAAGCGGAAAAACAATGGCCATCCCTTGCCTGTGATTGAGGGCCGACCTGACATATATTTACGAAACCTGATACCATTATTTGTATTTCACCAGATAATAGCAGAATGAATGAATGAATAAAGCCGATGATTCCACTAAAATGTAGACAAAAAACAAAGCTAGCATCGTTTCCTTTGCAAAAAACTCAAAACTGAAAATAGACGCTGGTCTGATCGACTAACCCAGATGCAGAATCCCAACTTCAACCCCAGGCTCCAGCAGAGGAAGCAAAGCAATTATTTGAATCAAGTAGGTAGCTATGTCCATCCTGCTAGATCGAGGAGCAGATCCAGCCATCTGTAAACTGAAAATATACAAGCAAATTGTGTTCAGGCTATCTTTTAAGATGGTCAACAGATGCACAAAATGGATGTACATGCATACATGAGCACTTGCCATAGGCCAGGATATACGCTAGCCTGCAAGTCACCACCAATTATGCATCTATTACCGTTCACAGAAGAAGAAAATATCATGGTCAGTAGGTGACTGCCAACAGTTCTGCGCAAAAGCTCAGCACAACTATCTGATGCAGAGAATCCCCAAACTTGGCATCACTGAACACTCTGTTTTCAGTTAGAGCGACATTGCAATAGTAGTTACAGACATTCTTATATTTGGGTAGTAATATATCAACAGGGCAATCAAATGCCCCACACCATCCTTACACACATTGTAACAAGAAATGTATCCCACAAAAGAGGAACAAAAGAGAAAAGTACAGACATTGTGTGGCTCTCATGTCTCAAGCTTATTCAGACTTACAGACACTAGGAAACATACATATATCACAGTGAAAAATCATGGCGATTTTCCACGGATAAAGCAAATAAGCACCGATTAAGATGGAAATACATGGGAGAAATCGACTCCATATGTAAGCATCGTTTGTCAAACAATGTCTTCTCCCGTGGTGGTGCTGACCTGGGAAGTCAATGGAGCAGGGCAGGCATTTCCTTGTCCGGTTGGAAGCTCCGTCCTCAGCAGTCTCTCTGGCAAGGTCTCCATCCCCATGTTGGACAGAAGGAGCCAGACATAGGTCAGTAACTCCCCACAGGTCTTAACTTGATTTGCATCGAATGACCTAGTTGCATCGAATATGGCTCATGTACCTTGGCAGCAACGCTCTAGCTGTATTTACAGAAGCACGTCTTAACTTGATTTGCATTGAATGACCTAGTTGTCTATGTTGTTTACATGTGCATATCGATGGAAGTAGGCGCGCTAGGCAGGACTTGGTCAGATTTTACATGGCTTGGACAAAAACACAGCTGGACTGTTGCTTAAACTCTTATGTGAATCCCATTCCCATAGTATGCTGAAAGTAAGCAAGGGTGGATGCAGCTCTTATTAGTTACCACCCTACCTCTTCTCTTCTTCTTCTTATTGGATCACAATGCATACCCCAAACTTGGTCAGCTTTAATTCAACAGAAAATGCCAAGGAAAAGGATCACAATCCAATCTACTCCAGCCATCCCTACCATGGGAATGCACCGTCGTCCAGCGTCCACTACGTCTACGAGTCAGGATCAGCATGGCAATGCTGACACGCTAAACTCGGCATGGCTCGCTCACACATGCATACGGTGATCTCTCTCTCACACACACACGCTAACTTGATTTTGTGCGTAAAAAGTAACACTAAAACAAAGGGAAGGTTTGGGTAACAATGTGTGCGTTGAGGGAGCACGGACGGAGTACCCGCAAAACACAGCACAGCGGAGCGGAGCGAGCGTGAGGGGTGTCCGTGCTCGGTCAGTCAATGGTCACTAGGTTGCTACTCCAGCTAGAAACGGATGGGAATAAACACAAGCACCTGGCGTGCAAGCAGGCGGGCAGAAGCTGACCTGGTGGCACTTCCAGTGGACGAAGGAGAGGTCGCCGGCCATTCCGTGGCGCAGTTTACCCGGTCTTACGTCGATGAGGCCAGCTCCACGGTACCACTAGCCGCCGTCTCCGTCGCCGCCGCCTTGAGTTTCGCGGGTGGCGCTGGCGCGCCGGGGCGTCAGGTTCTGCTTTTTTTAGGGGGTGCGTAAGGTTCTGCTGCTCGGGTGTTTGACTCGTCTGATTGAGGGCCAGTTCTTTTCATCCTATAATTCTGAAGAATTACGATTTGGGAAACTGCCCACAGAATTGTCTGCCCATAGAATTATCTGTCCAGTTCTTTTCTATAATTCTAGCCTACTAATTGTTGTATGAGGTGTCGGGCTGGCCCAGTGGCATATTGGCCATAATTTGAGTCCTAATAGGGGTAGTAGTTCAAACCGAACAATTTTCTTTTGAGGCCCCGGCTAGAATTGCCAGAATTGCCGAGTTTTCACGATTCTCAAATACACTAGTGATTTTGATATTTCTCAGATGATTTCTGGGAAAAAACGAGTTTTTTTGTGATTGTGATTCTCCGAGCAGTAATTCTTCAGAACTGGGCCTGACTCATCAGTTCAATGGGCTACTACTCTGGTAATGTGGCTTCTGCAGGGCTATGTAGATGGATGGGCCTGCAGGCCGCCTTTGATAGCCCACTGAGTTGCTCGTCAAAGATGTGACTGTAGCAACTATCGCTCAAAATGACAAGATGCCTCAAAAAAGCTAAAATAAAAGTAAGAAACATGCAGGCATTGCATTCCTTTTTATTAAGGCGAAGAACAAAAACGCTAGAGAACCACATCGACAAACACCACGTGCAAACATGACAGATCTTCCAACGATAAGCAAAAGCAAACAACAACTAACGTTAAACAGAAAACACAACGTCAAACATGACAGATCCACCATTGAAGCACCATCACCATTGCTACTGACGGGACCACCATTGCTGTTGCGAGCACCCCCAATCCCGTTGCGTTGCAAGCATGTCCAGAGCCGTCGCCGCGAAACCATGGCGATGCTGCAAGGGGGTGCCACCGCGAGAGGTCAAGTGTTCTGCCAACCGCATGGCAGTACGGCGAGTGGCGACGAGGACGTTGCCAGTGGAGGGCTCGCGGTAGAGTCATTGTTGTGAAACTGGAGGCGTTGCCGCGACTTGCGGTGATGCAGACCGTGGAGCCATACCAATCGCCGAGTCGGGGGTGCGTGCTGAATAATTGTTGGTGTTGCAGGCTGTGCGTTGACTGGTTCAAGCAGGAGACGAGTGCAACAACGGTTCCACCGATGTTGTAGGACGGTTCGCCAATGCTGCAAGGATTGGCCGGTGCAGGGAGCCCGACCGCCCATGCTCACTGTTGCATGTCTATGATGTTGCAACCGATGCTGCTGCAAGTGGTGCGTGGTGGTCAACATCCGTTGCATGTGGTGCTACAAGACATGCCATGGGGACGACGAAAAAGTGTTGCTAGCTAGCGTTGTTGTGAATCGTCGCCAGGGACTCACGGAGGTCCTAAGGGGTGCTTTGCAACATGGATCATGTTGCAATGAGGTTTGCAACATGGGTCGTGTTGAAATGGGATTTCCAGTACAGAGGTAGGGACGATCGCACGGAGGAAATCACACGCATCAAACGGCTCCTGACCCAATCGATGTTTTCCAAAGATCAGCCGACCGACACCAGTCAAAATTTTCAAATCCTTCACCAAATAAGTGCTAACTACTATTACAGTATACATAGGCTGACCCCACTGCAACAAAGGCTAATACCATAGACGTTTATATCTAGCTTCGTCCTGTCCGTTCCATTCCCGTGTACCCGATCCGATAGATCAAATACTCACATAGTATATCATATCCAACATTGGCAACATCGAATGCGCTGTTCTGCATGAGATAGAAGAGCAAGGGTAGGACCAAAGATTAAAGAAGAAAAGCACAGTGTTAATCGACAAGATAATCGCTTGAGATTGGTCGTTGGGTACTAGTAACGCGTTACATCACCATGCTAATCAAACATTCACATGACTGTCTCACAACCCCACTCTTACAAACATACATGGTGGTCTACTGGTAGTAACTATATTAGTAAGAAACATGCAGACATTGCATGCCTTTTTATTCAGACAAGAACAATGAACAACAACACTACAGAACCACATCGACAAACAACACATACAAACAAGACAGAACTTCCACAGTTAAGCAATCAAACAACAACTAAGGTTGAAACTGAAAACATGGGAGAAATGGCATGCATACGTCAGCATCATCCGTCAAACACAATGGAAGAGATCCCCAACCTAGAGAGTGCAAGACAATCCTTCTGCTAGCAGTGAGCATCAAGTATTAGTGGATGCATGCGTCAGACTAATTAGACTTGAGTCATGTGACACATGTGACTAGGATGCCTTGGGTGACAACCTCGATGCTTGTTGGTGTGAAAAACAAGCAAAACAGACAAAGGAAAACAAAGAAACTAGCCTAAAACTGAGCCTCAAAATGGGAGAATCGGTGAAACCTGCTTAAATCCTGCCTTGTACGAGCTGGATCGAGGATTTCCGTGATGGTAGTAGCTTGTTTAACTAGCAAAGGCAGCAAGGTTGGCACCCTTGTTAGTGTTTTTTGGGGCACAAGTGAAGTTTTATTTGTATTTAATACCTTGGTTTTTCACTAAGGGGAAAGCTTACTGCTTGCCGCAAACTCCTGCACTTTTGTGAGCCCAAGTAGTTGCTGGCTATAACCTAGTAATCATCAAGCAACAACTGATATGTCTCCAACGTATCTATACTTTTTGATTATTCCATGCTATTATATTATCTGTTTTGGATGTTTTATATGCATTTATATGCTATTTTATATTATTTTTGGGACTAATTTATTAACCTAGTGCCCAATGCCAGTTTATGTTTTTTCCTTGTTTTGACTTTTACAGAAAAGGAATAACAAACGGAGTCCAAATGGAATAAAATTTTACGGTGTTTTTTCTTGGACCAGAAAAAACCCATGAGACCTGGAGAGGAGGCCAGAAGACCTACGAGGCGGCCACAAGCCGTGGGTGCACGCCCCTAGGGCTTGTGGGCCCCTCGTAGCCCTTCCAACCCTAATCTTCGCACTATAAATCCTGAAATATTCCCCTATGCTATAGGGCACACAAAAAATACGTTTCCGCTGCCGCAAGCTTCTATTCTGCGAGATCCCATCTTGGGGCCTTTTCCGGCACTCCGCTGAAGTGGGATTCGATCACGGAGGGCCTCTACACCAACCTTGCTGCCCTTCCGATGAAGCGTGAGTAGTTTACCACAGACCTACAGGTCCGTAGCTAGTAGCTAGATGGCTTCTTCTCTCTCTTTGATCTTCAATACAATGTTCTCCTCGATGTTCTTGGATATCTATTCAATGTAATCTTCTTTCCGGTGCGTTTGTTGAGATCCGATGAATTGCGGATTTATGATCAGATTATCTATGAATATTATTTGAGTCTTCTCTGAACTCTTTTATGCATGGTTGAGATAGCTTTGTATTCCTCTCCGATCTATCAATTTGGTTTGGCCAACAAGATTGGTTTTCTTGCAATGGGAGAGGTGCTTTGTGATGGGATCAATCTTGCGGTGTCCTCACCCAATGACAGAAGGGGCAGCGAGTCACGTATTGTATTGTTGCCATTAAGGATAAAAAGATGGGGTTTATATCATATTGCTGAGTTTATCCCTCTACATCATGTCATCTTGCTTAAGGCGTTACTCTGTTCTTATGAACTTAATACTCTAGATGTAGGCAGGAGTTGGTCGATGTGTGGAGTAATAGTAGTAGATGCAGGCATGAGTCGGTCAACTTGTCACAGACGTGATGCCTATATTCATGATCATTGCCTTAGATATCTTCATAATTATGCGCTTTTCTATCAATTGCTCAACAGTAATTTGTTTACCCACCGCATGCTTTATTCAAGAGAGAAGCCTTTGGTGAAACCTATGCCCCCCGGGTCTATTTTCCATCATATATTTTCAAATCTATAAACCAAAAAACCCCAAAAAACCTTGCTGCAATTTATTTATATTTACTTTATTTTGCCTTTTATTTATCTTTTATACCTATCTCTATTAGATCTCACTCTTGCTCGTGACTGTGAAGGGACTGACAACCCCTTTTTCGTGTTGTGTGCAAGTGTTTGTTAGTTTGTACAGGTGCATATATTGGAGACTTGCTTGTGCCTCCTACTGGATTGATACCTTGGTTCTTAACTGAGGGAAATACTTATCTCTACTTGAAGGAAATATGCCCTAGAGGCAATAATAAAGTTGTTATTTATATTTCCTTATATCATGATAAATGTTTATTATTCATGCTAGAATTGTATTAACCGGAAACTTAGTACATGTGTGGATACATAGACAAACAGAGTGTCCCTAGTATGCCTCTACTTGACTAGCTCGTTAATCAAAGATGGTTAAGTTTCCTAGCCATAGACATGTGTTGTCATTTGATGAACGGGATCACATCATTAGTGAATGATGTGATGGACAAGACCCATCCATTAGCTTAGCATAATGATCGCTTAGTTTTTCTGCTATTGCTTTCTTCATGACTTATACATGTTCCCCAGACTATGAGATTATGCAACTCCCGAATACCGGAGGAACACCTTGTGTGCTATCAAACGTCACAACGAATCGGGTGATTATAAAGATGCTCTACAGGTGTGTCTCCGATGGTGTTTGTTGAGTTGGCATAGATAGAGATTAGGATTTGTCACTCCGTGTATCAGAGAGGTATCTCTGGGCCCTCTCGGTAATGCACATCACTATAAGCCTTGCAAGCAATGTGACTAATGAGTTAGTTGCGGGATGATGCATTACGAAACGAGTAAAGAGACTTGCCGGTAATGAGATTGAACTAGGTATGATGATACCGACGATCGAATCTCGGGCAAGTAACATACCGATGACAAAGGGAACAACGTATGTTGTTATGCGGTTTGACCGATAAAGATCTTCGTAGAATATGTAGGAACCAATATGAGCATCCAGGTTCCGCTATTGGTTATTGACCGGAGATGTGTCTCGGTCATGTCTACATAGTTCTCGAACCCGTAGGGTCCGCACGCTTAACGTTCGATGACGATTTGTATTATGAGTTATGTGATTTGATGGTACCGAAGTTTGTTTGGAGTCCCGAATGAGATCATGAACATGACGAGAAGTCTCGAAATGGTCGAGACATAAAGATTGATATATTCAAAGGTTATGTTTGGACATCGGAATGGTTTCGGATAGGTTCGGGCATTTACCGGAGTACCGGAACCCCCGGGGGGTTAATGGGCCTTCATGGGCCCTAGTGGAAGAGAGGAGGCAGCGGCCAGGTGGAGGCGCGCGCCCCCCAAGCCCAATCCAAATTGGACTAGGGTTGGGGGGGCCCTTTCCTTCTCTCCTCCTCCCCATCCCCCTTCTCCTTGTGGGAATAGGAAAGGGGAGGCCGAATCCTACTTGGACCGTGAGTCCAAGTAGTACTCCGCCCCTTGGCGCGCCACACCTTGTCCGGCCTCCTCCTCCCCCTCCTTTATATACATGGGAGGGGGCACCCCGAAGACACACCAAAGTTTCTCTTTGCCGTGTGCAGCGCCCCCCTCCACAGTTACACACCTCGGTCATATTGTCGTAGTGCTTAGGCGAAGCCCTGTGCCGGTAACTTCATCTTCACCGTCGCCACACCGTCATGCTGACGGAACTCTCCCTGGGCCTCAACTAGATCAAGAGTTCGAGGGACGTCACCGAGCTGAACGTGTGCAGATCGCAGAGGTGCCGTACGTTCGGTACTTGGATCGGTTGGATCGCGAAGACGTTCAACTACATCAACCGCGTTACTAAATGCTTCCGCTTTCGGTCTATGAGGGTACGTGGACACACTCTTCCCTACTTGTTGCTATGCATCTCCTAGATGGATCTTGCGTGATCGTAGGTAGTTTTTTTGAAATACTACGTTCCCCAACAATGGCATCCGAGCCAGGTTTATGCGTAGATGTTATATGCACGAGTAGAATACGATGAGTTGTGGGCGATAATAGTCATACTGCTTACCAGCAATGTCTTACTTTGATTCAGCGGTATTGTTGGATGAAGCGGCTCGGACCGACATTACATGACCGCGTTCATGAGACTGGTTCTACCGACGTGCTTCGCACACTGGTGGCTAGCGGGTGTCTGTTTCTCCAGCTTTAGTTGAATCGAGTTTGACTACGCTCGGTCCTTGTTGAAGGATAAAACAACACACTTGACGAAAAATCGTTGTGGTTTTGATGCGTAGGTAAGAACGATTCTTGCTAGAAGCCCGTAGCAGCCACGTAAAACTTGCAACAACAAAGTAGAGGACGTCTAACTTGTTTTTGCAGGGCTTGTTGTGATGTGTGATACGTCTCCAACGTATCTATAATTTTTGATTGCTCCATGCTATATTATCTTCTGTTTTGGACATTATTGGGCTTTATTATACACTTTTATATTATTTTTGGTACTAACGTATTAACTGGAGGCCCAGCCAGAATTGCTATTTTTTGCCTATTTCAGAGTTTCGCAAAAAAGAATATCAAACGGAGTCCAAACGGAATGAAACCTTCGGGAATGTGATTTTGAATGAACATGATCTGAGAGGACTTGGACCAGACGTCAAGAAAGCTACAGGAAGCCACGAGGTAGGGGCGCGCACCCCTCGGGCGCGCCCTCCACCCTCGTGGGCCCCACGTTGCTCCACCGACGTACTCCTTCCTCCTATATGTACCTACGTATCCCCAAACTACCAGATACGGAGCCAAAAAACCTAATTCCACCGCCGCAACCTTCTGTTCTAGTGAGATCCCATCTTGGGGCCTGTTCCGGAGCTCCGCCGGAGGGGGCATCGATCACGGAGGGCTTCTACATCAACACCATAGCCTCTCCGATGATGTGTGAATAGTTTACTTCAGACCTTCGGGTCCATAGTTATTAGCTAGATGGCTTCTTCTCTATTTTTGGATCTCAATACGATGTTCTCCCCCTCTCTCGTGGAGATCTATTCGATGTAATCTTCTTTTGCGGTGTGTTTGTTGAGACCGATGAATTGTGGGTTTATGATCAAGTTTATCTATGAACAATATTTGAATCTTCTGAATTCTTTTATGTATGATTGGTTATCTTTGCAAGTCTCTTCGAATTATCAGTTTGGTTTGGCCTACTAGATTGATCTTTCTTGCAATGGGAGAAGTGCTTAGCTTTGGGTTCAATCTTAGTGTCCTTTCCCAAAGGATGAGGGGCAGCAAGGCACGTATTGTATTGTTGCCATCGAGGATAACAAGATGGGGTTTATATCATATTGCATGAGTTTATCCCTCTACATCATGTCATCTTGCTTAAAGCGTTACTTTGTTCTTATGAAATTAATACTCTAGATGCATGCTGGATAGCGGTCGATGTGTGGAGTAATAGTAGTAGATGCATGCAGGAGTCGATCTACTTGTCTCGGACGTGATGCCTATATACATGATCATACCTAGATATTCTCATAACTATGCTCAATTCTGTCAATTGCTCAACAGTAATTTGTTCACCCACCGTAAATACTTATGCTCTTGAGAGAAGCCACTAGTGAAACCTATGGCCCCGGGTCTATTTTCCATCATATTAATCTTCCAACACTTAGTTATTTTTATTGCCTTTTATTTTACTTTGCATATTTATCACAAAAATACCAAAAATATTATCTTATCATATCTATCAGATCTCACTCTCGTAAGTGACCGTGTAGGGATCGACAACCCCTTATCGCGTTGGTTGCGAGGATTTATTTGTTTGTGTAGGTGCGAGGGACTCATGCGTGGCCTCCTCTTGGATTGATACCTTGGTTCTCAAAACCGAGGGAAATACTTACGCTTACTTTGCTGCATCACCCTTTCCTCTTCAAGGAAAACCAACGCGATCTTGAAGAGGTAGCAAGAAGGATTTCTAGCGCCGTTGCCGGGGAGGCCTACGCAAAAGTCAACATACCAAGTACCCATCACAAACCCTTATCTCCCGCATTACATTATTTTCCATTTGCCTCTCGTTTTCCTCTCCCCCACTTCACCCTTGCTGTTTTATTCGCCCTCTCTTTTCCGTTCGCCTCTTTTTCGCTTGCTTCTTGTTTGCTCTTGTGTTGGATTGCTTGTTTGTCACGATGGCTCAAGATAATACCAAATTATGCGACTTTACCAATAGCAACAATAATGATTTCCTTATCACTCCGATTGCTCCTCTTACCGATACTGAATCTTGTGAAATCAATGTTCCTTTGTTGAATCTTGTCATGAAAGATCAATTCGCCGGCTTTCCTAGTGAAGATGCCGCTACTCATCTAAATAGCTTCGTTGATTTGTGTGATATGCAAAAGAACAAAGATGTTGACAATGATATTGTTAAATTGAAGCTATTTCCTTTTTCGCTTAGAGATCGTGCTAAAGCTTGGTTTTCGTCTTTGCCTAAAAATAGTATTGATTCTTGGAATAAGTGCAAATATGCTTTTATCTCTAAGTATTTTCGTCCGCTAAGATTATCTCTCTTAGAAACGATATTATGAATTTTAAGCAACTTGATCATGAACATGTTGCACAATCTTGGGAGAGGATGAAATTAATGATACGTAATTGCCCACACATGGTTTGAATTTGTGGATGATTATACAAAATTTTTATGCCGGATTGAATTTTGCTTCTAGAAATCTTTTAGATTCGGCATGGAGGCACTTTTATGGAAATCACTTTAGGATAAGCTACTAAACTCCTAGATAATATTATGGTTAATTATTCTCAATGGCACACTGAAAGATCTACTAATAAAAGAGTGCATGCGATAGAAGAAATTAATGTTTTGAGTGAAAAGATGGATGAACTTATGAAATTATTTTCTAATAAAAGTGTTTCTTCTGATCCTAATGATATGCCTTTGTCTCCTTTGATTGAGAATAATAATGAATCTTTGGATGTGAATTTTGTTGGTAGGAATAATTTTGGTAACAACGTGTATAGAGGAAACTTTAATCCTAGACCTTATCCTAGTAATTCCTCTAATAATTATGGTAATTCCTACAACAATTGTTATGGAAATTTTAATAAGATGCCCTCTGAATTTGATACTAGTGTTAAGGAATTTATGAATTCGCAAAAGAATTTCAATGCTTTGCTTGAAGAGAAATTGCTTAAAGTTGATGAATTGGCTAGGAACGTTGATAGAATTTCTCTTGATGTTGATTCTTTAAAACTTAGATATATTCCTCCTAAGCATGATATCAATGAGTCTCTCAAAGCCATGAGAATTTCCATTGATGAGTGCAAAGAGAGAACCGCTAGGATGCGTGCTAAGTAAGATTACTTTATGAAAGCGTGTTCTTCTAGTTCCTTTGAAAATAAAGATGAAGATCTAAAAGTTATTGATGTGTCCCCTATTAAATCTTTGTTTTGCAATATGAATCTTAATAATGATGGGCCAGAATATGATCCACCTTTACCTAGAAGGCGTTCCAGAAATTCGGAGTTTTTAGATCTTGATGCTAAAATTGATAAAAGTGGGATTGAAGAGATCAAGACATTAGATATTAATGAACCCACTATTTTGGATTTCAAGGAATTTACTTTGATAGATTGTATTTCCTTGTTGCAATCCGTGCTAAATTCTCCTCATGCCTATAGTCAAAATAAAGCCTTTACCAAACATATCGTTGATGCTTTGATGCAATCTTATGAAGAAAAACTTGAGTTGGAAGTTTCTATCCCTAGAAAACTTTATGATGAGTGGGAACCTACTATTAAAATTAAAATTAATGATCATGAATGCTATGCTTTGTGTGATTTGGGTGCTAGTGTTTCCACGATTCCAAAAACTTTGTGTGATTTGCTAGGTTTCCGTGATTTTGATGATTGCTCTGCACCTTGCGGATTCCACTATTAAGAAACCTATGGGAAGAATTAATGATGTTATTATTGTTGCTAATAGGAACTATGTTCCCGTAGATTTTATCGTTCTTGACATAGATTGCAATCCTTCATGTCCTATTATTCTTGGTAGACCTTTCCTTAGAACGATTGGTGCAATTATTGATATGAAGGAAGGGAATATTAGATTCCAATTTCCATTAAAGAAAGGCATGGAACACTTCCCTAGGAAGAAAATAAAATTACCATATGAATCTATTATGAGAGTCACTTATGGATTGCCTACCAAAGATGGCAATACCTAGATCTATCCTTGCTTCTATGCCTAGCTAGGGGCGTTAAATGATAGCGCTTGTTGGGAGGCAACCCAATTTTATTTTTTGTTTTTTGATTTTTTGCTTCTGTTTAGGAATAAATATTTGTTATAGCCTATGGTTAGATGTGTTTTTATGTTTTAATTAGTTTTTGTGCCAAGTTAAACCTATAGGATCCTCTTGGATGATAGTTATTTGATCTTGCAGAAAATTCCAGAAACTTTCTGTTCACGAAAATAATTGTTAAAAATCACCAGAACGTGATGAAATATTGATTCCAATTGCTGATGATAAATAAACAAATTGTCTAGGTCGTTCTATTTTGGCTGATTTTTTGGAGTTCCAGAAGTTTGCGTTAGTTACAGATTACTACAGACTGTTCTGTTTTTGACAGATTCTGTTTTTCGTGTGTTGTTTGCTCATTTTGATGCATCTATGGCTAGTAAAATAGTTTATAAACCATAGATAAGTTGGAATACAGTAGGTTTAACACCAATATAAATAAATAATGAGTTCATTACAGTACCTTGAAGTGGTCTTTTGTTTTCTTTCGCTAACGGAGCTCACGAGATTTTCTGCTGAGTTTTGTGTTGTGAAGTTTTCAAGTTTTGGGTGAAAGATTTGATGGATTATGGTGTTGGGGAACGTAGTAATTTAAAAAATTTTCCTACGCACACGCAAGATCATGGTGATGCATAGCAACGAGAGGGGAGAGTGTTGTCCACGTACCCTCGTAGATCGTAAGCGGAAGCGTTATGACAACGCGGTTGATGTAGTCGTACATCTTCACGATCCGACCGATCCAAGTACCGAACGTACGGCACCTCCGAGTTCAGCACACGTTTAGCTCGATGATGATCCCCGGACTCCGATCCGGCAGGGTGTCGGGATGAGTTCTGTCAAGACGACGGCGTGATGACGATGATGATGTTCTACCGACGCAGGCTTCGCCTAAGCACCGCAACGATATGACCGAGGTGGAATATGGTGGAGGGGCACCGCACACGGCTAAGGAATGATCACGAAGATCAACTTGTGTGTCTTGGGGTGCCCCCCTGCCCCCGTATATAAAGGAGCAAGGGGGAGGCCGGCCGGCCCTAGGGGGCGCGCCAAGGAGGGGAGAGTCCTCCTCCTAGTGGGAGTAGGACTCCCCTTTCCTAGTCCCACTAGGAAGGAGGAAGGGTGAAGGAAAGAGAGGGAGAGGGAGAGGGAAAGAGGGGCCGCGCCCCCCTCCCTAGTCCAATTCGGACTCCCCATGGGGGGGGGGCGCCACCTCCTGGGCTGCTGCCCTCTCTCTCCCCTCAGGCCCACTAAGGCCCAATACTTCCCCGGGGGGTTCCGGTAACCACTCCGGTACTCCGGTTTTCTCCGAAATCACCCGGAACAATTCCGGTGTCCGAATATTGTCGTCCAATATATCAATCTTTATGTCTCGACCATTTCGAGACTCCTCGTTATGTCCATGATCACATACGGGACTCCGAACAACCTCCGGTACATCAAAACTTATAAACTCATAATAAAACTATCATCGTAACGTTAAGCATGCGGACCCTACGGGTTCGAGAACTATGTAGACATGACCTAGAACTGTTTCCGGTCAATAACCAATAGCGGAACCTGGATGCTCATATTGGCTCCTACATATTCTACGAAGATCTTTATCGGTCAAACCGCATAACAACATACGTTGTTCCCTTTGTCATCGGTATGTTACTTGCCCGAGATTCGATCGTCGGTATCCAATACCTAGTTCAATCTTGTTACCAAAGAAGTCTCTTTACTCGTTACGTAATGCATCATTCTCAGAACTAACTCATTAGCTACATTGCTTGCAAGGCTTGTAGTGATGTGCATTACCGAGAGGGCCCAGAGATACCTCTCCGACAATCGGAGTGACAAAACCTAATCTTAAAATACGCCAACTCAACATGTACCTTTGGAGACACCTCAGAGAGCTCCTTTATAATCACCCAATTACGCTAGGACGCTTTGGTAGCACACAAAGTGTTCCTCCAAAGAACGGGAGTTGCATAATCTCATAGTTGTAGGAACTTTGTATAAGTCATGAAGAAAGCAATAGCAACATACTAAACGATCAAGTGCTAGGCTAACGGAATGGGTCAAGTCAATCACATTATTCTCCTAATAATGTGATCCCGTTAATCAAATGACAACACATGTCTATGGTTAGGAAACATAACCATATTTGATTAATGAGCTAGTCAAGTAGAGGCATACTAGTGACATTATGTTTGTCTATGTATTCACACATGTATCATGTTTCCGGGTAATACAATTCTAGCATGAATAATAAACACTTATCATGATATGAGGAAATAAATAATAACTTTATTATTGCCTCTACGGCATATTTCCTTCAGTCTCCCACTTGCACTAGAGTCAATAATCTAGATTACACAATAATGATTCTAACACCCATGGAATCTTGGTGCTGATCATGTTTTGCTCGTGGAAGATGCTTAGTCAACGAATCTGCAACATTCAGATCCGTATGTATCTTGCAAATCTCTATGTCTCCCACCTGGACTTGGTCCCGGATGGAATTGAAGCGTCTCTTGATGTGCTTGGTCCTCTTGTGAAATATGGATTCCTCTGCCAAGGCAATTGCACCAGTATTGTCATAGAAGATCTTCATTGATCCCGATGCACTAGGTACGACACCTAGATCGGAAATGAACTCCTTCATCCAGACTCCTTCATTTGCTGCTTCCGAAGTAGCTATGTATTCCGCTTCGCATGTAGATCCCGCCACGACGCTTTGTTTAGAGCTACACCAACTTACAGCTCCACCGTTTAATAAAAACACGTATCCGGTTTGCGATTTAGAATCGTCCGGATCAGTGTAAAAGCTCGCATCGACGTAACCATTTACGACTAGCTCTTTATCACCTCCATATACGAGAAAGATATCCTTAGTCCTTTTCAGGTATTTCAGGATGTTCTTGACCACTGTCCAGTGATCCACTCCTGGATTACTTTGGTACCTACCTGCCAAGCTTATTGCTAAGCATACGTCACGTCTGGTACACAACATTGCATACATGATAGAGCCTACGGCTGAAGCATAGGGAACGTCTTTCATTTTCTCTCTATCTTCTGCTGTGGTCGGGCATTGAGTCTGACTCAACTTCACACCTTGTAATACAGGAAAGAACCCTTTCTTTGCCTGATCCATTTTGAACTTTTTCAAAACTTTATCAAGGTATGTGCTTTGTGAAAGTCCAATTAAGCGTCTTGATCTATCTTTATAGATCTTGATGCCCAATATGTAAGCAGCTTCACCGAGGTCTTTCATTGAAAAACTTTTATTCAAGTATCCCTTTATGCTATCCAGAAATTCTATATCATTTCCAATTAACAATATGTCATATACATATAATATCAGAAATGCTCTGCACCTCCCACTCACTTTCTTGTAAATACAGGCTTCTCCAAAAGTCTCAGATAAAACCATATGCTTTGGTCACACTATCAAAGCGTTTATTCCAACTCCGAGAGGCTTGCACCAGTCCATAAATGGATCGTTGGAGCTTGTACACTTTGTTAGCACCTTTTGGATCGACAAAATCTTCCGGTTGCATCATATACAACTCTTCTTCCAGAAATCCATTCAGGAATGCAGTTTTGACATCCATTTGCCATATTTCATAATCATAAAATGCGGCAATTGCTAACATGATTCGGACAGACTTAAGCATCGCTATGGGTGAGAAAGTCTCATCGTAGTCAACCCCTTGAAATTGTCGAAAACCTTTCGCAACAAGTCGAGCTTTGTAGACAGTTACATTACCATCAGCGTTAGTCTTCTTCTTGAAGATCCATTTATTCTCGATGGCTTGCCGATCATCGGGCAAGTCAACCAAAGTCCATACTTTGTTCTCATGCATGGATCCCATCTCAGATTTCATGGCCTCAAGCCATTTTGCGGAATCTAGGCTCATCATCGCTTCCTCATAGTTCGTAGGTTCGCCATGGTCAAGTAACATGATTTCCAGAATAGGATTACCGTACCACTATGGTGCGGATCTTACTCTGGTTGACCTACGAGGTTCGGTAGTAACTTGATCTGAAGTTTCATGATCATTATCATTATCTTCCTCACTGATTGGTGTAGTTGTCACAGGAACCGGTTCTTGTGATGAACTACTTTCCAATAAGGGAGCAGTACAATTACCTCATCAAGTTCTACTTTCCTCCCACTCACTTCTTTCGAGAGAAACTCCTTCTTTAGAAAGGATCCGAATTTAGCAACAAAAATCTTGCCCTCAGATGCATGATAGAAGGGGTACCCAATAGTCTCTTTTGGGTATCCTATGAAGACACATTTCTCCGATTTGGGTTCGAGCTTATCTGGTTGAAGTTTCTTCACATAAGCATCGCAGCCCCAAACTTTAAGAAACGACAACTTTGGTTTCTTGCCAAACCATAGTTCATAAGGCGTCGTCTCAACAGATTTTGATGGTGCCCTATTTAACGTGAATGCGGCAGTCTCTAAAGCATAACCCCAAAACGATAGCGTAAATCAGTAAGAGACATCATAGATCACACCATATCTAGTAAAGTACGATTACGACGTTCAGACACACCATTTCGTTGTGGTGTTCCGGGTGGCGTTAGTTGCGAAACTATTCCGCATTGTTTCAAATGTAAACCAAACTCTGAACTCAAATATTCGCCTCCATGATCAGATCGTAGAAATTTTATTTTCTTGTTACGATGATTTTCCACTTCACTCTGAAATTCTTTGAACTTTTCAAATGTTTCAGACTTGTGTTTCATCAAGTAGATATACCCATATCTGCTAATCATCAGTGAAGGTGAGAAAATAACAATATCCGCCACGAGCCTCAACATTCATCGGACCACATACATCTGTATGTATGATTTCCAACAAATCTGTTGCTCTCTCCATAGTTCCGGAGAACAACGTTTTAGTCATCTTGCCCATGAGGCACGGTTCATAGTACCAAGTGATTCATAATCAAGTGATTCCAAAAGTCCATCAATATGGAGTTTCTTCATGCGTTTTACACCGATATGACCTAAACGGCAGTGCCACAAATAAGTTGCACTATCATTATCAACTCTGCATCTTTTGGCTTCAACATTATGAATATGTGTATTACTACTATCGAGATTCAATAAAGATAGACCACTCTTCAAGGGTGCATGACCATAAAAGATATTACTCATATAAATAGAACAACCATTATTCTATGATTTAAATGAATAACCGTCTCGCATCAAACAAGATCGAGATATAATGTTCATGCTCAACGCTGGCACAAAATAACAATTATTTAGGTCTAAAACTAATCCCGATGGTAGATGTAGAGGTAGCGTGCCGACCGCGATCACATCGACTTTGGAACCATTTCCCACGTGCATCGTCACCTCGTCCTTAGCCAATCTTCGCTTAATTTGTAGTCCTGTTTGAGTTGCAAATATTAGCAATGTAACCAGTATCAAATACCAGTGCTACTGCGAGCATTAGTAAGGTACACATCAATAACATGTATATCACATATACCTTTGTTCACCTTGCCATCCTTCTTATCCGCCAAATACTTGGGGCAGTTCCGCTTCAGGTGTCGACCGCTTGCGGTGAGAAGCACTCGATCTCGTGCTTAGGTCCAGACATGTGATTCGTCTCTTGAGCAGCAAATTGCTTGCTGTCCTTTTTGAAGTTCCCCTTCTTTTTTCCTTTGCCCCTTTTCTTGAAACTGGTGGTCTTGTTAACCATCAACACTTGATGCTCCTTCTTGATTTCTACTTCCGCAGCTTTTAGCATTGCGAAGAGCTCGGAATAGTCTTGTCCATCCCTTGCATATTATAGTTCATCACGAAGCTCTTGTAGCTTGGTGGCGATGATTGAAGAATTACATCAATGACACTATCATCGTGAAGATTAACTCCCAGTTGAATCAAGTGATTATTATACCCAGACATTTTGAGTATATGTGCCTTGTGAACTATTCTCCTCCATCTTACAGCTACAGAACTTATTGGAGACTTCATATCTCTCAATCCAGGCATTTGCTTGAAATATTAACTTCAACTCCTAGAACATCTCATATGCTCCATGACGTTCAAAATGTCGTTGAAGGCCCGGTTCCAAACCGTAAAGCATGGCACACTGAACTATCGAGTAGTCATCAGCTTTGCTCTGCCAAACGTTCTTAACATCGTCAGTTGCATCAGGTGACGGGCACAGCACCAGCGGTGCTTCCAGACGTAATTCTTCTGCGACAATGAGGATAATCCTCGAATTCTTGACCCAGTCCGTGTAATTGCTACCATCATCTTTCAACTTAGGTTTCTCAAGGAACGCATTAAAATTCAACGGAACAACAGCACGAGTCATCTATCTACAAGAAACATAGACAATCAAAATACTATCAGGTACTAAGTTCATGATAAATTTAAGTTCAATTTAATCATATTACTTAAGAACTCCCACTTAGACAGACATCTCTCTAGTCATCTGTGACGCCCCCGATTCAATCGTACACTAATCATGCACGCAAATGTGTACGATCAAGATCAGGGACTCACGGGAAGATATCACAACACAACTCTAAAACATAAATAAGTCATACAAGCATCATAATACAAGCCAGGCCTCGAGGGCTCGAATACAAGTTCTCGATCATAGGCAGTCAATGAAGCAACAATATCTGAAATCTGAGACATAAGTTAAACAAGTTGCCATAAGATGGCTAGCACAAACTGGGATACAGATCGAAAGAGGCGCAGGCCTCCTGCCTGGGATCCTCCTAACTACTCCTGGTCGTCGTCAGCGGGCTGCACGTAGTAGTAGGCGCCTCCAGTGTAGTAGTCGTCATCAACGGTGGCGTCTGGCTCCTGGGCTCCATCGTCTGGTTGCAGCAATCGGGTAAAGAAAGGGGGAAAAGGGGGAACAAGGCAACCGTGAGTACTCATCCAAAGTACTCGTAAGCAAGGAGCTACACTACATATGCATGGATATATGTGTAAAGGGCCATATAAGTGGACTGAACTAGAATCACGAGAATAAGAGGGGATAGCTAATCCTGTCAAGACTACGCTTCAGCGACCTCCGCCTTGGAGCATGTAGAGAGTAGATCAAGTCCTCCAAGTAGCATCGCATAGCATAATCCTACCCGTGATCCTCCTTGTCACCACATTAGAGAGCGATCACCGGGTTGTATCCGCACTTGGAAGGGTGTGTTTTATTAAGTATCCGGTTCTAGTTGTCATAAGGTCAAGGTACAACTCCAAGTCGTCCTGTTATCAAGATCACGGCTATTCGAATAGATTAACTTCCCTGCAGAGGTGCACCACATAACCCAACACGCTCGATCCCATTTGGCCGGACACACTTTTCTGGGTCATGCCCGGCCGCGGAAGATCAACACGTCGTAGCCCGACCTAGGCCAACAGAGCGGTCAGCACGCCGGTCTAAACCTAAGCGCCCAGGGGTCTGGGCCCATCGCCCTTAGCACACCTGCATGTTGCAAACGCGGCCGGAAGCAGACCTAGCAACCTCCATTACAAAGGAAGTCACGTTACGCGGTCCAATCTGGCGCCGCTCAGTCGCTGACGTCACGAAGGCTTCGGCTGATACCACGACGCCGAAAGTGCCCATATCTTTCCCACGTAGTTGGTTAGTGCGTATAGGCCAAGAGCGGACTCGGATCAAATACCAAGATCTCGTTAAGCGTGTTAAGTATCCATGAACGCCCGAGCAGGCCAGTGCCCACCTCTCTCCTAGGCGGTCTCAACCTGCCCTGTCGCTCCGCCACAAAGATCCACACAGAGAGCCGTTGGGACAAAGGTCCTTTCAGCCCCCAATCCGTGAATCACTCGCGGGTGCCCCACAAGCCGACCCGACTTTAGTCACCACATGTATCAGTATAAAGTATATAGTATATACCCGTGATCACCTCCCGAGTGATCACAGCCCGATAGTATAGCACAACAGACGGACAAGAATGTAGGGCCACTGATGGAATACTAGCATCCTATACTAAGCATGTAGGATTGCAGGTAAAGGTAACAACAGTAGTAGCAAGGACAGGCTATGCATCGTGATAGGTATAACGGAAAGCAAGAATATGCTACACTACTCTAATGCAAGCGGTATAGAGTAGAATAGGCGATATCTGGTGATCAAGGGGGGGCTTGCCTGGTTGCTCTGGCAAGAGAGAGTCGTCACAACTCCGTAGTCGCATCAAGCAGCAGCTACGGTCTCGGTGTCTAGCGAAAGAAGAGAGGGAAGAAACAATGAATATTTAAGCAAACAGATGCATGACGATGCATGACAAAGCAAAGCGTGATGCTAGGCGTGCCCTAACGCGGTATGTGGTGATACTGGTGAAGGGAAACATCCGGAAAGGATCCCCAAGCTTCACGCTTTTTAAGTGAGGAGCCGGGAGGGGGAAAAGTTATGCAGTTCGATAGGTTAGGGGTGTGGCGGACGAACGGGCTGCGTGTCCGGAATCGCCTCGTCAGCTCGAGCAACTTTCATGTAGAAAGTATTTTCATCCGAAGTTACGGATTAAAAGATATGATTTTCTAAAGATTTAATCATTTTGATTTTAATTATTTATTTAAATCCAACATTATCCAAAACAGTGTTCTTGGCGTCATCATGATGTCAGCAGTCAACAGAGGTGTTGACTGGTCAACTGACGTGTGGGTCCCGCATGTCATTGACTGTTAATTAACCTAATAGATTAATTAACTAAACTAGGTGATTAGGTTAATCTAATCAGGATTAATTAAGTTAATTAATTATTTAATTAATTAACTTATTAATATTTTAATTTTTTTAAATCCCATTTTTTTTAATTTTTGTTCTGGGGCTGGGGCCCCTTTGTCAGTGGGCCAAAGGCCTTATCGGGCATGTGAAGCGGGCGCTACTGGTGCTATTAAGCGCCGGGCGTGTTAGCGCCGAGCGGAGGCCGAGCACGGGCGGCGCGGCCGAGGGGTCAAGGAGGTCGCGCAGGCGCTGGAGGGTCGCTGCAGAGGTGCGGGTCGAGGGCGACAACGGCGAAGCGAGAGGCGCCGTGCACCGTGGGGGGTCATGAGCACACGGGAGGCAGACGGCGCTGCTGGCGCAGCTTGGTCGGAGCAAGAGGCGGGCGAAGATGAGGCGCGGGCCCAATGCGGTGAGCGCGTGCTTGGGTGCCGGCTGGTCGCCACATAGGGCGTGGGCGAGTCCAGGGAATGACGGGGGCGGCGAAGCAAGTGGCCGCGGCGGCCATGGGTGGCGGCAGGCAGGCAGGATCGGGCGGACACGACGTTGGGCGTGCGGTGACAGGGGAAGAGGGGAGAGGAGGAGGGCGCGTGCTCACGGCGGGCACGTCGAACGTGGCCAGGGTCGACGAGGCGTGCGGGCGCGACGAGCGGGACGGCGTGAGGAGCAGAGAAGGAGGAGGGCCTCACAGGGGGTAAGCAGGGACGGGGCAGCGTGCTCGGGGAAGGTCGGGGGGAACGACGGGGACGAGCGGCGGAGCGGGAGGAGTCCGGCGAGGTGGCGGCGTCCTGGCGGCAGGGGGGCATTCCGGGCGTCGGTGACCTCCTCCTCTCGATCTCGATCCAATCGGGGAGAGAGGGGAGGGGTGAGATATTTTCGGAGGGGGGGAGAGGGCCGGTGGCGGTTGGTGGACTAGGTGAGTGGGGGGGGGGGGGGGGGGGGGTTAAGGGAGTGGGGTGTGGGGTGGGCCGGCCGGGGCCTGGTGGGGCCCAGTTGGGCCTGTGGTCAGCTGGGCCAAAGCCCAGGGGGGTTTCTTTTCCTTTTCCTCTTTTTTTTTCTGTTTGTTTGTTTTCTGTTTTCTTTTATTATTTCTTTCTTTTCTGTTTAAATCATTTTAAACCATTTAGCCATTTTATAAAAAGGTGTTTGTTGCACCATAATTACCCTTGTAATATTTGGCAACCACCGAACATTTTTGTTTCAAAATTTTGAAAACTTTTATTGTTATCATTAATTTGAATTTGAATTTTGAACGATTTCGAATTATTGCGAGGATAGCAACAGTAACCGAGGTGTCATGGCACGATTAGCGTGGGATTACTGTAGCACGATTATCCGGGCGTTACAAATCTCCTCCACTACAAGAAATCTCGTCCCGAGATTTAGGAGGTAGAAGAAAACAGTGCGGGGTATTCATCACGCAGGCGATCCTCGCGTTCCCAGGTGGCTTCATCTTCAGAATGGTGCGACCACTGGACTTTGAGGAACTTGATCGCCTTCTGGCGGGTGCGGCA
Organism: Aegilops bicornis; assembly: GCA_021605145.1. Taxonomy (NCBI): domain Eukaryota; kingdom Viridiplantae; phylum Streptophyta; class Magnoliopsida; order Poales; family Poaceae; genus Aegilops; species Aegilops bicornis. The sequence goes on from CM038673.1 coordinate 632,894,929, forward strand.
TTTAGCTTGGTCGAGAATGCGGACCGGATGCTCTTTATAGGAGAGGTCATGTTGCAATTCGAGCACTTCATGATCCACTGCTCGGATTGGGTCCTTGAAGCAGCGACGGAGCTGTGACACGTGGAACACATCGTGAACCTGAGAAAGGTTCAACGGGAGCTCCAGTTGATATGCCACTTTTCCACGCCTTTCCAGAATAGTGAATGGGTCAATATAGCGAGGAGCTAGCTTGCCCTTGATCCCGAAGCAATGAGCACCCTTCATTGGTGTAACGCGAAGATAGGCCTTTTCGCCAGGTTGATAGACCATGTCTTTATGATGACGGTCATAATTACTCTTTTGGCGTGACTGAGCAGTCTTGAGATTCTCGCGAATAATGCGGACTTGATCCTCGGCATGTTGGATAATATCCGGACCAAAGAGTGGACGTTTCCCAGTTTCTAACCAGTTCAGAGGGGTTCGGCACTTTCGTCCATATAACACTTCGAAGGGGGCCATCTTCAGACTAGCTTGATAGCTATTATTATAAGAGAACTCAGCATACGGGAGAGATTCCTCCCATTTCTTGCCGAAGGAAATAACACAAGCTCGAAGCATGTCTTCGAGAACTTGGTTGACACGTTCAACTTGCCCTTGCGACTGCGGATGAAACGCCGTACTGAAAGATAAGTGAGTCCCCATAGCTTATTGGAAACTTGCCCAGAATTTTGAAGTGAATAAGCTGCCACGGTCCGAACTGATAACCAGTGGAATACCGTGAAGTGAAACAATTCTGGACATATAGAGGGTTGCAAGCTGACTAGCAGTGATTGTTTCTTTGACCGCCAGAAAATGTGCAACTTTAGAAAGCCGGTCAATGACGACAAGAATAGCATCATTACCTTTCTGCGATTTGGGAAATCCAGTAACAAAGTCCATCTCGACATGGTCCCATTTCCATTCAGTAATAGAGATAGGTTGCAGAGTTCCAGCAGGCCTTTGATGTTCTGCTTTGATACGACAGCAAACGTCACACTCAGCAACATAACGAGCGATGTCTTTCTTCATGTTAGACCACCAGAATCTTTGTCGAATGTCCTGGTACATCTTTGTACTACCAGGATGGATGCATAGAGGCGTATCATGAGCTTCTTTCATGACTTTCTGAGTCATATTCAGGTTTTTCTCCTTACACGGCACCACAAGGCGGCCTTTGAAGTACAAGGCGCCATCATCGACAATAGTGAAGAACGCGAGGCTTTCCTTCTTTGAGGTCGTGCTTAATCTTGTGGGCTCGAGTCATATCCTGTATTGTCTTGATGGAGCTCACGAGATCGAGTTCGACAACCCGAGGTATAGAGGGAACCCTGGAAACAACACGGAGATTCATCTTGGCGAAACTCCGGAGGAGGGGAGCGAGTGCACAAGGAACAATATGGAGGTTCAGCTTTCGGAATTCTTCAACAAGTGAGGGCTGAACCTTGTGAATCTGGAGGTGGTTGCAGTAAGACTTGCGGCTTAAAGCATCAGCCATTACATTAGCCTTGCCTGGTGTATAGGAAATACCCAAGTCAAAGTCATAACAATCTCCATCCATCTCTGCTGACGGAGGTTCAGGTCTGGCTGAGTAAACAGGCACTTCAGACTTTGGTGGTCGGTGAAGATCTCGCAATGATTACCGAGAAGGTAATGTCGCCACTGTTTCAGTGCATGGATAACAGCAGCAAGCTCGAGGTCGTGAACTGGGTAGTTCTCTTCGTGAGGGCGCAATTGTCGAGAGGCATAGGCAATCACTTTGCGCTCCTGCATTAGGACACAACCTAATCCTTGACGGGAAGCGTCGCAAAGAAATGACGAAGTCCTTCTTAGTATCGGTGGAGCTAATCTTTGGGGCAGAAGTCAACTTGTCTTTGAGTGCTGGAAGCTCGTGACATTTGTACATCCATTGGAACTTGACGCCCTTATGCAACAGGTTAGTCGGAGGCTCGGCAATCTTGGAGAAGTTCTCAACGAATCGACGGCAATAGTCAAGTAGACCGAGAAAACTTCGACTTGCTTGACATTCTTTGGAGGAGTCCAATCAAGAATAGCCTGAACTTCGTTCGGGGTTGACGGCAATACCATCCTTAGAGATGACATGCCCAAGATAGGTTACTTGGTAGCCGTAATTCACACTTGGAGAACTTGGCATATAGTTGATGCTCTCGTAGCTTTTCCAAAGACAAGACGAAGATGTTCAAAGATGTTCTTCTTCGTTCTTGGAAAATACCAGGATATCATCCAGATAAACCACGCATTTAACTTGTCGAGGTAATCCATGAATATATAGTTCATCAAAGTAGAGAAGGTGGCTGGAGCATTGGTTAAGCCGAAAGACATGACGGTGTACTCGTATGAACCATATCGAGTCACAAAGGCGGTCTTTGGGATATCCTCTTCACGAACACGGATCTGGTGGTAACCCAACCTTAAGTCGAGTTTAGAGAACACTGACGAACCAGCCAGTTGATCATACAGATCATTGATCCGAGGAAGAGGATACTTATTCTGAATGGTAGCTTGATTATAGGACGGTAGTCTTGGACCAATCGGTTTGTCCCATCCTTCTTCTTGACAAAGAGAGAAGGTGCTCCCCAAGGAGAGCAACTTGGGCGAATGAAACCACTGCGAAGAGACTTGCCGATTTCCTCCTTAAGCTCAAGGAGTTCATGCGGCGGCATCTTGTAGGGTCGCTGGCTATAGGAGTGGTGCACGGTTTCAAGTCGATGACGAATTCGACAGCTCTAGCAGGGGGAATCCCTGGAAGTTCTTCAGGAAAGACGTCCTGGAAGTCGCGAATGACAGGAATGTTTTCAATGCCCTCGAATGGTGCAGCGTTCAATGCATTCAATGCATAGAGCCTTGCCTCGGCATTTTGAACCAGACAAGCATTGTAGCTTATTATTTCATCAGAAGGGTGTAGCAGATGGACGGTCTTGGTGGCGCAAACGATAGAAGCAGTATGCGCTTTTAACCAATTCATTCCCAGAATGAGATCAATGCTACAGGACTTCAGTACTATGGGAGAGACAGGGAATTCCAGTCCTTCGATTTCAACGGGGACGTCGTTGCAAATCATGGAGGTTTGACATTGACCCGCTGGAGTGTGTACTACTAGCGCAGTGTTCATCTCTTCATATTTAATGCCATGCATGAATGCAAACTCTGCTGATATGAATGAATGCGATGCTCCCGAATCAAATAAAACAGATGCCGGTACTGAATTAACGAGGAGTGTACCCATCACAGTAGCAGGCTGGTCTTGAGCTTCGTTGAGATCAACGTGGTTGGCATGAACAAGACCATAAGACTTGGCATTGTTGTTGCAGGGCTGGTTGCTTCCACGGCCAGTTGCGGGAAGGGCCAGTTGATTCTGGTTCTGATTCTGATAGCAGTTCCTGGCAAGGTGACCTGGTTGAACACACTTGTAGCACAGACCATTATTGGGAGTGGGAACAGGAGCTCCGGGTGGTGGAGCTGGAAGCCTTGGCTGCCTAGTTGGAGGAGTAAGCGGACGAGGTGCAGCATAGGTCCGCCTTTGGGGCAGTACGGTTAGGCTGGTACATCCGTTGGGTGTCCATATCTTGCGCTTCTGCGAGGACGGGCCCGAAGATGAGCCCGTGTCACGGTTGCGCCTGTTAGAGCTCTGGTATTCCTGCAGGCCAGTTTCGACATTGATGGCCTTGTTCACCAAGGTGGCGAAATCAGCAAAGTCGTGCACTAGAAGTGCGAGCTTGATGTCAGCTTGAAGGCTGTCACGGAACTTCTCATGTCTGCGTGCATCAGTTGCAATGTCCTCTTCAAAGATAGCAAGACAAGTCCGAAACTCTCACGATAAGCTTCAACAGTCTTGTTGCCTTGGGTGAGGTTATGAACTCACGCTTCTTCGGTCCATGACTCCTTGAGGGATGAAGCGAGCACGGAAAGCAGCTTGGAAGTCCGGCGGTGATGATTGTTCCAAGCTGGCAGAGTACGCTGTGGCTGTCCCACCATTGAGCTGCGGGTCCCTTCAGAAGAAGGAAGCAAAGGTGACATAGCTGGCGGGGGCTACATCAGCCAGACTCCATCTCATAGGTGATGTCACGGAGCTACCATCGACATCCAAATGGCTGAGTTGAGCTGCGGTACAGTTGGGTTCAGCGCATGAAATCTCGCAAAGTTACTATGTTTGGCTGCTGGTTCATATTGGGGAGGAAATCGAGCCATCATGTTCTCCATGAACTGGCGATTCATCTCAAGCTATTGGATCATACCAGCCATGTACTCAAAGCGGTGGTGGGAAGTTGCCACCACGACCACGACCAAATTGGTCTAACCATCCTGCTAATATATAACAGGGTAGTTCAGCATTTGAGAAATTTGCAAAGGACAAGAATCATTCATGATGAAACATGCATAATGAAAGCAGCACGATAGAAACTACATAGTAGTCAGCATATCTTACAAAAGGGATCATGCATAGAGTTCGGTACACATAGTTCAGTACATAGACTAAGACATCATAGGCGGCATGCAGGCTCGCGATGACTGCATCTAACACTAACAAGCAAGCCTACATCAGTCCCACGCGGTACTGCGGAGGTAGCTGTAGCCTGAAAGCTGGTAGTGCGGCAGCGGATAGTCCTCCACGTCAGTGACCTGGGGGCCGCGGATACTCTGGTGCAGAACCCGACGCTCAGGTGGTAGAAGAGGGCCAAGTGCGGGAGAGTAGCCTCCCACATCTGGCCATCCGACACCCTGGGGCATCACGGTCCTGGCTGGGTAGATCGCAGAACGCGGCAGCTCTCTGGATCGGACAAAGGGGTGCAACAGCGTCAGAGCACGGTAAAGGTGCTGACGGGTGGTGTACAACTCGTGGCGAAGAGCTCGGTTAGCTCGATCCAGCCCATCAGCATGCAGAACAAAGTTCTGATGGTAGAAGGGCTCTCGGGTGACAGTGGAGTAGGCAGCAGTGTAGTAACCCTCCGCACCAACATCGGATGCGATAGCAATGTGCCTGAAGGGGGAGGTGTCCAACTCCCGATACTCTCCACGAAGACGTGTCAGAGCAGCATAAGCAGCATCATGGACTGCCATATCGATAGTCACCCCAACACCATGTGCGGTGTGCAGCACAGTAGTGGAGTCATACTCCCGAGAGTAGAGGTGGACGATGGCTCGGCATCGCTTCCTGGTTAAAGTCTGGTACTCCTCAAAGATGGTGTACTCGGGTGCCGCCGATAACCCAGATAGGTCATCATCTCTGCTAGCACCGCAGTGATCCCGAGGCACCAATGGCCATCGTGTGGCGGACGACTGACTCGTGGGTTCCATCTCGAAAACAAAGATGTTTCAAAGGAGTCAAATGACAAAGTGTGGAAATTGTTCAAAATACTATTCTAAGAAATAGCTATGGCTTTATCCAACTTTGGGGTGAATGTGGTCACGGGATCCTAGTGTTAGAGTTAGTAAATTCGTTTAACCCGAGTAGAAGAGAGTTCAGAGTCGAGTAAAGGTCGAGGAGTAAAAGATCCTAGTACCACCCGATGGCGACGTGGGCCCATGGGCCGCACAACCATGTTAGTAAAAGTTTTGTAAAGTCTAGACTCAACTTCGGCCAAGGAGTGTGGAAGGGGGATTCCTAAAGGCGATCGGCTCGATACCAATCTCAGACGCCCCGATTCAATCATACACTAATCATGCACGCAAATGTGTACGATCAAGATCGAGGACTCACGGAAGATATCACAACACAACTCTAAAACATAAATAAGTCATACAAGCATCATAATACAAGCCGGGGCCTCGAGGGCTCGAATACAAGTGCTCGATCATAGACGAGTCAGCGGAAGCAACAATATCTGAGTACGGACATAAGTTAAACAAGTTGCCATAAGATGGCTAGCACAACCGGGATACAGATCGAAGAGGCGCATGCCTCCTGCGTGGGATCCTCCTAACTACTCCCCGGTCGCTGCCGGGCTGCACGTAGTAGTAGGCGCCTCGGTGTAGTAGTTGTCATCGACGGTGGCGTCTGCTCCTGGCTCCATCGTGCAGTTGCAGCAATCGGGTAAAGAAAGGGGAAAAGGGGAACAAGGCAACCGTGAGTACTCATCCAAAGTACTCGCAAGCAAGGAGCTACACTACATATGCATGGATATATGTGTAAAGGGCCATATAAGTGGACTGAACTGCAGAATGCGAGAATAAGAGGGGGATAGCTAATCCTGTCGAAGACTACGCTTCTGGCAGCCTCCGTCTTGGAGCATGTAGAAGAGAGTAGACTGAAGTCCTCCAAGTAGCATCGCATAGCATAATCCTACCCGGCGATCCCCTCCTTGTCACCCTGTTAGAGAGCGATCACCGGGTTGTATCTGGCACTTGAAGCGGTGTGTTTTATTAAGTATCCGGTTCTAGTTGTCATAAGGTCAAGGTACAACTCCAAGTCGCCCTGCATCAAGATCACGGCTATTCGAATAGATTAACTTCCTGCAGGGTGCACCACATAACCCAACACGCCGATCCCATTTGGCCGGACACACTTTTCTGGGTCATGCCCGGCCGCGGAAGATCAACACGTCGCAGCCCGACCTAGGCCAACAGAGCGGTCAGCACGCCGGTCTAAACCTAAGCGCCCAGGGGTCTGGGCCCATCGCCCTTAGCACACCTGCACGTTGCGAACGCGGCCGGAAGCAGACCTAGCAACCTCCATTACAAAGGAAGTCACGTTACGCGGTCCAATCTGGCGCGCGCTGCTCAGTCGCTGACGTCACGAAGGATTCAGCTGATACCATGACACCGAGTGCCCATATCTTTCCCACGTAGTTGGTTAGTGCGTATAGGCCAAGAGCGGACTCAGATCAAATACCAAGATCTCGTTAAGCGTGTTAAGTATCCATGAACGCCCGAGCAGGCCAGGCCCACCTCTCTCCTAGGCGGTCTCAACCTGCCCTGTCGCTCCGCCACAAAGATCCACACAGAGATCCGTTGGGACAAAGGTCCTTTCAGCCCCCAATCCGTGAATCACTCGCGGGTGCTCCACAAGCCGACCCGACTTTAGTCACCACATGTTTCATGTATAAAGTATATAGTATATACCCGTGATCACCTCCCGAGTGATCACAGCCCGATAGTATAGCACAGCAGACTGACAAGAATGTAGGGCCACTGATGGAATACTAGCATCCTATACTAAGCATGTAGGATTGCAGGTAAAGGTAACAATGAGTAGCAAGGACAAGCTATGCATCAGGATAGGTATAACGGAGAGCAAGAACATGCTACACTACTCTAATGCAAGCAGTATAGAGTAGAATAGGCGATATCTGGTGATCAAGGGGGGGGCTTGCCTGGTTGCTCTGGCAAGAGAGAGGGGTCGTCAACTCCGTAGTCGTACTGGGCAGCAGCAGCGTCGGTCTCGGTGTCTAGCGGAAGAAGAGGGGGAAGAAACAATGAATATTTAAGCAAACAGATGCATGACGATGCATGACAAAGCAAAGCGTGATGCTAGGCGTGCCCTAACGCGGTATGTGGTGATACCGGTGAAGGGGGGAAACATCCGGGAAAGGATCCCCGGCGTTTCGCGTTTTCGGGCGGAGGAGCCGGAGGGGGAAAGTTGCGAGTTCGATAGGTTAGGGGGGTGTGGCGGACGAACGGGTTGCGTGTCCAGAATCGTCTCGTCGTTCTGAGCAACTTTCATGTAGAAAGTATTTTCATCCGAGTTACGGATTAAAAGATATGATTTTCTAAAGATTTAATCATTTTTGATTTTAATTATTTATTTAAATCCAACATTATCCAAAACAGTGTTTGCTGACGTCATCATGACATCAGCAGTCAACAGAGGTGTTGACTGGTCAACTGACGTGTGGGTCCCGCATGTCATTGACTGTTAATTAACCTAACAGATTAATTAACTAAACTAGGTGATTAGGTTAATCTAATCAGGATTAATTAAGTTAATTAATTCTTTAATTAATTAACTAATTAATATTTTAATTATTTTTTTAAATCCCCTTTTTTTTTGTTCTGGGGCTGGGGCCCCTTTGTCAGTGGGCCAAAGGCCTTATCGGGCACAGGGGAAGCGGGCGCTGGGTGCTACGGTTACGGGCGCCGGGTCGTGGCCGGGCGCCGAGCGGAGGCCGAGCACGGGCGGTGGCTGCCGAGGGGTCACATGGCGGCGCAGGGCCTTGTGGAGAGTCACCGCAGAGGTGCGGCCGGTCGAGGGCGACAATGGCGAAGCGAGAGGCGCCGTGCACGGGGGCTGCGAGCACACGGGAGGCCGGAGACGGCGCCAGTTGGCCAGAGCAAGAGGCGGGCGAGCGCGAGGCGCGGGCGCAACGCGGTGATCGCGTGCTTAGGCGCCGGCTGGTCGCCACAGAGGGCGTGGGCGAGTCCAGGGAATGACGGGGGCGACGAAGCAAGTGGCCGCGGCGGCCATGGATGGCGGCAGGCGGGCAGGATCGGGCGGACACGGCGTTGGGCGCGCGGTGACAGGGGGAGAGGGGAGAGGAGGAGGGCGCATGCTCACGGCAGGCACGGCGAACGTGGCCAGGGTCGACAAGGCGTGCGGGCGCGACGAGCGGGACAGCGTGAGGAGCAGAGAAGGAGGAGTGCCTCACAGGGGGTAAGCAGGGACGGGGCAGCGTGCTCAGGGAAGGTCGGGGGGGGGGGAACGACGGGGACGAGCGGCGGAGCGGGAGGAGTCCGGCGCGGTGGCGGCGTCCTGGCGGCGGGAAGGGGGGGCGTTTGTGCCGGGTGACCTCCTCCTCTCGATCCCGATCCAATCGGGGGAGAGAGGGGAGGGGTGAGATATTTTCGGAGTGGGGGGGGGGAGAGTGTCGGTGGCGGTTGGTGGACTGGGTGAGTGGGGGGTTAAGGGAGTGGGGTGTGGGGTGGGCCGGCCGGGGCCTGGTGGTGGCCCAGTTGGGCCTGTGGTCAGCTGGGCCGGAGCCCAAGGGGGTTTCTTTTCCTTTTCCTCTTTTTTTTTTCTATTTGTTTGTTTTCTGTTTTCTTTTATTATTTCTTTCTTTTCTGTTTAAATCATTTTAAACCATTTAGCCATTTTATAAAAAGGTGTTTGTTGCACCATAATTACCCTTGTAATATTTGGCAACCACCGAACATTTTTGTTTCAAAATTTTGAAAACTTTTATTGTTATCATTAATTTGAATTTGAATTTCGAACGGTTTCGAATTATTGCGAGGATAGCAACAGTAACCGAGGTGTCATGGCACGATTAGCGTGGGATTACTGTAGCACGATTATCCGGGCGTTACATTATCTAAGTGATCACGTGATCCAAATCAACTAAACCATGTCCGATCATCACGTGAGATGGAGTAGTTTCAATGGTGAACATCACTATGTTGATCATATCTACTATATGATTCACGTTCGACCTTTCGGTCTCCTTGTTCCGAGGCCATATCTGTATATGCTAGGCTCGTCAAGTTTAACCTAAGTATTCCGCGTGTGCAACTGTTTTGCACCCATTGTATTTGAACGTAGAGCCTACCACACCCGATCATCACGTGGTGTCTCAACACGAAGAACTTTCGCAATGGTGCATACTCAGGGAGAACACTTCTTGATAATTAGTGAGAGATCATCTTAAAATGCTACCGTCAATCAAAGCAAGATAAGATGCATAAAGGATAAACATCACATGCAATCGATATAAGTGATATGATATGGCCATCATCATCTTGTGCTTGTGATCTCCATCTCCGAAGCACTATCGTGATCACCATCGTCACCGGCGCGACACCTTGATCTCCATCGTAGCATCGTTGTCGTCTCGCCAATCTTATGCTTCTATGACTATCGCTACCGCTTAGTGATAAAGTAAAGCATTACAGGGCATTTGCATTTCATACAATAAAGCGACAACCATATGGCTCCTGCCAGTTGCCGATAACTTCGGTTACAAAACATGATCATCTCATACAATAAAATATAGGATCATGTCTTGACCATATCACATCACAACATGCCCTGCAAAAACAAGTTAGACGTCCTCTACTTTGTTGTTGCAAGTTTTACGTGGCTGCTACGGGCTAAGCAAGAACCGTTCTTACCTACGCATCAAAACCACAACGATAGTTCGTCAAGTTAGTGCTGTTTTAACCTTCGCAAGGACCGGGCGTAGCCACACTCGGTTCAACTAAAGTTGGAGAAACAGACACCCGCCAGCCACCTGTGTGCAAAGCACGTCGGTAGAACCAGTCTCGCGTAAGCGTACGCGTAATGTCGGTCCGGCCGCTTCATCCAACAATACCGCCAAACCAAAGTATGACATGCTGGTAAGCAGTATGACTTGTATCGCCCACAACTCACTTGTGTTCTACTCATGCATATAACATCTACGCATAAAACCTGGCTCGATGCCACTTTGTTGGGGAACGTAGTAATTTCAAAAATTTCCTACGCACACGCAAGATCATGGTGATGCATAGCAACGAGAGGGAGAGTGTTGTCCACGCACCCTCGTGAGACCGAAGCAGAAGCGTTATGACAACGCGGTTGATGTAGTCAGACGCGTCTTCACGATCCGACCGATCCAAGTACCGAACGTACGGCACCTCCGAGTTCAGCACACGTTTAGCTCGATGACGATCCCCGGACTCCGATCCAGCAGGGTGTCGGGGATGAGTTCCGTCAACACGACGGCGTGATGACGATGATGATGTTCTACCGACGCAGGGCTTCGCCTAAGCACCACAACGATATGACCGAGGTGGAATATGGTGGAGGGGGGCACCACACACGGCTAAGGAACGATCACGAATGTCAACTTGTGTGTCTTGGGGTGCCCCCTGCCCCCGTATATAAAGGAGCAAGGGGGGAGGCCGGCTGACCCTAGGGGGCGCGCCAAGGAGGGGGGAGTCCTCCTCCTAGTGGGAGTAGGACTCCCCTTTCCTAGTCCCACTAGGAAGGAGGAAGGGGGAAGGAAAGAGGGGGAGAGGGAGAGGGAAAGAGGGGCCGCGCCCCCCTCCCTAGTCCAATTCGGACTCCCCATGGGGGGGGGACGCCACCTCCTGGGCGGCTGCCCTCTCTATCCCCTCAGGCCCACTAAGGCCCAATACTTCCCCGGGGGGTTCCGGTAACCCCTCCGGCACTCCGGTTTTCTCTGAAATCACCCGGAACAATTCCGGTGTCCGAATATAGTCGTCCAATATATCAATCTTTATGTCTCGACCATTTCGAGACTCCTCGTTATGTCCGTGATCACATCCGGGACTCCGAAAAACCTTCTGTACATCAAAACTTATAAACTCATAATAAAACTATCATCGTAACGTTAAGAGTGCGGACCCTACGGGTTCGAGAACTATGTAGACATGACCTAGAACTGTTTCCGGTCAATAACCAATAGCGGAACCTGGATGCTCATATTGGCTCCTACATATTCTATGAAGATATTTATCGGTCAAACCGCATAACAACATACGTTGTTCCCTTTGTCATCGGTATGTTACTTGCCCGAGATTCGATCGTCGGTATCCAATACCTAGTTCAATCTCGTTACCGGCAAGTCTCTTTACTCGTTACGTAATGCATCATTCTGTAACTAACTCATTAGCTACATTGCTTGCAAGGCTTGTAGTGATGTGCATTAGCGAGAGGGCCCAGAGATACCTCTCCGACAATCGGAGTGACACAACCTAATCTCGAAATACGCCAACTCAACATGTACCTTTGGAGACACCTGTAGAGCTCCTTTATAATCACCCAGTTACGTTGTGACGTTTGGTAGCACACAAAGTGTTCCTCCGGTAATCTCATAGTTGTAGGAACTTTGTATAAGTCATGAAGAAAGTAATAGCAACACACTAAACGATCAAGTGCTAGGCTAACGGAATGGGTCAAGTCAATCACATTATTCTCCTAATAATGTGATCCCGTTAATCAAATGAAAACACATGTCTATGGTTAGGAAACATAACCATCTTTGATTAATGATCTAGTCAAGTAGAGGCATACTAGTGACATTATGTTTGTCTATGTATTCACACATGTATCATGTTTCTGGGTAATACGATTCTAGCATGAATAATAAACATTTATCATGATATGAGGAAATAAATAATAACTTTATTATTGCCTCTAGGGCATATTTCCTTCATATGGGACAAGGAATGGCAAGAGCCTAAGCTTGGGGATGCCCATGGCACCCCCAATATAATCTAAGGACACCTAAAACCAAAGCGTGGGGATGCCCCGGAAGGCATCCCTCTTTAAATCTACTTCCATCGGTAACTTTACTTGGAGCTATATTTTTATTCACTACATGATATGTGTTTTGCTTGGAGCGTCTTGTATTATTTGAGTCTTTATTTTTTAGTTTACCACAATCATATTTGCTGTACACACCTTTTGAGAGAGACACACATGATTCGGAAATTATTAGAATACTCTATGTGCTTCACTTATATCTTTTGAGTTATATAGTTTTTGCTCTAGTACATCACTTATATCTTTTAGAGCACGATGGTGGATTTGTTTTATAGAAACTATTGATCTCTCATGCTTCACTTAGATTATTTTGAGAGTCTTAAATAGCATGGTAATTTTCTTAAATAATCCTAATATGCTAGGTATTCAAGATTAGTAAAAACTTTCTTATGAGTGTGTTGAATACTAAGAGAAGTTTGATGCTTGATGATTGTTTTGAGATATGGAGGTAGTGATATTAAAATTGTGCTAGTTGAGTAGTTGTGAATTTGAGAAATACTTTTGTTGAAGTTTGCAAGTCCCGTAGCATGCACGTACGGTAAACGTTTTGTAACAAATTTGAAACATGAGGTGTTCTTTGATTGTCCTCCTTATGAGTGGCGGTCGGGGACGAGCGATGGTATTTTCCTACCAATCTACCCCCCTAGGAGCATGCGCGTAGTGCTTGGTTTTTGATGACTTGTAGATTTTTGCAAAAAGTATGTGAGTTCTTTATGACTAATGTTGAGTCCATGGATTATACGCACTCTCACCTTTCCATCATTGCTAGCTTCTTCAGTACCATGCATTGCCCTTTCTCACACTGAGAGTTGGTGCAAACTTCTTGATGCATCCAAACCCGTGATATGATACACTCTTTCACACATAAACCTCCTTATATCTTCCTCAAAACAGCCACCATACCTACCTATTATGGCATTTCCATAGCCGTTCCGAGATATATTGCCATGCAACTTTCCACCGTTCCGTTTATCATGACACGTTCATCATTGTCATATTGCTTCGCATGATCATGTAGTTGACATAGTATTTGTGGCATTGCCACCATTCATAATTCTTTCATACATGTCACTCTTGATTCATTGCATATCCCGTACATCACGGAGGCATTCATATAGAGTCATACTTTGTTCTAGTATCGAGTTGTAATCGTTGAGTTGTAAATAAATAGAAGTGTGATGATCATCATTTTCTAGAGCATTGTCCTAAGTGAGGAATATAAAAAAAAGAGAGATAAAGGCCATAAAAAAAGAGAAGGCCCAAAAAAAATTGAGAGAAAAAGAGAGAAGGGACAATGTTACTATACTTTTACCACACTTGTGCTTCAAAGTAGCGCCATAATCTTCATGATAGAGAGTCTCTTGTTTTGTCATTTTTATATACTAGTGGGAATTTTTCATTATAGAACTTGGCTTGTATATTCCAACAATGGGCCTACTTAAGCCCTAGGTCTTCATGAGCAAGCAAGTTGGATGCACACCCACTTAGTTTCTTTTGTTGAGCTTTCATATATTTATAGCTCTAGTGCATCCGTTGCATGGCAATCCCTACTCCTTGCATTAACATCAATCGATGGGCATCTCCATAGCTCATTGATTAGCCTCGTTGATGTGAGACTTTCTCCTTTTTTGTCTTCTCCACATAACCCCCATCCACCCATAATGCTATATCCATGGCTCACGCTCATGTATTGCGTGAAGGTTGAAAAAGTTTGAGATAACTAAAGTATGAAACAATTGCTTGTCTTGTCATCGGGGTTGTGCATGATGAGAGAATTCTTGCGTGATTTAAAATGGAGCATGACTAAACTATATGATTTTGTAGGGATGCACTTTCTTTGGCCATGTTATTTTGAGAGGACATAATTGCTTAGTTAGTATGCTTGAAGTATTATTATTTTTATGTCAATATTGAACTTTTATCTTGAATATTTCGGATCTGAATATTCATACCACAATTAAGAAGAATTACATTGAAATTATGCCAAGTAGCATTCCACATCAAAAATTCTGTTTTTATCATTTACCTACTCGAGGGCGAGCAGGAATTAAGCTTGGGGATGCTTGATACGTCTCCAAAGTATCTATAATTTTTGATTGCTCCATGCTATATTATCTTCTGTTTTGGACATTATTGGGCTTTATTATACACTTTTATATTATTTTTGGGACTAACCTATTAACCGGAGGCCCAGCCCATAATTGCTGTTTTTTGCCTATTTCAGAGTTTCGCAAAAAAAGAATATCAAACGGAGTCCAAACGGAATGAAACCTTCGGGAATGTGATTTTCGGAATGAACATGATACAGAGGACTTGGACCCTACGTCAAGAAAGCTACCAGGAAGCCACGAGGTAGGGGGCGCGCCTACCCCCCTGGGCGCGCCCTCCACCCTCGTGGGCCCCACGTTGCTCCATCGACGTACTCCTTCCTCCTATATATACCTACGTATCCCCAAACTACTAGATACGGAGCAAAAAAACCTAATTCCACCGCCGCAACCTTCTGTTCCCGTGAGATACCATCTTGGGGCCTGTTCCGGAGCTCCGCCGGAGGGGGCATCGATCACGGAGGGCTTCTACATCAACACCATAGCCTCTCCGATGATGTGTGAGTAGTTTACTTCAGACCTTCGGGTCCATAGTTATTAGCTAGATGGCTTCTTCTCTATTTTTGGATCTCAATACAATTTTCTCCCCCTCTCTCGTGGAGATCTATTCGATGTAATCTTCTTTTGCGGTGTGTTTGTTGATACCGATGAATTGTGGGTTTGTGATCAAGTTTATCTATGAACAATATTTGAATCTTCTGAATTCTTTTATGTATGATTGGTTATCTTTGCAAGTCTCTTCGAATTATCAGTTTGGTTTGGCCTACTAGATTGATCTTTCTTGCAATGGGAGAAGTGCTTAGCTTTGGGTTCAATCTTGCGGTGTCCTTTCCCGATGTGATGAGGGGGCAGCAAGGCACGTATTGTATTGTTGTCATCGAGGATAAAAGATGGGTTTTATATCATATTGCATGAGTTTATCCTCTACATCATGTCATCTTGCTTAAAGCGTTACTCTGTTCTTATGAACTTAATACTCTAGATGCATGCTTTGGATAGCGGTCGATGTGTGGAGTAATAGTAGTAGATGCAGCAGAGTCGGTCTACTTGTCTTGGACGTGATGCCTATATACATGATCATACCTAGATATTCTCATAATTATGCTCAATTCTGTCAATTGCTCAACAGTAATTTGTTCACCCACCGTAAATACTTATGCTCTTGAGAGAAGCCACTAGTGAAACCTATGGCCCCCGGGTCTATTTTCCATCATATTAATCTTGCAACACTTAGTTATTTTTATTTCCTTTTATTTTACTTTGCATCTTTATCACAAAAAGACCAAAAATATTATCTTATCATATCTATCAGATCTCACTCTCGTAAGTGGCCGTGTAGGGATTGACAACCCCTTATCGCGTTGGTTGCGAGGATTTATTTGTTTGTGTACGTGCGAGGGACTCGGGCGTGGCCTCCTACTGGATTGATACCTTGGTTCTCAAAAACTAAGGGAAATACTTACGCTAGTTTGCTGCATCACCCTTTCCTCTTCAAGGGAAAACCAACGCAGTGCTCAAGAGGTAGCAATGTGATATGATCAAGACGTGATGATATATAAATTGTTGTATGAGATGATCATGTTTTGTAACAGTTATCAGCAACTGGCAGGAAACATATGGTTGTCGCTTTATTGTATGAAATGCAATCGCCATGTAATTGCTTTACTTTATCACTAAGCGGTAGCGATAGTCGCAGAAGCAATAGTTGGCGAGACGACAACGATGCTACGATGGCGATCAAGGTGTCAAGTCGGTGACGATGGTGATCATGAAGGTGCTTTGGAGATGGAGATCAAAGGCACAAGATGATGATGGCCATATCATATCACTTATATTGATTGCATGTGATGTTTACCCTTTATGCATCTTATTTTGCTTAGTACGGCGGTAGCATTATAAGATGATCTCTCACTAAATTTCAAGGTATAAGTGTTCTCCCTGAGTATGCACTGTTGCTAAAGTTCGTCGTGCCGAGACACCACGTGATGATCGGGTGTGATAAGATCTATGTTCACATACAATGGGTGCAAGCCAGTTTTGCACACGCAGAATACTCGGATTAAACTTGGCGAGCCTAGCATATGCAGATATGGCCTCGGAACATTGAGACCAAAAGGTCGAGCGTGAATCATATAGTAGATATGATCAACCTAGTGATGTTCACCATTGAAAACTACTCCATCTCACGTGATGATCGGACATGGTTTAGTTGATATGGATCACGTGATCATTTAGATGACTAGAGGGATGTCTATCTAAGTGGGAGTTCTTAAGTAATATGATTAATTGAACTTTAATTTATCATGAACTTAGTGCCTGATAGTATTTTGCATGTCTATGTTGTTGTGGATAAATGGCCCGTGCTACTGTTCCTTTGAATTTTAATGCGTTCCTAGAGAAAGCTAAGTTGAAAGATGATGGTAGCAACTACATGGACCGGGTCTATAACTTGAGGATTATCCTCATTGCCGCATAGAAGAATTACGTCCTGGAAGCACCGCTAGGTGCAAGACCCGCTGCAGGAGCAATGCCGGACGTTATGAACGCCTGGCAGAGCAAAGCTGATGACTACTCGATAGTTCAGTGTGCCATGCTTTACGGTTTAGAATCGGGACTTCAACGACGTTTTGAACGTCATGGATTATATGAGATGTTCCAGGAGTTGAAGTTAATATTTCAAGCAAATGCCTGGATTAAGAGATATGAAGTCTCCAAAATGGAGGAGAATAGTTCTGTCAGTGAACATATACTCAGAATGTCTGGGTACCACAACCACTTGACTCAACTGGGAGTTAATCTTCCTGTTGATAGTGTCATTGACAGAGTTCTTCAATCACTGCCACCAAGCTACAAAAGCTTTGTGATGAACTATAATATGCAAGGGATGGATAAGACAATTTCCGAGCTCTTCGCGATGCTAAAGGCTGCGGAGGTAGAAATCAAGAAGGAGCATCAAGTGTTGATGGTTAACAAGACCACTAGTTTCAAGAAAAAAGACAAAGGGAAGAAGGGGGACTTCAAGAAGAACGGCAAGCAAGTTGCTGCTCAAGTGAAGAAGCCCAAGTCTGGACCTAAGCCTGAGACTGAGTGCTTCTACTGCAAAGGGACTGGTCACTGGAAGCGGAACTGCCCCAAGTATTTGGCGGATAAGAAGGATGGCAAAGTGAAAGGTATATTTGATATACATGTTATTGATGTGTACCTTACTAATGCTCGTAGTAGCGCCTGGGTATTTGATACTAGTTCTGTTGCTCATATTTGCAACTCGAAACAGGGGCTACGGATTAAACGAAGATTGGCTAAGGACGAGGTGACGATGCGCGCGGGAAATGGTTCCAAAGTCGATGTGATCGCGGTCGGAACGCTACCTCTACATCTACCTTCGGGATTAGATTTAGACCTGAATAATTGTTATTTGGTGCCAGCGTTAAGCATGAACATTATATCTGGATCTTGATTGATGCGAGACGGTTATTCATTTAAATCAGAGAATAATGGTTGTTCTATTTATATGAGTAATATCTTTTATGGTCATGCACCCTTGATGAGTGGTCTATTTTTATTGAATCTCGATAGTAGTGATACACATATTCATAGTATTCAAGCCAAAAGATACAAGTTTAATAATGAAAGTGCAACTTATTTGTGGCACTGCCGTTTACATATTGGTGTAAAGCGCATGAAGAAACTCCATGCTGATGGGCTTTTGGAATCACTTGATGCTTGCAAACCATGCCTCATGGGCAAGATGACTAAGACTCCGTTCTCCGGAACAATGGAGCGAGCAACGGACTTATTGGAAATAATACATACTGATGTATGCGGTCCAATGAGTGTTGAGGCTCATGGCGGTATCGTTATTTTCTGACCTTCACAGATGATTTAAGCAGATATGGGTATATCTACTTGATGAAACATAAGTCTGAAACATTTGGAAAGTTCAAAGAATTTCATAGTGAAGTGGAAAATCAACGTAACAAGAAAATAAAGTTTCTACGATCTGTTCGTGGAGGTGAATATTTGAGTTACGAGTTTGGTCTTCATTTGAAACAATGTGGAATAGTTTCGCAACTCACGCCACCTGGAACACCACAGGGTAATGGTGTGTCACGTCGTACCCACACTTTATTAGATATTGTGAGATCTATGATGTCTCTTACTGATTTACCATTATCGTTTTGGGGTTATGCTTTAGAGACGGCTACATTCACGTTAAATAGGGCACCATCTAAATCCGTTGATACGATACCATATGAACTGTGGTTTGGCAAGAAACCCAAGTTGTCGTTTCTTAAAGTTTGGGGCTGCGATGCTTATGTAAAAAAGCTCCAACCTAATAAGCTCGAACCCAAATCGGAGAAATGTGTCTTCATAGGATACCCAAAGGAGACTGTTGGGTACACCTTCTATCACAGATCCAAAGGCAAGATATTCGTTGCTAAGAATGGATCCTTTCTAGAGAAGGAGTTTCTCTCGAAAGAAGTGAGTGGGAGGAAAGTAGAACTTGATGAGTGATACGTCCATTTTGCATCATGCTTTTATATCAATATTTATTGCATTATGGGCTGTTATTATACATTAAGTTAGAGACCTATTCTCTCTTGTTTTACAAGGTTTACATGAAGAGGGAGAATGCCAGCAACTGGATTTCTGGGCTGGAAAAGGAGCAAATATTAGAGAACTATTCTGCACAACTCCCAAAGTGCTGAAACTCCACGAAAGTCAGTTTTGGAATATATAAAAAATATTGGGCGAAGAAAGCACCAGAGGGGGGCCACCCACCGTCCACGAGGGTGGGGGGGGGGGGGCGCCCTACCCCCTGGTCGCGCCCCCTGCCGCGTGGGCCCCCTGGCAGGCCTCCGATGCCCATCTTTGGCTATATGGAGTCTTTCACTCTGGGAAAAATCAAAACGAAGCTTTCGGGACGAAGCACCGCCGTCTCGAGGCTGAACCTGGCGAAACCAATATAGGGCTCCTACGGAGCTATTCTGCCGGGGAATCCTCCCTCCGGGAGGGGGAAATCATCACCATCGTCATCACCATCGATCCTCTCATCGGGAGGGGGTCAATCTCCATCAACATGTTCACCAGCACCATCTCCTCTCAAACTCTAGTTCATCTCTTGTATCCAATCTTTGTCTCAAAACCTCAGATTGGTACCTGTGGGTTGCTAGTAGTGTTGATTACTCCTTGTAGTTGATGCTAGTTGGTTTATTTGGTGGAAGATCATATGCTCAGATCCTTTATGAATATTAATACCCCTCTGATTATGAACATGAATATGAATTGTGAGTAGTTACGTTTGTTCCTGAGGATATGGGAGAAGTCTTGCTATAAGTAGTCATGTGAATTTGGTATTCGTTCGATATTTTGATGAGATGTATGTTGTCTTTCCTCTAGTGGTGTTATGTGAACGTCGACTACATGACACTTCACCATTGTTTGGGCCTAGAGGAAGGCATTGGGAAGTAATAAGTAGATGATGGGTTGCTAGAGTGACAGAAGCTTAAACCCTAGTTTATGCGTTGCTTCGTAAGGGGCTGATTTGGATCCATATGTTTCATGCTATAGTTTGGTTTACCTTAATACTTCTTTTGTAGTTGCGGATGCTTGCAATAGGGATTAATCATAAGTAGGATGCTTGTCCAAGGAAGGGCAGTACCCAAGCACCGGTCCACCCACATATCAAATTATCAAAGTAACGAACACGAACCATAGGAGCGTGATGAAAACTAGCTTGATGATAATTCCCATGTGTCCTCTGGAGCGCTTTCCTCTATATAAGAGTTTATCCAGGCTTGTCCTTTGCTACAGAAGGGATTGGGCCATCTTGCTGCACCTTATTTACTTTTATTACTTGTTACCCGTTACAAATTACCTTATCACAAAACTATCTGTTACCAATAATTTCAGTGCTTGCAGAGAATACCTTACTGAAAACCGCTTGTCATTTCATACGCTCCTCGTTGGGTTTGACACTCCTACTTATCGAAAGGACTACGATAGATCCCCTATACTTGTGGGTCATCAAGACTCTTTTCTGGCGCCGTTGCTGGGGAGTGAAGCGCCTTTGGTAGGTGGAATTTGGTAAGGAAAAATTCATATAATGTGCTGAAATTTACTGTCGCTTGTTACTATGGAACATAATCCTTTGAGGGGCTTGTTTGGGGTATCTTCACCCCGACAAGAAGAGCAAAGAGTTGCTCCTCAACCTATTGAACCTACTGAAAATGTTTACTTTGAAATTCCTTCGGGTATGATAGAGAAACTGCTAGCTAATCCTTTTACATGAGATGGAACAATACATCCCGATATGCACCTAATCTATGTGGATGAAGTTTGTGGATTATTTAAGCTTGCAGGTACGCCCGGGGATGTTATCAAGAAGAAGGTCTTCCCTTTATCTTTGAAGGGAAAGGCATTGACATGGTTTAGGCTATGTGATTATATTGGATCATGGAACTACAACCGATTGAAATTGGAATTTCATCAAAAGTTTTATCCTATGCATCTGGTTCATCGTGATCGTAATTATATATATAATTTTTGGCCTCGCGAAGGAGAAAGCATCGCTCAAGCTTGGGGGAGGCTTAAGTCAATGCTATATTCATGCCCCAATCATGAGCTCTCAAGAGAAATTATTATTCAAAAATTTTATGCTCGGCTTTCTCTCAATAATCGCTCCATGCTTGATACTTCTTGTACTGGTTCTTTCATGATGAAGATTATTGATTTCAGATGGGATTTATTGGAAAGAATTAAATGCAACTCTGAAGATTGGGAACTCGACGAAGGTAAGGAATCAGGTATAACACCTAAGTTTGATTGTGTTAAATCTTTTATGGATACCGATGTTTTCCGTGAATTTGGCACTAAATATGGACTTGACTCTGAGATAGTAGCTTCTTTCTGTGAATCATTTGCTACTCATGTTGATCTCCCTAAGGAGAAGTGGTTTAAATATCATCCTCCCATCAAAGTATAAGTAGTCGAACCTATTAAAGTTGAAGAAAAGACTATCACTTATAATGTTAATCCTATTGTTCCTACCGCTTATATTGAGAAACCACCTTTCTCTGTTAGAATAAAGGAACATGCTAAAGCTTCAAATGTGGTCAAAGTAATATTAGAATACCCAAGCCCTCTGGGCAAATCAAAGTTGAACCTACTATTGCTATGGTTAAAGATCTCTTGGTTGATAATATTGATGGGCATGTTATTTACTTCTGTGATGAAGCTGCTAGGATTGCTAGACCCGATACTAAAAATAAACATAGACCTGTTGTAGGCATGCCTGTTATTTCTGTTAAAATAGGAGATCATTGCTATCATGGTTTATGTGATATGGGTGCCAGTGCGAGTGCAATACCTCATTCTTTATACGAAGAAATTATGCATGATATTGCACCAGCTGAGTTAGAAGGTATTGATGTTACAATTAAGCTTGCCAATAGAGATACTATTTCACCAGTTGGGATTGCTAGAGATGTTGAAGTCTTGTGTGGGAAAATTAAATATCCTACTGATTTTCTTGTTCTTTTTTCCCCACAAGATAACTTTTGTCCCATTATATTTGGTAGACCCTTCTTGAATACTGTTAATGCTAGGATAGACTGCGAAAATGATATTGTTACTGTTGGTTTAGGGGATATGTCTCATGATTTTAATTTTGCAAAATTTCGTAGACAACCTCATGATAAAGAGTTTCCTAGTAAAGATGAAATTATTGGTCTTGCTTCTATTGCCGTGCCTCCTAATGATCCTTTAGAGCAATATTTGCTAGACCATGAAAATGGTATGTTTATGAATGAAAGAAGGGAAATAGATGAAGTATTCTTTAAACAGGGACCTATTTTGAAACACAATTTGCCTGTTGAAATTCTAGGGGATCCTCCTCCACCCAAGGGTGATCCCGTGTTTGAGCTTAAACCGTTACCTGGTACTCTTAAATATGCTTATCTTGATGAAAAGAAGATATATCCTGTTATTATTAGTGCTCACCTTTCAGAGCAGGAAGAAGAGAAATTATTGAAAACTCTGAAGAAGCACCGTGCTGCTATTGGATATACTCTGGATGATCTTAATGGCATTAGTACCACTCTATGCCAGCACAAAATAAAATTAGAGAAAGACGCTAAACCGGTTGTTGATCACCAACAACGGTTAAATTCTAAGATGAAAGAAGTAGTAAGAAAAGAAATACTAAAGCTTCTGGAGGCAGGTATAATTTATCCCATTGCTGATAGTCAGTGGGTAAGTCTTGTCCATTGTGTCCCTAAGAAGGGAGGTATTACTATTGTTCCTAATGATAAAGATGAATTGATCCCACAAAGAATTGTTACAGGTTATAGAATGGTAATTGATTTCTGCAAACTGAATAAAGCTACTAAAAAGGATCATTACCCTTTACCTTTTATTGATCAAATTCTAGAAATATTGTCCAAACATACACATTTTTGCTTTCTAGACGGTTATTCTGGTTTCTCTCAAATATCTGTGTCAAAAAAGGATTAGGGAAAGACCACTTTTACTTGCCCTTTCGGTACCTTTGCTTATAGACGTATGCCTTTTGGTTTATGTAATGCACTTGCTACCTTTCAAAGAAGTATCACTGCTATATTCTATGACTTTTGTGAAAAGATTGTTGAGATTTTCATGGATGACTTCTCCGTGTATGGAATTTCTTTTGATGATTGCTGAAGCAACCTTGATCGAGTTTTGCAGAGATGTGAAGAAACTAATCTTGTCTTGAATTGGGAGAAGTGCCACTTTATGGTTAATGAAGGTATTGTCTTGGGGCATAAAATTTCTGAAAGAGGTATTGAAGTTGATAAACCAAAAGTCGATGCTATTGAAAAGATGTCGTGTCCTAAGGACATTAAAGGTATAAGAAGTTTCCTTGGTCATGCCGGTTTTTATAGGAGGTTCATTAAAGACTTCTCAATAATTTCTAGGCCCCTGACTAATCTCTTAAAAAATATGTTCCTTTTGTATTTGATGATGATTGTGTAGAAGCATTTGAAATACTTAAGAAAGCCTTGATCTCTGCACCTATTGTTCAACCACATGATTGGAATTTACCCTTTGAAATTATGTGTGATGCTAGTGATTATGCTGTAGGTGCTGTTCTAGGACAAAGAGTTGATAAGAAATTAAATGTTATCCAATATGCTAGTAAAACTCTAGACAGTGCCCAGATAAATTATGCTACTACTGAAAAAGAATTTTTAGCAGTTGTATTTGCTTGTGATAAGTTCAGACCTTATATTGTTGATTCTAAAGTAATTGTTCACACTGATCATGCTTCTATTAAATATCTTATGGAAAAGAAAGATGCTAAACCTAGACTTATTAGATGGGTTCTCTTGCTACAAGAATTTGATTTGCATATTATTGATAGAAAGGGAGCTGAGAACCCGTTCTGCAGACAACTTGTCTAGGTTAGAGAATGTTCTTGATGACCCACTACCTATTGATGATAGCTTTCCTGATGAACAATTAGCTGTCATAAATGCTTCTCGTACTGCTCCATGGTATGCTGATTATGCCAATTACATTATTGCTAAATTTATACCACCTAGTTTCACATACCAGCAAAAGAAAAAGTTTTTCTATGATTTAAGACATTACTTCTGGGATGACCCACACCTTTATAAAGAAGGAGTAGATGGTGTTATTAGACATTTTGTACCTGAGCATGAATAGGAACAGATCCTACGCAAGTTTCACCCCGAGGCTTATGGAGGACACCATGCTGGAGATAGAACTGCGCATAAGGTATTGCAATCCGGTTTTTTATTGGCCTACTCTTTTTAAAGATGCCTGTAAGTTTGTCTTGTCTTGTGATGAATGTCAAAGAATTGGTAATATTAGTAGACGTCAAGAAATTCCTATGAACTATTCACTTGTTATTGAACCATTTGATGTTTGGGGCTCTGATTATATGGGACTGTTTCCTTCCTCTAATGGGTATACACATATTTTAGTTGCTGTTGATTATGTTACTAAGTGGGTTCCAACTAGTAGTGCTGATCATAACACCTCTATTAAGATGCTTAAAGAAGTTATTTTTCCGAGGTTTGGAGTCCCTAGATACTTAATGATTGATGGTGGTTCACATTTTATTCATGGTGACTTTCGTAAAATGCTTGCTAAGTATGATGTTAATCATAGACTTGCATCTCCATACCACCCACAGTCTAGTGGTCAAGTAGAATTGAGTAATAGAGAGATTAAATTAATTTTGCAAAAGTTGTTAATAGGTCTAGAAAGAATTGGTCCAAGAAACTTGATGATGCATTATGGGCCTATAGAACTGCATATAAAAATCCTATGGTATGTCTCCGTATAAAATGGTTTATGGAAAAGCATGTCAGTTACCTCTCGAACTAGAACATAAGGCATATTGGGTCATTAAAGAGCTCAATTATGATCTCAAACTTGCCGGTGAAAAGAGGCTATTTGACATTAGCTCACTTGATGAATGGAGAACCCATGCCTATGAGAATGCCAAACTATTCAAAGAAAAAGTTAAAAGATGGCATGACAAAAGGATACAAAAGCGTGAGTTTAATGTAGGTTATTATGTTTTGCTATACAACTCTCATTTAAGATTTTTTGCAGGAAAACTCCTCTCTAAATGGGAAGGCCCTTACGTTATCGAGGAAGTCTATCGTTCCGGTGCCATAAAAATCAAAAACTTCGAAGGCGCAAATCCAAAGGCGGTGAACGGTCAAAGAATCAAACATTATATCTCAGGTAATCCAATAAATGTTGAAACCAATGTTATTGAGACTGTAACCCCGGAGGAATATATAAGGGACACTTTCCAGAACGTTTCAGACTCCAAAAAGGAATAGGTATGTGGTACGGTAAGTAAACGGACTCCAAAACAGTTCTAATGGCAATTTTTATCTGTTTTGGAATATTTAAGAAAATAGGAAAATAAGAAGTAGTCCGAAAGGGACACGAGGCATCCACGAGGGTGGAGGGCGCACCCCCTGCCTCGTGGGCATCTCGTGTGCCCTCCGGACTCTATTTTATCGCACGATACTTCTTTTGGTCAGTAAAAATTCATTATATAATCTCCTGAAGGTTTTGACCATCATACCACACAAATATCTCCTGTTTTTCTTTCGAGCAGTTTTTTGATAGATCTAGATCACCATGACGTCTTCGAGCGGACCCAAGGACAAATTTTTCGAGAAGGTCATCAACCCCTACCTCGCGAAGGTGTTGCAACACCCTCAAACCATTGAGATGCATGAGGAGGTGCTGCACATCCGCGATGTTGAGGGACCAAGGAGGATCGGAAGTGTGGAGACAAGACTCGAAGCAATGGAGCAGCAAGTTTTCAAGTGCCAAGGGATGGTGGGATGCGGACTCGACGCCAACCACATGATGATCGTGGAGTTCACGAACAACCACAAGCTGGATGCCAAGAACATTGGGGAGTCCATTTTCAAGCTTCACGATAAAATCGAGCACCTCCAAGCCCAGATCTATGACCTGCAAAACCAAAACTGTGAGTATGAATATAGATTCAAGAGGATGAGTTTGGCTGCAGATTTGAGGATCCCGGAGACTCGATCATCTTTCTATGATGGTGAGCCTATGCCTTGGAAGAAGGAAGACAAGCCTATATCATCAACAACTCCATCATTACCACCTCCGAAGAAGGAGAACTAAGTATCGGGTATGGGCACTCCCCTTGGCAACTGCTAAGCTTGGGGGAGTTGCCCCGGTATATCACCATCACACTCCTATCTTTACTATTTTGTTAGTTCGATCCTTTTAGTAATATCTTGATCTAGTAGAATAAAGTTTTAGTATGATTTAGTTTTGAGTTTTGCTTTATGATTATTCTATGTAATCGAGTCCGTGAGCTATATATAATAAAGATTAGTTTTGAGTCGAGGGCTTTGTTATCCTACTATGATCTTGAGGGAATATAAGAAAGAATAAAAAGAATTAAAGAGATCATATTGATCTTATGGAGAGTAATGACTTCACATATAAAAGAGTGTGATGAATAAAAGTTGTTGCGAGTTGACAAACATAGTTTTGGTCATCGTTGCAATCAATGGGAAGTAATAAAGAAAGAGAGGTTTTCACATATAAATATACTATCTTGGACATATTTTATTATTGTGAGCACTCATTAAAATATGACATGCTAAATAGTGGATGTTGGACAAGGAAGACAACATAATGGGTTATGTTTTCTTATATCCGAAATAAAGTATATTGTCATGGATCATCCAACATGCTGAGCTTGCCTTTCCTCCTCATGCTAGCCAAATTCCTTGCACCAAGTAGAGATACTACTTGTGCTTCCGAATATCCTTAAACCCAGTTTTGCCATGAGTGTCCACCATACCTACCTATGGATTGAGTAAGATCCTTCAAGTAAGTTGTCATTGTTGCATGCAATAAAAGTTGCTCTCTAAATGTGTACCATTTATTAGTGTGGAGAAAATAAGCTTAATACGATCTTGTGATATAGAAGCAGTAAAAGCGACGGACTGCATAATAAAGGTACAAATCACAAGTGGCAATATAAAGTGATGTTCTTTTGCATTGAGTGGCAATAATAAAGGGCCTATCTTTTATTTTTGTCTTATGCCTTATGCAAGATTCATGGTGATCTTCACCTTTCCTTTTTACATTTTATCCTTTGGCAAGCACATTGTGTTGGAAAGATCCTGATATATATATATATATATCCAATTGGATGTAATTTATCATAAACTATTATTGTTGACATTACCCTTGAGGTAAAAGGTTGGGAGGCAACACTATAAGCCCCTATCTTTCTCTGTGTCTGATTAAAACTCCATACCCATAAGTATTGTGTGAGTGTTAGGAATTGTGAAAGACTAAATGATAGTTGAGTATGTGGACTTGCTGAAAAGCTCTTGTATTGACTCTTTCCGATGTTATGATAAATTGCAATTGCTTCAGTGACCGAGATCGTAGTTTGCTAGTTCTCAATGAAGTTTCTGATTCATACTTGACATTGTGAATAGATTGTTACTTTAGTATAAGAAATCATATGACAATATATATATGTTGCTGTTATAAGAATGATCATGATGCCCTCATGTCTGTATTTTATTTTATCAACACTTCTATCTCTAAACATGTGGACATATTTTTCGTTATCGGCTTCCGCTTGAGGACAAGCGAGGTCTAAGCTTGGGGGAGTTGATACGTCCATTTTGCATCATGCTTTTATATCGATACTTATTGCATTATGGGCTGTTATTACAAATTATGTCACAATACTTATGCCTATTCTCTCTTATTTTACAAGGATTACATGAAGAGGGAGAATGCCGACAGCTGGAATTCTGGGCTGGAAAGGAGCAAATATTAGAGACCTATTCTGCACAACTCCAAAAGTCCTGAAACTCCACAAAAGTCAGTGTTAGAATATATATAAAATATTGGGCGAAGAAAGCACCGGAGGGGGCCACCCACCGTCCACGAGGGTGGGGAGCGCGCCCTACCCCCTGGGCGCGCCCCCTATCTCGTGGGCCCCCTGCCAGGCCTCTGGTGCCCATCTTTGGCTATATGAAGTCTTTCGCCCTGGAAAAAATCAGAAGGAAGCTTTCGGGACGAAGCGCCGCCGTCTCGAGGCGGAACCTGGCGAAACCAATCTAGGGCTCCGGCGGAGCTGTTCTGCCGGGGAAACATCCCTCCGGGAGGGGGAAATCATCACCATCGATCCTCTCATCGGGAGGGGGTCAATCTCCATCAACATCTTCACCAGCACCATCTCCTCTCAAACCCTAGTTCATCTCTTGTATCCAATCTTTGTCTCAAAACCTCAGATTGGTACCTGTGGGTTGCTAGTAGTGTTGATTACTCCTTGTAGTTGATGCTAGTTGGTTTATTTGGTGGAAGATCATATGTTCAGATCCTTTATGCATATTAATACCCCTCTGATTATGAACATGAATATGAATTGTGAGTAGTTACGTTCGTTCCTGAGGACATGGGAGAAGTCTTGCTATAAGTAGTCATGTGAATTTGGTATTCGTTTGATATTTTGATGAGATGTATGTTGTATTTCCTCTAGTGGTGTTATGTGAACGTCGACTACATGACACTTCACCATTGTTTGGGCCTAGAGGAAGGCATTGGGAACTAATAAGTAGATGATGGGTTCCTAGAGTGACAGAAGCTTAAACCCTAGTTTATGCGTTGCTTCGTAAGGGGCTGAATTGGATCCATATGTTTCATGCTATGATTAGGTTTGATACGTCCATTTTGCATCATGCTTTTATATCGATATTTATCACATTATGGGCTGTTATTTCACGTTATGTCATAATACTTATGGCTATTCTCTCTTATTTTACAAGGTTTACATGAAGAGGGAGAATGCCGGCAGCTGGAATTCTGGGCTGGAAAAGGAGCAAATATTGGAGACCTATTATGTGCAACTCCAAAAGTCCTGAAACTCCATGAAATACCTTAAAATAAATAAAGAAAAATCATCGCCAAAGATGAAGGCCAGGGGGGCCACACCCTGCTCACGAGGGTGGGGGCGCGCCCCCTACCTCGTGGGCCCCCTGGTGGCTCTCCGATGCCCATCTTCTCCTATATGAAGTCTTTCGATGAGAAAAAAACCAGAAGCAACCTTTTGGGACGAGACTTCGCCGCCACAAGACGGAACCTTGGCGGAACCAATCTGTGGCTCCGGCGGAGCTGTTCTACCGGGATACTTCCCTCCGGGAGGGGGAATTCATCGCCATCATCATCACCAACGCTCCTCTCATCGGGAGAGGGCAATCTCCATCAACATCTTCACCAGCACCATCTCATCTCCAAACCCTAGTTCATCTCTTCTATCCAATTCTTGTCTCCAAGTCCGGGATTGGTGCTAGTAGGTTGCTAGTAGTGTTGATTACTCCTTGTAGTTGATGCTAGTTGGTTTATTTGGTGGAAGATCATATGTTCAGATCCTTTATGCATATTATTACCCTCTGATTATGAACATGAATATGCTTTGTGAGTAGTTACGTTTGTTCACGAGGACAAGGGAGAAGTCTTGCTATTAGTAGTCATGTGAATTTGGTATTAGATTCGATATTTTGATGAGATGTATGTTGTCTAGCCTCTAGTGGTGTTATGTGAACGTCGACTACATAACACTTCACCATTATTTGGGCCTAGAGGAAGGCATTGGGAAGTAATAAGTAGATGATGGGTTGCTAGAGTGACAGAAGCTTAAACCCTAGTTTATGCGTTGCTTCGTAAGGGGCTGATTTGGATCGATATGTTTCATGCTATGGTTAGGTTTACCTTAATACTTTTGTTGTAGTTGAGGATGCTTGCAATAGAGGTTAATCATAAGTGGGATTCTTGTTCAAGTAAGAACAGCACCCAAGCACCGGTCCACCCACATATCAAATTATCAAAGTACCGAACGCGAATCATATGAACGTGATGAAAACTAGCTTGACGATATTCCCATGTGTCCTCGGGAGCGCTTTTCCTATTATAAGAGTTTGTTCCGGCTTGTCCTTTGCTACAAAAAGGATTGGGCCACCTTGCTGCACCTTATTTACTTTTATTACTTGTTGCTCGTTACAATTTACCTTATCACAAAACTATCTGTTACCACTTATTTCAGTACTTGCAGAGAATACCTTGCTGAAAACCGCTTATCATTTCCTTCTGCTCCTCGTTGGGTTCAACACTCTTACTTATCGAAAGGACTACGATAGATCCCCTATACTTGTGGGTCATCAAGACTCTTTTCTGGCGCCGTTGCCGGGGAGTGTAGCGCTTTTGGTAAGTGGAATTTGGTAAGGAAAAATTTATATAGTGTGCTGAAATTTTCTGTCACTTGTTACTATGGAAAGTAATTCTCTGAGGGGCTTGTTCGGGGTATCTTCACCCGTCCAAAGAGAGCAAAGAGTTGCTCCTCAACCTACTGAACCTATTGAAAATGAAACTCCTTTTGAAGTTCCTTCGGGTATGATGGAAAAACTGCTGGCTAATACTTTTACAAGAGATGGAACAAAGCATCCTGATGAACATCTACTCTGTGTGGATGAAGTTTGTGGATTATTTAAGCTTGCAGGTATACCCGATGATGTTGTTAAGAAGAAGGTCTTTCCTTTATCTTTGAAGGAAGATGCATTGACATGGTATAGGCTATGTGATGATACGAGATCCTGGAACTATAAAAGATTGAAATTGGAATTTCATCAAAAGTATTACCCTATGCATCTTGTTCATCGTGATCGCAATTATATATATAATTTTTGGCCTCGCAAAGGAGAAAGCATCGCTCAAGCTTGGGGGAGGCTTAAATCAATGTTATATTCATGCCCCAATCATGAGCTCTCAAGAGAAGTAATTGTTCAAAGTTTTTATGCTCGGCTTTCTGATAACAATCGCACCATGCTCGATACTTCTTGTGCTTGCTCTTTTATGATGAAGACTATTGAATTTAAATGGAATTTATTGGATAGAGTTAAACGCAACTCTGAAGATTGGGACCTCGACGAAGGTAAGGAGTCAGGTATGACGCCTAAGTTTGATTGTGTTAAATCTTTTATGGATACCGATATTTTCCGTAAGGTTAGCACTAAATATGGACTTGACTCTGAGATAGTAGCTTCTTTCTGTGAATCTTTTGCTGCTTATGTTGATCCCCCGAAGGAGAAGTGGTTTAAATATCATCCTCCCATAGAAGTAAAAGTAGCTGCACCTATTAAAGTTGAAGAAAAGACTGTCACTTATAATGA
The DNA here is from genome assembly GCA_021605145.1 of Aegilops bicornis. Taxonomy (NCBI): domain Eukaryota; kingdom Viridiplantae; phylum Streptophyta; class Magnoliopsida; order Poales; family Poaceae; genus Aegilops; species Aegilops bicornis. The sequence continues at coordinate 632,926,038 of CM038673.1, forward strand.
TCCTATTGTTCCTACCTCTTATTTTGAGAAACCACCTTTCCCTGTTAGAGTAAAGGATCATGCTAAAGCTTCATCTGTTGTTTGTAAAAGCAATATTAGAACTTATACACCTCATGAGCAAGTTAAAGTAGAACCTAATATTGCTATTGTTAAAGATCTCTTGTCTGATAATATTGATGGGCATGTTATTCAATTCTGTGCTGAAACTGTTAGAATTGCTAAACCTTGTGCTAAAGATAAACATAGACCTGTGGTAGGCGTGCCTGTTATTTCTGTTAAAATAGGAGATCATTGTTATCATGGCGTATGTGATATGGGTGCTAGTGCTAGTGTAATACCCATTGACTTATACAAAGAAATTATGCATGATATTGCACCTGATGAGTTAGAAGATATTGATGTTAGAATTAAACTTGCCAATAGAGATACTATATCTGCAATGGGAATTGTTAGAGATGTTGAAGTCTTGTGTGGAAAAACTAAATATCCTGCTGATTTTCTTGTTCTTGGTTCCCCACAAGATAGCTTTTGTCCCAATATATTTGGTAGACCCTTCTTGAACACTGTTAATGCTAAGATACACTGCGAAAAGAATGTTGTTACTATTGGCTTGGATGATATGGTTCATGAGTTTAATTTCTCTAAATTCAATAAACAACATCGTGAGGAAGAATTGCCTAGTAAGGATGAAATTATTGGTCTTGCTTCTATTGCCGTACCTCCTAGTGATCCTTTAGAACACTATTTGCTAGACCATGAAAATGAGATGTTCATGAATGAAAGAAGGGAAATAGATGAAGTATTCTTTAAACAGGAACCTATTCGCAACACAATTTGCTTGTTGAAATCCTAGGGATCCTCCTCCACCCAAGGGTGATCCCGTGTTTGAGCTTTTTAAACCGCTGCTCGATAATCTTAAATATGCTTATCTTGATGAAAAGAAAATATATCCTGTTATTATTAGTGCTAACCTTTCAGAGCATGAAGAAGAAAGATTATTGAAAACTATGAAGAAGCACCGTGCCGCTATTGGATATACTCTTGATGATCTTAAGGGCATTAGTCCCACTCTATGTCAGCATAAAATAAATTTGGAAGCGGATGCCAAACCAGTTCGTGATCCTCAACGACGTTTGAATCCTAAAATGAAAGAAGTGGTAAGAAAAGAAATACTCAAGCTTATGGAGGCAGGTATAATTTATCCCGTTCTTTCGATAGTCAAGGGTAAGTCCTGTCCATTGTGTTCCTAAGAAGGGAGGTATTACAGTTGTCCCTAATGATAAAGATGAATTGATTCCGCAAAGAATTATCACAGGTTATAGGATGGTAATTGATTCCCACAAATTAAATAAAGCTACTAAGAAAGATCATTACCCCTTACCTTTTATTGATCAAATGCTAGAAAGATTATGCAAACATACACATTATTGCTTTCTAGATGGTTATTCTGGTTTCTCTCAAATACCTGTGTCCGCTAAAGATCAATCAAAGACTACTTTTACATGCCCTTTTGGTACTTTTGCTTATAGACGTATGCCTTTTGGTTTATGAAATGCACCTGCTACCTTTCAAAGATGCATGATGGCTATATTCTCTGACTTTTGTGAAAAGATTTGTGAGGTTTTCATGGATGACTTTTCCATCTATGGTTCCTCTTTTGATGATTGCTTGAGCAATCTTGATCGAGTTTTGCAGAGATGTGAAGAAACTAATCTTGTCTTGAATTGGGAAAAGTGCCACTTTATGGTTAATGAAGGTATTGTCTTGGGCACAAGGTTTCTGAAAGAGGTATTGAAGTTGATAAAGCCAAGGTTGATGCTATTGAAAAGTTGCCATGTCCCAAGGACATCAAAGGTATAAGAAGTTTCCTTGGTCACGCCGGATTTTATAGGAGGTTCATTAAGGACTTCTCAAAAATTTCTCGACCTCGACTAATTTATTACAAAAAGATATACCATTTGTCTTTGATGATGATTGTGTAGAAGCATTTGAAATACTTAAGAAAGCATTAGTCTCTTTTTGTTGTTCAGCCTCTGATTGGAATTTACCCTTTGAAATTATGTGTGATGCTAGTGATTATGCTTGTAGGTGCTGTTCTAGGGCAAAGAGTTGATAAGAAATTAAATGTTATCCATTATGCTAGTAAGACTCTAGACAATGCTCAAAGAAATTATGCTACTATCGAAAAGGAACTTTTAGCGATTGTATTTGCTTGTGATAAGTTCAGACCCTATATTGTTGATTCTAAAGTAACTATTCACACTGATCATGCTGCTATTAAATATCTTATGGAAAAGAAAGATGCTAAACCTAGACTTGTTAGATGGGTTCTCTTGCTGCAAGAATTTGATTTGCATATTGTTGGTAGAAAAGGAGCTGAGAACCCCGTTGCAGATAACTTATCTAGGTTAGAGAATGTTCTTGATGACCCACTACCTATTGATGATAGTTTTCCGATGAACAATTAAATGTCATAAGCACTTCTCGTAGCACTCCATGGTATGCTGATTATGCTAATTATATTGTTGCTAAATTTATACCACCTAGCTTCACATACCAACAAAAGAAAAAGTTCTTTTATAATTTGCGACATTACTTTTGGGATGACCCACATCTTTATAAAGAAGGAGTAGATGGTGTTATTAGACGTTGTGTGCCTGAGCATGAACAGGAACATATCCTACGCAAGTGTCATTCCGAAGCTTATGGAGGACACCACGCTGGAGATAGAACTACACATAAGGTATTGCAATCCGGGTTTTATTGGCCTACTCTCTTCAAGGATGCCCGTAAGTTTGTCTTGTCTTGTGATGAATTTCAAAGAATTGGTAATATTAGTAGACGTCAAGAAATGCCTATGAATTATTCACTTGTTATTGAACCATTTGATGTTTGGGGCTTTGATTATATGGGACCTTTTCCTGCCTCTAATGGATATACACATATTTTAGTTGTTGTTGATTACGTTACTAAGTGGGTAGAAGCTATTCCAACTAGTAGTGCTGATCACAATACTTCTATTAAAATGATTAAGGAAGTTATTTTTCTGAGGTTTGGAATCCCTAGATATTTAATGGATGATGGTGGTTCACACTTTATTCGTGGTGCTTTCCATAAAATGCTTGCTAAATATGACGTTAATCATAGAATTGCATCTCCTTATCACCCGCAGTCTAGTGGTCAAGTAGAATTGAGTAATAGAGAGCTCAAATTAATTTTGCAAAAGACTGTTAATAGGTCTAGAAAGAATTGGTCCAAGAAACTTGATGATGCATTATGGGCCTATAGAACTGCATATAAGAATCCTATGGGTATGTCTCCGTATAAAATGGTTTATGGAAAAGCATGTCACTTACCTCTCGAACTAGAACATAAGGCATATTGGGCTATTAAAGATCTCAACTATGATTTCAAACTTGCCGGTGAGAAGAGGTTATTTGATATTAGCTCACTTGATGAATGGAGAACCCAAGCTTATGAAAATGCCAAGTTATTTAAATAAAAAGTTAAAAGATGGCATGACAAAAGGATACAAAGGCGTGAGTTTAATGTAGGTGATTATGTATTGCTATACAACTCTCGTTTAAGATTTTTTGCAGGAAAACTTCTCTCTAAAAGGGAAGGTCCCTACGTTATCGTGGAGGTCTATCGCTCCGGTGCCATAAAAATCAACAACGTTGAAGGCACAAATCCGAAGGTGGTAAACGGTCAAAGAATAAAACATTATATCTCAGGTAATCCCATAAATGTTGAAACCAATATTATTGAAACCGTAACCCCGGAGGAATACATAAGGGACACTTTCCAGACCGTCTCAGACTCCGAAAAGGAATAGGTATGTGGTACGGTAAGTAAACCGACTCCAAAACAATTTTTAAGGCAATATTTCTCCGTTTTGGAATATTTAGAAAAATAGAAAAATAAGTGGAAGTCCGGGAAGGACGAGGGCCCCACGAGGGTGGTGGGCGCCCCTACCTCGTGAGCACCTCGTGTGCCCTCCGGACTCGGTTTTCTTGCACGATACGTATTTTGGTCGATAAAAAGTCATTATATATTCTCCCGAAGGTTTTGACTCCCGTATCGCGTAAATATCCTCTGTTCTTGTTTTGAGCTGTTGCTGCTGCAGATTAGAGCAAGATGTCTTCTCAAGAGTCAGTCGGGGAGAGCCGGGTATCTAATCTGGCACCGGAACCAAGGGCACACAACGATGCTAACCACTTTGGGCCAGCAACGGAGGAAGAGATGGAGGCCGAATTTATGAGGGTAGATGCCATGGAGGATCAAGAAGTCACCTCTCGCCTCCGAGCTGGGTTTACGATGGGGGAACTACAGAGCTCAGCTATTCCAAACTCGGTTATCCCTTCCAATGTTAGATTTCTTTCTTATGAAAATATGAGGAGGAGTGTCTCTTGTTCTCCCGCAGCTATGCAACACCCTTGGGTTCAAGGAGCTTTACCTGTTACAGGAAAGCTTCGCAAGGAAATCATGGACCTCAAGCAGCAAGTCAATAAGATCGAGGAGGAGAACTGTATCTTGAGGGGAATCATCGCCAGGAATATTACACCAACCCCGAAGAAGGAGACATAATCACATGGGTATGGGCACTCCCCTTGGCAACTGCCAAGCTTGGGGGAGGTGCCCCGGTATCGTATCACCATCACAACTCCTATCTTTACCATTTTTATTAGTTCGATCCTATTAGTAGCATCTTGATTTAGTAGAATAAAGTCATGGCATGATCTAGTTTTGAAGTTTTGCTTTATGATCCCTCTATGTAATCGAGTCCGTGAGCCATATATAATAAAGATTAGTGTTGAGTCAAGGTCTTGATTGTTTTGCCATGATCTTGGGTGAATAAAAGAAAAAGAATAAAAAGAAACAAAGAGTTCATATGGATCTTATTGAGAGTAATGACTTCACATACAAAGAGTATGATGATTAAAAGTTGTTGGGAGTTGGCAAATATAGTTTTGGTCATCGTTGCAATTAATAGGAAGTAATAAGGAAAGAGAGGTTTCACATATAGATATATTATCATTGACATCTTTTATGATTGGGAGCACTCATTAAAATATGACATGCTAAAGAGTTGATGTTGGACAAGGAAGACACCGTGATGAGTTATGTTTTCTTATATCTGAGATAAAGTATGTTGTCATGGGTCCTCTAACATGTTGAGCTTGCCTTTCCCCCTCATGCTAGCCAAATTCTCATCACCAAGTAGAGATACTACTTGTGCTTCCAAATACCCTTAAACCAGTTTAGCCATGAGAGTCCACCATATCTACCTATGGATTGAGTAAGACCCTTCAAGTAAGTTGTCATCGGTGCAAGCAATAAAAATTGCTCTCTAAATATGCATGACTTATTGGTGCAGAGAAATAAGCTTTGTACCTAACTTGTTGTGGAAGTAATAAAAGCGACGGACTGCATAATAAAGTTCCACATACAAGGGACAATATAAAGTGAAGTTCTTTTGCATTAAGATTTTGTGCATCCAACCATAAAAGCGCATGGCAACCTCTGCTTCCCTTTGTGAAGGGCCATCTTTTATTTTTATCTTCTACCTTATGCAAGAGTTACGGTGATCTTCACCTTTCCTTTTTCCTTTTATCCTTTGGCAAGCCTAGCATGTTGGAAAGAACATGATATATATACCTAATTGGATGTAGGGGAGCATGAATTGTTATTGTTGACATTACCCTTGAGGTAAAAGGTTGTGGGGCAAAACTATAAGCCCCTATCTTTCTGTGTGTCCGATTAAAACTCCGTAACCACAAGTATTGCGTGAGTGCTAGCAATTATGAAGGACTAACAGATAGTTGAGTATGTGGACTTGCTTTTAAGCTCTGACATAGACTCTTTCCGATGTTATGATAAATTGCAATTGTTTCAATGACTGAGGTTATAATTTGTTGGTGCCCAATAAGGTTTCTGATTCATACTTTTGCATTGTGAAAAGATCATCACTTGGACATAAGTAATCATATGACAAAAATCTATATATGTTGCTGTTATGAGATTAATCATGATGCCTTCATGTCTGTATCTTATTTTTATCGACGCCTCTACCTCTAAACATGAGGACATATTTATTGTTATCAACTTTTCGCTTGAGGACAAGCGAGGTCTAAGCTTGGGGGAGTTGATACGTCCATTTTGCATCATGCTTTTATATCGATATTTATCACATTATGGGCTGTCATAATACTTATGGCTATTCTCTCTTATTTTACAAGGTTTACATGAAGAGGGAGAATGCCGGCAGCTGGAATTCTGGGCTGGAAAAGGAACAAATATTGGAGACCTATTTTGTGCAACTCCAAAAGTCCTGAAACTCCACGGAATACCTTAAAATAAATAAAGAAAAATCATCGCCAAAGATGAAGGCCAGGGGGCCCACACCCTGCTCACGAGGGTGGGGGCGCCCCCATGGGGTGCCCCCCTACCTCGTGGGCCCCCTGGTGGCTCTCCGATGCCCATCTTCTCCTATATGAAGTCTTTCGATGAGAAAAAACCCAGAAGCAACCTTTCGGGACGAGACTCCGCCGCCACGAGGCGGAACCTTGGCGGAACCAATCTAGGGCTCCGGCGGAGCTGTTCTGCCGGGATACTTCCCTCCGGGAGGGGGAATTCATCGCCATCATCATCACCAACGCTCCTCTCATCGGGAGAGGGCAATCTCCATCAACATCTTCACCAGCACCATCTCATCTCCAAACCCTAGTTCATCTCTTGTATCCAATTCTTGTCTCCAAGTCCTAGATTGGTGCTAGTAGGTTGCTAGTAGTGTTGATTACTCCTTGTAGTTGATGCTAGTTGGTTTATTTGGTGGAAGATCATATGTTCAGATCCTTTATGCATATTATTACCCCTCTAATTATGAACATGAATATGCTTTGTGAGTAGTTACGTTTGTTCATGAGTACAAGGGAGAAGTCTTGCTATTAGTAGTCATGTGAATTTGGTATTCGTTCGATATTTTGAGGAGATGTATGTTGTCTAGCCTCTAGTGGTGTTATGTGAACGTCGACTACATAACACTTCACAATTATTTGGGCCTAGAGGAAGGCATTGGGAAGTAATAAGTAGATGATGGGTTGCTAGAGTGATGAAGCTTAAACCCTAGTTTATGCGTTGCTTCGTAAGGGCTGATTTGGATCCATATGTTTCATGCTATGGTTAGGTTTACCTTAATAATTTTGTTGTAGTTGTGGATGCTTGCAATAGAGGTTAATCATAAGTGGGATGCTTGTTCAAGTAAGAACAGCACCCAAGCACCGGTCCACCCACATATCAAATTATCAAAGTACCGAACGCGAATCATATGAACGTGATGAGAACTAGCTTGAAGATATTCCCATGTGTCCTTGGGAGCGCTTTTCCTATTATAAGAGTTTGTTCCGGCTTGTCCTTTGCTACAAAAAGGATTGGGCCACCTTGCTGCAACTTATTTACTTTTATCACTTGTTGCTTGTTACAATTTACCTTATCAAAAAACTATCTGTTACCACTTATTTCAGTACTTGCAGAGAATACCTTGCTGAAAACCGCTTATCATTTCCTTCTGCTCCTCGTTGGGTTCGACACTCTTATCGAAAGGACTACGATAGATCCCCTATACTTGTGGGTCATCAAGGTTTACCTTAATACTTCTTTTGTAGTTATAGATGCTTGCAATAGGGGTTAATCATAAGTAGGATGCTTGTCCAAGGAAGGGCAGTACCCAAGCACCGGTCCACCCGCATATCAAATTATCAAAGTAACGAACGGGAATCATATGAGCGTGATGAAAACTAGCTTGACGATAATTCCCATGTGTCCTCGGGAGCGCTTTCCTCTATATAAGAGTTTATCCAGGCTTGTCCTTTACTACAAAAAGGATTGGGCCATCTTGCTGCACCTTATTTACTTTTATTACTTGTTACCCGTTACAAATTACCTTATCACAAAACTATCTCGTTATCGATAATTTCAAAGGTTTGCACCCATCAAAAACTGCTTGTCATTTCCTTCTGCTCCTTGCTGGATTCGACACTCTTACTTATCAAAAGGACTACGATAGATCCCCTATACTTGTGGGTCATCAATGAGGTAATTGTACGTTCTCGTGAATTGGAAAGTAGTTCATCACAGAAATCAGTTCCAGTGATTCCTACACCAATCAGTGAGGAAGCTAATAATAATGATCATGAAACTTCTGATCAAGTTACTAGTGAACCTCGTAGATCAACCAGAGTAAGATCCCCACCAGAGTGGTATGGTAATCCTGTTCTGGAAGTCATGTTACTTGACCATGACGAACCTACGAACTGTGAGGAAGCGATGATGAGCCCAGATTCCGCGAAATGGCTTGTGGCCATGAAATCTGAGATGGGATCCATGTATGAGAAAAAACTGTGGACTTTTGTTGACTTGCCCGATGATTGGCAAGCCATAGAGAATAAATGGATCTTCAAGAAGAAGACTAACACTGACGGTAATGTTACTGTCTACAAAGCTCAACTTGTTGCGAAAGGTTTTCGACAAGTTCATGGAGTTGACTACGATGAGACTTTCTCACCCGTAGAGATGCTTAAGTCTGTCCGAATCATATTAGCAATTGCCGCATTTTATGATTATGAAATTTTGCAAATGGATGTCAAAACTGCATTCCTTAATGGATATCTTAAAGAAGAGTTGTATATGATGCAACCAGAAGGTTTTGTCGATCCAAAAGGTGCTAACAGAGTGTGCAAGCTCCAGCGGTCCATTTATGGACTGGTGCAAGCCTCTCAGAGTTGGAATATACGCTTTGATAGTGTGATCAAAGAATATGGTTTTATGCAGACTTTTGGAGAAGCCTGTATTTACAAGAAAGTGAGTGGGAGCTCTGTAGCATTTCTGATATTATATGTGGATTACATATTGTTGATCGGAAATGATACTAAATTTCTGAATAGCATAAAAGGATACTTGAATAAGAATTTTTCAATGAAAGACCTCAGTGAAGCAGCTTATATATTGGGCATCAAGATCTATAAAGATAGATAAAGACGCTTAATTGGACTTTCACAAAGCACATACCTTGATAAAATTTTGAAGAAGTTCAAAATGGATCAAGCAAAGAAAGGGTTCTTGCCTGTGTTACAAGGTGTGAAGTTGAGTCGGACTCAATGCCCGACCACTGCAGAAGATAGAGAGAAATGAAAGTCATTCCCTATCACTGGTGCGCGTCGGTCCTAAACAAACGGTTTTTTACCCCTTTCCGCGATGGCATTTGGAACCGTCGCCAAGTGAGTGTGGGCGATAGGGGGGTCCTTCCCACACGACCCAGAAACCGTCGGGGATAGGGAGCCTTGATGCATACAGTTGTCCCTATATAACCGTTTCTGATATCTCGAATATCCCAAACGCTTCATCCTTGCTACTCGTTTGTGCTCGCATTGCCATCACAGTCGGAGTTTTGTGGTTCTGCCTAAAACCAGGCAGATTCCAGGCTAGGGAGTTTTCCAGGAAGATTCTAGGCACCGGAGTTTTACGATGCCTGGCACATCACAAACAGTTCATGATTATAAACCATGTATGATGGGTAGACAATCACACACATTTAGTTTTCCCGCACCGTATGTGATAATGTCTGACATCACACATGCTTTGCAAACGGGAACTGTGTGCATGCTTTCACATGTTTCCTCTCTGTGAACCGTCTCGGATTATGGTGTATATCGCAAACGTTTGTGTTTTAGCAATCGTGTGTGCCGTAATGACCTGCACAACGTAATTTCGCCCTAATTTAATTGCTGCTATTTAAAATTGTACCTAAATTAAACTTGAAAGTAGGCTGTAGCTTTATTCATATCCATCAGGTTCAAACAACCAATGCATTATTCGATTCATAGGTACATATGTTTAAGAATTACATAAGCACCAAATAAAGAATGATGTACCAGGGTTCTATACTTGTACTATTACAGATGGTAAAGAAAGAGGCGTGAGACATTCCGATTCTTGAACAAGGTGAAGCGGAATGGTCCTATTGTGCTCTCCTGGATGCAGAAGGCATGCAAGACTCTAGTCCAACCCCTTGTGATGGCGGGCTGCCAATCATGTAGTTTGAGAGGTAATCTTGAGTAAACTGCTTCAGGATCCACTGCAAAAGAAAAAAGATTTAGATATTTTCATCTAACACAACTCATTACGGGCAGTAAAAAGAAGGCTACAGGGTTCTTACTTACCAACCTGCAGTTCACTGTTGTCTTGCATAAAGTGTAAAAAATTAGTTCGATTGACATCTTTTGACCCATTTTAATAACAATCTTTATCAGTTTCCTCACTTGATGCTGGTTCATGAATATCTCATTGCCCCATACGCAGAAAGGGTCGAAGTGTGGATCTTTGGCAATGATATATGTACCTAAAAGCACCAAGTTAATATTAGAAGGTAAACAACAATTGAAAAATGATGTAGTACAACACTCCATCCATCCCATTATATAAGATTTTATTACATGTATATCTAGACATCATCAGAACATTAAGGTAACACTCTTCCTTGTTGCTATGTAGCCTGGGATTGCATATTTAGTCATTCAGTACAATGCATGTTGCTAAACAACAATTGAAAAACGAAAAGGCATGTTAACTGCAATATCCTTAACAACAACCAAATATCGTAATTCGTAGTGGTATTGTTGAAACTGTTATTGATGAAATTGATCTGCACGGCAAATAGTTGCACATATAGAGCATCACATTGTGAAGAACTGAAATAAACAAGTCATAAGGACATCTCTAGGCGATCCTAAAAAAGTTAAAGGACTAAAACCCTTAGTGGATATATACATACTCCAACAATTTTTGGCCTTTTCTAGTCGATCCCCTAAACTTAAGATTGTAAACTTCAATTTGATCAAGTTCAAAGCAGGTTCAACCAAAAGTAGCATGCATTCAAACATAAACATAGATAGTTGTGCATAACCGAACATAAAACATAAATTTAAACTAAGCTAAACTACTTTCATTCGAAGTAGAGGTCGAGCCAATCCTTCTTCGTCATGTACGGTGTGCCGCGAGCCGGGTCCGGGCCAGTACCACCGCCGGGGTCATTGGGGAAGGCACTCCTCCACTCGTAGACTTCGATCTCCTCGTCCTCGGGGCCCACCTCGACGCCCTCCGCGCCGCCGTCGCCGCCGCCTTCGACCTCGTCATTAGAGGAGAGCGCGATAACCTCGCTGCCCTCGGCGCCGCCGTCCTCGCCGCCTTCAACCTCGTCATTGGAGGAGAGCACGGTAACCTCGCTACCCTCCGCGCCGGCAAAGATCGCCCACTCCTCCTCCATCAGCTCCGGGTGCTGCCGGCGGAGCTCTTGCATGTAGGCCTCGTCGGCCGTGTGGAAGCTACCGAGCCACTGGCGGGTGTGGGTCTCTCAATCTATAATCTCGGCGGCCCACATCCCCCACAGCCACTGCCGGACCCCGAGGTAGGACTTCGTCGGCTGCCGGGTCCGAGGGAGGATGGGGAAGTCCTCGAACCGGCATAGGGGCACGACGGCAGGCGGATCGGCGGACCGGCGACAGTGGATCGGGCCCGCGGAGGACGAGGGGACACCTTGGCGGCCACCTCACCGGCGTCAGGCGAAAAGGCCGCGATAAACCACTTTTTGGACATTGACTCCTCAAGCTCCCCGGCACACGGGCAGAGGTTGAGAATGGAGTTGGGACGCCTTCAATCCCACTTTTACCAATTTTTGCATCAAGATCTAAAAACTCCGAATCATTGGGACACCTTTTAACTAAAGTTGACTCATCTCCAGTCCCATCTTCATCAAGATTCATATTGGAAAACAAAGATTTAATAGGAGACACATCAATCACTTTTAGATCTTCATCATTATTATCATGAAAACTAGAAGAACACGCTTTAACAAAGCAATCTTTTTTAGCACGCATCCTAGCGGTTCTTTCTTTGCACTCATCAATGGAATTTCTCATGGCTTTGAGAGACTCATTGATGTCATGTTAGGTGGAATAGATCTAAGTTTCAAAGAATCAACATCAAGAGAAATTTTATCCACGTTCCTAGCCAACTCATCAATCTTAGGCAATTTTTCTTCAAGCAAAGCGTTGAAATTCTTTTGCGAATTCATAAATTCTTTAACACTAGTCTCAAAATCAGAGAGCATCTTATTAAAATTTCCATAAGATTTGTTGTAGTAATTACCATAATTATTAGAGGAATTACTAGGAAACGACCTAGAATTAAAATTTCCTCTATACGCGTTGTTACCAAAATTGTTCCTACCAACAAAATTCACATCCATAGATTCGTTATTATTCTCAATCAAAGTGGACAAAGGCATATCATTAGGATCAGAAGAAACACTTTTATTAGCAAACAATTTCATAAGTTCATCCATCTTTCCACTCAAAATATTAATCTCTTCAATAGCATGTACTTTTTTACTAGTGGATCTTTCGGTGTGCCATTGAGAATAATTAACCATAATATTGTCTAGGAGTTTAGTAGCTTATCCTAAAGTGATTTCCATAAAAGTGCCTCCCACGGCCGAATCTAAAAGATTTCTAGAAGCAAAATTCAATCCAGCATAATTTTTTTGTATAATCATCCATAAATTCAAAGCATGTGTAGGGCAATTACGTACATTAATTTCATCCTCTCCCAAGCTTGTGCAACATGCTCATGCTCAAGTTTCTTAAAATTCATAATATCGTTTCTAAGAGAGATGATCTTAGCGGGAGGAAAATACTTAGAGATAAAAGCATCTTTGCACTTATTCCATGAATCAATACCATTTTAGGAAAAGAAGACAACCAAGTTTTAGCACAACCTCTAAACGAAAACGGAAATAGCTTCAATTTAACAATATCATTATCCACATCTTTCTTCTTTTGCATATCACACAAATCAACGAAGTTGTTAGATGTGTAGCGGCATCTTCACTAGGAAGGCCAGAAAATTGATCTTTCATAACAAGATTCAACAAAGCGGTATTGATTTCACAAGATTCAGCATCAGTAGTAGGAGAAATCGGAGTGCTAATAAAATCATTATTGTTGGTATTGGAAAAGTCACACAATTTAGTATTATCTTGAGCCATTGTGAAAAACAATCAATCCAAGACACAAGCAAACAAGAAGCAAGCGAAAATAGGCGAACGGAAAAGGGCGAATAAAACGGCAAAGGTGAAGTGGGGGAGAGGAAAACGAGAGCCAAATGGCAAATAATGTAATGCGAGGGATAAGAGTTTGTTATGGGTACTTGGTATGTCTTGACTTGAGCATAGATCTCCCCAGCAACGGCGCCAGAAATCCTTATTGGTACCTCTTGAGCATGCGTTGGTTTTCCCTTGAAGAGGAAAGGGTGATGCAGCAAAGTAGCGTAAGTATTTCCCTCAGTTTTTGAGAACCAAGGTATCAATCCAGTAGGAGACTACACGCGAGTCACCTAGCACCTGCACAAACAATCAAGAACCTTGCAACCAACGTGATAAAGGGGTTGTCAATTCCTTCACGGCCACTTGCAAAAGTGAGATCTGATAAAGATAATAAGATAAATATTTTTGGTATTTTTGTTGTATAGATTGGAAAATAAAGATTGCAAAGTAAATAGTAAACTAGAATTGTAGATCGGAAACTTATATGATGTAAAGTAGACCTGGGGGCCATAGGTTTCACTAGTGGATTCTCTCATGATAGCATGTATTACGGTGGGTGAACAAATTACTGCCGAGCAATTGAAAGAAAAGAGCATAGTTGAATAGATAATCAAGTTCATAAACCCACAATTCATCGGATCTCGGCAAACACACTGCAAAAGAGTATTACATTGAATAGATCTCCAAGAACATCGAGGAGAACTTTGTATTGAGAATCAAAGAGAGAGAATAAGCCATCTAACTAATAACTATGGACCCGGAGGTATGTGGTAAACTACTAACACATCATTGGAGAGGCTATTGTGTTGATGTAGAAGCCCTCCGTGATTGAATCCCCCTCCGGCAGATTGCCGGAAAAGGCCCCAAGATGGGATCTCACGGGTATATAAGGTTGCGGCGGTGCAAAAGTGGTTTTGTGGCTCCCCTGGATGTTTTCAGGGTATAAGAGTATATATAGGCGAAAGAAGTAGGTCGGTGGAGCTACGAGGGGCCCACGAGGGTGGGGAACGCGCCTACCCCCTGGGCGCGCCCTCCTGCCTCGTGGCCGCCTTGTTGCGTCTCTGACTTCCACTCCAAGTCTCCTAGATTGCGTTTGTTCCAAGAAAGATCCTCGCGAAGGTTTCGTTCTGTTTGGGTTCCGTTTGATATTCCTTTTCTATGAAACACCGAAATAGGCAAAAAAACTACAATTTGCACTGGGCCTTTGGTTAATAGGTTAGTCCCAAAAAAATAATATAAAATAGCATATTAAAGCCCATTAAACATCCAAAACAGATAATATAATAGCATGGAACAATAAAAAATTATAGATATGTTGGAGACGTATCAGGGGGGAGCAAGGTTGTGTTTGAGGAAGTACTGCGGAAACTAAAAATTTTACTAGGCGGGAGTAACAAGGTAGGGCTACTGAAAATTTGGATCAAGGGCGAGCAGATATTTTTGAGATTGCGAGGGATGCAGAGGCGGGAGTAAAATGCCGGGGCTACTGAAAATTTGAATCAAGGGACTGAAGCAGAGTGTCGGTGTACTAGAGTAGGGGTACCCTAGTATCCCGTACTCGTGCACGGACAGTTGTAGCACCCCGCGGCAGGGTTTGCCTCGTCACCGCCAAGATCCTCCGTGGCTCCTTTGGAGCCATTCAAGAACAAAGTATTTGACTAAGAAGACAAGGCCTGCAAGAGGAGCTTGTCGGGAAGGCCACTCGGGCATGCAGAAGACAAGGCCCGGCAAGAGGAGCTTGCCGAAGGCCCGAGCGCGACAAGCCTCCGGACGCGACAAGGATTCAGCCGCGGCAAGGCGCTTGCCGCGGCAAGCAACCACTCTCCATCTCCGCTCCAGCTCATCCAGCGACGTGTCGCTATGGGACCGTTCCATGCGCGCGTGTCGAGAGGCTGTGCAGCCAGCGGAGAGCAGCGATAAGCGGCGCTGACAAGCTTGCCATCGTGGCGAGCGGAGGCGCACTGACGGTCTCTGTTGTAATTGTTTGGGCGACAACGACGGGCATTTATTGCTTTTGTCCCTTGCCGTCGAGTTAGGTATTTTGCACTATACACTGCTCGAGTAGGTGTACCAACTCCCGTTTTACATTTGTACCCTCGTCTATGTTGCCACCTGCCGGAGACCCTTGAGCATATAAAAGGAGGCCCATGCGCAACGTAGAAAGGGTTCGGTTCTGCTCGACTCACTCGAGACCAGATACACTCACGCTAGGTTTTGTAGCTCTCATCGGCTCCCTAGCAAGAACACAATACATCGGACAAGCAACAGTAGGAGTTTTATCTCTCCGGAGAGCTCCGGCTGGATAAACTGCTCGTGTGCCTCGCCTCGATCCGCTCTTCGTGCGATCTCCGCCCCCTCCGAACCACAAAGGGGCCTGGTCCGCCCGGCCCCATAGGTGTTCGCAGTGCGATCAGCCTCCCGACATCTTTGGCGCGCCCGGTAAAGGCGTCGAGGCCGTGTGAATCTGATCCGGCGTTCACACGAGCAGCGTCATCAACATCTTCCTCAACATGCCACCGAAGAAGAAGGCTTGGCGGCAGAAAGCCGTCGCGTCGTACCCACCCTCACCGCAGCAAACGGGTGGTGGGGCAGACGCTGGCGGAGGAACGGGCGCCGACGAAGGTGCTCGCGACGTTGCCAAGTCCAAGGACAAGGCCCCACAAACCTCGGCGTCCGCGCATCCCCCGCGCCCATCTCAGGAGACGCGGGACCAACAACGTCATGGCGTTCACAACGCCATACGTTCGTTGGATCGAGACCCTCAAGACCAGCATGCGCGCCAACATGCTGGCACGAGTGAAATACGGTCGCCCGGACGGGGTGCTGCTCCTTCTAACGTAGTTAGAAGTCCGAGCATATCCCGCTCCTCGCACCGTTCCCCAATGCCACCCACTACTCCAGCAGAGGCTCTGGCGAGAGCTCAGCTGCTCCTCGACTACCCTCCAACGGCCGACAAGGTCGACGAGTGGAGGGCCACTATCCAGAGCCTCATCGGCTTTGCCAACGCGGCGACGCCGGCAACCAACGCCATCATTGCCGCGGCGAGACGACAAGGCACGAGCCGGTGGCGACGAGACTATCGGAGGTGCAACCACCGTGCACTCTCCGCCATGAAGGCCAAGATCGCCGACTCACCGGATCCACCTCGACAGCGACTCCACTGCGTCGTCGGATCCGCGAGCTCGCCGCGATCAGCGCCAAGTTCTTCACGAGCGACAACAAGAGGACGCTCGAACTCGCATCGAGCGCCGAAGAGAAGAGCGACGTCAGTCCGACAAGCGCGCTGGGCCTTCTGTTGAGGAGCACGCGCCGGAGGAGCCAGGCGACTTGCCGTACGCGGTAGGTTGCCCTGCGTTCACTCGTGAGCTGCGGCAAGTCCAGTGGCCCAGCCAGAAAAACTTCAAACCAGACATGCCGGAGAAATGCGATGACGGGGCGCATCCGTCGGAGTTCCTCACATCTACACCATCGCGGTGCAGGCTACGGGGGCGGGGCGACAAGATCCTCGCCAACTACTTCCCGCTCGTGCTCAAGCCCAACGTCAAATCTTGGCTCATGCACTTGCTGGACAGCTCCATATCCTCTTGGGCAGATCTGTGCCATCAGTTTGTTGGCGCCTTCACCGGTGGCCACAAACCTCATGGCCAAGAGAGTGACCTTCATCTGCCGCCCGAAGGAAGGAGAATCCTGCGCAAGTTTATTCAGAGATTCAGCCGTGTGCACTACAACATCCCAGACGTCCAGCCTGCCGCGGTGATCAGCGCATTTCATCAGAATGTGCGGAACCGCAGGATGAGGGAGGAGATGGCGATGTGCAAAGTCAAGGACGTCAGTGAGCTGTACGCCTTGGCCGACAAGTATGCACGCGCTGAAGAAGGGAGGAGACTCCCAGGAGAGAATGCGGAAGCAGGATCTGACAGTGAGGACACCGCTCCGACAAAGAAAGGCCGGCGGCGAGGCAACAGGAAGAAGAAAGGTAGAGAAGTGCTAGCTGTTGAGCAGTCCGGCAACGGAGGTGGCGACAAGAACGCCAAGACTGGTGGCTCCGGCAAGGAGGTTGCCGCTGACGCCAACCACCAGTCCGGTGGCGGCCGCCGACAAGCGGACAGCTCCGGCAAGCAAGATCTGCAAGATCCACCGCACCAAGGGCCACGACCTCGAGCTGCAAGAAGGTCGAGCAGCTTGTCGAACAGAGAGCTGAGTACGAGCGCGCGACAAGGAGAAGGCCCGGGGAAGGTGCTGGGGGAGCAAGCAAGAAACGTCTCGGCCGGGGAGGACGCCGCGGCAAGGCCAAGCAGCGGCAAGGAGACAGACCTCCCCGCGGCCGCGACAAGGATGAAGACGATGATGACGATGAAGATATGGAAGACGACGACGCCGATGAGCAGGAGTTTCAGAAAGCCACGGAGGTCCTCTGCGTTGACGGAGGTGCTTCCCTGCATACCTCCCACCGCCAACTCAAGCAATGGATGTGGGAGGTCAATGTAGCGGAACCATCCGTAGAGTCACGCAAGCCTCTGAAGTGGTCCAGCACGCCTATCATTTTTTATATTGAGGACCACCCTGATCGCATAGCTGCGGTCGGGTGCTTGCCGATGTTGGTCTCACCAACCATCCGCAACCTCAAGGTCACCAAAATGCTAGTTGACGGCGGGCCGGCTTGAATCTGATCTCCTCCGCGGTGCTCCGAAGCTTCAAATCCTCGATTGAAGCTCGAAGAGACCGGCACTTTCCAAGGAATCAATCCGGGAAGGAGCAAGCGAAGGGGAAGATTACGTTGCCGGTAACATTTGGCAGCGAGCTGAACTTTAGGATCGAGAGGGTCACATTCGACGTTGCCGATTTCCGTTGCCTTACAATGGGATACTTGGCCGCCCAAAGACTCGCCTAGTTCTTGGCAGCCTCTCACTACGCCTTCAAGTTGCTCAAGATGCCAGGGCCGATATGCGTCATCTCTGTCCATGGAGACTAGAAGGATGCCCTTATCTGTGCCGACAAGATCTACCGGGATGCAGCAGCCGCGACAGATCACAAACACTTGCGGCTGAAGCTCCCGGGGAAGAAGACAAAGTCCAAGTCCGGCAAGGGCTCGATGCTCACTCCGGCAAGCGCACCTCTTCGGAGTGCTGCGCTACCGTCGAGGACGCACCATCGAGCTCCACCGGCAAGTGCAAGAAGATGGTGGCTCCGCCAAAGACCAAGAAGGTGCCCGCCAAGGAGGACGGCACTGGTGGTACCTTCACCATCAGTGCCTCTCTCGACCCTAAATAGGAAGGCGGCGCTTCGTTGCTTTCCTGCGGGCGAATGTCGACGTGTTTGCATGGCAACCGTCGACATCCCCGTGTTCCTGTGAAAGTGATTGAGCACCGCCTGGCCGTTTGTCCTCATGTGCGGCCCGTCAAGCAAAAAGTCAGGAAGCAAGCAGTGGAGCGCCAAGAATTCATAGCCGAAGAGATCAAGAAACTGGAAGCAGCAGGCCTTGTCAGAGGAGTGCTCCATCCTACGTGGTTGGCCAATCCTGTAGTCGTATAAGAAAGCAAACGGAAAATGGAGACTTTGTATTGACTTCACGGATGTTAATAAAGCTTGTCCCAAAGATCCATTTCCCTTGCCGCGCATTGACCAGATTGTTGACTCCACGGCTGGATGTGATTTGCTTTCATTTCTTGATGCATACTCAGGATACCATCAGATCTTCATGGCTGAAGAAGATGAGGAGAAGACCGCATTCATCACACCATGTGGCACATCTTTGTTTCATACGGATGCCTTTCGGTTTGAAGAATGCTGGTTCAACATTTGCAAGGGTAGTCCATGACGCTTTTGAGCCGCAAATGCACGTAAATGTAGAAGCCTACATGGATGACATAGTGGTCAAAAGCAAGGACAAAGCAACTCTGGTTCAAGATTTGGACGAGACCTTTGCAAACCTCGCAAGATCAACCTCAAGCTCAACCCCGAGAAGTGCGTGTTTGGAGTCCCTTCCGCAAGCTTCTCGGGTTCTTCGTGTCTCAACGAGGGATTGAAGCTAATCCCGACAAGATCAAGGCCATTGAGCAGATTGAAGCACCAAAGCGTCAAGGATGTACGAAGACTTGCGGTTGCGTGGCTGCTCTCAAGAGGTTTATTTCTAGGTCTGCTTGGCGCACCTGCCATTTTTCAAAATTTTGAAAAGGCAGGTCCAATGAAATGGACTCGAAGCGGAGGCTGCGCTGCAGACTTGAAGAGATACCTGTCCTCCACTCCAACACTTGTCGCACCTAAGCCACAAGAGAAGTTCTTGCTATATATAGCGGCAACCAATCAAGTGGTTAGTGCTGCGTTAGTAGCGGAGAGGGAGGCGGATGACGAGCCAAAGAACCACGGAAAGCACATCCAGCGACAAGCGGGGCTTTGCCGACAAGCTCTGGTCCCGACAAGAACGAATCCATGGAGACGCATGACCAGATGCGAGAAAAAGGATGGTGCGGCGCCCGGTCTACTTTGTCGATTCCCTCCTGCAGGGGGGCTAGGTCAAGGTACCGGTGTGCAGAAATTGCTTTTCGGCCTCCTCATGGCCTCGAGAAAGCTGCGCCATTACTTCCAAGCACATGAGATCACAGTTGTCACTCGCTTTCCGCTGAAGAGGATACTGCAGAATCCAGAAGCAACGGGCAGGATTGTCGAGTGGGCATTGGAACTGTCGAGCTTCGGTCTTAGGTTTGAAAGCACATCAACTATCCAAAGCAGAGCGTTGGCAGAATTCATAGCAGAATGGACGCCAACACCAGATGAAGAGATTCCGGAGACGAGCATTCCCGCCAAGGAAGCAAGCAAAGAGTGGCTGATGTACTTTGATGGTGCCTTCTCGCTGCAAGGCGCCCGGTGCCGGCGTCGCTTATCGCACCCACCGGAGAGCACCTCAAGTCGTAGTCGGATGCACTTTCCCAAGGAGCAAGCGACAAACAATACTGCAGAGTATGAAGGTTTGCTTGCCGGTCTCAGATCGCATGATGGACCTTGGGATCAAAAAGCTTATTGTCGGGGTGACTCGCAGCTTGTCGTCCGCCAAGTGAACAAAGATTACGAGTCCGTTGATGGAAGCCTACGTTGATGAAGTGAGGAAGCTAGAAGAGCACTTTGACGGCCTACAAATGGAACATGTTCCAAGAGCTCAGAATGATATTGCTGACGGCCTGTCAAAGTGCGCCGCACTTAAGTTGCCTGTGGAACCAGGGATTTTCGTGCTCAAGCTGACTCAGCCAACCGTAACACCATCAACCGGACAAAGCAAAAAGAGGAAGTTGACCTCTGGTGACTACTTTCCGACAGAGCTTCCCGAAGCCGTCGTTGCAAAGGTCCCCAAGATCAACACCAACAGTGCTGAGGGGCAGTCTGCTCCGACAGGCCCCAGGGTTTGTTTCGTTGAAGCAGACGCTCCCGACAAGTCTTGCTCCGGCAAGCTTGCCGGGGAGCATCAAGCTCCGGCAGGACCGCAGGTTCTTGCCGTAGAAGCTGATGTTCCCGCAGCAGCAGATGTGCCTTTAGTCCTTGTTGTCGAGCCACAAGCTCCAGCATGGGCGCAACAGATTGTCCATTTCCTTCAGACGGGAGGACTTCCCGAAGAGCAAGAAGAAGCGGAAAGAGTAGCCCGGCAGTCAAGTATGTACCAGTTTGTCGACAAAGATACTGCATGTAAGAAGACTCAACGGTGTGAAATTGAAGTGTATTCCTGTGGAAGATGGATGAAGCTGTTGGCAGAGATACACGGAGGCATATGTGGTCACCACATTGGCGCCAAGAGCACTTGCGGCAAAGCTTTCGGCAAGGTTTCTTTTGGCCGACGGCCCTCCAGATGCAATCGCACAAGTAACCAAGTGTGAAGCGTGCAGTTCCATTCCAAACAGATACACCAGCCAGCTCAAGCTCTCCGTGACGATCCCTTTATCCTGGCCATTTTCGGTGCAGGGCTTGACATCTCGGCCCCTTCCCCGAAGCTGTCGGGGGCTTTGAGTACTTGTACGCCGCCATCGACAAGTTCACAAAGTGGCCGGAAGTGGAAGCGATGAGGAAGGTGACGGCGATCGTGATCAAGTTCTTGGTCGATTGTTTGCCGTTTGGAATCCCTAACAGGATCATCACCGACAACGGCACACAATTCTGAGTCGCACCTTCATGCAAGACGCCCAAGATCTTGGCGCCAAGGTCTGCTTTGCTTCCGTGGCTCACCCGAGAAGCAACGGTCAAGCGAGAGGGCAAATGCTGAAGTGTTGCGCGGGCTCAAGACCAGAACTTTCGACAGTGCTGCACAAGTGCGGAAGAAACTGGATCGAGGAGCTGCGGTGGTCCTTTGGTCGATCAGACGACGCCAAATCGAGCCACCGCCGACACCTTTTGCTCTAGTCTATGGAGCAGAGGCAGTTCTCCCCACGGAACTCAGATCACGGATCGCCTCGAGTGCTCGCTTATGATGAGCTTGAGCAAGAGCAGCTGCGACAAGATGACGCGCTGCTCCTTGAGGAGGATCGCCTTTCAAAGCCAGGCGAGCCGCTCGCTGCCAACAAGCTTTGCGTCGCTACCATAGCCGCAGAGTTAGTGCCGAAGTCTCGAGGAAGGCGACCTTGTTCTTCGGGCGCTGCTCAGTCCGCCAAGAATTCAAACAAGTTGACGCCTTGAAGTGGGAAGGACCTTATCGGGTGAAACGAGTCACTAGGCTTGGCGCTGTCCGCCTTGAGACCGAAGATGGCATTCCGGTGAGCAACTCCTGGAACATTGAGCATCTTCGTAAGTTTTACCCATAGGGCGCGGTTGCCGGAACCCGTTCCGGCAACCACCTTTTGTACAAGTCTTGCCGCTGTTGCATGTAATCCTTTGTACAAATCCGGGCGCAGACCCCGTGCATCAGTAAAGCTCATGTGTTGCGCACAACTTGTCAAGTTCATGCTTTCATCATTTTATTGCATGTTTTGACTAACACTTTGTGCAGCAACCACACCCGGTAAGCAAAATCGAGCCACTGGGCTCCATAACGTTATTTCCTCTTCTTTCTCTTTTCTCAAAGAAAGGAAGGCTCCCTCGCGCACAAGTTAACCAGGGGGGAGGAGGAGATAATACTATGGACCAGGCACCGCTCGAGGAAGTTTCACCTCATCGGGAAGCAAGAGATAGAAAAGCTAAGTTGCCAAAGTTTGAGCAATCAATTTTTAAATTTTTAAGTTATCTTCCTCGAACGATAGTACTTTGTATGGAAAACCTGTATGAGAGGAACCAACTCGCCGGGCTAGTCGCGCCTTTACTTTGTTTCGAGTCCGCTCAACAACTTAAGTGTACATGGCTTAGTCGCGACAAGGTTGCTTTGTCGGAGGCGGCATCGCCAAAGAAGCCGACGTTCAAGACTCGGCCAAGGCAAAAGTGCCCGCACCGACAAGTCCCCCAAATGCGTAAGGCAGAAACGTACAAAGGAAGGAATCAAGTAGAGGAAATAACGTTGCATTGATCGCCTAAGATAGAGTATATTACAAAATAACTTGTCGCTGATCTAACAAAGTGTTCTAAACATGATCGGCAGCGACAAGGGGAAGATAAAATTGGCGGCCTAGTCTACGCGGTCGCCATCGATCCGCTTGATCTTGTTCACCTTGTCCACAATGGGTGCGACAAGGGCTTTGAGCTCCTCCACGTTGGCGTCTGGCGGCAAGGATCTGAGGACGCCGTTAAGGTTGAGGCCCGGATTGCGGAAGGCCACCTTTATCAACACCTTCTCGAGGGCTCCTGCACAGATCTGGCGCGATTCCTCGGCCAGCTGCTTTGGGACCTCCTCCCGGAGACGCTGGAGGCCCGTCACCACGCCTTTGAAGAATAAGCTGAGTTTGGCGCTGGGTTGGAGATGCTCGTCGGAGGAGTATGCAAGGTCCGCCATCCCCAGCTCCATCAGCTCATTGTGGATGTCGTGGCGGTGTCCACAAGACCTTGATCCGGTGCTCCACGCTCTCCCTCAAGGTGCTCGGATGGAGGCAACATTCGCTAGCAACTCCTCCTTGGCCTTGATCGCCTCCAACAAGCCCACCTCCCGCTCTCTGGCGCCGTCCCAACGTCTGCGTCCGAGTGGTCGGCTTCAGCTCAAGATCCGCTTTGAATCCTTGGCGGCGTCGAGCTCCTTGCCCCTATCAGCGAGACGACTCTGCAGCTCGCCAAGAGTGTAGGCGTCCTTCTCGCGTTCACGCTTGAGCACGGCAAGCTCCTCGCCGCTCTTCTTGAGGCTGGCCTCCAGCTGCGCCACCTTCGCCTTCAGCTCTTTCTTGGCGGCCTCGGCGGCTGCGGCAACATCCTTCGCTTCCTGAAGCGCCCCGCCAAGTGACTCCTCACGCGCGGCAAGGTCTTCTTCGTGGATGTCCAGGTTGACCTTCCACTGCGCCAGCTCGCTTTCCTGCGCGGAGAGCTTCTCAGCAGCCAGCCGCTGCTCCTCACCGCGGCCTTCTCAAGGATGAAGGCCGTGCGCTCTTCTGCAAGTTGCCCCAGCGCTTCGCTACGTCGCGGAGAGCTTCTTTGTTGGCGCTCCGGAGCTCCTCTGCGCGCTTCTCCATGTCCGCTCCCGCCCTCGCGACAAGGGCTTCCCGGGTCTCCAACTTGGCCTGCCGGGTGCGGTAGAGCGACAGCAGCTGCTCCTCCTCAGACTCGCCGCTGCTGCTGCTTGGCGCATCCACCAGTGTCAGCCCAGCGGAGGCGAGTAGCTCGTCGTCGAAGGTCTCTCCCTCGACCGGCGCCCTGGAGCTCGGCTCCCAGGGGAGCTTGATGAAGACGCCTTCGCCGGCCTTCAGGTAGGCGCCGGGCTGGGGCTCCTCGGAGCCCGACGCCGCAGCAGCGGCGGGGGAGTCGGCCGTCGGTGTAGCGCTTGGCGCTCCTGCGGCCTCAGGGCCGTCAGTGCGATCGCCCGACCCCTCGCCGGCCTCTGCGTCGGCGGCCTCGGTGGCCTCCTCGCCAACAGGCTCGTCGGCGACGGCCTCTTCTTCCACAACCACGACCTCTTCTTCCTCGACGGCGGCCTCGTCGGTGTTGCCGCGCGCTTCCTCCTCGCCGGCGGCCTCGACCTCCATCGGCTCCACACAAACGAAGAAAGAGCAGTCAAGCAAATGTTCAAAAAGAGAAACAAAAGAAAGCAAGCCCAAGGGAGATTTTCGTGTAAGGCAGTTACCTGCAACGGGATCCGCAGCCATGGCCTCGACCGCTGGAGGGTCACTGGCGCTGTCCCTTGCCGGGGTAGCCTCCCTTGCCGGGGTAGCCTCCCTTGCCGGAGTGGCCTCCCTTGTTGGAAGGCGCTCCCTTGCCGGAGGTTCCTCCCTTGGCGGCGTAGTGTCAGCAGACAGGATCTCGGGGGCGGCTTCCGAGCCCTCCTGATGAGGCTGCTCTGCTCCTACACAAGCAAACAACAGTATCAACGAAGAAGGAGCACCCCTGCACACCGAATAGTAAGGAGAAAACTGCACACTTACTGCAGGGGCTGTGCTGGGGCTGCTCTGAGGAAGGGTTGCCGGGTCCGGCAAGGGAGTCTCGGACGCGTCCCCTGTTGCCACGGGGGAATCGTCCTCAACGACGACCGTCGGGATCTTGGCCCTCTTCGACGCTCTCTGGGCCAGCGTCCTGAAAAGGAAAGAGTCCAGAATGAAGCAAATCAGATTCAAGATGAAGCAATAAAATTGAAGAAATACAAGCACAAATCTCAAGAGCTTACTCTTCGCCTTCCTCCTCGGAGCTGAGCGCAGAGATGTCGAACTCGGCTCGCCTCCGGTGCGACGAGGCGGGAGTGGGCTCTCTTGGCCGCTTGGCGGAGGCGTCGGCGGTGGCTCGAGAAGATCCCGCCCAGGTTTGTCGTAGCAGTGTAGGCGCTCGCGGCAACCTCGCTTGCCGCGGTGGAGCGCGTCATGGGCGCTTCTTCTTGTGGGCGATGCCGCCCGACTTCGTCTCCAGCCTTGCGGAGACGCCTCTTCGGCGGAGCCGGGGGCTCCCCTGGCGGCAAGTCGCTGGGTGGTGGAGAAGAAGCGCCCTCGGCGGGTCCACTCGATCCGGCCTCGGGCTCGACAAGCTCGTCCTCGCCGACGACCTCCCCTCGCTCGGCAAGGCTTGCCGCCGCAGCGTCCGCCTCCTCCACGGTGAACCCGAAGGCTCCGGCAGCGGCTGCTGCCGCCTCCACCCTGGTGGCAATCCGCGCCATCTCCTCGCCGGTGGTGTCGCTGGTGAGCTTTTTCTGCCTCGTCCGGAGCGGATCGGCACTTCTTCCAAATCATCAAAGAACTGTTGCACGACCTGCGTCGGGGCTCCTGCCAGTTGGAGCGATCCCATGGGAATCGCTGACAACGGCATCATGGCGCCGGATGCGGTCGAGCGCCGAGTTGTTGCACAATGGGACGACCCCCCGCGGCAACCTAAACCACTCAGGATGGTCGGGGTCGTTCTTGAACAGCTCGAGCAGCATCGCGTCCAGCTCCAAGACGGTGAAGTTCCAGTTCATGCCCGGCACAACCTCATGATGTTCCGCGCATTCTGGAACTCCTGTGCAGGCCTCCTCCTTTCCTGCAAGGGAGCGATGCGCGGCGACGAAGGAAATCTGCGCCTAATCGCGCTTACGGTTAACCCGGCAAGCCCGAGGCGCAAAATCCGGTCACAGACTATCTTCGCCAGATCCTCCGGCGCCAAGTTGCTCCAATCTCTGCCGCACACTATTGGAGTTTGGCGCACGACGGTGAAGGGCTGTGGGTTCTCCTCTACGACCTAGCAGCAGTTGGCTCTCCACTCCTCCCACTTGTTGCGGAACTCTCCTTCCAGGTAGGCCTCTTTCTTGCCGATCATAGAGACCCAGGCTATCCCTCCGGCAAGTGGCTCTCCTCTCTCGACGCGGGGCACAAAGAAATGGCGGAAGAGTGCCACGTTTGGGTGGACTCCGACAAAGTTTTCGCACAAATGCGCGAAAACTGCCATGGTCAAGACGGTGTTGGGGGTGAAGTCAAGGAGGCGGAGGCTAAACGTGTTCATGATGTCACAGAAGAACTCGGAAAAGGGCGGGCAAAGCCCGCAATAGAAGAAAAGGGCGAAAAAGGGGTACCCTGTTGGTGCCAAATCAGAGGCGGAGGCGGGAGTACCCTCGCGCGCGGATGCGCACGCGTCTTCGTCGACCAAAAGAGGTAGAAGACGCCCCGCAGCTCCTTTGCGCCGAGCTGCGGGGAAGATGGCCCGCCTTGCGCAGCGCCGCGAGCCGCTGCGCCTCGGCCGACTTGACGCCCTTCTCCTTGTCGGCTTTCGGAGCCATGGCGAGGGCGGCGGAGGAGGCCGACGGCGGTGAGCGCGCTTGTGGCGAAAGGGGGCGGGGCGCTGCTCTCTTTGCACCGGAGAAGAAGAGGGGAGCGGCGGTGGTTTTCTTGACAAGACAGCGATGGCGGAGTGGATGGCCTGCCCCTGTTTCCTCCGCTTATAAAGAGGGGGAGGGGGGGCGGACGTTCCGCTTATACTAATAAAGAAACCCCCACAACCGCGCCCACGATCTCTCACACGACGCCACGTCCGGTGCGTGCCGTTAGTGGGGATCGTGGTGGGTCCGGGCGACGGCGACGTGGTCGAGGCCACGTGTGACTGCACTGCTTTTGGGCCTGGCCCGACAAGCGCTTCGGCACCGTGTATGCCCAGGCCGGGGCTCTGCCGGTGTACTAGAGTAGGGTACCCTAGTATCCCGTACTCGTGCACGGACAGTTGTAGCACCTCATGCGTGGTTTGCCTCGTCACCGCTTAAGATCCTCCGTGGCTCCTTTGGAGCCATTCAAGAACAAAGTATTTGACTAAGAAGACAAGGCCCGGCAAGAGGAGCTTGTCGGGAAGGCCACCTGTGCATGCAGAAGACAAGGCCCGGCAAGAGGAGCTTGCCGAAGGCCCGGAGCGCGACAAGCCTCCGGACGCGACAAGGATTCAGCCGCGGCAAGGCGCTTGCCGCGGCAAGCAACCACTCTCCATCTCCGCTCCAGCTCATCCAGCAACGTGTCGCCATGGGACCGTTCCATGCACGCTGCGATGTCGAGAGGTTGTGCAGCCAGCGGAGAGCAGCGATAAGCGGCCGACAAGCTTGCCATCGTGGCGGCGGAGGCGCACTGACGGTCTCTGCACTGTTTGGGCGACAATGACGGGCATTTATTGCTTTTGTCCCTTGCCGTCAGAGTTAGGTATTTTGCACTGTACACTGTTCAAGTAGGTGTACCAACTCCCGCTTTTACATTTGTACCCTCGCCTATGTTGCCACCTGTCGGAGACCCCTTGAGCATATAAAAGTAGGCCCATGCGCATAGCGTAGAAAGGGTTCGGTTCTGCTCGACTCACTCGAGACCAGATACACTCACGCTAGGTTTTGTAGCTCTCATCGCTCCCTAGCAAGAACACAATACATCAGACAAGCAGTAGTAGGAGTTTTATCTCTCCGGAGAGCTCCGAAGCTGGGTAAACTGCTCGTGTGCCTCGCCTCGATCTGCTCTTCGTGCGATCTCCGCCCCCCTCCGAACCACAAAGGGGCCTGGTCCGCCGGCCCCATAGGTGTTCGCGGGTACGATCAGCCTCCCCGACACAGAGCGGGAGTAACAGACATCACATAGAGTCTGCACATACTAATCATGAGCTATAAAACATTAAAACCTTCCAGGCGGTAGATATTTTCGAGACTGCGAGGGATGCAGAGGCGGGAGTTTTTGGGGAGTGAGCTAGTGTGCTTGACACGCCGGCTGTGGACTGTAGCCGACACACCTTCTCGCGTAAGCCATAGGCGTACTATACACCGATGGTGCTCCAAGATATTTTGTACTACATCTCACACGTTGGTGATAATAAACTGCGTGGGATCTACTTGATTTGAATTACAAAATTGGGTCACAACGGCAATGCACGTTGTTTGAATTGCTAGACCTTTTATCCGCAGTGAACATGCAACTATATGTGTCGTAAAAGAATTGGAATTATTTAAGGTTCGTTTGGACATTTTATACAATAAAATAGTTTTCTAGCCATTTCACGTGCACAATTCAAAATTAAACTACATGCACATGCTCCGGTGCATACAAATTGGTTGAAAAATCAAATCTGTGTCCTTCAGTGCATGCTTAGGTCCCATGGAAGAAATGGGAATGAATTTTTCGGGGTTCGTTTGGCCTTTTATACATTAACTGGGTTTTCTAGGCATTTTATGTGCATAATTCAAATTTGAACTACAAGCACATGCTCCAATGCACCAAAGTTGGTTCAAAAATCACATGTGTGAACTTGGGTGAATTTCTAGGTCCCATGCAAGAGATGGGAATGAATTTCAAACACCAGGGCACTGTTGATAGTTGGCAAAACATTGAGATACCTGGTTTTTAAATTCTAGTAAATCCAAAACTCGTTTGAAATTCATGAAACTTGGCATGCTATGATGGAGCGGCATCAACATGACGTCGTGAAAATTTTGTCCTATTTGGGGCGGGTTTGGGTATAAGCTTCTCACAAACCAAAGCTTCTCACAACAAGCATGATGGTTTCGATAGGGAATGTACCACCTTTGGGGACGGGACGATATCTGTTGCCTCTTATTGCTTTCAAAAAAATTCTAGTGTCAACATAGAACAACAGGAGTGTTGTGTTTAATCATGGAATTTTTCGGGGTTCGTTTGGCCTTTTTTATACATTAACTGGGTTTTGTAGGCATTTTATGTGCACAATTCAAATTTGAACTACAAGCACATGCTCCAATGCACTAAACTTGGTTGAAAAATCACATGTGTGTCCTTGAGTGAATTTCTAGGTCCCACGCAAGATATTGGAATGAAATTCAAACACCAGGGCACTGTTGATTGCCGGAAAAATGTTGAGATGCTTGGTTTTTAAATTCTAGTAAATCCAAAACTCGTCTGAAATTCATGAAACTTGGCATTGTTAGAGTCAGACCATCCGACGGAGCCGCATAGTAATGAACAACGTGGAGTGCAAGTCAAGCAGCTACCAAATAGATAGTTTCCATCTCTGTTGGTCTATTCGTATTGTACACAAACTCTATAATTTCTGGATGCATATATATACAAGGAGGCTGTACCGTGGCTGGCATTGAGCCGCCCGGTGTATTCCAATTTACATGGTATCAGACCACATCATTCCTCTCCTGTCAAGACTCGATCTCAAAACCTAATCGCCGCCGCCGTTGCCGTCGCCACCATCATCGCTTCCCACAGCCTCCTTCTTCTCTGCCACCATGAACGCTGACGACCTCAAGAAGCTTGAAGAGGAGCTCAAGCAACGCGAGTCCATCATCAGAACTTGCGAGGAAGAATTCCGTCGTCTTGCCGAGGAGCATGGCAAGACAGTTCTCGCATCCACACCTGCACCTGTTCCTGCACCGTCCTCCTATGCTGCTTCAATCAAGACATATGTTCCCATCAATCTTGATCTTCAGGATTCCAACTACGCCAAATGGCGTGAGCTTTTTCTCGTGGTCCTCGGGCGCTACGGCCTCTCTAGCCACGCCGGCGTGGCGGCGCCGCCGACGCCACCCCCTCCGACACGTCGCCTACCTCGGATTGGGGACGCGATGACTACACGGTGCTCTCTCACGGATCTACGGCTCGATCTCCATCGAGCTCTTCGCATCATCACGGCTCCGGCTCCACGGCGCGGCAAGTCCGGGACTCCATTGCCAACCTCTTCCACGACAATAAGAAAAGCCGCCTTAGCCCTCGATGCCGAGTTCCACAATACTCCACAAGGGGACATGTCTATTCATGACTACTGCACCAAACTCAAGTCTCTTGCCGACGCTCTCAATGATGTCGGCCAAAATATCACCGACGAGACGCTCGTCCTCACAGTGCTCCGCGGCCTCAACGAACAATTCAATCATCTTCGGTCTTTTCTGCCGTTCCAGGTGTCGTTCCCATCCTTCCTGCAGACACGTTCCGCTCTCGTCCTCGAGGAGATGCAGAAAAAGACGGACGCCAAGAACGCGGCGGCAACCGCACTCTGGGCAAGCGACAACAACATCCTCCCTCATGCTGGCGGGGAGCGTGCTCCTTCTTCTAGCCGCGGCACTGGCTACAACAATAGCGACTCACGCAACGCCGCCACACACTCCACCATGCCGCATTTCAACCCCGGCAGCGGCAATGAAACGGCGGACGCCGCAGACGTGAGGCGGCGTCATGACGAGGCCGCGACAATCCTTGGATGTTCAACCCATGGACCGGCCTCCCGACTCGGGCTCAAGAACAACAACAACAACATCCTCCCACTGGACCGTGGCAGCCCCGCTGGCGTGCTCCCAGCGCCGGTGTCCTTGGTGCTCACCCCCGTCCAGCTCCTTTCCAGGTGTACACTGCATATGGTCAGCAACACACCAACAACGGTGGCATGATGCCGTCACCATCTACAAGCTATCCAGGAGGTCACCAGCAACTTGATCCAGCCTTGGTGAACGACTTCGTAACATGCAGCTTCACGGCAATCAAGAGTGGTACATGGACTCGGAGCATCATCCCATATGGCTTCCGATCATGGTATTCTCTCCTCCTCCCAACCCTCCTCTGCTCACACCGTCCTTTGTTGGTAACGGTGCCTCCTTCCCATCTCTCACATCGGCACACACACCCTGCCCTCTCTTCAAAACCTTTATATCTTAACAATGTTCTTGTCGTTCCACATATCATCAAAAATCTTCTTTCCGTTCGCAAACTTACCATCGATAATTTTGTTTCGATAGAATTTGACCCTTGGGGTTTTTACGTGAAGGCACTTCCCACAAGGATCGAGATTCTTTGATGCAATAGCTCAGGACCACTCTACCCAAAGATGTCATTCCACGCTCGCCAAGCACATGTCATCACCACCACCCTCGACCTTTGGCATCGCCGACTTGGACACCGGTCATCACACCATGAAGCGTCTTCAAAGTTCTCGCCATATCTCCTACAATAAAATCATGCCATCCATTTGTCATGCTTGTCACTTGGGCGACATGTTAGATTACCCTTTTATCCATCTGTTTCTTATACTAGCAAACCTTTTGCATTATTACATTGTGATCTTTGGACTTCTCCCGTACCCAGTACGTCTGGCTTTGCCTATTATCTTATAATTGTTGATGATTTCACTCATTATTTTTGGACTTTCCCATCACAAGAAGAAATCTGATGTCTATGCAACACTTCTCACCTTTCATGCTTACGCCGCACTCAATTTAATCTATCTAATTTAGCTTTCCAATGCGACAATGGACGAGAGTTTGACAATACAAAAATAGATACTTTCTGTGCCTCTCACGGTATTCTTCTTCGCTTCTCCTGTCCATACACCTCTCAACAAAACGGCAAGGCTGAACGAGCTATTCGCACCACCAACAATGTCATACGTACCCTTCTGGTCCAAGCTTCTCTCCCCCCATCCTTCTGGGCCGAAGCACTACACACTGCCACCTTTCTTATAAACATTAGACCGACGTCGTCTACCAAATTTCTCACACCATATGCCACTCTTCTTGGTTCGTCACCCCCATATGACTCACTTCGTGTGTTTGGTTGCCTCGTGTACCCTAACACTACATCCACATCTTCCAACAAACTATCTCCACGCTCCACAAAATGCATCTTTCTTGGGTACCCGACACGCCATAGAGGTTATCGGTGTCTTGATTTAACCACACGACGGATCATCATCTCTCGTCATGTGGTTTTTGACGAGTCCTCCTTCCCTATGCACCCGCCCCATTCCTAATCCACCACGTTGTACAGAAATTTTCGACCCACCGAACCAATCCATCCGCTCGTTCCACCCGCCATGCATGCATCCCTCCACTGCGCCCGCTATGCATGCTTTCGCTATGCATGCGCCCAACACCCCGCCACCAATGCCTCCTTCTTCTGGCTCGTCTTCGACCCCGCCTACTAGCACCCCGCTCGCTTCTCCACCACCGGGCTCTTCCTCCACTCACGGGGTGCAGCCTAGCCCACCTGTGCAGTCCACCCCACCTGCTCGCCATCCCTAACCCCATACCACCGCCCGCTCCACTACATCGTACACGCTCCACTACTGGCCGGCTTCCTCCACCCATCGACCGCCTTAACCTCTCTGCTATTGCTTCTTCTCCACTCCCACACAACTATCTTATGGAATTACGCGATCCCAACTGGCGTCAAGCCATGCAAGAAGAGTTTGATGTTCTCATCCTAAATAAAACATGGACTCTTGTTCCTGCTCCTCCCGGTGCAAATGTTGTGAGTGGTAAATGGATCTTTCGCCATAAATATCATGCCGACGGCTCTCTCGCTCGTCACAAGGCTCGTTGGGTAGTCCGTGGTTTTACGCAACAACCAGGAATTGACTTTGATGAAACCTTCAGTCCTGTTGTTAAACCTACCACTATTCGCATTGTTCTCTCTCTTGCTATCTCTCAATCTTGGCCCATACACCAGCTTGATGTAAAAAATGCCTTCCTCCATGGCCGTCTTGATGAAGTTGTCTATAGTCAACAACCCTCTGGCTTTGTTGATCCACGTCACCCCACTTATGTGTGTCGTCTTCTTAAATCTCTATATGGTTTAAAACAAGCTCCCCGCGCATGGTTTCAGCGGTTTGCCACCTTCTTGCGCTCCATTGGGTTCGTTGAATCCAATCCGATGCCTCTCTTTTCATTTTTCATCAGGGCACCAACTTAGCATATCTCCTTCTTTATGTCGATGACATCATTCTTACTGCCTCCACCCCATCTACTCTTGCTACTATCACACATGCCATGGCACGTGAATTTGCTATGAAGGATCTTGGCCCCCTACATCACTTCCTTGGCATTTCTGTCACACGTACTTCTAGCAGCCTCCACCTCTCTCAACGAAACTACATTCTTGACATCTTGAATCGTGCAGGCATGCGTGATTGTCATCCCGTCCCTACACCTATTGATACCAAAGCAAAACTCTCCTCCACATCCGGGTCCCCCGTTTCCGATCCTTCTCAGTATCATAGCTTAGCCGGCACACTACATTATGCTACACTCACTTGTCCTGACATTGCTTACGCCGTGCAAATCCTATGTCTCCATATGCATGATCCACGAGATCCCCATTTCTCTCTCATAAAACGCATTCTCCGCTATCTCCATGGCACTCTCGACCTTGGTCTTTCTCTGCATCGCACTTCTTCTCACTCTCTCATTGCCTACTCGGATACCGACTGGGCTGGTTGCCCGGACACACGACGCTCTACGTCTGGATTTTGCATGTACCTCGGTGATAATCTCATTTCTTGGTCCGCACGACGACAGATGACCGTCTCCTGCTCTAGTGCCGAGGCAGAGTACAGGGCAGTAGCTGCGGCTGTTTCAGAGTCATGTTGGGTTCGGCAGCTCCTACAGGAAGTTCGACGGCCGATCTCGACTGCCACCATTGTCTACTGTGATAATGTCAGTGCCGTCTACTTGTCTTCCAACCCCGTTCAGCATCGACGGACCAAGCATATTGAGCTGGATATTCACTTTGTTCGGGAGAAGGTCGCCCTTGGAGACGTGCGCGTTTTACATGTACCCTCATCCTCGCAGTTCGCAGACATTTTCACGAAGGGTTTGCCTACTAGTCTTTTTCAAGAGTTTCGCTCCAGTCTTCAGGTCGAGAGCTCTCCCGGTTCAGACTGCGGGGGAGTGTTAGAGTCAGACCATCCGACGGAGCCACATAGTAATGAATAACGCGGAGTGCAAGTCAAGCAGCTACCAAATAGATAGTTTCCATCTCTGTTGGTCTATTCGTATTGTACACAAACTCTGTAATTTCTGGATGCATATATATACGAGGAGGCTGTACCGTGGCTGGCATTGAGCCGCCCGGTGTATTCCAATTTACAGGCATGCTATCATGGAACGGCATCAACATGCCGTGGTAAAAAAATTGTCCCATGATGGTTTCGATAGGGTATATGCTTCTCACAAACCAGAGCTTCTCACAACAAGCATGATGGTTTCGATAGGGAACGTCCCACCTTTGGGGACGACACGATATCCATTGCCTCTTATTGCTTTCAAATTTTTTCCCGTGTCAACATAGAACAACAGGAGTGTTGTGTGAATTTTTGTGATTTTCCGGGGTTTGTTTGGACATTTTTATGCATTAACTAAGTTTTCAATGCATTTATGTGCATAATTCAAATTTGAACTACATGGACATGCTCGAGTGCATATAAATTGGTTGAAAAATCAAATCTGTGTCCTTGGATGCATGCTTAGGTCCCATGCAAGAAATGGGAATGAATTTCAAACACCAGGGCACCGTTGATTGGCGGCAAAACATTGAGATGCCTGGTTTTAAATTCTAGTAAATCCAAAACTTGTCTGAAATTCATGAAACTTGGCTTGCTATCATGGAGCGGCATCAACATGCCGTGGTACAAATTTTGTCCCATTTGGGGCAGGTTTGGGTATATGCTTCTCAAAACCGGAGCTTCTCATAACAAGCATGATGGTTTTCGGTAGGGAACGTCCCACCTTTGGCGACGAAACAATATCCATTGCCTCTTATTGCTTTCAATTTTTTTTCTCGTGTCAACATAGAACAATAGGAGTGTTGTGTGTATTTTTGTGATTTTTCAGGGTTCGTTTGGACATTTTTATGCATTAACTGAGTTTTCAATGCATTTATGTGTATAATTCAAATTTGAACTAGATGCACATGCTCCAGTGCATATAAATTGGTTGAAAAATCAAATCTGTGTCCTTGGGTGCATGCTTAGGTCCCATGCAAGAAATGGGAATGAATTTCAAACACCAGGGCACCATTGATTGCCGGCAAAACATTGAGATGCCTGGTTTTTAAATTCTAGTAAATCCAAAACTCGTCTGAAATTCATGGAACTTGGCATGCTATCATGGAATGGCACCTGACATGCTGTGGCATTTTTTGTGGTCCATTTTGAGAGAAGGCGCACTCGAATAATGACAGCCGACAAAGGCATTTTGAAAAAATAGTGGTCACTTTAATATCTCAAACGTTTGTAGAATTCAAACCGCGTGCGTTCTTTTAACCATTCGCGTGACGCCACATGTCTTGGTTTTAATGGCTGTAGGAGGTGCCGTGCGGACAACTGCTTGACCTTGACTGAATGGGAGGTGTGCGAGTGCAGTCCGGTGCGCAGGCTGACCAAGAGGCATGCAAGTTGTCCTCCAATGCGCAGGCTCACCGGGAAGCATGCGAGATGTACGCTGCGCAGGCTCACTGGGAAGCGAGCCCTTTGACTTCCATGGCCGCCCGCCTTCCTCTCCATTAATGGTGCTCGAGCCGCTGTTTAATACGGGCGGCCTTACTATTCACCTCCCATTCCCCTCCCTCCCACAACCGCAGACCTCCACCAACGCCATGTCGCAGAACGATCATCTGCCACTAGTCTTCAAGTTTGGTGAAGTCGACTTTGAGCCGGAGGAGATAGAAAATAAGGAGGAATGGGGCCTCTTGGACATGGCCCAGAACGAACTGGCCGTAGCGGTTGCTGCCCCCGCTCCCGTCCCCGCTCCCATCCCAGCGCCCGCGCCAGTGACCATCCCCGTAGCATTGACAGGTTGGTCGCCGAGCACTATCGCAGAGCTGGAAGCCGGGGGCTTCAACGAGGTCTCCGCGGACCCGCGCGAGCTCGTGTACATGCCAGTGCCAGCGCCCGTGCCTGTGCGTGCCCCTCCACCCACCGTCGCGCCGACCCCCGTGCGGTTGGCCGCACCCGCCGCGCCCATGCCCCTGCCCGTGTGCGCCCCCCCCCCCCCTCAGCGGCATGGGGCGCTGCCGTCGACCGCTACCTCTCAGCGGCGCCAGTTGCCGTCCTCCTGCGCCCCGCCCGTCGATCACGCGATGACATGATGTTTGATTTACAAGTGAAGAACATTTTGTGCTACCTTGAAGACTTCAACAACGGCGTCCCAGAGGACGACAACGACAACGACGGTGCGGCACGCCGCCTCCGCCGCCGCCGGAAATAGTTTTTTTGGGGTTTAATACTGTATCTCAAATTCTCGATCATATGAATATAAATTTGCAGTGTGACTGAATGAAAGATATGGTTTGAACGAACTTGCGTTTTTCTCTCTTAATGTACGGACTTACCAAACGATTTTATTTTGAAAAAAAAGTCAATGGTTTTTAAATATAAAACACTCATCGCAAATGTTTTAGTTAGAACACCCGCATGCAAACTGACAGCTTCCCCAGGAAGCCAAGGGAAAATGTGCCGAGCAGGATTTCTGCATCCCTTCAACGCAAACAGTTGTTTTGCATGACCTATGTGCAACCACGTACAAACAATTGGGTAAGATTTGCATACCTGTCATTTTGGGTATGTTGCCATTTGTCAAACTGGAAAGATTGACATTTGTTTATCTAGTAACATTGCCATTTGTCAACCTTGTAAGACTGCGATTTGTCAAAATATGCAGCTAAAAATCACTAGCACTATCTAATTTTTGCAACTAAAATCACTAGCAATGTTCATATGGACACCACTAGCAGGCGTGAGTTGATGGACGCGTATGCAAATGTACCATTGATTACATACAACAAGTCATCAGCCCACAACGACAACGAGGATACACGTTGGATTATAGATCATTTCCAACAAAACATCCTAGTAAAGTTTTTCTCACACAACAAATAACAAAGCGATGAAATGAACTTCAGCTCAACCACTCGTCGGCGTTGGAAACACTTGCTTTGAACCAGAAGTGATTCTTTGGGAAGGGCCAGCTACTGTCAATCTTGAGACCAACGCATGACTTATCCAGGCTGAAGCGGCCTATGTCAGGACCCATATTGGGACGGTAGGGAAGCATAGCAATGTCCGAGGTATATATACAGTTGCTTATCATAAATAGTAGGAACATTGTGTCAACAGCAGCTGGATCGCCTTCCACCATCATTGGATAGTTTTGTCCAAGGAAGAGCGAGTTTCCTCCAAGACTTTCAATACTGAACCAGGGAGAAGGTGTTGGCGCTAGTACACTAGTATCCATCCCGAATACCCTGCAACGGATGTTGGAATAGGTCCAGAGAGTGTGACCATGCGAGACAACACCTGCTTCCTTAGTAACATCAGCAGTTCCTTATATACAGACAAGAAGAAGAGGTGATCCATCGGAATAAGTTCCAGGCGCCACTGAGTATATGGGTCCAGCTCGTCCTCATGCTCGTGATCATCAGCATCGTCATCTCCCCCTTGGTTATAAAAATTTAAAAGTATACGTGGTGGAATGTTCACAGGACCTTGGAAACACAAGAAGGTTAATTAATTAGTAAAGGGAAACTAGCTAACCCGCATGCATGTGGACGAAACAATTATAATTATGGTGGAAGACAAACGTACCGAAAGCATGATGGTTCCATGCAAAAACAGTGCCACGAGTGGTGGCAGCAAACACAAGACTCTCGTATTGAATTGCATCACAGTACCCATCCATGTACAGAAATTGATTTTTGAGCAATATCCATCGAGGCGTGGAAGTAAGGAAGGCAACAAGCTTGTCGAAGATAGCAATAACTTCATAGTTCGAGTAATCCCAAGAGCGGTTGTGAACTCGACAAATTGCTATCTTCCGTAGACGACAGTCACCATGATCGTATTTGAACTCACGTAGAATACCGGTGTACTCAATCTACTGGGCGTTAAATGCGAGATTTTTGGAAGTGGAACCCGGTGACGAGTGTACACATTCACAAGTTCCCACTCGCAGTTGTACCCAATGTAAACAACCCAATCTCCATTTGCGCCTACCCAAGCCTTGCCCTCAAGCGATGGCATCTTAACATCATACGTATCATTATCAAGCGGCATCAACTTGCACAAGGCGAGGCTTCCCTCGTCCCCGCGCCAGTCAGCAGGGTCACAACGAAGAAGATAGGGGAGATCAAACCGCTCCTGGACCCTTGGGTTCCTTGTAATGATGTTATTAGTTGAGTCGAGAATGGTCTTGAACGAATCTGCGATGCTAGCCGACGTGATGACGTCGCACCGATCAATGAGTTCCTCCACTGCGTCATCATTCAGATCGGGGCAAGAATAACGAGGTCGTTTCCGGCCGTTCCCTCCATGGAGAAGATGATCGAACAATGGCAGAAGGAAGGGTGAAGGCGAATGGAGGAGGGAGGAAGAGCGTGCGACAACAGTTCCAAATCGAGAGGGAAAGGCGAAGAGGCGGTGGACGCTTGCCACGATACACGAAGAGGCGCCTGGGGAGCGAATGGTTGCCACAAAGGTCACACACTGACGACAAGGGCTGAGTGAACCGCATGCGTATATCGCACACACCTTGATCTGGTTGACCGTTTCTTTTGTGTTGCCTAATCACAAACAGTTCATCCGAGTGAACCGCATGCCCTATATCGCACACACCTTGATCTAGCTGACCATTTCTTTTGTGTTGCCTAATCACAAACAGTTCATCCGAGTGAACCATATGCTGTAAATCGCACACGCCTTCATCTGGCTGCCTGTTTCTTTTGTTCCTCCTCATCGCAAACAGTTAATTGAACTGTACCGTATGCCCTTCATCGCACACGCAACTAAAACCTGAACCGTGTTTGATGCATCCGTCATCGCAAACATTTTATACATTTCTGACGGTTTTCAGACAACACCGTTTGCGATTATTGCATCGCACATAGTTTCTCGAAGGGTCTCTAATCGTAATGTCGCGTTAGCAGCATCCTGCAGTAGTGTATGCTTCACCCATATGATCTACCATGTATGCAATGCTGTGTACCAGATCTGATGTGTGCCTTGCTATTAGTTTAGCAAGGAGGTACCAAAGTAATCCAGGAGTGGATCACTGGACAACGGTCAAGAACATCCTGAAATACCTGAAAAGGACTAAGGATATGTTTCTCGTTGATGAAGGTGACAAAGAGCTCGTTGTAAACGGTTACGTCGATGCAAGCTTTGACACTGATCCGGATGACTCTAAGTCACAAACCGGATACATATTTATATTGAGTGGTGGAGCTGTTAGTTGGTGCAGTTCCAAGAAAAACGTCGTGACGGGATCTACGTGTGAAGCGGAATACATAGCTGCTTCGGAAGCAGCAAATGAAGGAGTCAGGATGAAGGAGTTCACATCCGATCTAGGTGTCATACCTAGTGCATCGGGTCCAATGAAAATCTTTTGTGACAATACTGGTGCAATTGCCTTGGCAAAGGAATCCAGATTTCACAAGAGAACCAAGCACATCAAGAGATGCTTCAGTTCCATCCACGATCAAGTCAAGGAGGGAGACATAGAGATTTGCAAGATACATACGGATCTAAATGTTTCATACCTGTTGACTAAGCCTCTCTCACGAGCAAAACATGATCAGCACCAAGACTCCATGGGTGTTAGAATCTTTACTATGTAATCTAGATTATTGACTCTAGTGCAAGTGGGAGACTGAAGGAAATATGCCCTAGAGGCAATAATAAAGTTATTATTTATATTTCCTTATATCATGATAAATGTCTATTATTCATGCTAGAATTGTATTAACCGAAAACTTAGTACATGTGTGGATACATAGACAAACAGAGTGTCCCTAGTATGCCTCTACTTGACTAGCTCGTTAATCAAAGATGGTTAAGTTTCCTAGCCATAGAAATGTGTTGTCATTTGATGAACGGATCAGATCATTACAGAATGATGTGATGGACAAGACCCATCCGTTAGCTTAGCATAATGATCGTTTAGTTTCTCTGTTATTGCTTTCTTCATGACTTATACATGTTCCTCG
Source organism: Aegilops bicornis (assembly GCA_021605145.1). Classification (NCBI taxonomy): domain Eukaryota; kingdom Viridiplantae; phylum Streptophyta; class Magnoliopsida; order Poales; family Poaceae; genus Aegilops; species Aegilops bicornis. The sequence continues at coordinate 632,965,938 of CM038673.1, forward strand.
GACTATGAGATTATGCAACTCCCGTATACCGGAGGAACACCTTGTGTGCTATCAAACATCATAACGTAACTGGGTGATTATAAATATGCTCTACAGGTGTCTCCGATGGTGTTTGTTGAGTCGGCATAGATCGAGATTAGGATTTGTCACTCAGTGTATCGGAGAGGTATCTCTGGGCCCTCTCGGTAATGCACATCACTATAAGCCTTGCAAGCAATGTGACTAATGAGTTAGCTGCGAGATGATGCATTACGGAACGAGTAAAGAGACTTGCCGGTAACGAGATTGAACTAGGTATGGTGATACCGACGATCGAATCTCGGGCAAGTAACATATCGATGACAAAGGGAACAACGTATGTTGTTATGCAGTTTAACCGATAAAGATCTTCGTAGAATATGTAGGAACCAATATGAGCATCCAGGTTCCACTATTGGTTATTGACCGGAGATGTGTCTCGGTCATGTCTACATAGTTCTCGAACCCGTAGGGTACACACGCTTAACATTGGATGACGATTTGTATTATGAGTTATGTGATTTGATGTACCGAAGTTTGTTCAGAGTCCCGGATGGGATCACGGACACGACGAGGAGTCTCGAAATGGTTGAGACATAAAGATTGATATATTGGAAGGTTGTGTTTGGACATTGGAATGATTTCAGATAGGTTCGGGCATTTACCGGAGTACCGGGGGGTTACGGGAACCCCCCGGGGGGTTAATGGGTCTTCATGGGCCCTAGTCGAAGAGAGGAGGAGGCGGCTAGGTGAGGTGTGGGCCCCTCAAGCCCAATCCTAATTGGACTAGGGTTGTGGGGGGGGGGGCGACCCCCCTTTCCTTCTCTCCTCCTCCCCTTTCCCCCCTTCTCCTTGTGGGAATTGGAAAGGGGGGGGGGCGAATCCTACTTGGACCAGGAGTCCAAGTAGGACCCCCCCCTTGGCGCGCCACACCTTGGCCGGCCTCCTCCTCCCCCCTCCTTTATATACGTGGGAGGGGGGCACCCCAAAGACACACCAAAGTTTCTCTTAGCCGTGTGCGGTGCCTCCCTCCACAGTTACACACCTCGGTCATATCATCATAGTGCTTAGGCGAAGCCCTGTGCCGGTAACTTCATCATCACCATCGCCACGTCGTCGTGCTGACGGAACTCTCCCTCGGCCTCAACTGGATCAAGAGTTCGAGGGACGTCACCGAGCTGAACGTGTGCAGATCGCGGAAGTGACGTACATTCCGTACTTGGATCAGTTGGATCGCGAAGACGTTCGACTACATTAATCGCGTTACTAAATGCTTCCGCTTTCGGTCTACGAGGGTACGTGGACACACTCTTCCCCGCTCATTGCTATGCATCTCCTAGATGGATCTTGCGTGATCGTAGGTAAATTTTTTAAAATACTGCGTTCCCCAACACTACTTTGCTGCATCATCCTTTCCTTTTCAAGAGAAAATCAACACAAGCTCAAGAAGTAGCAACAACGTACACGACAAGGACTGTACCGAAGATATAGCCCTTAGATAGTTTAATATAATGCAGATGGTTTGGAGTATTTAGTCTGTCCTTGCCACTCCCATCTTGCTTCTCCGAGCCCGTGCATACATGCACAAGTCCGGTGAACCGCCGCTGCGCCTCCAATGATCGGCGGCCGCTCAACCCCTGGTGCCTGCGATGAATTGCCGCACCACCACTACAAGAACTAGGGTTCTAGAGGGAGAGTGGGGAGAACATGAGAGAGAGAGAGAGGGAGAGAGTGAGGGAGCGGGCCACCTGTTCTGTGGGGTCATCTTGCCATGTTAGTGTGGACTAGTAAAACCGCACCTACTCAGCACCCAGATCGGGTCCGCCGAGAGAAAGGACATATTTTGTCCGGTTTCATAAGTTTGGGATGCACTATGTCCAGATTTAGAGTCGAGGGACGAAAAATAGACTCAGTGAAAAGTTGAGGGATGAAAAGTATATATTTTCTCTATTACACATGCATAAAGCTCCAGATACAAATTTGTTACTAAGTTGAACTAATTAGAAAAAGAAAACCATAGCTGCACAGTGCTCGTGTATATAACACACAATATGTAGGAATCTGAAGGATAAAAGTTCATGAATATGCAAAGATAGTGTTGCGACATTTGGTTGAAATTCTCTAAAATAGATACATGGACTTTGACTTTAAGAAGTGGTTGATCACAAGCCTTCCACCTTGAAGAAAAATTTACAAGTAATCTCATAAATGAAAAAACTTCTATTCAAGAGAGAAAAACTAATGGACCAAGATAATGCATGGAAGATTCTAGATAAATGAGAAGTGTGTAAAGATATTATACTATATGACAATTACAAGTGTGTACTAAGCTTTTAATTATTGGAAACTTATAGATAGTACATGTGGCAAAATCTCATGTCATGGATATGAAATGAGAAAAGTCCACATTTCAACCCCGAGCTAACCAGACGGTTTGATTTACAACCGTCATCTTTAAAACCGGACATATTACACCCTCAACTTACAGCAAAGTTCAAATGACAACCCTGGTCTTTGTTTTTGGTTTAGTCAACCGGTTTTGACCGAAGTCAAAACTTATTCCGCGCTCACAATTTCACTGCGTAGCCAACTCACGCATGCACGCGGCGCCTGCATCGGCGTCGTCCGGCCCTCGCGCTGGACGCGCTCTCTCACCTGGGTCGAGCGGCACCAGCTGCGTGGCGGCGGCCCATGCGGCCTCAAAGTCAGCTCGTGAGCAGACGCAAAGTCCGTGGGCAGTTCCCCCGGCTCCAACCAAACAACAGCGAGGTACATACATGCATGCGTGCAGTGTGTGCCGCCGGGTGCTATGCTTGCTTCTTGGAAGTTGGACTTGGAACCATCCATGCTGCGTGTGTCCATACGTGATCTGCTTGCTGTGTGTGCTCGGAGCGTGCGTGCGGGGCTGTGCGTTTTTCACTGTGTGTGTGCTCGATCGAAATGGGTCTGGCTTGGCTGGCCTCTCCACACAACCGCCGCCACGGCTGCCGCCCCGACGACGACGAATCCAGCCGCCACTGGGGACCCATGAACGACGGCGCTGGAGTATGGGAAGCACTGCGAAGGCCAAAGGCGATTGGCAGGGACGTGCGGCGTCCCGTCTGCTAGAGGAAGAGGAACAGCGTGCCTGCATCCTGCTTCCTGCGGGGCTTGAGATGGCTTGAGGGGAAAACGTGTGGGGGCGGTGTGGCGGCGGCGCCTGTCTCCGGTCGCCGGCGGCAGAGGTGGTGGTGGCGACGGCGGTGGAGACGTGGAGGCATCCCAGGCTGCGGCGGCAGGGACTGTAGGGGTTCGGGGTGGACTAATCGAGACAGAGGACGGAATAGGTTTAGATGCTGCATGCGTGAGTTGGCTGCTGAGTCAGCACCGAGTCAGCTTTGACTTGGGTAAAAACCGGTTGACCAGACTAAAAACAAGACCAGGGTTGTCTTTTGAACTTTGTTATTATATGTTGAGGGTGCAATATGTCCGGTTTTAAAAATGAGGGTTGTAAATCAAACTGAGTGGTTACTTCGGGGTTGAAAAGTGGACTTCTCTCATATGAAATCTTTTGTAATTCACGAACTGTTTTTGAATATTTAGGACATTTTTTAAAATCCATGAACATTTTTTGAATTAAAAAAATTGTTCAATTTCATTAATTTTTTTAATACACAGTCTTTTATTGATTTAAGGAAAATTGTTTTCAAAATTGCAAACATTTGTTTTGAATGTGTAAACATTTTTTGTAAATCTCGAGCAATTTTTTGACTTTACAAACATTTAATTTCAAAATTCCCAGTTTTTAAATGGCAGAAATTTTTTCAGTCCCAAATTATTGAAAGTAGAAAAAACGGAACATAAAATTAAAAATAAAAAATGAAATTGAAAAACAGGCCCCCCGCACATGGGTCGGGCCAAACGGCTGCGCTGCCTCTTCTCCTGCCCGCAAAGTGCAGTACAGGAGGTCTGTACTGCATGGGCCGGCCCAGTCGGGGGATTCCCTGTAGAACGTTTTTTTGTCACTTATAGGTGGCATTGGTGGGTAATATTTTATAAACATGCCCATGCGTTGCAACGGGAGAAAAAAAACTCACCCCTTATACACACTGGACGAAGCCTTTGAAATTTCCACACAACAAACAACATGATAAATGATGTTGCGTAAAAACGTAATGATTGGATGATTTTTAAAGTGTACTCAGGGTGCTTTCAAAAATATTTATAGGCACAATTTCAAAAAAAAAATGGACTTCAACACTAAGCCACTTGTTTACATAAAGCTCGTATCAACAATTTAGTGTACATCATTGTATATTGGTTGGTTATTATGCACGATGGAAAATAGGATGACTATGTACCTATTGTAACCTTTAGCATATGGTAACTAGTAGGAATCAACATCCGTTATAGTGTCAATAATATATTTTGTGAGAGCATCAAACTATCATATCTACTCAAGTTAAATGGGATAGGAAATATATGTAATAGGCATTTCCAAAATACCCAATATAGAGAAGGTATTAATTAAGGTTGCACCATAAACTTTATTCTAGAAATTAGTAACATGCAAGATAATAGCATATTTGAAATCTAAACATTTTTCTAAGCAATTTTCATATATAACATGTCAGATAAGGTATTAATTAAGGTTGCACCATGAACCTTATTCTAGAAAATAGTAACATGCAAGATAATAGCATATTTGAAATCTACCCATTTTTTGAAGTGATTTTCATATATAACATGTCAAATTTGGAGTTAGGATTTGAAAAATATGAATATTTTAAAAAGCATTCGAATTTACAGGAAAAAGTGAAAAAGAAAAAGGGACGCGGATGGGGTCGAACTCTGGTCTTCCGCGTAATGGAGTAACAATTTGGCCGAAGGATAGCTCTATGATTGTGTTTCATTAGGGCCGCAGTTTGTATAAACCAAAGAAAAGGCCCATATAGCAAATCAAACTTTTTCACTTATGGATGACATAGTGGGTAATTTGTGTCAACTTTGGGGGTAATTTTAATGACGGACGGGCAGAAGCGATAGCCGTTTTATTATTAGGTAAAGATAAAGATTAAAAATAAATGTATATAAAAATAAAAGCTAATGGAAATAATAATAAAATATAGAGAGAGGCATGGGTTGAAAAAAATCACGTATATATGCTCTCGGCAAAGAAAATAAACAGTTCAGCTTGCTACAACAATTACATATTTTCAAAAAGGAGGGCATTGTCTCGGCCATGGACATATCCATTCAATACCACAAACATATTATATATGTACTGAATTGCTTAATTTTCTGTTCTTTACCTTGAATAATCTTACATTATTGTCACGGTGTTCCGGTATGTTTTCTACATGGTTTCTGAGAACATTTGCAACGTCCAAGCCATAATTGATTTCTCAGGTAATCTTTTATTAAAAAAAACACTTGTTGCTGTGAATAAAGTTGTCCCACATAAAAGCAAAAAACAAAGTATATGGACACACAGACATACGCGCGCCACACACACCCATTTTAAGACAAGAGAGCATAGTATTACGCTTCTCGTTTCTTCAGCTTCACTATGAGCCCATTTTTCATTTGCAGTAAACAAGATAGCTTGGGCTGGATGCTCTGTCCTTCCACCAGCTCCACATCAAAGTTTCACATGACTGCGGCGACGATGGTCTTCATCTGCATAACCGCGATTTCCTTGCCCATGCACACCCTCGGGCCCGAGTTGAAGGCCAGGAACTTGTGAGACGGTACATTCTTGAGCTTGTTGCTACCCTCCAAGAGCCATCTGTTTGGGTTAAAGTCGAGGCAGTCTTTACCCCACAAGCTCTCCATTCTTCCCATGGAGTAAAGAGAGATAAAGATGGCATCACCGGCCTGCACCTCATGGTCACTTGGCATGATATCATCGGTAACCACTGTTTTGCGCTCCATATGCGCTGGTGGGTATAGCCTGAGAGTCTCGTACAAGGTGGCTCTCAGATAGACCAGAGATTTGGTTTCCTCCGGCTCAAAGAGCATTGCACCCATACCGTGGGCTACTTTGTGCGATGCAATTGGTGAGAGTTCATTACGGATGATTGACACGATGTTAGGGTTCTGGGCGAGGTTATAGAATATCCATGGCAGGGTCGTGCCGATTGTGTCCCTCCCAGCGATCATGAAGTTAATGAGTGTCGCACGGAGCAAGTCATCGTCGGCGAAGTCTGGGTCATTGATGTAGGAAGATAAAATATCACCCACAACCTCTTCATCCTCATCGTGGCCAACATTTTTTCTGGTGGTCTTACTCCTCTCAATTGTATCCACAACAAATCTGTGGAGCACTTTCTTCGCTTCGTGGAGCTTTCTCTCAGGACCAATATTTAGCCACCTCATTGCCTTCCACAAAGAGGCCGGCATGGTGTGCCGTAGAAATCCCACCTCCATGACCGTGTCCATGGCAATGGAGGCATCAATGGGAGGCATGTCCAAGGACAGGAAGCCAGGGTCCACGCCAAAGACTGCCGTGGCGGTCATGTCAGACATTAACCTCACCATTAATTCTTGCATGTCGAATGAAGTGCCGGTACTCGCCATGCGGGCAAGCAACGGGAGGAGGTGGTCCTTCACCTTGTCACGGCAATGAGCTGCCACACGGTCAGTAAACCACGGGCTGCTGATCACGCCCACAAATTTCACACGGCGCCGATGCCACAGCTCGCCGTCGATAGTGAGAGGCCACCTGCCATGATGTCGAAGATGGCAGCGAATTCCGCGCCCTTGGGGAAGTTGTGGTAGTTGGTCGTGAAGATGTGCTGGATGTTGGCAGGGTCGCAGGTGATGAAGAACCGCATCCCGGCCCCAGGCGGGCCGTCCCCATTGAAGTTGAGGCCTGATCCAGCAAGGACCAAATAACTGTACTCATGGAAGTTGTACATGTTGGCCAAGAGAGAAGGGAGCATGCCTAGCATTGGCCATTTTGTGGGGAACACTGCTGCTGCTGGGTTATTTGATCTTCTACGACCAGACCGCAGCAGGTACAAGTAAAGACCTAGGGGAACAAGTAGCACAAGTGCTGTGGAGATGAGTGACATAATTATCACTAGCTATTGTGGTGTAGGGAGGACTACTTACTTGGATGCTGTAAGGTGCAATGAACATGGCGATGGCTTCATTTATATATAGATAAGCTGTTCCCTTGGTCTGAGTCCATTGGTACCACATGCGTTCTGATGCACGATATAGCATGCGTTCTGTGCACGAATATCATGCGTTCTGTATCGTCATGAAATAGTATAGCACTTGTAAGTATATACCTCAATTAATTGATGTGATATGAACAAGGTGTTTAAAATCGTCACACGTATGGTACCTTCAATGTTTTTGGGCTGCTGCTGTACTGGAGTAGTGGACAACAACAACGTATGAATGTTGTTGCTGGAACAGACGACAGACCATGGCATGCTCATCGTGTTCAGGAGACTCGTGCACTGGGCGGGCATCCAGCTCAACTCTGAAGCTCACGGCCTGGAAAAACCATGGCCATCCCTGGCCTGTGGATGAGGGCCGGCCTGACATATATGCACGAAACTTGATACCATTATTTGGATTTCACCAGATAATAAGTAGAGTGAATGAATAAAACCGATGACTACACTATAAAAATAAACAAAAAGCAAAGCTATCATCGTTTCCATTGCAAAAAACTCGAAACCAAAAAGACAAAAATGGATGTTGGTCCCATCGACTGCAGAATCCCAACTTCAACCCCAGGCCCCGGCAGAGGAAGCAAAGCAGTTATTTGAATCAGGTAGGTAGCTATGTCCACCTGCTAGATCAAGGGGCGGATCCAGCCATCTGTAAACTGAAAACATTCAAGCAGAATTTGAGTTGACGATATCTTTTAAGGCCCCATAGATCCACACAAATGCATGTACATGCATACCTGAGCACTTACCAGAGGCCAGGATATACGTTATGCATCTATAACGGTTTATAGATGAAGAAGAAAAATCATGGTTAGTAGGTGAGTGCCAACAGTTTTGCGCAAAAGCTCAGCACAACTATCTGATGCAGAGAATCCCCAAACTTGGCATCACTGAACGCTCTGTTTTCAGATAGAGCTACATTGCAATAGTAGTTACATACATTCTTATATTTGGGCAGTACTGCGATCCCACGACCATGTGAGCGTAACGCCATCCGGCGTCTAGTACGCCTTCGCGTCGGGATGAGCATGGCAATGCCGATGTGCTAAGCTTGGAATGGCAACTTGATGTTGTGATGCACTAACACGCTAAACTTGGAATGGCAACTTGAGGAAGCACGGACGAGTACTCACGGAACACGGCGGAGCCGAGCAAGCGTGAGGGTCCGTCGGCGCTCGGTCAGTCAATGGTCACTGGGTTGCTAGTCCAGCTATGAACGGATGGGAATAAACACAAGCACCTGGCGTGCAAGGAGGCAGGCAGAAGCTGACCGACCTGGTGGCGCTTCCATTCCAGCGGACGAAGGAGGGGTCGCCGGCCGGCCATGCCGTGGGCGCAGTTCACCCGGCCGGACGTCGACGAGGCCAGCTCCACGCTACCACAAGCCGCCGTCAGCTTGAGTTTCGCGCCATCCGGGTGGCGCGCCGCGGCGTCCGGTTCTGCTGCTCGGGTGTTTGACTCATCTGAAACAGAGAGGGTTGTTGGGCTCATCGATGGTGGGCTACTCCGCTAATGTGGTTGCTGCAGGGCCGTGTAGATGGATGGGCCTGACAGGCTGCCTTTGACGAGAAGCTCAGTGGGCTGCTGGCGATTAAGGACCAAGGTCCATCTTAGTTTTTCTTTTTTGGGTATCAACTCTGCAAGTAAGAAACATACACACATTACACGGCTTTTTTATTCAGGCCAAGAGCAGGAACACTGGAGAAGCACACCGAAAAACACCACGAGTACAAACATGACAGATCTTCCCAAGATAATAAGCAAGCAAACAACAACTAAGGTTGAAAACCGAGAACACGGCAGAAATGGCATCCATACACAAGCATCATCTGTCAAACACAATGGAAGAGATCCCCAACCTAGCATCTGTCAAACACGTACGGGAGAAATGGCATCCATACCTCAACGGGGTAATCAGATGTTCAAGCGACTCCGCCACACCAACAACACTCTGTAACAGGCTCAATAACATCAGCATCTGGCTTTTGGCCCTCTCTATACATCAGGCTAGCACATTAGCCTCTTGTAGTCCTGCCATAGTTACAGTCAAGAAAATTATTTAGTACAGTAGAATTTTCAGTGCCAATAAAGCCATAGTTACAGTCAACAAAATTACTTAGTAGCAGTAGAATTTTCAGTGCCAATAAGTCAGACCACAGAGCACACATTCCCGAAGAGAAAGTTCGGTCTACACTGGACAGATGATAAAAATCGATAGAGTACTAGTACTAGATCTTCACACTTGACAGCTTGAAGTCGGACAAGTCGGATACTACTAAATACTCAGCCAGACTGCTCATACTACTGAAGGTGGGGCGACTATGTCTAAAATGTCCACCATAATTGATGGGCAGCTTGTTGTGAGGTGCTTGAATCCATCAGTCTCCTTGACAGCTTGAAGCACACCCTGTGAAGAAAGGTATCTTAGACAAGCATTCTTGAGTTGCAAGGTGCCATGCTGCTCCGCTAAAGCAAGGGTGGTTGCAACTGTTTGCACATCATGACATCAATTCTCTCGCATAGTTTCCCTCCACAGATAGCCTTTAGCCTGTCCAGTCCATACCGATCTGCGGCAACCAACAAGTGCTGCAATGCCACATTCTGATCAACATCACAGTTGCTTGGCAGAGTATCCGTGTATATGAAGTGAAGAAGTGCCTCAAAGATGGAAGGCTCCATGTCATCAATCTTGACGTGTTTCATGGTGGTCTCTTTCATTTCACCAAAGAGCTCGGCCTTGAAGACAGACGATCGCGCAGCTAACACGCATCTGTGTGCATCTAAGAGTTGATCACGGACACTGAATGTCACATCCATGCCTTTTCCATCCTTCAACATGTTTGCAAAGTGTGTGTGTGCAGATCCGACTGCAGAACTGGGACTATGACTGTGCTATCTTCTATGCGAGGCTCTTTCAAGATGGTCAAAACACATCTGATTGTGAAGCAGTCGTCATTGCAAGATAGCAGTTCCTTAAGTTTGGAGTTCGCAATAAAGTTCTCCCAGCCCCAAGTACCACCTACTAGCGTAAACGTATTTGTCGTGCTTTCTAGCTTATTAACTTTTCTATCTTTCTCCAATAAACTAAAAGTGAACTTCACCTTTGCATCTGTTGTCCCACTGCAGAAACACAAGAAGGCCGACATGTAGGCACCTGTCTCCTTCAATCCATCAGGATATATTCTGATGTTCCAGCCGTAGCCGCTGACACTGAATGTGTTCGAGCTAATGAACTAACGGCACCCATACCCTGGAGCAGCGAGTAGCTAGTCACCTCAAAGTTGTGGGCGGTGGTGATGGACTCTGTCAGGCATCTCGAGGAGGTCTCGGTAATGGGCTTGTTAACTGAAGAAGTGAAGTTGTTGGCCATGGCAACTGAAGTTATGGCCTTATGGGTGTTGCTCTAATCTGAATGCTCTTGTACGTGCATATATACTCAATGTGTGCACATGGTTTTCACGTTCAACAAGCATCCATTGTTGGCACAGCCCCAATCCACGGAGTACTGACCGATACTTTTGGCAGCAATCTGCCTCAACACATAATTCTTACTGCCAAGCAATCTGCGGCGCTAACCTGGGAGTGGCACGAGAAGCAACAAACAGTTAAAACAGACCTAATCTAAGAAAGTAAGTCATGGAATGATTCATGCAAAGGAAGTAATAACATGACGATATATGGGTAAGCAAAACACTTGGTACCAGAGGCTAGTTTATCATCGTGTGCAGATCATAGATTAAAGGGATAAGTATATTTTTCGTCCTTGAACTTTCATGATAGTTTAGAAATCGTCCCTCAACTTCAAAACCACTAAAACTAAGTTCCTAAACTATTTAAACCGGATAAGTTTCGTCCCTTCAGATGGTTTCAGTATGATGTGAAACCAGTTTTGATTAAACTGGCCACGTGGCCTGGTTTTTACCCCAACTCGATCGACTTCCAGCGTGGCGGCGCTCGTCTCTGTCGTCACCACTACCAACCTGCTCAACGCCGCCCTCGAGATCGCCAAGCAGGTCGCCTCCTCCCATGCACGCACGTTCTTTTGTGCGCTCAACTGCACAGGATCGGCAGCGCTAGCTAGTAGGGGTAATAAACTGATCTTTAGCTAAGGTTGTTGTACAGCACGGCACAGATGTAAACCTATGCGATCTATCGATTCCTTTAGCTCTTGTCCTACAATGTCCATGGTCCAGATGGTAACGAACAGCCTCCGCCTCGAGGACTCCGACACCATGGAGACTTTCCTCTGCACGGTGTCGATGGAGATCCTGCGGAGGGTACGGGCTGATCGAGAGCACAGCCATCGGCGTGTGTATAGACTCGGCCGAGGAGAGCCGCCGATGCGGGACGGCCGGCCTCCTGCCGACCAACAGTCCAACACCGAGGCCAAGTCGCCAAGATCGTCGACCCTGAGACCTGCCATGTGCTTCCGTATGAATCGCACCGGCCGCGAGCTCTGGATCAGGGGACGCTACGTCATAAAACCAGGCCACATGGCCACTTTTAATCAAAACCAGATCCACGTCATACTAAAACCACCTAAGGGATGAAACATATCCGGTTTAAATAGTTGAGGGACTGAGTTTTAGTGGTTTTGAAGTTGAGGGACGATTTCTAAACTATTACAGAAGTTTAAAGACGAAAAATATACTTGCTAGAAGAACACCCGTGCGTTGCAACGGGGCCACATTAATTTTAAGAGTTCAATATTACGACATTGGCGATCTTTTTTACTATCAAATCCTCACACACAGACACACACTCTCCCTCCCTCTTCCTGACTCTCTACCCCCCTCTCCCTCTCTCTCTAACACACACACATATCCATCTTATTGGGTACGGGACCATAATCCTTCTATTTCACACATACACGCTAGTGCATAACAATATGGATTATGTGTATTATATTTGCCACCAGAACTGAGGGAATTAATTTCATGTAAATCGACCAGCCACAGCTCCAAGAATACGCGGACGAGGTGGCTCGGGTCGGCGTCGGCGCCGTCCAGCGCGGGCCACGGGCCCGCTTCCAAGTGCACGTGCAATGCACGTCTTCACAAATATTATAACCAGATGTGAGAAATCACATGTATAGAAAAGACATTTTGATAGCAATCCAAATACCATACTCAATTGAATACCTAACCTGGACGATACTCTTATTTCTATGCGCCAGAAAAAATGGAATAGCAAAGCTAAGTATGCCTACATACGCTCAGATTATATATAAGAATCTTGGATGAACAATTGCAACAAAGCACTAAGCAACGATAAATTTAAATAAAAAATCCATTAACTATGCAGGCAGCAGGCTTGTTACAACATAGAGAGATAGGAAAATGTCACCTCCAGTAATGTAGCGCAAAGGAGTGGAACGAAGCATGAATGAGCGGTTGTCTGTTCTTCTCCATGTACATGGATCAGCAGTAGAGGCCAAGTATATAAGTACTTGACTGAACTCCACTCTTCGTGTACGGAGAGCCATGTCACCTTCTCGCCGCTGCAGCATGGGAGGACGGCTGGTTCACGTGACCCTCCAGCTGGGGATCCATGGTGGCTGACCGTCGAGCTCGAGGCAGAGAAGTTGAGGGCAGCGATGGCGAGATCCATGCCGCCAACCGGCGAAGAGGAGGTCGTCGGGGAGGACACATCAGCAAGATCCGGTCACCACGCCGACACGAAAACAGCGATGATCTCCACAAGCTGTAGGCCGACGGTGTGCTCCATCCCTGCGATGGGGTGACCATGGCGGTGGCCATAGCTCCTCATGCTCGCCTCGATCTCGGCGACACACCACGAGTGTAGGAGGCAAGAACGACCTCGACGAAATCATGGCCTCCATCCGGAACGCATGAAGGACCTCGGCCTGTCGCTACTCCTCCCGTGTAGACGCGACAATGGACCGTGGGTAGGAGGGCAGGCGGCGTCGCCTCGGTGACGGCAGGAGCAGCGTTGATTTCGGGTAGGTGGCATCGCGAGGACGGCCGCGACGCAGGAAGCACCCGATCATGCTGCCAGCCAATCCTTCTCCTCCGATCCCCTATCCCCGAAGATTGCGCCGCCACCCCGGTCGTGTTGTTTCCATATATTATGCCATTTTTTCCTGTACCTAAACAAACGCGGGCGAGCGGATGGCAGAGTTTTGGTCCGCCCTCTAAAATTGCTAAACGCACTTTTGGTGAGGATTATTGTTAATAAATGAATTCAATCATGTCGCTCTAAATAAATGGATTCAATCATGTGACTCTAATTACTTCGGATTGTTATGTGCACACTAAGCGAGGTGCAGTTAGGAAAGAAAATGTTTTCTAATTAAAGTGATTGAGTGATTTAAGGTAAGGTTAATTAATTTAGATTTGATTTTTAGTGATTGTTAGTAAAGTATGATGCGTCTTTAAAATCTTTTATTTGTTTCCTTAAAATCTATTATTTGTTTCCTAAAGAAATTTGCAATAATGGAAGGTATCGGTTGATTTGGATAAGTTAGTAAATTTAGATCCGTGATTGCGTGCATGTTTGGAAAGTGCTGATTTGCAAGGAAAGAGCTGAGGGTAAATAAACGGTGAATAAGAAACCAGCATCGAAAAAAATCTCTGACGATTAACCTCTGAAAAAACCGGACGAAAGTGGTGGGACGAAAAAAACCACAGGCGAGACTACCAACTGCAGTTAGGAAAGAAAATATTTTCTAATTAAAGTGATTGAGTGATTTAAGGTAAGGTTAATTAATTTAGATTTGATTTTTAGTGATTGTTAGTAAAGTATGATGCGTCTTTAAAATCTTTTATTTGTTTCCTTAAAATCTATTATTTGTTTCCTAAAGAAATTTGCAATAATGGAAGGTATCGGTTGATTTGGATAAGTTAGTAAATTTAGATCCGTGATTGCGTGCATGTTTGGAAAGTGCTGATTTGCAAGGAAAGAGCTGAGGGGTAAATAAACCGGTGAATAAGAAACCAGCATCGAAAAAAATCTACGACGATTAACCTACGAAAAAACCCGGACGAAAGTGGTGGGACGAAAAAAACCCTGAAAGCGAGACTACCAACTGCAGTTAGGAAAGAAAATATTTTCTAATTAAAGTGATTGAGTGATTTAAGGTAAGGTTAATTAATTTAGATTTGATTTTTAGTGATTGTTAGTAAAGTATGATGCGTCTTTAAAATCTTTTATTTGTTTCCTTAAAATCTATTATTTGTTTCCTAAAGAAATTTGCAATAATGGAAGGTATCGGTTGATTTGGATAAGTTAGTAAATTTAGATCCGTGATCGCGTGCACGTTTGGAAAGTGCTGATTTGCAAGGAAAGAGCTGAGGGGTAAATAAACCGGTGAATAAGAAACCAGCATCGAAAAAAATCTACGACGGTTAACTTACGAAAAAAACCGGACGAAAGTGGTGGGACGAAAAAAACCTGGAAGTGAGACTACCAACTACTTCATTAAAAATAGAGATCCTAGATTAAATAACCGGACCAGACTGCCAGAAGAAAAAGGGAACCGGCCACCCGGCGGTTTCTTCCGCTCCGCAAACCATCCCACCACCGGACCAGGAAAAACCTGTCGAATCGGCCGGGTTTCTAGCATATCATAGTACTGCTAGTCCACCTTTTCTTGCATATCATAGTACCCCGTACCACGAAGCCAAGGAAAACCAGTAGTGGCCGAGGAGGTCAGGTGGTCACTAAGTGGCTGCTCGAGCTAGGATGCTATGGGGACATATACAGTAATAAACACAAGCACCTGACGGGCAGGTGAGAGCAGACCTGGTGGCTCTTGGAGCGGACGGAGGAGAGGGCGTCGATGGTGCAGTGCAGTCGAGGAAGTTCAGCTGGCCGACGAAGTGATTCGGCGCGCCTCCGTTGCGAGCGGCCGTCGATCAGGTGGGCCTCCACGCGACCACGCGTCTCCTCGCCGCCGCCGCCTGCAGTTTCGCGCCGTCTCCGGTATTGCGAGCCCTCGTCTGCTTGGGCGTTGGTTCCAACGAGCGGAGAGAAGAGAGGACTGCATTGCTTTTACGGGCCTGGTAGGTGGGCCTAATCGGGAGAAGCCCCAACTGTTTTGTCATGGGCTGAATACCTATAGTTTCTTCGAGAAGGTATCCGTATAGTTCTCCTTTTTTAGATTCTCAAACAAATATTTCTCTCTTTTTAGAATATATACTCCCTCTGTAATAAAGAAATATAAAAATGGTAGAAGCCATACAAACCATTTTTCTTTTATAAAAGGCTGTACAAAATATTTTCCTTTTATAATCAGTTGCCGGTTACTACGGAAACTTCGTGCAGGGATATGACATCATCAGTAGGCCGGAGATGGATCTCCTGAAGAAGCACACAAGATACATGTGGACCTCTCAATCTGAGGCCTCCTTCCATGCCTTGAAGAAGGTACTTGTTGACGCTCCAGTTCTCGCGTTGTCGAAATTCTTCAAGACTCTCGTCCTCGAGACCAACGCAATTGACAAGGATCGGAGCCATGATCTCAGTCAAAATCGGGGACCGTGCAGCCAGGGCCTCTAAATGCATGAGAAGTAGTGTCTGTCTCATGGCTGTCGACCATTGGCGCTCGTGTATCAGATGAGCGAGTTCCTAATCTGCACCAACCAGAAAAGCCTCAGTCACTTGGATGAACAGCGCATCACGACGCCGTGGCAGCGCCGAGCCTTCACCAAGCTCCTCGGCCTTCATCACAAGGATGTTTACGAGTATTTGATTTACTCTTTTTCCTCAAAATTATATATGCATGCACGTTTTGGGCCACTCACAATGCATATTATCTAGTATCACATTGCTTTATACTACTTTAGTTAGTACATCCACATATCATACAATATCGTCGCTTCATTTATTTATTTGTAGAACCACAATACAAAGTTCTGGATAAAATCTACTAACATTTCTTGTTGTGCTATCATACTTGAATCTTCTGTCTTATCCTTGACTGGAATGCAAATACACCACATCATCGTTTTTACTTAGGTCGTATTACATGATACTTACACTGGAAGAGGTCTTAAGTGAAGGGAGACATGATGTATATATCAGGCCGGAATAATTAATTTTATCTTGTGGTCGTGCTAGCTCTTCTTCCACAACTCCTGCAAATATGCAACACCGGAGTTTCTACTACCCAACAACCGAGAAACAGGTTCGAGGGTTCGACCACCAGAAGGGTGGCTAGCTAGTCTTCACTCTCTGTCTTCTTCACCCCGGCGGCCCGGCCTGACCTGCAACTCACACAAAGAAGAATATGATCAATAATACGAGTATTAAAGTTTGCATGCATCATGCAGTGGCAATTGCACAACATGTGTAGCTCCACATAAGTTTTTTTCTGCCCCATCCGTAACCTATACATCATTTGTTGGGCCAGATAAGTATCCACGTGATTGATCGGGTTATTGTTCCTGTCAACTCAGCTTTTTATTCCTATGCCATGATTGGTCTGCCGTCAAGTGTAGCTAGC
Source organism: Aegilops bicornis (assembly GCA_021605145.1). Classification (NCBI taxonomy): domain Eukaryota; kingdom Viridiplantae; phylum Streptophyta; class Magnoliopsida; order Poales; family Poaceae; genus Aegilops; species Aegilops bicornis. Next base: position 632,982,591 of record CM038673.1, read on the forward strand.
ACTTCATATGCAGCTAGCTTTTACTACCATACAGTTCTTCTTTTTTGCAGGGATACAGTTCTTTCTTTGTCGCTAGTTAATGACTATGTTATTTGCTCATTACCCTGGTACCACTATACGTTGTCACCTCTCACTTTCGTTGCTATCACTTCGATTGCTTATCTTCTTTCTCTATCTGTTCCCTGGTTCTCCCACAGTCAACATGGACTCGGTCGGCAAAGTACTGCAACCTTTTAGAATACATTACATATATGGGTCATGGGTTCGTTAGGAAAAGTCTTTGACAAACAATTACTCTATCTAATACCCCCTCGTCTCAAAACATAGTGCTTATTATAATTTGTCAAAGTCAAATTTTGTCAACTTTGACCAAATTTATAGAGAGATTTATAAACACCTAGCATACCAAATCAACACCATTAAATTCACATGGAATATATTTTCATATAGTATTTCCAATATTTTGTGAACTCCACGTTTCAAAAAAAGTGAAAGCTTGACTTTTGCGCAGACCAGTGTGCACTACATTATGTGAAGGATGAAGTGTATATTTATGTGATATAAATTAATGTAACCAGATTCGTAATTCAAACTACTCCCTCCATCCCATAATATAAGTCGTTTTTGCAAGCTAACATAGTTTGCAAAAACGTCTTATATTGTGAGACAGAGGGAGTATTTATTTATAGTTATTATGTTGTATCACAAAAGTTACACGCTAATAACGTCATTACTGATCAAAACATTGCCCTAACAAAATCTAAGATGTAAATATATTTTACTCCCTCTGATTCAAAAAAAAAAATATTTTGAATCCAGGGGAGTATAATCTTAAAAGGACAGTCTTTTCTGTATATAGAGCAAGGGCAATTGAACAATCCAAACGGTCTCAACCCAAACAGATTCAATGACTCATAAACAAACCAGGTTCACACAAATGACCTCATAATTATATATTTAAGAGAGAGCTAGATAAGTCCATGCTCACTGAGAAGAGACTTAATCAATCATTTATTTAATGTTCTCTCTAAACATATTGCATGTGCCAATGACTGAAGAGATGAGACGATTGGATGCTTTATGAATATTGCACGTGGTGAATTATTAGTATATGACAAAAGTACCTTGCAGTGCACCCGTGCACCTCCTTGATTCATGAACTGTGAGTTTCAACGCGACATCTAGTGTTAAAATAACTAGTATTATATAATTTTGGCGGAGTGCAAACATTGAGTGCTATAGATAAGAACTAGTAACACTAATAATAGAGTAAGCCATTGTATACCATGTTTAGATTACCATATCAGGCCGACATGGGTGTTGTGGAAAGGCTATCTTCCCAACAATTCATGCCCCCTTACCATCTCGATCAGTTGCCATGCTAAAGATCAACACCGTAACCCCGAATCGCTATGGGTACATCTGCTTCCGGTTAATATTAAGATGTGATGACGTTACAAACCAGGATTGATCTCAACAAAGATATATAAATTTATTTACCTCTTTCATCCTAAGAAATGGATTGTTAGAGAGGAATTATTTTTCTTAAAATTGTCCACTTGTTCTTGAATTCAGGAAGTCTTGCCCTGATATCATGTCAAGTTTTATACATCAACCAGTTCACTCAAAACCTTAAGCTGGTGAGAAAAACCCACTATCTATACACACTCTTACTTGAGTGAAAAGATCCTAGTTAATTAACTATTGCACATTCAACTATTCTTGAGAGGTCGAGGATAGTGTTATGATCTTATGCTATGTTTGGAGCACCAGCCATTATATTGGTTTGATGATTAGTGGGATAATTGCACTCCCAGTTCACCATTCATGCATGTGTTGGACATATACCTATTTTATTGTGAAGGTCATGACACTGGCGTGCTAAAAGATCGAAAGTCACAATCACAAAGTTTATTTGGAATTAAGGTTCACAGTTCAGTGCGCCGATGAGCAAAATCAAAAGTTACTTCCAGCCTTAGAAATGACTTCCTTGGGTGTAAATGAGTGGATTGTTTGTCGTATCATCTGTTCCCATATATGTCTGCATGGCTGCCAGTACTTAATATGTCCTGTTAAAAGGGGTACGGTGCCATGCCTACATATAATCAGTTGGAGGCACAAATACAGCGACTAATTTGGGGGTGGGGGCAACATAATTAAACTAGCGTAGGAACATACACACTTGGGACTGCCGCAGATGAGCATGGCGATGCATTTCCTGATGATGTACAGCTTCCCGTGCTGCTGCCTCACCGCACGGCGCAGCCTCCCAAGCTTGGGGCTATCCTTCTTCTCCTCCATGTCCTGGTTCTAGCTGAAAGCTTTTTTCTGAATGATGAGCTAGCTGCAAGCTAACTCCCAGATAGAGGTAGTAGCCACGAGGCTGGAATCATTTGGGAGGATGGATCTCAACGCTGGTATATATAGACACCAGCTCTAGCTAGCTTTCAGTTCAGATGCTGCGCTGCAGAGATCGAGTACCCGCAACAGGACGGAGTTGCTAGCAACAGGCTGGTGGCTATCTTTTTCGCTGCATCATATCATGCATGGGCTACTTCCTTTGGCGGGCCGATCCCAAAATTCTGTCGTTTGCTTTTCGTTCTAAACTTCTAAACACAAAGATGGTATGCGCTTAATTTGGTTCAAGCAAGAAGGGTCACATTTATTCCACCACACATGTATAGAAAATACACCACATGGCATATGTGGCAATTTCTTTTTGAAAAAGCCAAAATATATAGAGTAGAAAGAGAAGCAAATGAAAGAGATGTATGAAAGGGTGTAACAACTAACAGCGCCCATCCAATGGATTATGTTGGCTGATGTTTTGCGCTAAACATGTTTAGCACTAATCACAGTTATGATATTGGATTACAGCCAACAAGGGTTTTTGTTTTGCGTAAAAAGCATAAGCTCTTTATTAAAATAGATTAAAAAATTATAGCTCACACTTTGAAGATTTTTTTACCTGCAAAAACAAGATTTTTTTACACTAGTAAAAAAAGGCTCATTTGTCCCGGTTCGTGAGGGTCTTTAGTCCTGGTTCTGAAACCGGACTAAAGGCAACCGGGACTAAAGGCCCTCCACGTGGCCGCTGTCTGAAGCTCCACCTTTTTTCAGGATTTTCAAATTTCTGAATTATTTTACAATTTAATCTCTAATCACCCCTCATCCCCCTCATCATTCCAAATCATCTAACTTCCCGGCTGGTCACCCATCCTCTTACTACTCCAGCCTGAGCACGCTTAACTTTCGGGTTCTATTCCCCCTCATTTCCAGGTCTGCACTTGTTGTTCTCTTGACAATAGTAAGATGTCAATCCTATTAACCCTTAGGAGTTTAGCTTGAGCATGAAGTCATGCGTTTCACTGTTTGACTTTGAAACTATTATTCTAAAAAACAATAATAAATTAGTAACACTAATATTTTTGAATAATAAGTTTGACCAGATTGGACCAAAATTCAAAAAATCTGAAATAATTATTTAGTAACACTAGTATTCTTGAATAATTATTTAGTAACACTAATACTTCTTGAATAAGTAGTTTGACCAGATTTAACCAATTTTTTTTAAAAAAATTGAGCATAACTTTTTTTCCTTTTAGAATTTGAGGATTCTAAAAAATTGCAAACAGGCCGTAGGCTGTCAAAATCGGATGCGGATTTTTGTGCTGATTTTTTTGATATATTATGCTATTTTTTCGACATCGTATGCAAAAGATATGGCCGTTTTACATTTTCATAACACTTTTTGGCAAAACATGTTCAAATTTAAGTTTTTTAATTTTCCTAACTAGTAGATGTAGTAACATAACTACATCTCGAAGGATTTTAATTTTTGAAGTTTTTATCATTTTCTTTTGCTTTTTACAAAACTGAAAAGGCGATCCACATGGAGGGGGGGGGGGGGTAGAGTTTGAAAATGGGACCTTTAGTCTCGGTTTGAGACACGGACGGGACTAAAGGGCTCATTTGAACCGGGACTAATGCCTTTAGTCCCGGTTTGAGACACGAACCGGGACTAATGCCCCCATGGGTCTCGGTTCGTGACTGAACCGAGACTAATGGGCTTATCTGGCCCGAACGAAAAGCCCTGTTTTCTACTAGTGAGGGTTCACATGGTCTTCCACCTCCAAGATGCACTAGTGCGTAACCGTGCTATAGCCCCGGTTCGTAAGGGTCTTTAGTGCCGATTCTGCAACCGGCACTAAAGGGTGGGGACTAAAGGTCCCCCTCCTTTAGTATCGGTTCTGCACGAACCGCCACTAAAGTGCCACCACGTGGCACGAGCCGGGGCTGGGTGGCGGGAGACCTTTAGTACCGGTTGGTAACACCAACCGGTACTAAATGTTTGGGCTGTTTTGGTTTTATTTTTTATTTTTCCTTTAGTTTTGTGTTTTCAATTTAATTTATAGATTGTTTTTACATTATAATGAGTTGTTAAATCATTAGGTGAAAGTACCGCAGATTAGTTTCAACCGGGATGCATGCATGGATCCTAGCTAAGTGATGAAATTATATATGCCATATCCATATTACTTGATCACTTATATTAGGTGAGCAAGTAATATGGATATGGCATATACTTGATCACTTAGCTAGCTAGGATCCATTCAGTTGAAACTAATCATGGTTTCTTTCATAAATGATATAATTACTCATCATAGTCGTCATTAGCACTATTTAATTATCATAGTCATTACCACTATCTAATCACCACCAATATATACTAGCTTAAAGAAGAAACATTCACTTGTACCAGAAAGAAAGATATCATCAAGTTCAACATGGTCATGATTATAAGCGTTCATATATAAGACCACAAAAGCAAATCACTCTTTGAGATTAAGTTCAGGACGAAGAACACGAAGAGCATGCTAATCACTCCAACTGCTCTCTCTCAGGTAAAATAGCATAGAACATGTCTAGCTCTCCTGATTCATCATATTGGAGCATGCTAATGAACCTGTCTCCTAATCGTGGGTTGCGCTTCTGATTGCTGCCACCTAGTACTTCTCTGCGATCATGGACAATTCTGCTCCAGTCTTTCACTATTAAGCATTCCTCGCTAATCTTGAATGCACTAAAGTGCATTATAGGACAGGGGCGGAACTGGGCCTGGGGCAACTGGGGCTATAGCCCCAGGCTTGTCCCAACTCGTAAGTAAATGTCCAGTAGATATTTTTTCCATACTCGCAGATTACAAGGCCCAGCCCCAGGCGTGCAAGCACAGCCCCACCTCGGCCATTATATCACTAGCCTTCAGATGGGCTTGGTTGCAGAAGAACCAAACCAGTCCGTGCATTCACACTAGGCGAGCCCACCATGTCACGGTTGGTATTAGCGATTTCCCAAAGAATCAAATCTCCCAGCGTTTCGTCTCACCCTATCGACAAATTCTCACCGCCCCCGCCGCCAGGCATGTTCTACGACAGACCAGCATCTGGATCTGCGCCCAGGCGGCTGGCGCTCGGAGCATGGGATAATCTCGCCACGTCAGAGCAGCCCCCTCCGGCCATCTTGTTCAACTTCATCTCCACATCCTGCTGGACAACAGGACAGGTAATATCTTATTTATTATATCATCTGATTTTTCCCCTAATTCCTTTGTATTTGCCGGAATCAATGATTTGGTGCGTTGAATTTTATTGCTTTAGTAAAAAAAAATTCGTTATTATTTGATAGAAGGATTTAAAAAAATAGAAATTTAATATGGGGAGGAGCCAGACAATTCTTTTAAGCAACATCCAGCCAGCCCACATCCAACAATACCAAGCTACCAACACCAATGAATCACCTACATAAAATATGTTCTTGTTTTACAAAATTTCACATGAATACTTCACTTGGTATATATACGGTTCTTGATTTTAAAGAGTCAATTTTATGTTTACAACTTCTACCATTGTTGGTGGAGAAACAATGACCTCAAATGAAGCAAGTCTTCATTAAGTTGATAGTAACTTTTGGAATTATGCACTTTCTTAAATTTATGACATATTTATCGAATTTGCTCTCGTGGTAATAATGAAGTCATATTTAATTCTTAATGTAATTTTGTAATGTACTTCTACGTGTATTGGTATGTGTGATATTTGGCGTTATTTATAGCCACTTACTTTCAGCCCTAGGCTTTGAGAAATCCTGGCTCCGCCACTGTTATAGGAGGTCTTGGCCGTAAGCTAACAATTCTCATGCGACCTTTAGTCTCGATCCACTGAGGCAGAACATTCATCGGGAGTCCCTATTGAAGAACATCATATAGTATAACATACTTAGCAATGAAGTTTAGCTTAAAAAATAATGTATGCAAAAGATGCACTGAGGAAAAATAGTAAAAATCTTACCATCTTTCCTAAATAGATGTGACCGTAGTTCAATACGATCACTATTGGTCGCACGATTTTGAGTACTAAGATTTTTAAGTCCAGAAAAATAATTTGTCTTGACAGTATGAAGATCCTCAAGCCATGAAACATAATGACTTATCTCCTCGCAGTTTAGTTCAGCCCCGGGACAGTGGAAGGTCCTGCCTACCAAGCGCTGGACAAGTTTGCTTGAATGGAAATAAGCTTTCAATAGAAATTAGTTGTCATCTTTTTTTTGAAAAAACAATATCAAAGACATAAATATGGTTGAGAAACTCACATAATGGTAGAACTGGAGGCGTCTGCACATCGACCCAACTGTCTCTATTACCTTCAATATCATCTTCGGGACGAATATCAAAGGTGATAAACATATCAGGCTCAAACGTATAAGCCTTGCATAGTGCTTGCCTAGTTTTGCATTCAAAATGGGTGTAGGTTTCTTGATTGTATAATTTGACGTTGAAGGTATAACCATGCTCGGTCTTCAAGTAAACTCTCTTTACCTCCATAGTTTTGTTAGGACTAAAACCTATCTTATCCAAGACAAAAATTCTTGCATGGCAGGGGATACGCTAGTAGGATAGTGAAAATTTAAAATAATAAGTTGAAGCAAATGAAGCATATATAAGTCATGCTTAATTACGAAAAAAGACTTGTCGTTGTGACTTACTGTATCCACTTCGAAGGTCTCATCCAGCTTGATGCTCAAGCGCCTATCATCAACTAGGAAATTTTGGTCGCACAGGCCGCGTTGGTCTTCGCAGTCTTTGCACATAATGAAATCGTTTTCGTCGTTAGACGACATTTCCTATATATGTTCATAGGTGAAACATTAAACACTTATTAGTTATATTAATTCAACTAATTAGACTAGTTCTATTAATTCAACTAGCTAGTTCAACTAATTAACTCAACCTAAGCACTTACTAAAAATATACCTAAATAAAGTATAGCTCATAATTCAACTAATTCAACTAACTAGTTCAAGTAATTCAATTAATTCAACTAATTAGACTAGTTCTATTAATTCAACTAGCTAGTTCAACTAGCTAATTCAACTAATTAATTCAAGTAAGCACTTACTAAAAGTATACCTAAATAAAGTATAGCTCCTAATTCAACTAACTAGTTCAACCAATTCAACTAAACTAGTTCTATTAATTCAAGTAGCTAGTTCAACTAATTAATTCAACTAAGTACTTACTAAAAATATACCTACATAAAGTATAGCTCATAATTCAACTAATTCAACTAACTAGCTAGTTCAAGTAATTCAGTTAATTCAACTAATTAGACTAGTTCTAGCTAGTTCAACTAATTAACCCTTACTACTCCAGCCTGAGCACGCTTAACCATCTAACTTCCATTTGGTCACCCATCCTCTTACTACTCCAAATTGAGCACGCTTAACTTTCGGGTTCTATTCCCCCTCGTTTCCAGGTCTGCACTTGTTGTTCTCTTGACAATAGTAAGATGTCAATCCTATTAACCCTTAGGAGTTTAGCTTGAGCATGAAGTCATGCGTTTCACTATTTGACTTTGAAACTATTATTCTAAAAAACAATAATAAATTAGTAACACTAATATTTTTGAATAATAAGTTTGACCAGATTGGACCAAAATTCAAAAAATCTGAAATAATTATTTAGTAACACTAGTATTCTTGAATAATTATTTAGTAACACTAATACTTCTTGAATAAGTAGTTTGACCAGATTTAACCAAATTTTTTTTAAAAAAATTGAGTATAACTTTTTTTCCTTTTAGAATTTGAGGATTCTAAAAAATTGCAAACAGGCCGTAGGCTGTCAAAATCGGATGCGGATTTTTGTGCTGATTTTTTTGATATATTATGCTATTTTTTCGACATCGTATGCAAAAGATATGGCCGTTTTACATTTTCATAACACTTTTTGGCAAAACATGTCCAAATTTAAGTTTCTAAATTTTCCTAACTAGTAGATGTAGTAACATAACTACATCTCGAAGGATTTTAATTTTTGAAGTTTTATCATTTTCTTTTGCTTTTTACAAAACTGAAAAGGCGATCCACAGGGGGGAGGGGTAGAGTTTGAAAATGGGACCTTTAGTCTCGGTTTGAGACACGGACGGGACTAAAGGGCTCATTTGAACCGGGACTAATGCCTTTAGTCCCGGTTTGAGACACGAACCGGGACTAATGCCCCCATGGGTCTCGGTTCGTGACTGAACCGAGACTAATGGGCTTATCTGGCCCGAACGAAAGCCCTGTTTTCTACTAGTGAGGGTTCACATGGTCTTCCACCTCCAAGATGCACTAGTGCAGAACCAGGCTATAGCCCCGGTTCGTAAGGGTCTTTAGTGCCGATTCTGCAACCGGCACTAAAGGGTGGGGACTAAAGGTCCCCCTCCTTTAGTATCGGTTCTGCACGAACCGCCACTAAAGTGCCACCACGTGGCACGAGCCGGGGCCGGGTGGCTGGTGACCTTTAGTACCGGTTGGTAACACCAACCGGTACTAAATGTTTGGGCTGTTTTGGTTTTATTTTTTATTTTTCCTTTAGTTTTGTGTTTTCAATTTAATTTATAGATTGTTTTTTACATTATAATGAGTTGTTAAATCATTAGGTGAAAGTACTGTGATTAGTTCCAACTGGGATGCATGCATGGATCCTATAGCTAAGTGATCAAATTATATATGCCATATCCATATTACTTGATCACTTATATTAGGTGAGCAAGTAATATGGATATGGCATATACTTGATCACTTAGCTAGCTAGGATCCATTCAGTTGAAACTAATCCGCGGTTTCTTTCATAAATGATATAATTACTCATCATAGTCGTCATTAGCACTATTTAATTATCATAGTCATTACCGCTATCTAATCACCACCAATATATACTAGCTTAAAGAAGAAACATTCACTTGTACCAGAAAGAAAGATATCATCGAGTTCAACATGGTCATGATTATAAGCGTTCATATATAAGACCACAAAAGCAAATCACTCTTTGAGATTAAGTTCAGACGAAGAACACGAAGAGCATGCTAATCACTCCAACTGCTCTCTCTCTGTAAAATAGCATAGAACATCTCTAGCTCTCCTGATTCATCATATTGGAGCATGCTAATGAACCTGTCTCCTAATCGTGGGTTGCGCTTCTGATTGCTGCCACCTAGTACTTCTCTGCGATCATGGACAATTCTGCTCCAGTCTTTCACTATTAAGCATTCCTCGCTAATCTTGAATGCACTAAAGTGCATTATAGGCCAGGCGGAATCGGGCACAGGGGCAACTGGGGCTATAGCCCCAGCTTGTCCCAACTCGTAAGTAAATGTCCGAGATATTTTTTCCATACTGCATGATTACAAGGCCCAGCCCAGGCGTGCAAGCACAGCCCCACCTCGGCCATTATATCACTAGCCTTCAGATGGGCTTGGTTGCAGAAGAACCAAACCAGTCCGTGCATTCACACTAGGCGAGCCCACCATGTCACGGTTGGTATTAGCGATTTCCCAAAGAATCAAATCTCCCAGCGTTTTGTCTCACCCTATCAACAAATTCTCACCGCCCCCGCCCGGGCATGTTCTCTGACAGACCGGCATCTGGATCTGCGCCTGCAGGTGGCGCCGGGGCATGGGATAATCTCGCCACGCCGAGCAGCCCCTCCGGCCATCCTGTTCAACTTCATCTCCACATCCTGCTGGACAACAGGACAGGTAATATCTTATTTATTATATCATCTGATTTTTCCCCTAATTCCTTTGTATTTGCCGGAATCAATGATTTGGTGCGTTGAATTTTATTGCTTTAGTAAAAAAAAAATTCGTTATTATTTGATAGAAGGATTTAAAAAAATAGAAATTTAAGATGGAGAGGATCCAGACAATTCTTTTTAAGCAACATCCAGCCAGCCCACATCCAACAATACCAAGCTACCAACACCAATGAATCACCTACATAAAATATGTTCTTGTTTTACAAAATTTCACACGAATACTTCACTTGGTATATATACGGTTCTTGATTTTAAAGAGTCGATTTTATGTTTACAACTTCTACCATTGTTGGTGGAGAAACAATGACCTCAAATGAAGCAAGTCTTCATTAAGTTGATAGTAACTTTTGGAATTATGCACTTTCTTAAATTTATGACATATTTATCGAATTTGCTCTCGTGGTAATAATGAATTCATATTTAATTCTTAATGTAATTTTGTAATGTACTTCTACGTGTATTGGTATGTGTGATATTTGGCGTTATTTATAGCCACTTACTTTCAGCCCTAGGCTTTGAGAAATCCTGGCTCCGCCACTGTTATAGGAGGTCTTGGCCGTAAGCTAACAATTCTCATGCGACCTTTAGTCTCGATCCACTGAGGCAGAACATTCATCGGGAGTCCCTATTGAAGAACATCATATAGTATAACATACTTAGCAATGAAGTTTAGCTTAAAAAATAATGTATGCAAAAGATGCACTGAGGAAAAATAGTAAAAATCTTACCATCTTTCCTAAATAGATGTGACCGTAGTTCAACACGATCACTATTGGTCGCATACGATTTTGAGTACTAAGATTTTAAGTCCAGAAAATAATTTGTCTTGACAGTATGAAGATCCTCAAGCCATGAAACATAATGACTTATCTCCTCGCAGTTTAGTTCAGCCCCGGGACGGTGGAAGGTCCCGCCTACCAAGCTACCGGACAAGTTTGCTTGAATGGAAATAAGCTTTCAATAGAAATTAGTTGTCATCTTGTTTTTGAAAAAACAATATCAAAGACATAAATATGGTTGAGAAACTCACATAATGGTAGAACTGGAGGCGTCTGCACATCGACCCAAATGTCTCTATTACCTTCAATATCATCTTGGACGAATATCAAAGGTGATAAACATATCAGGCTCAAACGTATAAGCCTTGCATAGTGCTTGCCTAGTTTTGCATTCAAAATGGGTGTAGGTTTCTTGATTGTATAATTTGATCGTTGACGGTATAACCATGCTCGGTCTTCAAGTAAACTCTCTTTACCTCCATATTTTTGTTAGGACTGAAACCTATCTTATCCAAGACAAAAATTCTTGCATGGCGGGGATACGCTAGTAGGATAGTGAAAATTTAAAATAATAAGTTGAAGCAAATGAAGCATATATAAGTCATGCTTAATTACGAAAAAAGACTTGTCGTTGTGACTTACTGTATCCACTTCGAAGGTCTCATCCAGCTTGATGCTCAAGCGCCTATCATCAACTCGGAAATTTTGGTCGCACAGGCCGCGTTGGTCTTCGCAGTCTTTGCACATAATGAAATCGTTTTCGTCGTAAGACGACATTTCCTATATATGTTCATAGGTGAAACATTAAACACTTATTAGTTATATTAATTCAACTAATTAGACTAGTTCTATTAATTCAACTAGCTAGTTCAACTAATTAACTCAACCTAAGCACTTACTAAAAATATACCTAAATAAAGTATAGCTCATAATTCAACTAATTCAACTAACTAGTTCAAGTAATTCAATTAATTCAACTAATTAGACTAGTTCTATTAATTCAACTAGCTAGTTCAACTAGCTAATTCAACTAATTAATTCAAGTAAGCACTTACTAAAAGTATACCTAAATAAAGTATAGCTCCTAATTCAACTAACTAGTTCAACCAATTCAACTAAACTAGTTCTATTAATTCAAGTAGCTAGTTCAACTAATTAATTCAACTAAGTACTTACTAAAAATATACCTACATAAAGTATAGCTCATAATTCAACTAATTCAACTAACTAGCTAGTTCAAGTAATTCAGTTAATTCAACTAATTAGACTAGTTCTAGCTAGTTCAACTAATTAACCCTTACTACTCCAGCCTGAGCACGCTTAACCATCTAACTTCCCGGCTGGTCACCCATCCTCTTACTACTCCAGCCTGAGCACGCTTAACTTTCGGGTTCTATTCCCCCTCGTTTCCAGGTCTGCACTTGTTGTTCTCTTGACAATAGTAAGATGTCAATCCTATTAACCCTTAGGAGTTTAGCTTGAGCATGAAGTCATGCGTTTCACTGTTTGACTTTGAAACTATTATTCTAAAAACAATAATAAATTAGTAACACTAATATTTTTGAATAATAAGTTTGACCAGATTGGACCAAAATTCAAAAATCTGAAATAATTATTTAGTAACACTAGTATTCTTGAATAATTATTTAGTAACACTAATACTTCTTGAATAAGTAGTTTGACCAGATTTAACCAAAATTTTTTAAAAATTGAGCATAACTTTTTTCCTTTTAGAATTTGAGGATTCTAAAAATTGCAAACAGGCCGTAGGCTATCAAAAATCGGATGCGGATTTTTGTGCTGATTTTTTGATATATTATGCTATTTTTTCGACATCGTATGCAAAAGATATGGCCGTTTACATTTTCATAACACTTTTTGGCAAAACATGTTCAAATTTAAGTTTTTAATTTTCCTAACTAGTAGATGTAGTAACATAACTACATCTCGAAGGATTTTAATTTTGAAGTTTTTATCATTTTTTTGCTTTTTACAAAACTGAAAAGGCGATCCACATGGAGGGGGTAGAGTTTGAAAATGGGACCTTTAGTCTCGGTTTGAGACATGACGGGACTAAAGGGCTCATTTGAACCGGGACTAATGCCTTTAGTCCCGGTTTGAGACACTTAACCGGGACTAATGTTTCATGGGTCTCGGTTCGTGACTGAACCGAGACTAATGGGCTTATCTCGCCCGAACGAAAGCCCTGCTTTTCTACTAGTGAGGGTTCACATGGTCTTCCACCTCCAAGATGCACTAGTGCAGAACTGTGCTATAGCCCGGTTCGTAAGGGTCTTTAGTGCCGGTTCTGCAACCGGCACTAAAGGGTGGGGACTAAAGGTCCCCCTCCTTTAGTACCGGTTCTGCACGAACCGCCACTAAAGTGCCACCACGTGGCACGAGCCAGGGCTGGGTGGCGGGAGACCTTTAGTACCGGTTGGTAACACCAACCGGTACTAAATGTTTGGGCTGTTTTGGTTTTATTTTTTATTTTTCCTTTAGTTTTGTGTTTTCAATTTAATTTATAGATTGTTTTTTACATTATAATGAGTTGTTAAATCATTAGGTGAAAGTACCGCAGATTAGTTCCAACTGGGATGCATGCATGGATCCTATAGCTAAGTGATCAAATTATATATGCCATATCCATATTACATGATCACTTATATTAGGTGAGCAAGTAATATGGATATGGCATATACTTGATCACTTAGCTAGCTAGGATCCATTCAGTTGAAACTAATCCATGGTTTCTTTCATAAATGATATAATTACTCATCATAGTAAATCATTAGCACTATTTAATTATCATAGTCATTACCGCTATCTAATCACCACCAATATATACTAGCTTAAAGAAGAAACATTCACTTGTACCAGAAAGAAAGATATCATCGAGTTCAACATGGTCATGATTATAAGCGTTCATATATAAGACCACAAAAGCAAATCACTCTTTGAGATTAAGTTCAGACGAAGAACACGAAGAGCATGCTAATCACTCCCATCGCTTCTCTCTCTCAGGTAAAATAACATAGAACATGTCTAGCTCTCCTGATTCATCATATTGGAGCATGCTAATGAACCTGTCTCCTAATTGTGGGCTGCGCTTCTGATTGCCGCCACCTAGTACTTCTCTGCGATCATGGACAATTCTGCTCCAGTCTTTCACTATTAAGCATTCCTCGCTAATCTTGAATGCACTAAAGTGCATTATAGGACAGGCGGAATCGGGCACTGGGGCAACTAGGGCTATAGCCCGTGCTTGGCCCAACTCGTAAGTAAATGTCCAAAGAGATATTTTTTCCATACTCGCAGATTACAAGGCCCAGCCCCAGGCGTGCAAGCACAGCCCCACCTCGGCCATTATATCACTAGCCTTCAGATGGGCTTGGTTGCAGAAGAACCAAACCAGTCCGTGCATTCACACTAGGCGAGCCCACCATGTCACGGTTGGTATTAGCGATTTCCCAAAGAATCAAATCTCCCAGCGTTTCGTCTCACCCTATCGACAAATTCTCACCGCCCCGCCGGGCATGTTCTCTGACAGACCCATGCATCTGGATCTGCGCCCAGGCGGTGGCGCCGGAGCATGGGATAATCTCGCCACGCGTCGAGCAGCCCCCTCCGGCCATCCTGTTCAACTTCATCTCCACATCCTGCTGGACAACAGGACAGGTAATATCTTATTTATTATATCATCTGATTTTTCCCCTAATTCCTTTGTATTTGCCGGAATCAATGATTTGGTGCGTTGAATTTTATTGCTTTAGTAAAAAAAATCGTTATTATTTGATAGAAGGATTTAAAAAAATAGAAATTTAAGATGGAGAGGATCCAGACAATTCTTATTAAGTAACATCCAGCCAGCCCACATCCAACAATACCAAGCTACCAACACCAATGAATCACCTACATAAAATATGTTCTTGTTTTACAAAATTTCACATGAATACTTCACTTGGTATATATACGGTTCTTGATTTTAAAGAGTCGATTTTATGTTTACAACTTCTACCATTGTTGGTGGAGAAACAATGACCTCAAATGAAGCAAGTCTTCATTAAGTTGATAGTAACTTTTGGAATTATGCACTTTCTTAAATTTATGACATATTTATCGAATTTGCTCTCGTGGTAATAATGAATTCATATTTAATTCTTAATGTAATTTTGTAATATACTTCTACGTGTATTGGTATGTGTGATATTTGGCGTTATTTATAGCCACTTACTTTCAGCCCTAGGCTTTGAGAAATCCTGGCTCCGCCACTGTTATAGGAGGTCTTGGCCGTAAGCTAACAATTCTCATGCGACCTTTAGTCTTGATCCACTGAGGCAGAACATTCATCGGGAGTCCCTATTGAAGAACATCATATAGTATAACATACTTAGCAATGAAGTTTAGCTTAAAAAATAATGTATGCAAAAGATGCAATCGAGGAAAAATAGTAAAAATCTTACCATCTTTCCTAAATAGATGTGACCGCATGATTCAATACGATCACTATTGGTGCATACGATTTTGAGTACTAAGATTTTTAAGTCCAGAAAATAATTTGTCTTGACAGTATGAAGATCCTCAAGCCATGAAACATAATGACTTATCTCCTCGCAGTTTAGTTCAGCCCCGGGACGGTGGAAGGTCCCGCCTACCAAGCTACCGGACAAGTTTGCTTGAATGGAAATAAGCTTTCAATAGAAATTAGTTGTCATCTTTTTTTTGAAAAAACAATATCAAAGACATAAATATGGTTGAGAAACTCACATAATGGTAGAACTGGAGGCGTCTGCACATCGACCCAAATGTCTCTATTACCTTCAATATCATCTTCGGGACGAATATCAAAGGTGATAAACATATCAGGCTCAAACGTATAAGCCTTGCATAGTGCTTGCCTAGTTTTGCATTCAAAATGGGTGTAGGTTTCTTGATTGTATAATTTGACGTTGAAGGTATAACCATGCTCGGTCTTCAAGTAAACTCTCTTTACCTCCATAGTTTTGTTAGGACTGAAACCTATCTTATCCAAGACAAAAATTCTTGCATGGCAGGGGATACGCTAGTAGGATAGTGAAAATTTAAAATAATAAGTTGAAGCAAATGAAGCATATATAAGTCATGCTTAATTACTTAAAAAAGACTTGTCGTTGTGACTTAATGTATCCACTTGAAGGTCTCATCCAGCTTGATGCTCAAGCGCCTATCATCAACTAGGAAATTTTGGTCGCATTACAGCCGCGTTGGTCTTCGCAGTCTTTGCACATAATGAAATCGTTTTTAAAGTAGATTGAGCGACATTTCCTATATATGTTCATAGGTGAAACATTAAACACTTATTAGTTATATTAATTCAACTAATTAGACTAGTTCTATTAATTCAACTAGCTAGTTCAACTAATTAACTCAACCTAAGCACTTAATAAAAATATACCTAAATAAAGTATAGCTCATAATTCAACTAATTCAACTAACTAGTTCAAGTAATTCAATTAATTCAACTAATTAGACTAGTTCTATTAATTCAACTAGCTAGTTCAACTAGCTAATTCAACTAATTAATTCAAGTAAGCACTTACTAAAAGTATACCTAAATAAAGTATAGCTCCTAATTCAACTAACTAGTTCAACCAATTCAACTAAACTAGTTCTATTAATTCAAGTAGCTAGTTCAACTAATTAATTCAACTAAGTACTTACTAAAAATATACCTACATAAAGTATAGCTCATAATTCAACTAATTCAACTAACTAGCTAGTTCAAGTAATTCAGTTAATTCAACTAATTAGACTAGTTCTAGCTAGTTCAACTAATTAACCCTTACTACTCCAGCCTGAGCACGCTTAACCATCTAACTTCCCGGCTGGTCACCCATCCTCTTACTACTCCAGCCTGAGCACGCTTAACTTTCGGGTTCTATTCCCCCTTGTTTCCAGGTCTACACTTGTTGTTCTCTTGACAATAGTAAGATGTCAATCCTATTAACCCTTAGGAGTTTAGCTTGAGCATGAAGTCATGCGTTTCACCGTTTGACTTTGAAACTATTATTCTAAAAAACAATAATAAATTAGTAACACTAATATTTTTGAATAATAAGTTTGACCAGATTGGACCAAAATTCAAAAAATCTGAAATAATTATTTAGTAACACTAGTATTCTTGAATAATTATTTAGTAACACTAATACTTCTTGAATAAGTAGTTTGACCAGATTTAACCAATTTTTTAAAAAATTGAGCATAACTTTTTTTCCTTTTAGAATTTGAGGATTCTAAAAAATTGCAAACAGGCCGTAGGCTGTCAAAATCAGATGCGGATTTTTGTGCTGATTTTTTTGATATATTATGCTACTTTTTTCGACATCGTATGCAAAAGATATGGCCGTTTTACATTTTCATAACACTTTTGGCAAAACATGTTCAAATTTAAGTTTTTTAATTTTCCTAACTAGTAGATGTAGTAACATAACTACATCTCGAAGGATTTTAATTTTTGAAGTTTTTATCATTTTCTTTTGCTTTTACAAAACTGAAAAGGCGATCCACATGGAGGGGGGGGGGTAGAGTTTGAAAATGGGACCTTTAGTCTCGGTTTGAGACACGGATGTGACTAAAGGGCTCATTTGAACCGGGACTAATGCCTTTAGTCCCGGTTTGATTCACGAACCGGGACTAATGCCCCCATGGGTCTCGGTTCGTGACTGAACCGAGACTAATGGGCTTATCTGGCCCGAATGAAAGCCCTGTTTTCTACTAGTGAGGGTTCACATGGTCTTCCACCTCCAAGATGCACTAGTGCAGAACTGTGCTATAGCCCGGTTCGTAAGGGCCTTTAGTGCCGGTTTTGCACCCGGCACTAAAGGGTGGAGACTAAAGGTCCCCCCTCCTTTTAGTATCGGTTCGGCACGAACCGCCACTAAAGTGCCACCACGTGGCACGAGCCGGGGCCGGGTGCGGGAGACCTTTAGTACCGGTTGGTAACACCAACCGGTACTAAATGTTTGGGCGGTTTTGGTTTTATTTTTTATTTTTCCTTTAGTTTTGTGTTTTCAATTTAATTTATAGATTGTTTTTTACATTATAATGAGTTGTTAAATCATTAGGTGAAAGTACCGCAGATTAGTTCCAACTGGGATGCATGCATGGATCCTATAGCTAAGTGATCAAATTATATATGCCATATCCATATTACATGATCACTTATATTAGGTGAGCAAGTAATATGGATATGGCATATACTTGATCACTTAGCTAGCTAGGATCCATTCAGTTGAAACTAATCCGGTTTCTTTCATAAATGATATAATTACTCATCATAGTAAATCATTAGCACTATTTAATTATCATAGTCATTACCGCTATCTAATCACCACCAATATATACTAGCTTAAAGAAGAAACATTCACTTGTACCAGAAAGAAAGATATCATCGAGTTCAACATGGTCATGATTATAAGCGTTCATATATAAGACCACAAAAGCAAATCACTCTTTGAGATTAAGTTCAGACGAAGAACACGAAGAGCATGCTAATCACTCCTCTTGCTCTCTCTCAGGTAAAATAACATAGAACATGTCTAGCTCTCCTGATTCATCATATTGGAGCATGCTAATGAACCTGTCTCCTAATTGTGGGCTGCGCTTCTGATTGCTGCCACCTAGTACTTCTCTGCGATCATGGACAATTCTGCTCCAGTCTTTCACTATTAAGCATTCCTCGCTAATCTTGAATGCACTAAAGTGCATTATAGGACAGGGGCGGAACTGGGCCTGGGGCAACTAGGGCTATAGCCCCAGGCTTGGCCCAACTCGTAAGTAAATGTCCAGTAGATATTTTTTCCATACTCGCAGATTACAAGGCCCAGCCCCAGGCGTGCAAGCACAGCCCCACCTCGGCCATTATATCACTAGCCTTCAGATGGGCTTGGTTGCAGAAGAACCAAACCAGTCCGTGCATTCACACTAGGCGAGCCCACCATGTCACGGTTGGTATTAGCGATTTCCCAAAGAATCAAATCTCCCAGCGTTTCGTCTCACCCTATCGACAAATTCTCACCGCCCCGCCGCCGGGCATGTTCTCTGACAGACCGGCATCTGGATCTGCGCCCGGCGGCTTGGCGCTCGGAGCATGGGATAATCTCGCCACGTCGAGCAGCCCCTCCGGCCATCTTGTTCAACTTCATCTCCACATCCTGTTTGGACAACAGATGTAATATCTTATTTATTATATCATCTGATTTTTCCCCTAATTCCTTTGTATTTGCCGGAATCAATGATTTGGTGCGTTGAATTTTATTGCTTTAGTAAAAAAAATCGTTATTATTTGATAGAAGGATTTAAAAAAATAGAAATTTAAGATTGAGAGGATCCGGACAATTCTTATTAAGCAACATCCAGCCAGCCCACATCCAACAATACCAAGCTACCAACACCAATGAATCACCTACATAAAATATGTTCTTGTTTTACAAAATTTCACATGAATACTTCACTTGGTATATATACGGTTCTTGATTTTAAAGAGTCGATTTTATGTTTACAACTTCTACCATTGTTGGTGGAGAAACAATGACCTCAAATGAAGCAAGTCTTCATTAAGTTGATAGTAACTTTTGGAATTATGCACTTTCTTAAATTTATGACATATTTATCGAATTTGCTCTCGTGGTAATAATGAATTCATATTTAATTCTTAATGTAATTTTGTAATATACTTCTACGTGTATTGGTATGTGTGATATTTGGCGTTATTTATAGCCACTTACTTTCAGCCCTAGGCTTTGAGAAATCCTGGCTCCGCCCTTTGTTATAGGAGGTCTTGGCCGTAAGCTAACAATTCTCATGCGACCTTTAGTCTTGATCCAATCGAGGCAGAACATTCATCGAGTCCCTATTGAAGAACATCATATAGTATAACATACTTAGCAATGAAGTTTAGCTTAAAAAATAATGTATGCAAAAGATGCATCGAGGAAAAATAGTAAAAATCTTACCATCTTTCCTAAATAGATGTGACCGCAGTTCAATACGATCACTATTGGTCGCACGATTTTGAGTACTAAGATTTTTAAGTCCAGAAAAATAATTTGTCTTGACAGTATGAAGATCCTCAAGCCATGAAACATAATGACTTATCTCCTCGCAGTTTAGTTCAGCCCCGGGACAGTGGAAGGTCCCGCCTACCAAGCTACCGGACAAGTTTGCTTGAATGGAAATAAGCTTTCAATAGAAATTAGTTGTCATCTTGTTTTTGAAAAAACAATATCAAAGACATAAATATGGTTGAGAAACTCACATAATGGTAGAACTGGAGGCGTCTGCACATCGACCCAAATGTCTCTATTACCTTCAATATCATCTTCGGGACGAATATCAAAGGTGATAAACATATCAGGCTCAAACGTATAAGCCTTGCATAGTGCTTGCCTAGTTTTGCATTCAAAATGGGTGTAGGTTTCTTGATTGTATAATTTGACGTTGAAGGTATAACCATGCTCGGTCTTCAAGTAAACTCTCTTTACCTCCATAGTTTTGTTAGGACTGAAACCTATCTTATCCAAGACAAAAATTCTTGCATGGCGGGGATACGCTAGTAGGATAGTGAAAATTTAAAATAATAAGTTGAAGCAAATGAAGCATATATAAGTCATGCTTAATTACGAAAAAAGACTTGTCGTTGTGACTTCTTGTATCCACTTGAAGGTCTCATCCAGCTTGATGCTCAAGCGCCTATCATCAACTAGGAAATTTTGGTCGCATACAGTGCGTTGGTCTTCGCAGTCTTTGCACATAATGAAATCGTTTTCGTCGTTAGACGACATTTCCTATATATGTTCATAGGTGAAACATTAAACACTTATTAGTTATATTAATTCAACTAATTAGACTAGTTCTATTAATTCAACTAGCTAGTTCAACTAATTAACTCAACCTAAGCACTTAATAAAAATATACCTAAATAAAGTATAGCTCATAATTCAACTAATTCAACTAACTAGTTCAAGTAATTCAATTAATTCAACTAATTAGACTAGTTCTATTAATTCAACTAGCTAGTTCAACTAGCTAATTCAACTAATTAATTCAAGTAAGCACTTACTAAAAGTATACCTAAATAAAGTATAGCTCCTAATTCAACTAACTAGTTCAACCAATTCAACTAAACTAGTTCTATTAATTCAAGTAGCTAGTTCAACTAATTAATTCAACTAAGTACTTACTAAAAATATACCTACATAAAGTATAGCTCATAATTCAACTAATTCAACTAACTAGCTAGTTCAAGTAATTCAGTTAATTCAACTAATTAGACTAGTTCTAGCTAGTTCAACTAATTAACCCTTACTACTCCAAAATGAGCACGCTTAACCATCTAACTTCCCGGCTGGTCACCCATCCTCTTACTACTCCAAAGAGCACGCTTAACTTTCGGGTTCTATTCCCCCTTGTTTCCAGGTCTACACTTGTTGTTCTCTTGACAATAGTAAGATGTCAATCCTATTAACCCTTAGGAGTTTAGCTTGAGCATGAAGTCATGCGTTTCACCGTTTGACTTTGAAACTATTATTCTAAAAACAATAATAAATTAGTAACACTAATATTTTTGAATAATAAGTTTGACCAGATTGGACCAAAATTCAAAAAATCTGAAATAATTATTTAGTAACACTAGTATTCTTGAATAATTATTTAGTAACACTAATACTTCTTGAATAAGTAGTTTGACCAGATTTAACCAATTTTTTTTTTAAAAAATTGAGCATAACTTTTTTTCCTTTTAGAATTTGAGGATTCTAAAAAATTGCAAACAGGCCGTAGGCTGTCAAAATCAGATGCGGATTTTTGTGCTGATTTTTTTGATATATTATGCTACTTTTTTCGACATCGTATGCAAAAGATATGGCCGTTTTACATTTTCATAACACTTTTTGGCAAAACATGTTCAAATTTAAGTTTTTTAATTTTCCTAACTAGTAGATGTAGTAACATAACTACATCTCGAAGGATTTTAATTTTTGAAGTTTTTATCATTTTCTTTTGCTTTTTACAAAAC
The DNA here is from genome assembly GCA_021605145.1 of Aegilops bicornis. Classification (NCBI taxonomy): domain Eukaryota; kingdom Viridiplantae; phylum Streptophyta; class Magnoliopsida; order Poales; family Poaceae; genus Aegilops; species Aegilops bicornis. The sequence continues at coordinate 633,004,558 of CM038673.1, forward strand.
TGAAAAGGCGATCCACATGGAGGGGGGGGGGGTAGAGTTTGAAAATGGGACCTTTAGTCTCGGTTTGAGACACGGATGTGACTAAAGGGCTCATTTGAACCGGGACTAATGCCTTTAGTCCCGGTTTGATTCACGAACCGGGACTAATGCCCCCATGGGTCTCGGTTCGTGGATCGAACCGAGACTAATGGGCTTATCTCGCCCGAATGAAAGCCCTGCTTTCTACTAGTGAGGGTTCACATGGTCTTCCACCTCCAAGATGCACTAGTGCAGAACCAGGCTATAGCCCGGTTCGTAGGGTCTTTAGTGCAGTTACGCAACCGGCACTAAAGGGTGGGGACTAAAGGTCCCCTCCTTTAGTACAGTTACGCACGAACCGCCACTAAAGTGCCACCACGTGGCACGAGCCGGGGCTGGGTGGCGGGAGACCTTTAGTACCGGTTGGTAACACCAACCGGTACTAAATGTTTGGGCTGTTTTGGTTTTATTTTTTATTTTTCCTTTAGTTTTGTGTTTTCAATTTAATTTATAGATTGTTTTTACATTATAATGAGTTGTTAAATCATTAGGTGAAAGTACCGCAGATTAGTTCCAACTGTATGCATGCATGGATCCTATAGCTAAGTGATCAAATTATATATGCCATATCCATATTACATGATCACTTATATTAGGTGAGCAAGTAATATGGATATGGCATATACTTGATCACTTAGCTAGCTAGGATCCATTCAGTTGAAACTAATCCATGGTTTCTTTCATAAATGATATAATTACTCATCATAGTAAATCATTAGCACTATTTAATTATCATAGTCATTACCGCTATCTAATCACCACCAATATATACTAGCTTAAAGAAGAAACATTCACTTGTACCAGAAAGAAAGATATCATCGAGTTCAACATGGTCATGATTATAAGCGTTCATATATAAGACCACAAAAGCAAATCACTCTTTGAGATTAAGTTCAGGACGAAGAACACGAAGAGCATGCTAATCACTCCTACTGCTCTCTCTCAGGTAAAATAACATAGAACATGTCTAGCTCTCCTGATTCATCATATTGGAGCATGCTAATGAACCTGTCTCCTAATTGTGGGCTGCGCTTCTGATTGCTGCCACCTAGTACTTCTCTGCGATCATGGACAATTCTGCTCCAGTCTTTCACTATTAAGCATTCCTCGCTAATCTTGAATGCACTAAAGTGCATTATAGGACAGGGGCGGAACTGGGCACAGGGCAACTAGGGCTATAGCCCTGTGCTTGGCCCAACTCGTAAGTAAATGTCCAAGAGATATTTTTTCCATACTCATGATTACAAGGCCCAGCCCAGGCGTGCAAGCACAGCCCCACCTCGGCCATTATATCACTAGCCTTCAGATGGGCTTGGTTGCGGAAGAACCAAACCAGTCCGTGCATTCACACTAGGCGAGCCCACCATGTCACGGTTGGTATTAGCGATTTCCCAAAGAATCAAATCTCCCAGCGTTTCGTCTCACCCTATCGACAAATTCTCACCGCCCCCGCCGCCAGGCATGTTCTACGACAGACCAGCATCTGGATCTGCGCCCAGGCTGCTGGCGCTCGGAGCATGGGATAATCTCGCCACGTCAGAGCGGCCCCCTCCGGCCATCTTGTTCAACTTCATCTCCACATCCTGCTGGACAACAGGACAGGTAATATCTTATTTATTATATCATCTGATTTTTCCCCTAATTCCTTTGTATTTGCCGGAATCAATGATTTGGTGCGTTGAATTTTATTGCTTTAGTAAAAAAAATCGTTATTATTTGATAGAAGGATTTAAAAAAATAGAAATTTAAGATGGAGAGGATCCAGACAATTCTTATTAAGCAACATCCAGCCAGCCCACATCCAACAATACCAAGCTACCAACACCAATGAATCACCTACATAAAATATGTTCTTGTTTTACAAAATTTCACATGAATACTTCACTTGGTATATATACGGTTCTTGATTTTAAAGAGTCGATTTTATGTTTACAACTTCTACCATTGTTGGTGGAGAAACAATGACCTCAAATGAAGCAAGTCTTCATTAAGTTGATAGTAACTTTTGGAATTATGCACTTTCTTAAATTTATGACATATTTATCGAATTTGCTCTCGTGGTAATAATGAATTCATATTTAATTATTAATGTAATTTTGTAATGTACTTCACGTGTATTGGTATGTGTGATATTTGGCGTTATTTATAGCCACTTACTTTCAGCCCTAGGCTTTGAGAAATCCTGGCTCCGCCCTTTGTTATAGGAGGTCTTGGCCGTAAGCTAACAATTCTCATGCGACCTTTAGTCTTGATCCACTGAGGCAGAACATTCATCGGGAGTCCCTATTGAAGAACATCATATAGTATAACATACTTAGCAATGAAGTTTAGCTTAAAAAATAATGTATGCAAAAGATGCACTGAGGAAAAATAGTAAAAATCTTACCATCTTTCCTAAATAGTTGTGACCGTAGTTCAATACGATCACTATTGGTCGCACGATTTTGAGTACTAAGATTTTTAAGTCCAGAAAAATAATTTGTCTTGACAGTATGAAGATCCTCAAGCCATGAAACATAATGACTTATCTCCTCGCAGTTTAGTTCAGCCCGGGACGGTGGAAGGTCCCGCCTACCAAGTTACCGGACAAGTTTGCTTGAATGGAAATAAGCTTTCAATAGAAATTAGTTGTCATCTTGTTTTTGAAAAAACAATATCAAAGACATAAATATGGTTGAGAAACTCACATAATGGTAGAACTGGAGGCGTCTGCACATCGACCCAAATGTCTCTATTACCTTCAATATCATCTTCGGGACGAATATCAAAGGTGATAAACATATCAGGCTCAAACGTATAAGCCTTGCATAGTGCTTGCCTAGTTTTGCATTCAAAATGGGTGTAGGTTTCTTGATTGTATAATTTGACGTTGAAGGTATAACCATGCTCGGTCTTCAAGTAAACTCTCTTTACCTCCATATTTTTGTTAGGACTGAAACCTATCTTATCCAAGACAAAAATTCTTGCATGGCAGGGGATACGCTAGTAGGATAGTGAAAATTTAAAATAATAAGTTGAAGCAAATGAAGCATATATAAGTCATGCTTAATTACGAAAAAAGACTTGTCGTTGTGACTTACTGTATCCACTTCGAAGGTCTCATCCAGCTTGATGCTCAAGCGCCTATCATCAACTAGGAATTTTTTTTCGCACAGGCCGCGTTGGTCTTCACAGTCTTTGCACATAATGAAATCGTTTTCGTCGTTAGACGACATTTCCTATATATGTTCATAGGTGAAACATTAAACACTTATTAGTTATATTAATTCAACTAATTAGACTAGTTCTATTAATTCAACTAGCTAGTTCAACTAATTAACTCAACCTAAGCACTTACTAAAAATATACCTAAATAAAGTATAGCTCATAATTCAACTAATTCAACTAACTAGTTCAAGTAATTCAATTAATTCAACTAATTAGACTAGTTCTATTAATTCAACTAGCTAGTTCAACTAGCTAATTCAACTAATTAATTCAAGTAAGCACTTACTAAAAGTATACCTAAATAAAGTATAGCTCCTAATTCAACTAACTAGTTCAACCAATTCAACTAAACTAGTTCTATTAATTCAAGTAGCTAGTTCAACTAATTAATTCAACTAAGTACTTACTAAAAATATACCTACATAAAGTATAGCTCATAATTCAACTAATTCAACTAACTAGCTAGTTCAAGTAATTCAGTTAATTCAACTAATTAGACTAGTTCTAGCTAGTTCAACTAATTAATTCAACTAATTAATTTAACTAAAGCACTTACTAAAAATATACCTAAATAAAGTATAGCTCCTAATTCAACTAACTAGTTCAAACTAATTCAACTAATTCAACTAAACTAGTTCTATTAATTCAACTAGCTAGTTCAACTAAACTAATTAAGCACACTTACTAAAAAAAACCTAAATAAAGTATAGCTCCTAATTAAATTAACTATTTCAACTAATTCAACTAAACTAGTTCTATTAATTTTCTTACTAAAAAGTATACCTAAATTTTAATTAGATGATCAAATCTCATCATATACCTAAATTTAATATATACTAATTCATCTAACATTAATATAAATTCATCTATAAATAAAAATATAAAAAACTAACTCATCTAACATTATCTAATTCTTATATAATCTAACATTTTGACATTAAACATTTGTGTGTGTGTGTGTGTGTGTGTGTGTGTGTGTGTGTGTGTGTGTGTTTGTTTGTACGTTTGTGTGTGTGCGTGTGTGCACCGTGTGTGCATGGGTGCACAGGAGGCCGCCGGCGCGAGCGGCAGGGGGCCGGCCGGGGCACGCAATCGATCTTACAACAAGGGGGAGGGGCGGTGACGACGGCGATGTCGGGCCGGGCGGCGACGGGCCGGGACGCGCGCGACGGGGCGGGGCGACGGTGGCGGCGCAACATGGGGCGGCGACGGGGGGCAGCGCGACAGGGGCGGTGACAACGGCGACGGGTGCGGCGGGGGACGGGCGCGATGAGATGAAGATGATAACTGAAATTTTTTGTAAGTGCTATATATATAGGAGGGGCCTTTAGTACCGGTTGGGGCCACCAACCGATACTAGGGTTAAATTTGGCCAGGCGAATCGGCGGGGAGCGACCCCCTTTGTTACCGGTTCGTGCCCCCACCGGGTACTAAAGACCCACCCTTTAGTACCGGTTTGTGCCATGAACCGGTACTAAAGGGGGTGCGCGGTGCTCATTGTTTAGTCCCACCTCGCCGAGCGAAGGGCAGCCGCACTGGTTTATAAACCCAGCCGCGGCTGCTCCTTCGAGCTCCTATATAATGCAGGCCTCTGGGCCTAACTTTGCCGCGCTGCCCTGTGAGCCTCTTTGGGCCTTATGGGCCTGCATATGCACGCCCAAGGCTGAGCAGGCCCACTGGGCAGCGCGGAAATAATTTTTTTCATATAGTTTCTTCTATTTATTTGTGAGTTGTTTTTTGCTGTATTTTGAGTTTCTTATATTTAATATTAGTGTGTTTTATCATTATATTCATATTTGTAGTGATTTTTCAGTTCATTTTGTACTGCTTTTCACTTTCACGGTGATTTAGCTATGAAAACAAATCAGTAAATGCATCGGAAATAGCAAATTATGTCAGAAATGGTTGAAAGTTGATGGCGTAGATTTGAATTCTGCATCTGAATGCAGAAAAAGTCCGGAGTTGTACTAAGTTATTAAAATATTGAATAGCCGGTGTAACAGATGAGTTTTCGTCCGAAACCTTGATACTTCCTAAGAGACTGTCCAGTTTTGTACACGAAGTGCATCCAGTTTTTGCCGTAACCCTCTCTACTTTTTTGCACATGCTATGCGGGTGAAATGATGATACCTTGCCAAGTTTCAACCTTTTCAGAGTTCATTTTCTGGTACTTTTCACTTTCACGGTGATTTAGCTCTGAAAACAAATCAGTAAATGCATCAAAAATAGCAAATTTTGTCAGAAAGGGTTGAAAGTTGATGACGTGGATTTGAATTCTGCATCTGAACGCAGAAAAAGTCTGGAGTTGTACTAAGTTATTAAAATATTGAATAGCCGGTGTAACAGATGATTTTCGTCCGAAACCCTGATACTTCCTAAGAGACTGTCCAGTTTGTACACGAAGTGCATCCAGTACTTCGAAAGAGAATGTGGATTTGAATTGTGCATCTGAACGCAGAAAAAATACATTGATCAGTACCGCCTTTCAGCCAAAACACGCTAGTGCTACAAAGAAATACATAGAAAATACCTTGATCATCAATGATCTTTTTGTATAGAATCTAAATTGTCAATAGTAATCGACCCCGATTTAAGAACCGGCGAAGACTCCTATTGGAGCCACAGATCCTACACATAGAGTTCAATGAAGACCAAGTGGTTGTGATAGTTTGAGAAGTAACATATTTAAGGTGGTAAAAACTCTGTTAGCGGAGCAAGGTGGGACTAAAAAACAGCTGCAGCAGAAACCTCTAGTACCGGTTGGTGGCATGAACCGGTACTAAAGGTGCTGGTGGGGCCCCAGCTTGACCACAGCCTGCAACTGCCTCTTTAGTAACGGTTCGTGGCACGAACCGGTACTAAAGGTTCTCCAGGAACCGGTACTAATGATCTCTGACCCCCTAGCCGTTGGGACCGGCACTAATGATCACATTAGTGTCGGTTTTGTTACAAACCGGGACTAAGGTGCCTCACATTAGGACCTTTTTCTACTAGTGATGTGTCGATGGTGTGCCGCCGCCACTGTCTCTTCATTGTCAAAGACCACATTTGTATCCGAAGACATCCACATTTGTATCCAACATTTAGGAAACCTACTCCGTAAAAAGAGGCACGATTGCTGCCGCCATAAAATGACCACCACACGCTAGATCCACGCCCAAGAAGGGCGGCAACACAATCTGTAACGCCCCAGCCATAGCCACCGGCCTAGCGGGATCTATACTGACCCTACCTACCAACACTAGTCTCTCCTGCACACTTTGTGCTCACTTGTAAGCAGAGTTTTGGTTTTCGTCCGGAAAAATGAATTTCAGACGAAATCCGACCATTTTGTTCGGGCCTGGTAGATATCTTTGCCGACCCAAATATTTCAGCCCCATTTGAAATTGTGGGCTGGCCCGACGTCCGGCCTAGACTGCATAGCTGTTTCGATGAAGTAAAAGGGTTGTATAGCGGGGATGGGAACGTATGGCTCTTGGGTGTAATTACATCCAAATTTAAATATAATTTTGTAATATGTAGGAAAGTTAAAAAAATATGAAACTTTTTGCGAACTGTAAGTGCATCTAGTGCCAACCCTAGTTGGTTTTGGAGTATTGATGACAAACGTGGTTGAGGGACTAGTTTGTGAGAATTGCAGGATAACACAGGTAGAAGTCCCTCATTGATTCGGTTTACCTACTAGAGATGACCCCTAAAAATGTATGAAGACAATGATGGTTCGTGAAGACATTCACGTTGAAGATAATGACGTGTGAAGACATTCACGTGAAGACTATGGAGTGCGAAGACATAGTTTCTTTCACAGTTTCATTTTCTTCTTTATTGATTCATAGGAACCACCAAACTATTACATGGGGTCCAAGTGAACAAAGTCAGAAGACTGACGTGATGCTCAACCCAAATCCTATGTCTTTGAGTGAAGACAATGAGAGTAAATCTTATCCAAAGTTGGATGAGTCAGCTTTGCTTGTAGCCCAAGTCAAGCTGCCACGTGTGTTTGAAATCTGACCATTGGACACGTGTCGGTTCCTTAGTGACCCAAGGTCATTTCAGACATATCATGTCGGGCTGCCTGCTGGCTATAAATAGCCCACCCCCTCCACCATAAATTGGTGGCTGCTCAGAGTAAGCGCACGAGTTTTGTCGTTTGAGAGCAACCCACTTACGAAGCTTTACAGAGAGAATCCTTGCGAGGACAAAGCCCAAAACACCCAGAGCCAAAGAGTGTTAGGCATCACTGAAGTCTTTCTTTCCTCATGACCTGAAGACTTGTTACACTTGGGGACTGTGCATCCTCCAGCCGGTTAGGTGCCATGTTCTGAGGATCCAAGAGTCATTGCAGATCGCTGGTGAACGGAGTCTGTGAAGGTTTGGAAGTCTACCTTGAAGACTTACCAGAGTGATTGGGCGAGGCCTGAGTGTCCTTAGCTTAAGGGGAATAAGGTGAAGACATAGTCTTCTGAGTTCAATATCAGCCTCCCTAACCAGACGTACAGTTGTCACAACAACTGGAACTGGTCTATCAAATCCTTGTCCTCACCAAGCTACTAGTTCTATCCCCCACCTCAGTTACATTTCAGTTTGTCTTCATGAAGTCATTGCTTGTTTGCCTGATTTGTTTGACTTCACTGTGCAAAGACTATCACCTGTTTGGCTTCATACCGTCTTCCATTCCGATCTGTTCTACCTAGCTACTATTAGTCTTTGCTTTCATTATATTGCTTACTTGACTATGGTCTGCCTAGAGTAGTTTATCTTCCGCTGCATATCATATAGGTTCAATTGACTGTCTGTCTTCAGAGACCTTGTGTTTTGAAGACTTTCATAAAAATTGCCTATTCACCCCCCTGTAGTTGATAACTAGCACTTTCAATTGGTATAAGAGCAAGGTGCTGCCTTGTTCTGTGTGATTCAGTTTAACCACTTGGAGTTTTAGCTATGTCAACTGCAGGGATAATCTAGGTCACCGCTGCGTGCCCCGTCTTCGATGGCACTGATTACCCCTACTGGAAGAATAAGATGCACATGCATCTTGAAGCCATTGACATAGACCTTTGGTATGTCATCAAGACTGGCGTTCCCATGGTCGGTGAAGGTGTCATCGGTGTTGATGTCAAGAGGTTCGCGCAACTAGACTCAACCGCCAAGAAAATCATCTGTGGTCATCTGACCAAAGGACAGTATGGTCATGTGAGTGCTCTGGAAACTGCGAAGCTAGTCTGGGACTGGCTGTCCAAGGTCAACGAAGGCATCTCAACTCAGAGAGACTCAAGGATTGATGTACTTCGCAATATTTTCAACCTTTCCAAGTGAAACGACAATGAAAATTGCCAGCTCACGTTCGATCGCCTCACTGACATCACCAATGAGCTTCACACACTTGGCGCCACTGAGATCACCAAGCATGAAATTGTGAAGAAGCTACTGAGATCACTTGACAACTCATTTGACACACTAGCCCTAATGATTCAAGAACACCCTGACTTCAGAGATCTCGATCCGTCTGACATACTTGAGAGACTCAACACACATGAGTTCCAGCTGTCTGAGAAGAGAGATATCTATGGCCCCAACTATGGCCGATCCCGTGCTTTGAAGGCAAAAGCTGTTTCCTCATCTGAAGAAGAATCTGACTGCAGTTCTGGTGATCCTGAAGACATTGGTAAAGAGCTAGCAATGCTTGTAAGAAAGTTTCAAAAGTTCTCCAAGAAGAATCGCTTTGGAAAGTCTTCAAGATCCAGCTCAAGAAATGATGAGGCTTCCTCTCGTGACTACAAGAAGAGAACATGCCAAAAATGCAAGAAGCCATGCAACTACATATCTAAATGTCCTCAATGGGACAAGGAAGCCAATAAAAAGAAGAAGTGCAAGGAATATGATTCTGACGACAAGAAGAAGAATAAATCCTCAAAGTCTTCTTCGAAGTCTTTAGCATAGTCTTCATCATACAAGAGGAGCTCATCTGGCAAGGCTCGTGCATGCACTGGCAAGGAGATGGATTCAGAGGAGGAGTCTGCTTCTGAGGAGGCGGAGGTGGAGTCTGAGGAGGAGTCTGATTCAGGTGTGGCAAGCCTGGCTCTAGCTTCGGCATTCGTCGCCAAGTCTATCTTCAACACTGAAGACAATGGTCACTTTGCCGACGCTGAAGCCGACGATGAGGATGACCCTGCTCGAACCTACTTCTTCATGGCACGAGGTGCCAAGGTAAACTCACGTGATGTTTACTTTCAAACATCCAGTGAAGATGACTCTGAATGTGAATCCAAACCCAGCTATAAGACTCTTGCTAAAATTGCAACTGAACAACAAACAACTATAGAACATATTCAAAAATTGCTAGACAAAAGCGATAACCTGTTGGACGAGGAAATGAATCAAACTCAGTCCTTAATGGAAGACAGAAAAATTCTCCGTGTTAAGTATGAAGAACTTGAAAGTCGTCTTGAAACTCTCTCAGCGTCTCATGAGAAGCTTTCCTATGATTTTCTTCAAAGGAAGCAAGATCTAGAGAAACGGAGAGCGTCTCATGAAGATCTTCGAAAGGAAAATGATTCATTACCCGCTCAATAGATCAGTTCCTCCCAGGAAGATTTTGTGCCACCTTGTTTAAAATGTCTTGAGTGTAACAATACTATCTCTATTGCTGAATGTTCAACTGCTTCTAAAGTTGCAATAACTTCAACTGTTGATGTGGTAACTAACCCCCCTTGTGAGGATACCACTGCTATTGCTGATGAGAATGCCAGATTGAAGGCATTACTTGAAACAGACATGTACAAAAGCCTCAAAGGGCATCAGACACTCTGTGATGTCCTCAAGAAACAGATTCTGAATCGAAACCCTAGGAAAGAGGGTGTTGGTTTCAAGAGGAAAAGCAATGCTGATGGTTCTTACTGGAAGCCTGAGCAGTACCCCAAAACCACATGGGTTGCTGCAAAGGGTCCTTCAGTAGATCCATCTACTTTATCTGGCTTCACTTGTGCTAACCCCATTATCATTGATGAGTCCTTTGACACCAACTATAAGCTATTTAAGAATCAGAATGGTGAAGTGTGTGCCAGGTTTATTGGGACTAACTGCAGGAACAAGCCACCTATGAAGAAGACCTGGGTCCCTAAAAGTTGTCTTGAGAAGCTTCCCGTGAATGTCATCATGACACCACCAGGGAAGAAGACAAACCCCAGACCGAAGGCTTCACATGGCCCAAAGACTTCATACAGACAGAGGACCTCACAAGGTCACCCAAACGCCAATATTTTGCAGGCAAATTATCATCAGACTCATGAATATGAGCATGTTTCATCTAAACCGCTATGTTCACAGAACAAATAACCTTTCTGCATATTCTTTTGAATACTATTCACCTCCTAAAAATCTATTTGCTAGGGCTCCAAAGCCAAAGTTCTCAGATGCTGCACTTAGACTCATTGCTTCTAAGCCACCCCTTAAGATGTGGGTGGTTAATAAGAATTAACTTCTCTTGCAAGGAATCGTCTCCAGCCGTAAATCATTGACTTCTGAGGACAATCTAGGGATCTAAAACATCTTGTGGGACGCAAGATAAAGTACCAAAATGTGCTTACCATTTATTTCGTCCCTGGGTTTCTTGATGAGCATCCTATCCTACCATCCAAGAATCTTAATTTTGATAGTATGCTTGTTCATCAAATGTTTGTGCTTCACAATACTCTTGGTGAAGCCTGATACATCTCCAATGTATCTATAATTTATGAAGTATTCATGCCATGTGTCGGTGTAAAAAAAGAGGGGTATGCTTTTTGTACCCCTATAACTATGCACGGGCAGTCCGAGCCACGGACACCGCCACACTGAGCGAGGCGAGGGAGGTGAGCCAAGGTAAGGCCAATGCTCAAGAGGAACAGAACAAACGCCAAGACCAAGACCACAAAGAGCAAAGGGGACGGAGCGGACTCTTGCCGGGGGGCAGTTCTAGCAAACCCTAAGACTCCTTTGCCGGGCAGTCATTTCCACACCTACACGGAGCTTAATCACCCTTGAGTCCATTACCCCATTGGGCAAGGATTCGGGAGACATCCCCGTGGTGGCATGGAGATCTTTGTGAAGACATTCACAGATCAGATACATACTATCAAGGATGATGACCCTTGGTGGGATCCTGGCCAAGGAGGACCACGGGGCCCCCGGCAAGAGCCTTGCCGGGGATGACAGCGGGCGCCGCGGCAAGAGCCTTGCCGGGGCCCCGGCAAGGCCCTTGCCGGGGCTGCGGCAAAGCCCCTGCCAAGGACACCCGTAGGGCCACCATCGGGCCCGCACCAATCGAGCCTCCGTCATGCAGCTGCCGACCCAACCAGTTGGGCAGGCACCTGCGCAGCGGCGAGCGAACCTTCGTGGAGACCCACCACGGCACCACCTCAGCTGCCTGCCTGCCTACGTGCCACCACAGGCACCGCTGGCCAGGGCGCGTGTCAACGCGAAAGGAAGCGGCGGCGGACGAGACTGAGCTCTCCCCCGTCCCCGGTAAAGCAAGGACACCTAAGCAAGACGCATTTATGGCGCCTTGTCATGTAATGCGAGGGATAAACTCATATGACTGTACCCTTTCCACCTCCTGTACGCCACTGTGGCAACCCTTTTCCTATAAAAGGAGGCCCAAGGCGACCAGGAGGGGGATTCGGCTTTTTGGAGCTCTTCACGCCCAATAGCTAGCTGAAGAACACAAATAAGCTAACCACCAAAGCAGGAGTAGGGTTTTACGCACCCCGCGTCTTAACCTGGGAAAAGAACCCGTGTGCTATCTCGCTTGATCTGCTCTTCTCATGACCCCGCGCCCCGCAACCGTAGTAGGGATTCTTGTGATCCCATAGGTGTCGTCTCCGCACCGACATCTTTGGCGCGCCAGGTTGGGGGCGCAGTTGTGAGAATCAGCTCTAGCAATTAGCCCGGCACTCCTTCATCGTCGTGATCCTAGAAGAAAAAAGGAGGCCAGAAGGTCGACGCTCGAGCGATCGCCAATAGAAGCTAAGTTGCACTGACTTCTTATTTGTGCTACCCTTCTTATTTGAGGTTATTCCCCCCTCCCCGGAGATGTCACGCCTTTGTATGAGAAACCCGCACGCCAAGGGGCTCTCGCACAATCGGCAATGCCGTTGCCCTGTTTCAAGTCCGCTCAACAGCTCAAGCGGCTGCGTCGAGAATGGCAGAGTAACCTTCCGCGATCGACAACGCCCTCGATTGTGACTCGAGTCAAGCTCGACAGTTCGGGCGGCTGCGTTTGGAACGGAAAGGTGGCTCGTCCGGCAGCACGCGTACCCAGCAGGCCTTGGGGATCCGTCCCCAAAACGCTGCTAGGGGCTTTCGCGCCGGCAAGCCTACCCGATCGACGAGGGGCACACATACAAAGGGGAATTGAACGTGGATATAATGTGCAAGAAAATTAAGAGCATTCCAAAGTTATATTACACCACATCATAGCTGCAGTCCTAACTAAATATAAAATTTGTCTTGGTCGGGAACCTGCAGCGGCGAAGAAGAACAGGATACTCAATCCCGGCGCTGGCTTTCCACCCTCTTGATTTCGTCGATGCCGTTGGTGATGGGCTTGATGCGCTCCTTGAGCACCGTGAGGTCGAAACCATCCAGCAAGCTCTTCATCGAGGCCGCGAAGTCAAGGTTGGGATTCCAGTGCGCCATCTTGGTGAGGACCTTGGTCACAACCCTCCGGCAAAGTCGCCGGGCCTCATCGGCCGGCGTGGCCGTCCTGTTGGAGTGGAGATAGGCCAAGGCTTCGAGGACGCCTTCGACGAACTGGGTCAGCTTGGCGTTGATGGTCCTGCTGCGCTCAGGGGCGTACCTCACATTTGGCAACCCCATGTGTGGCCAATTGCGAGGTGACCCTGCCAGCGATGATCTCCAGATGGCTGATCCACTTGTTCTCTTCCACCACATATTCTTGCCGGGAGGCGGCCTCGTTTGCCCGCAGCTGCTTCTCCTCCTCGAGGCTCCTGGTCAAGGTCTCCTCCCGAGCCCTGCTCTCCGACAGCATCTTCTCGAGACCCTCCAGGTTCAACTTGATGTCTCTGATGGAGCTTTGCGGGTCGGAGAGCTCCCCAGTCCTGCTGATGACTGCTCCTTGCGCCTCTGTCAAGGCGTGGTTGAGCGTGTTTTTCTCGCCGGAAAGCTTGAAGACCTGCTCCTTCAGCTCGTCCCGCTCCGTTTCCAGCTCCCTCTCCTTGCCGGCATGGGCCAGAGCCTGGGCATCGAGTGCCTCCTTGTGCCTCTGCTCCAGCTCGCGGGTCCGTTGCGCGACAAGGGCCTCGAGCTCCTCATCCTTTCCGCGGAGCGTTGCGTTGAGCCTCGCTTCATGCGCGGAGAGGTCCTCTTCCTGGGAATCCTAGGCGGCTTGGTGTTGGTTCCGGGCGGCTTCGGCCGCGGCGGCCAAGTTTGCCGCCTCTTCCTGGGCCTTCTCGATGTCGGCCATTCTCATGGTGAGCTCCACGTCGCGCTTGGCCAACTCCTCCTGAAAGGCCCTCTGCTCCTCGCGAGTCTGGTGGAACCAGGTTCACGCCTCAGCCACGCCGCACCTTGAAATCCACCTTGCGTTGTCCACCGCTGCCATCCTGGCCTTGATCTTGTCGGCGGGCACGGTAGAGCACTTGGAGCTTCGGAAGTCGGCCCCCATGGCGCGGAAAAAGCTGCTGTTACGGAGAACCGTCGCCACCAACGCCCGGCTCGTCAACCACCTTGAGCCCGGTGGCGGCAAACGCCGCCGTCAAGGTTTCCCCTTGGTGGCGCCCGGCTTGACGTTCCCGGGAGATGGACGAAAAGATCGTCGCCCACCTTCAAATATTTTCCGGGGCCCGGGGTTGAGGAAGAGGGAGGCTGGTCACCCGCCGCCTCTTCCTCGGCGGAGGCCTTGCCGGCCCCGCCGGCAGGACCACTGCTAGCGCCCCCGGCAGAAGCTTCGCTGGGCGCCTTGGCGGCCTCTGCAGCGGCGTCTTCAGCAGCACTCTCGGCGGTTTCATCAGCGGCAGCTTCGTCAGCAGCCTTGGCGGCCTCCTCGGCAGCAATCCTGCTGGCCTCCGCCCCGACCTCCTCAGCAATGTCTCCCACAACCGTGTCCACGTCCTCCATGTCCGTTGAAGGAGGGCCTGGGCAGTAATGGGGGCGATGAAACCAAGAAAGGAATAGGGGGAAAACAGAGACGAAGGACAGCCGACTCACCAGTGCCAGGCTGTGAAGCAGAAGTCCCCTCTCCGCCAGCATTTGGCGCCGTGGCAGAGTCATCAACGCCCAAGTTCCCCTCCTCCTCCATGGGTATAGGCTCTGTGCCTGGTGCCCTTGCAGTGGACGCCCCCCGCGGCGGTGTAGTCGATGGGGGTGGTGTGTTAGGAGCAGCCCTCTGTGGCTCCTCCTGCTGCCGCTCCCTCCTGCAAAACCCATCATGGTTAGCATCATGGCATCAGTCGCTTACCGCATGTTGAGTAAGAAAAGGGTGATGAACTTCTGTTTGGGGGCTGCTGGGGGCTGCTGTCCGGCTGCTCGGCACCACCAGTGGTGTCTCTGAAGCCCGGCCGGGGTTGATTGCTCGCCAAGGTCCTCGCCCTCTTCGCCCTCTGGGCCAACGTCTCCGTCTCCCTACAAAAGCAAAAATGAATCAAGACAAGCGACCCGATTCGGGGAAGCGGAACCAACAGTAAGGAATGGAGTACTTACTAGTCGTCCGTCTCCTCCTCCTCCACCAGCTTCCTCTTCCTCTCCGGGCTGAGGGACCCGAGATCAAAAGGGAGCTCCACCTCGTCATCCGAATCGACGCTTGCCCGAGGAGGCGGAGAGGGCGGCGGGGTTTGTGCACGCCTGGATGAAGAAGGGGCCGTCACCTTCTTCTTCTCAGCGGCCTTATCAGCCCCTTCGCCGCCGTGGCCCTCGTGTGGCGCCCATACCCCCAGGGTCAATTGAGCCCGCGTAGCCTTGCCGGGCCGGACCGGCTCGCCGGAGCCAGCCCACCGCAGGACTCGCCCTCTTCCCCTGATTGGCGTCGAGCCCGCCGCCACGTCCTCCCCCTCCGACGACGACTCGTCGGCCGCGTCCTCAACAAGCGGAGCTCCAACATCGGTGCTGCTGACCTCCCCGGTGGCCGCCGCCCACAAAGTGAACTGCTCCTCCTCCGCAGCAGTCACGGCTTTGTCCTCCACACCCCCGGCGCTGCCGGCCTCTATGGCAAGCTGTGCCTCCCTCGCCCTAGTGGCGATGTAGTCCAGCTCCGCTTGGGTGGTGTCCATGATAAGCCACCGCTCGATGTCAGCATTGACATACACCTCGACCAAGGAGTCGAAGAACTGCTGCACATCCGCTTCCGTCGGCTGCTGCCAACTCGGGACAGGGGCGTGCGCGTTGCAGTCCGGCATCATAGCAATGATCTCGGACCAGCGTGAGTTATTGCACAACGGGACCACCCCCACTGGCAACTTGAAGAACGACCCCTTGAGGGCCTTGCCGACCTTCGCGGCATCCCTCGCGGCCTTGCCGGTCCATTCAATCTTGCCATCGCGATCCACGTCAAGTTGGAAAAGCCGCTTGCAGAAGTGGGCATGCCCCATCACCGTGAAGTTTTGGTCGAGGCCAGGGCGGAGCCGCATAATGTCGGCCGGGTTCGTGAAAAGCCAGGCTGGCCTCCCCTTGTTATGCAACGGGGCGATCCGGTGGCGCATGAAGTCCGCCCGATCATCTCCAGGGTGAGCCCCGCCTGGGTCAGCCGAAGGATCCTGGTGGTGGCGACGGTGAGCCTCCCGTCGGCAGCATCGACATCCCCCAGTCGCTGCCGCGGACCGGCGATGTTCGGCGGACCTTGCAGAAATCCGGCGGGTCTTCGTCCTCGATACAGCACCACCGGCCGCGCCATTCATCCCACTTCTCCTTCATGGCACCTTCCGGGTACGTCCCCTTGGATCTTGAGATCCATGCGATACATCCAGAGACGGCACCTCCGGGTTGGATTCGAGGGGAGAAATAGTGGCGAAAGAGTGCCGTGTTGGGCTGCACCCCGGCGAAGCCTTCGCAGAGATGCGCGAAGAGAGCTAAGCATGCCACCGCATTCGGAGTGAAATCCAAAAGGCGAAAGCCGAAGGTGTGCATGATGTCGCAGAAGAAATCAGAAAAAGGGGGGCATAACCCGCAAGAAAGGTAATCGACGAAAAAGGGATACTGATTTGGGGCAGGATCGTAGCGGTAGCAGGAATGATGCGCGTCGCCGGGTGCCCCGAATTCTCTCCCCCCGTCTTCACTCCCCATAAGGGCTTGAAGGAGGTCAGGAGATCTTGAACACCAATCGACGCGGGGATGAAGAAGGCAGACTTCGTCCGGTCCCCCGATAGCGCGCTCTCCGGCGGCTCCACGAACCCGGAGCTCTTAGCCACCCCCTTGCCCTTGGGGGATTTGGGCGCCATGGCAGCCAAGAAGTCTAGAGGAGCAAGGAAGGAGGGCGGCGAAGCAGCGACAGCGGGCGACGGCGAAAAGCTTAGAAGGGAAGGAAGAGAGAAAGCGGCGGCTCTGAGATTGGAAGAGGTACGAGGGAAGAGGTGAAAGTGAGCAGCGCGCCCGCGGTTATTCCTTCTTATGGGGGAAAACACGGGCCGCCTCCTTTCACATTAACTGCGACGTGCCGCATGCGTGCAGAGATCGGCCCCACGCATGCCGCCCACGTCACGCACGCCTCCCCACGCCGAGCCACGCGCAGGAGGAATGGGAAGCACAACGCGCGAAGAAACTTACCACGGTAAAAACTACCCCACCTGCCCGCGCACCGTTTTTGGGCCTAGCCAAATGACGCGATTGCGCTTACGTGTGGCCCAGGCCCGGGGCTCCTGTCGGTGTACAAAAAGAGGGGTATGCTTTTTGTACCCCTATAACTGTGCACGGGCAGTCCAAGCCACGGACGCCGCCACACTGAGCGAGGCGAGGGAGGTGAGCCAAGGTAAGGCCAACGCTCAAGAGGAATAGAACAAACGCCAAGACCAAAACCACAAAGAGCAAAGGGGACGGAGCGGACTCCCCCGGCAAGATCCTTGCCGGGGGGCAGTTCTAGCAAACCCGGCAAGACCCTTGCCGGGGCAGCTCGCCCCACACCTACGGAGCGAATCACCCTTGAGTCCATTACCCCATGGGGCAAGGATTCGGGAGACATCCCCATGGTGGCATGCAGATCTTTGTGAAGACATTCACAGATCAGATACATACTATCAAGGATGATGACCCTTGGCGGGATCCTGGCCAAGGAGGACCACGAGGCCCCCGGCAAGAGCCTTGCCGGGGATGACAGCAGGCGCCGCGGCAAGACCCTTGCAGGGGCCCCGGCAAGGCCCTTGCCGGGGCTGCGGCAAAGCCCCTGCCAAGTTCACCCGTAGGGCCACCATCGGGCCCGCGCCAATGGAGCCTCCATCATGCAGCTGCCGACCCAACCAGTTGGGCAGGCACCTGCGTGGCGGCGAGCGAACCTTCGTGGAGACCCACCACGGCACCACCTCAGTGCCTGCCTGCCTACGTGGCACCACAGGCACCGCTGGCCAGGGCGCGTGTCAACGCGAAAGGAAGCGGCGGCGGACGAGACTGGGCTCTCCCCCATCCCCGGTAAAGTAAGGACACCTAAGCAAGACGCATTTATGGTGCCTTGTCATGTAATGCGAGGGATAAACTCGTATGACTGTACCCTTTCCACCTCCTGTACGCCACTATGGCAACCCCTTTCCCTATAAAAGGAGGCCCAAGGCGACCAGGAGGGGGATTCGGCTTTTTAGAGCTCTTCACGCCCCATAGCTAGCTGAAGAACACAAATAAGCTAACCACCAAAGCAGGAGTAGGGTTTTACGCACCCCGCGGCCTGAACCTGGGAAAAGAACCCGTGTGCTATCTGTTTGATCTGCTCTTCTCACGACCCCGCGCCCCGCAACCGTAGTAGGGATTCTTGTGATCTCATAGGTGTCGTCTCCGCACCGACATCTTTGGCGCGCCAGGTAGGGGGCGCAGTTGTGAGAATCAGCTCTAGCAATTAGCCCAACACTCCTTCATCTTCGTGATCCTGGAAGAAGAAAGGAGGCCAGAAGGTCGACGCTCGAGCGATCGCCAATAGAAGCTAAGTTGCATTGACTTCTTATTTGTGCTACCCTTCTTATTTGAGGTTATTCCCCCCGGAGATGTCACACCTTTGTATGAGAAACCCACACGCCAGGGGGCTCTCCCACAATCGGCAACGCCCTTGCCCTATTTCGAGTCCGCTCAACAGCTCAAGCGGCTTCGTCGAGAATGGCAGAGTAACCTTCCGCGATCGACAACGCCCTTGATTCTGACTCGAGTCAAGCTCGACAGTTCGGGCGGCCGCGTTTGGAACAGAAAGGTGGCTCGTCTGGCAGCACGCGTACCCAGCAGGCCTTGGGGATTCGTCCCCAAAACGCCGCTAGGGGCTTTCACGCCGGCAAGCCTACCCGATCGATGATGGGCACACATGATGAATTGGACGGGGAAATAACATGCAAGAAAATTAAGAGCATTCCAAAGTTATATTACACCACATCATAGCTGCAGTACTAACTAAAGATAAAATTTGTCTTGGTCGGGAACCTGCAGCGGCGAAGAAGAACAGGATACTCAATCCCGGCGCTGGCTTTCCACCTTCTTGATTTCGTCGATGCCGTTGGTGATGGGCTTGATGCGCTCCTTGAGCACCGTGAGGTCGACACCATCCGGCAAGCTCTTCATCGAGGCCGCGAAGTCAAGGTCGGGATTCCAGTGCGCCACCTTGGTGAGGACCTTGGTCACAACCCTCCGGCAAAGTCGCCGGGCCTCATCAGCCGGCGTGGCCGTCCTGTTGGAGTGGAGATAGGCCAAGGCTCCGAGGACGCCTTCGAAGAACTGGGTCAGCTTGGCGTTGATGGTCCCGCTGCGCTCAGGGGCGTACCTCACATTTGGCAACCCCATGGTGGCCAATTGCGAGGTGACCCTGCCAGCGATGACCTCCAGATGGCTGATCCACTTGTTCTCGCCCATCACATATTCTTGGTGGGAGGCGGCCTCGTTTGCCCACAGCTGCTTCTCCTCCTCGAGGCTCCTGGTCAAGGTCTCCTCCCGAGCCCTGCTCTCCGACAGCATCTTCTCGAGACCCTCCAGGTTCAACTTGAGGTCTCTGATGGAGCTTTGCGCGTCGGAGAGCTCCCCAGTCCTGCTGATGACTGCTCCTTGCGCCTCTGTCAAGGCGCGGTTGAGCGTGTTCTTCTCGCCGGACAGCTTGAAGACCTGCTCCTTCAGCTCGTCCCGCTCCGTTTCCAGCTCCCTCTCCTTGCCGGCATGGGCCAGAGCCTGGGCATCGAGTGCCTCCTTGTGCCTCTGCTCCAGCTCGCGGGTCCGTTGCGCGACAAGGGCCTCGAGCTCCTCATCCTTGCCGCGGAGCGTTGCGTTGAGCTTCGCTTCACGCGCGGAGAGGTCCTCTTCCTGGGAATCCAAGGCGGCTTGGTGTTGGTTCCGGGCGGCTTCGGCCGCGGCGGCCAAGTTCGCCGCCTCTTCCTGGGCCTTCTCGATGTCGGCCATTCTCATGGTGAGCTCCACGTCGCGCTTGGCCAACTCCTCCTGAAAGGCCCTCTGCTCCTCACGAGTCTGGTGGAACCAGGTCTGCGTCTCAGCCACGCGCGCCTTGAAATCCACCTCCGCATTGTCCACCGCTGCCATCCTGGCCTTGATCTTGTCCAGGCGGGCACGGTAGAGCACTTGGAGCTTCCGGAAGTCGGCCCCCATGGCGCGGAAAAGCTGCTCTTCTGGAGAACCGTCGCCACCAACGCCCGGCTCGTCAACCACCTCGAGCCCGGTGGCGGCAAGCACTTCGCCGTCCAAGGTTTCCCCTTCGGCGGGCGCCCGGCTTGACGTTCCCGGGAGATGGACGAAAAGATCGTCGCCCACCTTCAAATATTTTCCGAGGCCCGGGGTTGAGGAAGAGGGAGGCTGGTCACCCGCCGCCTCTTCCTCGGTGGAGGCCTTGTCGGCCCCGCCAGCAGGACCACTGCTAGCGCCCCCGGCAGAAGCTTTGCTGGGCGCCTTGGCGGCCTCTGCAGCGGCGTCTTTGGCAGCACCCTCGGCGTTTTCATCAGCGGTAACTTTGCCAGCAGCCTTGTCGGCCTCCTCGGCAGCAATCCTGCTGGCCTCCGCCACGGCCTCCTCAGCAATGTCTCCCACAACCGTGTCCACGTCCTCCATGTCCGTTGAAGGAGGGCCTGGGCTGTAATGGGGGCGATGAAACCAAGAAAGGAATATGGGGAAAACAGAGACGAAGGACAGGCGACTCACCAGTACCAGGCTGTGAAGCAGAAGTCCCCTCTCCGCCAGCATTTGGCGCCGCGAGAGAGTCATCAGCGCCCAAGTTCCCCTCCTCCTCCATGGGTATAGGCTCTGTGCCTGGTGCCCTTGCCGGGGACGCCCCCCGCGGCAGTGTAGTCGATGGGGGTGGTGTGTTAGGAGCAGCCCTCTGTGGCTCCTCCTGCCGCTGCTCCCCTCCTGCAAAACCCGGCAAGGTTAGCATCATGGCATCAAGCGCCTACCGCATGTCGAGTAGGAAAAGGGTGATGAATTTACGCTGGGGGCTGCGCCGGGGGCTGCTGTCCGGGCTGCTCAACACCACCAGTGGTGTCTCTGAAGCCCCGGCCGGGGGCTGATTTCTCGCCAAGGTCCTCGCCCTCTTCGCCCTCTGGGCCAACGTCTCCGTCTCCCTGCAAAAGCAAAAATGAATCAAGACAAGCGACCCTATTCGGGGAAGCGGAAACAACAGTAAGGAATGGAGTACTTACTCGTCGTCCGTCTCCTCCTCCTCCACTAGCTTCCTCTTCCTCTTCGGGCTGAGGGACCCGAGATCAAAAGGGAGCTCCACCTCGTCATCCGAATCGACGCTTGCCGGAGGAGGCGGAGAGGGCGGCGGGGTTTGTGCACGCCTGGATGAGGAAGGGGCCGTCGCCTTCTTCTTCTCAGCGGCCCTCGTCAGCCCCTTCGCCGCCATGGCCCTCATGTGGCGCCCAGACCCCCCCAGGGTCAATTGAGGCCGCGTAGCCCTGCCGGGCCGGACCGGCTCGCCGGAGCCAGCCCGCAGCAGGACTCGCCATCTTCCCATGATTGGCGTCGAGCCCACCGCCACGTCCTCCCCCTCCGATGTCGACTCGTCGGCCGCGTCCTCAACAAGCGGAGCTCCAGCATTGGCGCTGCTAACCTCCCCGGTGGCCGCCGCCCACAAAGTGAACTGCTCCTCCTCCGCAACCGTCGCGGCTTTGTCCTCCACACCCCCGGCGCTGCCGGCCTCCATGGCAAGCTGTGCCTCCCTCGCCCTAGTGGCGATGTAGTCCAGCTCCGCTTGGGTGGTGTCCATGACAAGCCACCGCTCGACGTCAGCATTGACATACACCTCGACCAAGGAGTCGAAGAACTGCTGCACATCCGCTTCCGTCGGCACCCGCCAACTCGGGACAGGGCCGTGCGCGTTGCAGTCCGGCATCATAGCAATGATCTCGGACCAGCGTGAGTTATTGCACAACGGGACCACCCCCGCTGGCAACTTGAAGAACGACTCCTTGAGGGCCTTGCCGACCTTCGCGGCAGCCCTCGCGGCCTTGCCGGTCCGTTCAATCTTGCCGTCGCGATCCACGTTAAGCTGGTAAAGCCGCTGGCAGAAGTGGGCATGCCCCATCACCGTGAAGTTGTGGTCGAGGCCAGGGCGGAGCCGCATAATGTCGGCCGGGTTCGTGAAAAGCCAGGCTGGCCTCCCCTTGTTATGCAACGGGGCAATCCGGTGGCGAATGAAGTCCGCCCCGATCATCTCCAGGGTGAGCCCCGCCTGGGTCAGCCGAAGGATCCTGGTGGTGGCGACGGTGAGCCTCCCGTCGGCAGCATCGACATCCCACCAGTCGCTGCCGCGGACCGGCGGTGTCGGTGTCAAAACCGGCGGATCTCGGGTAGGGGGTCCCGAACTGTGCGTCTAGGCAGATGGTAACAAGAGACAAGGGACACAATGTTTTTACCCAGGTTCGGGCCCTCTCGATGGAGGTAATACCCTACTCCTGCTTGATTAATATTGATGATATGGGTAGTACAAGAGTAGATCTACCACGAGATCAAGGAGGCTAAACCCTAGAAGCTAGCCTATGGTATGATTGTCCTACGGACTAAAACCTTCTGGTTTATATAGACACCAGATAGGTTAGGGTTACACAGAGTCGGTTACAATGGTAGGAGATCTACATATCCGTATCACCAAGCTTGCCTTCCATGCCAAGGAAAGTCCCATCCGGACACGGGCGGAGTCTTCAATCTTGTATCTTTATAGAATTGGAGTCCTGCCAAAGATGATAGTTCGACTATCCGGACACCCCCTAGTCCAGGACTCCCTCAGTAGCCCCGGAACCAGGCTTCAATGACGACGAGTCCGGCGCACATATTGTCTTCGGCATTGCAAGGCGGGTTCCTCCTCCGAATACTTCATAGAAGATTTTGAACACTAGGATAGTGTCCGGCTCTGCAAAACAAGTTCCACATACCACCGTAGAGAGAATAATTTTTGCACAGATCTGCTGACGTATTCCGCGGCATGACATCACACCACGGCCAAGCCTTTATATGAATCGTTTTTTACTGTTCCACCTTAGCGCGTTTAGCGAGGCGGTTTCGTTGGCACGTCTTTATCAAAGCGTAGATCACGCCCCCTTATTCCGGGATTCTCATCAAATACGGACGTGGGTAACCCAACCGTGCCCGTTGGCACGCCTCCTCTATAGAAGGCGAGTCCTAATCGACCATGGGGAGAGCTCTTGGTATTCAACCTCTTTATAATGAGACCAAGGCCCTCTTCTTTTTACACCCTCCATCGAGTTCGCCTCGCGCTTAGAGTTCTAACACCCAAAGCTTCAGATTTAGGCGCTTCGGACCTTCAACGATGTCCGGCTCCGACCAGCACGGCATATGGATGTCTTCTTCCGTCACAGAAGAAGATGTGCTAAAGCTGGGAGACGCCAGGTATCTAACCGGCGAGATTTCGCATAGGCTGCCTGCTCCAGGGCAGGTCATTCCTACTCCCGAGCCCGGCGAGAGCGTGGTGTTCATGTCACACTTCATTCGGGGTTTAGGCCTCCCGACGGATCCCTTTGTGCGGGGGCTCATGTTTTATTATGGGCTGGATTTCCATGACTTGAATCCGGAGTCCATCCTCCATATCTCGTCATTCATTGTCGTATGTGAGGCCTTCCTCCATATTACCCCTCACTTTGGATTGTGGCTCAAGACCTTCAAGGTGGAGCCAAGATGATCGAGGGCCAACAAGCAGAGTCTGGAGGGGCGGTCATAAGCAAGTGTGCTGATGCTCCGTGGCCCGAGGGCTCTTTTCAAGAGGAGCTTGGTTTGTGGCAACGGGAGTGGTTCTATATCACCGCTCCCAGGGGCACCAAATGGGTGGCGCCTCCTGCCTTCCGCTCAGGTCCACCACAGCGGCTGGCGTCATGGGTCAACAAGGGGCTCGACTGGGGGCCGTCCAAGGACGTTCCTCTGTTGCAGGGCCGTATTCGAGACCTCCAAGAAAGAGAGATCAATCTGGTCGCAGTGGCGCATGTTATGTTGATTCAGCGCCTATACGCCTGCAAGCGTCGCCCCCTCGTGCATGGGAATTCAGTCCGGAGGGACCACGAGCTCTCCAACATTTTATGGGTACAACGCCCGTGGAGATGTATAAACTGTTCTTCGGATCACAAGAGAAGTGTCCGGACCTGACTGAGGACGCAGGACTATGCTGCAATCGCCCAGATACTCAAGTAAGTAATCCTGTATTCGGACAGGCTGTCCGTTCATTTATCATAGACTTGCCCTTAAAAGAGTTGTTTTTGAACAGGAGTGGACAGCGAAGGCAAAGTTAATGAGGTGTCCGGCTCCCCTCCCAGAGACCACGCCGGATCCCATGCTGACCAAGATGTTGAAGGCCGCGCCTTTTCAAGGAGGCGAAGGGGGGAGCAGGGAAGCAACTGCCTCCACGAAGGAGGCTTCTGAGGAAGGAGGGATCAAAAGTCCCACCCTCCAAGGATAGAAGAGGACCACTTCGAAAGATCCGGAGGTCAAGGCCTCAAAGAGGGGAAAGAAATCTTCGTCAGAGAGTCCGGCGCTGGGAAGTATCCCAGCCGCACTATTTCCCCAAGGGGATCAGCCCTCCAATGAGCCGTAAGTAAAAGAAGGGTCTTGCAAATAAGGAACATCCCTGCATTTATTTCTAAAGATAACCGAAATTGTACCTTGTAGTTCGGATCTCAGCCCTTCTCAGCAGAGCTCGTCTTCGGGGGATCTTCTTCCGGAGATGATGGAGAGCGAAATGCCTCCACCTGTAGCACCCTCATGCGAGGCGGACGACCCTGACGTGTCGTCGTGGAGGGTTTCCCCAAGTCCGGCGGGGCCGGAAGGTCCGGCGCCAACTGGCGTTCGGTGGAGGAGCTGAAGGATCTGCTCGGGCGAGCGGCTATCTCAGAAGATCACCGCGTGCTAATGGGTACGGTGATTGAAAGAATTGCATTCGCTGAGAGCGGATTGCATGAAGCCGTCAGAAGCTTACTGACGGGGTTTGAGCTATGCAAAAATGATGTACCTTCTGACAGTTATGCATATAGAATGCGCCCTGTATAGATAGTAGCCCCTGAGACTAGGTATGTTGTCAAAATTGACAGCGTGCGAGTATCATAATCTCAATTATAACATATCGCCGCTCCTAAATAGGTGGCGGGGCGTCCGGTGGCCAGCCGGACTGATGAATATGCCGAACTAAAGCGGCAACTTGACGAGGCGGATGCGGACATCGCGCTGGTCAATAAACGGTTTGACGAGTCACAAGGTATGCGACTTCTACGCGGACACCTAGTAAGGGAGCTTGACGCCCATGCCTTACTACTTGTATGCTTAATGCAGGTGGTGCCTCTGCTGTGGAGGAGCTGCGGGCGGAACTCCCCCGAGCTAAAGAGCAAGCCAGAAATAGTAATGCGACCGCTTTAAGGGCGTAGAAGAGCTAAAAAGCCGAACGGGCTGCTCAAGATCAAGAAGAAGAAATGGCCGATATGGCCATAAAGTTGAAGAATACTGCCGACCGCTGCGAGGTTCTTGAAAAGAACGCCAAGCGAGCAAGAGGGCTGAAAAGGCCACCGCCGAATCCAAGGATGCCCGTTCCGCTTTGAGAGCTACCAGGGAGTAGTTGAGTCAGGCCGGGGCTATTGCGGCTGGAAAACCGTTTCTGCTGCGGAGGAAATATACGGATCCGAAGTATGCTCAGTTGGACAAGTTGTGGAGTTCGGAGGATGCTTATCTGGACTTAGCGGCGAGCGCTGCAGACGCGATTGAGCACTTCCGAGGCCAGAAGGGGCACAGAAGGGAAGAGCTATATTGGTCGCAATTCCATAGTTCGGAGCGTCCCCTTCTGTTGACCGATCGGTTGGCTGAACGGGCCGAGCTGAATCGATTATGCGGACTTGCCATGAAGCATGTCATGACTCATTTGTGGCCAGGCGGACCCCAAATGAGAGAGCTATTTTGGTTTAGTGCAGCAGTTCCTTGGTGCGGTACCGCGTATCGACGCAATGAAGCGGTCGGCGTGTATTGAGGGAGCGCGGATGGCTCTGGCCCGTGTCAAGACATACTGGGCGGAGATGAAGGCCACCGACGTTGCGTCCCAAGATTCGGACAGAAGCCGAGTACCTGCCGAGCACTATTTTGAGGAAGTCCTGCAGGGCGCTTTCGTTTAATAGAGACGCAGTGCTCGAAGGATATTATGTTTAAATGACATGAATGATTTGTGAAAACAATGTTTCAATATAATATAAGAGCTTTTTATACTTGTGCGATCAAGTAGTAAACTACTCCTGTAAGGCCGTTGATGTATATGTATATATAACGAAAGATGGCAGTCCTTGGTTTCAACCCCACGCACATAGTGCGGGGTGTTTGCAAAGAAGGCGCTTTTTCACACTTAATCCAACGTCTTGGTCCTATTAAGGAGGTGGTAGCGTAGCAAACTAGGCAACCGGACTATCATGCTTTATCACTTTCACTTAGCCATAGGAGTTCGAGGGTGGGGCTACTATATAGCCCCTGGGGGCACCGCACTCTTCCGAATTCGAGTGCGTATGTGCTGACCGAAAAACGGTCCTTCGTTAATGCGGAGGAATTCTAAACATTCCGGTGAGTCATCGAGTGGTTGACCAGTCTCGCTATATCATGATAGTCAGTTTTCGGCTTTCTCTCTTGAGGTGCTCGCCCGGCGAACCGGGCACAATCGCAGATAGTTCTCCGGTGCCGCGTTAGCCGATAAAAGCGGGCGTAAGGCAGCAAAACACAGGAGCCGGTAAACCCAACATTTGACCAAAGACATGATTCGAGCTGATGCATATAAGGCCTAACTTTCGAGACGCGAACACTCCCTAAGGTATTCGGTCCATAAAAGCAGGCAGAATAATGCCCTAAGCCTCTAGTGTCCGTGCACGCAAAAAAATTCTGTGCGGCCAATGCCAAAACTTGACCTCCTCCTCTGTTATAGTAAGAAACCGGGGATGTATATCAACAAGAGACAGTACAAAAGGTTTACGCAGGGTCTTAATCTGAAAAGAATCCTTGCAGCGGGTCCCTCATTTGCACGTCTGCGCCTGTGTCTCCGTTGTGCCGTATCCTGGACGGGTGTAGCACGTTGTTCATCTGTAAAAGAGAGGAACTTAGTTTAAAAGAAAAAAGGTCGTGCGAAAAATGTACTTTTATATAAATAAACAGAGTACGATTCGAAGAAGTGAATAAAATTGAGCTTTATTGTCTCTTGTTGTACATGCGTGCAGCCCCTTGTATGGGGGTATGCCGCTAGTAGGCGCCGGACTCGTCTAGCCGTGCCCGGGGCTCGAATTACCTATTCAGGTGCTTTGGTAAGCGGAGCCGGATTGGTGTGGGGCTGTCAAGGCAGCCTCGCACTCTTCCATGCTCGAGTAACACTTAATACTCCCTTTTAATGAGATGATGCCGCGTGGACCGGGCATTTTAAGTGTAAGAGATGCATAATGCGGTATTGCGTTAAAGCGAGCGAAAGCTTCACGTCCCAGTAGTGCTTGATAGCTACTTTGAATGGGGCGATGTGGAAGGTTAACTTTTGCGGCGGAAGTTGTCGGATGAGCGAACAAAACTTCTAGCTGTAGGGAGCCCGTATAATGGGCATATGGGCTGGCATTACCCCTTAAAGGAGGTGTTGCTATGGCGAATTTTGGTTGGGTCTATCCCCATCATTCGGATTGTTTCCTGATATATCAGATTTATGTCACTGCCGCCATCCATGAGGACTTGTGTAAATTGGAACCCGTCAATTATAGGATCCAATATCAAGGCAGTCCATCCTGCGTTCCGGATACTTTCGGAATAGTCCTGATGGTCGAAGGTGATTGGTTTTGACAACCGGTGTTAGTACTCCGCTAGGGTAGTTTGTGCGGCGTGCATTTTAGTGGGCGCCGCTCTGTTTTTCCCTTTTATCACGTGAAGTGAGTTTATTGTCTTAACCTCTTGTGGGAAATTCTTTTGTTTTCCGGGGCTCTGCTTGTGGTGCTCGTCATCATCTTGACTTGTTTTGTCGAGCCCCTTGTGTTCGGCGTTGAGTCTGCCGGACTGTTTGAAGACCCAACAATCTTTGTGGGTATGGTTTGCAG
Source organism: Aegilops bicornis (assembly GCA_021605145.1). Taxonomy (NCBI): domain Eukaryota; kingdom Viridiplantae; phylum Streptophyta; class Magnoliopsida; order Poales; family Poaceae; genus Aegilops; species Aegilops bicornis. The sequence goes on from CM038673.1 coordinate 633,032,538, forward strand.
GCCTCCCGGGAGTACTGTGGATTTGACATATCTTGTCCAAGATTTTGTTTAAGTTGGATAGCTCATCGCTATAGTCCTTAAGGGGCAGTTTTTTATTGTTCTGCCGTGATCTTTTGAATCCGGCGTTGACTGGCGCGCTCTTTGGACCGTTCCCCTTAATACGGCGCTGGTCCTTGTTGCGCCATGGTTTCCCATTTCCATCCTTGACTTCGGATGTACTTGGGTCGCTGGTGCTGCATCTTGCTAGCCAGCTATCCTCTCCTGCGCAAAAGCGGGTCATGAGGCTTGTTAATGCGGCCATGGTTCTCGGCTTCTCTTGGCCGAGGTGTCTGAGCCATTAAATCTCCAGACGTTGTGTTTGAAAGCTACTAAGGCTTGGCGTCCGGACGATCGACTATTTGGTTCTTTTGGTGAGGAACCTGTTCCAGAATTTATGGGTTGACTCTCGGGTTGTTGAGTTATATGACTTAAATCGTGCAGATCCGGAGGACGGACATAAGTCCCTTGAAAATTTGTCGAAAAGCATCCTCGAGCTCTTCCCAACTTCCAATGGTATTTTCGGGAGGCCTTTGAGCCAATGTCGGGCTGGCCCTTTGAGCTTGAGGGTAAGTATTTTATGGCGTGGAGATCATCTCCTCTAGCCATGTGTATGTGGAGGATATAATCCTCAATCCAGACTCCAGGGTCTGTTGTTCCGTCGTATGCCTCTATGTTTACGGGTTTGAATCCCGCTGGGAATTCGTGATCCAGCACCTCATCGGTGAAACACAGGGTGTGTGCGGCGCCCCTATATTTGGGTGTGCCGTGATGTTCGGATATTTGGCGTGTTGCATTGCTTTGAAGAGCTTGCTTTCTTGGCCCATAGATGGACCTAACTGGGCCATCCTTTTGATGTGAATCCTTATGCGGATCGCGTACCGGCTTGTGTGCGGCGCCATTTGCCGCTATCTTTCTGCCGTGGGGTCGTCCATCCGACCGGGTGGCCTTCTTACTTTTTGATTGTGGGGGCTCTATGGCCTCCTCATCAAATTCGGGCAGTAGTTTCCTCTTTGGGTAGCTCTTTGTTCGGCGACTGTCGCCGTATTTGTCTACGGTGTTGAATACTTTGCTCCATCTGATTCTGAGTGCATCTTCCGCTGTTTTGAGCTTCCGCTTCTGCTTTTTCAGGCTACGCGCAGTGGCGATGAGCCTTTTGTGGAGGTTATTCTGCTCCAACAATTTGTCCGGTGTGAGATCGTCCTGTTATCTTCGCCGGGGACGGGTTGTTTATCCAAGTTGTCTTGTTCGGACGGTTGCTCGATAGCATGTTCGTCATCCACCAGCTCGCCCCGCTCTATGGCTGGGTCTTTGTTGAGGCAGGACTTGGTTCGGCGTTTACGTTGCCGTTTTGACTGCTTTTCGAGGGATTTATCCTTCGTAGCATCCCGTTGTTACTCGTCTTCATTTCAATTAGGTGTATCAAAAATGTATACATCATGGGATGAGGTGGTTGTCCAGCATCCTGTAGGCGCTGGTTCATGGTTGTCTCCTACGTCATCGTCCATACCGTCGATGTCTTCGGGGTCGAAATCGAGCACGTCGTGTAAGCTTTCAACAGTGGATACGAAGTGGGTGGTGGGTGGGCGTTGAATTTCTTCGTCGTCCGCATCCCAACCTTCCTGACCGTAGTCCGGCCATGGCTCTCCGGATAAAGAGAGAGACTTTAGTGAATTCAGGATTTCGCCAAAGGGCGAGTGCTGAAAGATGTCCACGGCAGTGAACTCCACGACCGGCGCCCGATCGGATTCGATTTGCAGGGGCGCGGAGGGTTCGGAGTCCGGAGAGGAGTCCGGCACCTGGGAGTCATGGTCTTCGCAAAGGACAGGGATCGTGTTCGGCTTAATCGCCGTAGAGATTTCAGCCCCCGAGGTGGCGTCCAACCAACCATCCTCGATCGGCGAGATCGGCTCCGAATCAATGTTTGGAGCGGACACTAGTGCGGCCTCCAGGACACTGTTCGGCGGCAGAGTTAGATCATGCCCATCGAGATAGTGCGGCGCGCTTGGCTGTGGCTCGAATCCGTCGAATATCAAGTCTCCGCGGATATCGACCGTACACTTCAAGCTTCCAAATCTGACCTGATGGCCAGGGGCATAGCTTTCGATCTGCTCCAGATGGCCAAGTGAATTGGCCCGCAGTGCAAAGCCGCCGAATACGAAGATCTGTCCTTGGGAGAAAAGTCTCACCCTGGACCGCGTCGTTGTTGATGATCAAAGGAGCCATCGGGCCTATGGGTGACGACACAGAGGAACTCTCAATGTCGGTGTCAAAACCGGCGGATCTCGGGTAGGGGGTCCCGAACTGTGCGTCTAGGCAGATGGTAACAGGAGACAAGGGACACGACTTTTTTACCCAGGTTCGGGCCCTCTCGATGGAGGTAATACCCTACTCCTGCTTGATTAATATTGATGATATGGGTAGTACAAGAGTAGATCTACCACGAGATCATGGAGGCTAAACCCTAGAAGCTGGCCTATGGTATGATTGTTGTTCGTCCTACAGACTAAAACCCTCTGGTTTATCTAGACACCGGATAGGTTAGGGTTACACAGAGTCGGTTACAATGGTAGGAGATCTACATATCCGTATCGCCAAGCTTGCCTTCCACGCCAAGGAAAGTCCCATCCGGACACGGGACGAAGTCTTCAATCTTGTAAATTCATAGTCTTGGAGTCCGGCCAAAGATGATAGTTCGGCTATCCGGACACCCCCTAGTCTAGGACTCCCTCAGGCGGCGTTCGATGGACCTTGCAGAATTCCCGCGGGTCTTCGTCCTCGATCCAGCACCACCGGCCGCACCATTCATCCCACTTCTCCTTCATGGCACCTTCCGGGTACGTCCCCTTGGATCTTGAGATCCATGCGATACATCCGGAGACGGCACCTCCGGGTTGGATTCGAGGGGAGAAATAGTGGCGAAAGAGTGCCGTGTTGGGCTGCACCCCAGCGAAGCCTTCGCAGAGATGCGCGAATAGAGCTAAGCATGCCACCACATTCGGAGTGAAATCCAAAAGGCGAAAGCCGAAGGTGTGCATGATGTCGCAGAAGAAATCACAAAAAGGGGGGCATAATCCGCAAGAAAGGTAATCGACGAAAAATGGATACCGATTTGGGGCAGGATCGGCGCAGGCGGCAGGAATGATGCGCGTCGCCGGGTGCCCCGAATTCTCTCCCCCCGTCTTCACTCCCCATAAGGGCTTGAAGGAGGTCAGGAGATCTTGAACACCAATCGACAAGGGGATGAAGAAGGCAGACTTCGTCCGGTCCCCCGACAGCGCGCTCTCCGACAGCTCCACAGACCCGGAGCTCTTAGCCACCCCCTTGCCCTTGGCGGATTTGGGCGCCATGGCAGCCAAGAAGTCTAGAGGAGCAAGGAAGGAGGGCGGCGAAGCAGCGACGGCGGGCAACGGCGAAAAGCTTAGAAGGGAAGGAAGAGAGAAAGCGGCGGCTCTAAGGTTGGAAGAGGTACGAGGGAAGAGGTGAAAGTGAGCAGCGCGCCCGCGGTTATTCCTTCTTATGGGGGAAAACACGGGCCGCCTCCTTTCACATTAACTGCGACTTGACGCATGCGTGAAGAGATCGGCCCCACGCATGCCGCCCACGTCACGCACGCCTCCCCACGCCGAGCCACGCGCAGGAGGAATGGGAAGCACAGCGCGCGAAGAAACTTACCACGGTAAAAACTACCCCGCCTGCCCGCGCACCGTTTTTGGGCCTAGCCCAACGACGCGATTGCGCTTACGTGTGGCCCAGGCCCGGGGGCTCCTGTCGGTGTACAAAAAGAGGGGTATGCTTTTTGTACCCCTATAACTGTGCATGGGCAGTCCGAGCCACGGAAGCTGCCACACTGAGCGAGGCGAGGGAGGTGAGCCAAGGTAAGGCCAACGCTCAAGAGGAACAGAACAAACGCCAAGACCAAGACCACAAAGAGCAAAGGGGACGGAGCGGACTCCCCCGGCAAGATCCTTGCCGGGGGGCAGTTCTAGCAAACCCGGCAAGACCCTTGCCGGGGCAGCTCGGCCCACATCTACGGAGCGAATCACCCTTGAGTCCATTACCCCATGGGGCAAGGATTCGGGAGACATCCCCGTGGTGGCATGCAGATCTTTGTGAAGACATTCACAGATCAGATACATACTATCAAGGATGATGACCCTTGGCGGGATCCTGGCCAAGGAGGACCACGAGGCCCCCGGCAAGAGCCTTGCCGGGGATGACAGCGGGCGCCGCGGCAAGAGCCTTGTCGGGGCCCCGGCAAGGCCCTTGTCGGGGCTGCGGCAAGACCCTTGCCGGGGCTGCGGCAAAGCCCCTGCCATGGACACCCGTAGGGCCACCATCGGGCCCGCACCAATCGAGCCTCCATCATGCAGCTGCCGACCCAACCAGTTGGGCAGGCACCTGCGTGGCGGCGAGCGAACCTTCATGGAGACCCACCACGACACCACCTCAGCTGCCTGCCTGCCTACGTGGCACCACAGGCACCGCTGGCCAGGGCGCGTGTCAACGCGAAAGGAAGCGGCGGCGGACGAGACTGGGCTCTCCCCCGTCCCCGGTAAAGCAAGGACACCTAAGCAAGACACATTTATGACGCCTTGTCATGTAATGCGAGGGATAAACTCGCATGATACCTGTCCACCTCACATGACGCCACTGTGGCAACCCCTTTCCCTATAAAAGGAGGCCCAAGGCGACCAGGAGGGGATTCGGCCTTTTGGAGCTCTTCACACCACATAGCTAGCTGAAGAACACAAATAAGCTAACCACCAAAGCAGGAGTAGGGTTTTACGCACCCCGCGGCCCGAACCTGGGAAAAGAACCCGTGTGCTATCTGTTTGATCTGCTCTTCTCACGACCCCGCGCCCCCCAACCGTAGTAGGGATTCTTGTGATCCCATAGGTGTCGTCTCCGCACCGACACCATGTTTACAATAATTTTATATGGTTTTCATATCATTTGATTAGAACTAACCCGGACTGGCGCTGTTTTTAGCAGAACTACCGTGGTGTCGTTTTTTGTGCAGAAATAAAAGTTCTCGGAATGGGCTAAAAATTTACGGTAGTTTTTTATGGACCAAAAGAGACCCCTGAAGCACCGGAGCTCGGCAAGGAAGTGACTGATGGTGTCCTGGACTAGGGGGTACTCACCACGTCATCCCCCGATCAGTTAGATTGGGCCGAGGACCCCCATGGCCGTATACCAATGGGCCAGTTCGGACAATTGCAGCATACAAGGAAGATTCCACAAGACTTGGTGATCAAGACAAGGACTCCTCCCCCACCGGCGTATTCGGCTAGGAGTCTTGTTATCCTAGGCCTCCGGTACATTATATAAACCGGGCTAGGCTAGTCGACAGAGGATTATTATGACATTACTCATCATACCTCTAGGGTTTAGACCACAACATATGATCTCGGGGTAGATCAACTCTTGTAACCCCTATACTCATTATAGTCAATCAAGCAGCATGTAGGGTATTATCTCATCAAGAGAGCCCGAAGCTGGGTAAAATCCCGTGTTCATGTTACCATTGATCCTAAGACGCACAGTTTGGGACCCTTTACCCGAGATCCGCCGGTTTTGACACCGACATTTGTGCTTTCATTGAGAGTTTTGTTGTGTGATCGGCGAAAGGATCAATGGCTCGACTGCAGGTCAACTGTGACGCCGGTTTCTTCATCACCAGCTCGACTGGTCACCTTGGCTTGACCGAGGACTGCGCCCTACCTCCGATCGTCATGTTCGGATGAGGGCCTTCATCAACATCAACTCCGATCTCTATCAAGATCATGGAGGAGTCATCCATGGAGCTCGGGGGCTCAACGTCAACATTGCCCATGGGCGACCGTGCTGTTTTTCTGTACAGCAAACTCGTATTCGCCGGCACCGCCTCCTCGAGTGTTGCCTAAACGATTTCTTCGGTGGAAGTATGCGGAATTAAGTCTACAATGACCCTGCAAAAATTTCGTCGAGTTCTGATGGAGGAATCTCCGGCAATCTTCGATATACCGGAGCCCTATTGAATCTGGACGAGAATCCGGACGAGTTTGGAGCGGGGTGTCCAGCATCTAGCTCGGACGTCCTTTGGAAGATCCAACCGTTGATCGGCTGCGGAATTCCCATATCTACCACCTGCCAAAAATTCAGCTCGATCCGACCGTCCGAACTCCGGGAACCTTCTGATTAGTGCAGCACTTTTCGAATCTCTTTTCTGCGCGAGAATGAATCCGACCCAAGTTCATCTTCCTTACGAACGGGATTTCGGACATCCTTTTTGAAGGACGTTTTCGTATAGGGTATTGTGTTTTATTCTCAAACACATCCCACTAGTATTAAAAGTATTTTTACAATATGAACTTCACCGTCGCGCCGGTGTCAAACCAGCTCGACAACATCACTCAACGGCGGCCGACCTGCGCTAGACGCGTCGTCGCTTTGTTGAGCCAAGCTCAACTTCTTCGGATCATCATCTCGGCCAGCCGAACAATAGTTCGGCATCGCGAAGGATAAATCGTCACCAACATCGCCGCCCCACGGATTACACGGAGCGGGCACACCGGCATCGCCGCACGGTCACTTCATCAAGGCAGCATTGATCACGTCACAATCTACGACCTGCGTCGGCATGGCCGAACTGTTGCTTCATCGAGCCGATGTCCATCACGCCAAACTACTTCAACACCTCGGCGGAGACATCTCCTCACCGACCTGCTCCGTTTCCTCGCCTGGACTGGGGGCTTCGTCATCCCTTCATCAACTTATCTCGGAGACTCCGGCGTCACCGGCCGACCAGCTTCATCACATTAGCTGGACCACGGGCTTTGCCTCGGGGAGCTAGCCTTTGCCAGCATCGTCATGCCTATGCTTCATCACCCATCAGGAAATGGGTGTGCGGATCGAGTCCCAATTTTGGGACTTGGGAGTAACCTTTCTTCGGACCGATACAACAAATAAACCAGGTGCTATTAATCCCAGCAATTTTTGCTTGTTTGGGTTTATTTTTCCCAAGGAATTATTACTCTGCTTTGTTCCATCATCTATACACAGGCCTATCAAATGGTGGCCGCATTAACGACGGTCGCGTGGTGGTTCGGTCAGTTTCTGTACATAGTTCGGTGAACGTCGTATCTAAAACTTGGACCGACTATGAATTTGGGCTTTGCCACGCCTTTACCACATCACGCCCTGCATCGACATTGACCTCGACGCTCAGGCCACACTCTTTCATTATTTCCTTCACTTGTGTTAAATAAGTAGAATAATTTATATATATATATATATATATATATATGCATTATTATCTTTATTTGTTATTTCTTTTGGTTTGCACTATTTTATCTGTGCAGCCAATCAACTCAGACTGAGCCGTGTTGTCGCCTTGGCGCGCCAGCCTGCTCCATTACCGCGGCTGGACTGGGGGCTTCATCTTCTCGTAGTGCCGGACTCTCTGCTCGGCCACCTTGGGACCAGCCTGGGGGCTGGAACCCTGTCCCACATCAAGCTCGGACCGCGTCATCAATGCCGAACATATCCACCAGCTAAGTTGCTTTCATGCTCAAAAACTTTCAGTCTTAAATTTTGTTCGGTTTGAACAAGCATTATACCTTTTTGGCAAAAAGTTGCTTGTGAAAAACTTCCCTGTCCAAACTTTGTTTGTGACACACAAATTCAAATACCCCATTTACTTGGGGCTTCCTTTATGAAGCTTTTCCTCTTGCATATGATTATACTTGTACGACTTTGTTCCTTGTTCGTGTATTACACCACAATATGCACCATATTGACCTAAGTGATTTGCATGCTGGGTTGCCTGGCTCCTGTGCTTACCCCTACGTTCCCGTTTGTTCGGCTAGGGAGTAAAGGGAGCACCTCTGCGATTGTCACGACCGGTTCTTCCGAGCTCTGACCTCAGACTGGGTGAAGCCGAAAGCTAGCGCTCTTATTGTTTTCAATCATGGTCGGCACACAACGGAACTCATGAGTACAAAAAATCTATTGCACAAGTCTCATAATAATAATGAGCAACCGAAGAAAGGTATCGGTGGGGGTACTATTTTCTTCGAAGATGCTTCTTACACTTCGTTAGTAATATAGCATAAGTTCCCTGAGCACGCTTTGTCTGTTATAGCCTTATGGCCTGATTGCCTGGTTATCAGAAACACCGTCGATATTCTTGACAGGTGGAGTACATAACACTCTTCAGTCCTTGACCGAATAGGGAGAAGCCGACGGTCGGTTAAGACGCGTTCAAAGTTCGGGTGAACACAGATATGATATAAGTACTTCGGTACGCACAATCATTATAACATAAAATTATTTTACCCAAGTCACTTGGGGGCTCTTAAATTTATGTGAGCTGTATTATAATAAGTGTTCTTCTTCCTATTCGTTGCAAAGTTTTTTTTTCTATCACTCCTTTTTTAAACGCGAGTGTGTGGTCAATAGCCGGATTTCCCTCTCAAAGCCGCCAAAGTACTCCGCCTTCGGGATAGGAGGTTGAAGCTGTAGGCTGACCCGCTTGAAGTCTTGAGATAGGATGTGTCATTTTAAAGCACGACAGAAGCACAATTTTTTTCAATTTTTGGATTGGCACCGAACACTTGATCTAGTTCGGACGTCGAGTTTTCACTGACGTTTTTTGGTTTTCCAATCCTATGGCACTTTTCAACTATTTGTGTGTTTTCCACATAAGTCTTGCAGTGCAACGCCGGACACCTTTAGATATTCGGCAAAAATTCTCGGATATTGCTATATATGCATCGTTTTCAAATTGTGTCTTCGGTCGATAGTTGGGTTGCCCGGCTCCTGTGCTTGCCTCCTACATTCTGCTTTGTTCGGTTAGGTTTGCAAAAGGAGAACCACTGCGATTGTGCTTCCAACTCATATGGTTAAGCACCTCGGTGGAGAAAGCCGAAAACTGACTGTCACAATAAAGCATAAACCGGTCAGCGATCCGATGACTATGTTAAATGACGGTCCATTTATAACATTGGCCTAAGTGTTTACGGCTTGACCTTGGCTGTCGCCGAACACTAAGCGGGGGGCTACTTGCTGGCCTCCCAACTTTAAGCTCCTATGACTAAGTGAAAGTTATAAAGCCCGTATATCTGATTGCCTTGTTTCTGCCAACACAACTGCCTTCGGGCACCGAGACGTCGGCTAAGGGTTGTTTTGTTATTTTGGAAACACCCTGCGTAGCATCTACATGGGGGTAGAAGTCGACGATGGGCCACTTTCATATTATAAACGGTCACAACGGAAGTGAAAATTTGGGTTCATCTAGACCACAGAGTTTGGAAGCTTTTCCCGAACTAAAATCCTCAGTATTTTCCTCCCACATTGATCAGAGCTGTGATCTCATGATCATGCTTAGCATGACAACCCAAAGAAAGGAACCGATAGTGGGACTATTTTCTTTGAACGATGTTTCTTATGTTAAACAATAATATAACATGTCTCTCTGCGTACCTTTGTTTATAAAACCGTATGGCCGGATTGCCTTGTTTGCCACAAATGTTTGCCCTCATAAAGGCTTTATAAAGTGGGACATACACTCCCTGGCTACTGGCCGAGGAGGTTGAAGCCGATGGCCGGTCGACAAAGTTTTGTACAATGCGGATGCGAGCATTAATGATGCAAAGTACTTGGATACACAGAACCATTACACATAATTTGTGATTTTACTTTGGATATCGGGACTTAATTTGGCCACCCGTGCCCACACTAAGGCTCAGGGGCTACTGGGCTTCGTGCTTATTATTTACAAATATTAAAGGGGTACATCAATCCCCTGATCTAGTGTCGCCACCCGACCAGTGTCTCGGGGGCTACTGCATTGACAATCCAATGCAGAAAATTTAAAGTGCAATATTGTTTTCGAGGAGATTATTATCCTCAGGATGGTCGGCGCACCCAACCTGAGTCTCGTGGACTTTGCACACCGCGTTTCTATTCCTATGTATGCTGCCGAGCTAGGAATTGATCCTCAGGCCGATTTCGCGCATCGACCTGAGTCTCAGGGGCAACTAGGATCAGCGGTTTCATGTTTTCCTTCAGGTGCATCTCGGGTTTTAGACCGGCCTTTTACATACATTGAGGGCTACTGGCTATATATCTCGGCAGAGAATAAATTGCACCAATCAAAAATCAGCCCGCAGTCAGGGGTGGTGCACCACCTCGGAAGCAGTCCGGCATTAAGCTCGGGCGCCAGTGGCTGGCTCCATAGAGGGCATTTCCGGCATTAAGCTCGGCTAAACTCCTTCAACTTTTTGAACCCAGATGATCTATGACATCTCGGATATAGTCCGGCTTTGGAGCTCGGATACAGTCCGGCGTTGGAGCTTGGACACAGTCCAGCGTTAGAGCTTGGATATATTCCGGCGTTGGAGCTCGGAAGTAGTCCGGTGTTGGTGCTTGGCTGCAAAAGATACCTCGAATGCAATCTGACGTTGGAGCTCGGACGCAAGAGGACGCTGCTGCCCGGGAATAACTTCAAACCTGAAGTGCGGCATAATAATAACAAGGCATTGATAAAGGCCGGAAACTTAAAGGGGCTCCTCGGATACCCGACATATAAACTCTTCGGATTTACTTTGCGATCCTCAAGATCGAAGATGAGAAGATTTGTTGAACCAGTTTTCAAGACCGACGACGATGAAGAACATTTCGGAAGAATTGAGGAGCGTCCCCAACTTGAAGACCAGTTCCGGGGGCTACTGACGGTGTCCTGGACTAGGGGGTACTCACCACGTCGTCCCCCGATCAGTTAGATTGGGCCGAGGACCCCCATGGCCGTATACTCATGGGCCAGTTCAGATAGTTGCCGCATAGAAGGAAGATTCCACAAGACTTGGTGATCAAGACAAGGACTCCTCCCCCACCGGCGTATTCGGCTAGGACTCTTGTTATCCTAGGCCTCTGGTACATTATATAAACCGAGGCTAGGCTAGTCGATAGAGGATTATTATGACATTACTCATCATACCTCTAGGGTTTAGACCACAACATATGATCTCGGGGTAGATCAACTCTTGTAACCCCTGTACTCATTATAGTCAATCAAGCAGCATGTAGGGTATTATCTCATCAAGAGAGCCCGAAGCTGGGTAAAATCCCGTGTTCATGTTACCATTGATCGTAAGACGCACAGCTTGGGACCCCCTACCCGAGATCCGCCGTTTTTAACACCGACAGTGACCAAGGTGGCCACAAGCCTAGGGGCGTGTTCCTACATTTTGTGGGCCCCTCGGGCACCCCCTTGACGTGAGACCGACACCAAAAATTCTTATAAATACCCAAATCTCTGAAAAGAACCCTAGATCGGAAGTTCCACCACCGCAAGCCTCAGTAGCCACGAAAAACCTCTCGGGACCCCGTTCGGGCGCCCTGCCGGAGGGGGAAATCATCACCGGAGGCCATCTTCATCATCAGGGCAGAACTACCGTGGTGTCATTTTTTGTGCAGAAATAGAAGTTCTCAGAATGGGCTGAAAATTTACGGTGATTTTTTATGGACCAAAAGAGACCCCCGAAGCACCGGATCTGGGCCAGGAAGTGATCGAGGTGGACCCAAGCCTAGGGGGCAAAACCACCCCTAGGGCGCGCCCCTATGGCTTGTGGGCCCCTCGGGCACCCCCTTGACATGAGACCGACGCCAAAAATTCTCATAAATACTCAAACCTCCGAAAAGAAACCTAGATCAGAAGTTTTGTCGCCACAAGCTTCCGTAGCCACGAAAAACCTCTCGGGACCCCATTCGGGCACCCTGCCGGAGGGGGAAATTACCACCGGAGGACATCTTCATCATCCCGACGGTCTCCATGATGAGGAGGGAGTAGTTCACCCTCAGGGCTGAGGGTATGTACCAGTAGCTATGTGTTTGATCTCTCTCTGTCTCTCGTGTTCTTGCTTTGGCATGATCTTGATGTACCACGAGCTTTGTTACTATAGTTGGATCATTTGGTGTTTCTCCCCCTCTATCTTCTTGTGATGAATTGAATTTTACCTTTGAGGTTTCATTATTATCGGATTGAATACTTTTATGGATTTGAGAACACTGGATGTATGTCTTGTGTGGGATACCCGCGGTGACAATGGGGTGTCCTATTGATTCACTTGATGTATGTTTTGCCACTCAACTCGCGGATTCCCGAGGTGACATTGGGGTAATCTATGCATAGGGGTTGATGCACGTTTTCATCCTTGTTTCCACGGTAGAAATCTTGGGGCACTCTTTGAGGTTCTTTGTGTCGGATTGAATATTATCAATCTGAAGTTGTTTGATGCATATCATATAATTGACCCACAGATACTTGTGATGACATTGGAGTATCTAGGTGAAATTAGGGTTGATTGATGCGTATCATATGGTGTTATTTTAGTACAAACTCTAGGGCAGTTTGTGACACTTATAGGAATAGCTCAAAAGATTGATCAGAAAGAATAACTTTGAGGTGGTTTGATACCCTACAAGCAATTTCATCTTATGTTGTCCACGATAGGAACTTTGGAATGACTCTTTGTGGCACGTTGAGGGACTGCCATATGATTTAATTATGTTATCATTGTTGAGAGAACTTGCACTAGTGAAATTATGAACCCTAGGCCTCGTTTTCAAGCATTGCAATACCGTTTTTGCTCACTTTTGTTACTAGTTACCTTGCTGTTTTTATTTGCTCATATTATAAAAATATATTTCTACCATCCATATTACACTTGTATAACCATCTCTTCGCCGAACTAGTGCACATATGCAATTTACCACTGTATTGGGTGTGTTGGGGACACAAGAGGCTTTTTATTATTTGGTTGCAGGGTTGTTTGAGCGAGACCATCTTCATCCTACACCTCCCACAGATTGATAAACCTTAGGTCGTCCACTTGAGAGAAATTTTCTAGTGTCCTACAAAACTCTGCGCTTGGAGGCCCAACACGAATCTACAAGAAGAAGGTTGCATTGTAGACATCAAAGCCTATCCCGCTAACTACACCATAGGGTACGACTCCGAAAGCTACTGAGTGGATTATGGACAGTGGATGCACTAACCACATGACTAGTGATCGAAGTCTTCTCATGGATTAAAACCTACATCCATATACTAAAAGCCACATCACATTTGCTGAAACTTGTAAAAGAAAGGTATTGGGCCTAGGTAGAGTTGCTATCTCGAAGGATCAACACATGGATAAAGTGATGCTTGTTGAATCCCTTGGATACAACTTAAGCTCTTTTGTTACTAGGCCTTGTTTTCAAGCATTTGCAGTACCGTTTTTGCTCACTTTTGTTACTAGTTACCTTGCTGTTTTTATTTATTAAGATTATAAAAATATATTTCTACCATCCATATTACTCTGGTACCACCATCTCTTCGCCGAACTAGTGCACCTATACAATTTACCATTGTACCGGGTGTGTTGGGGACACAAGAGACTTTTTATTATTTGGTTGCAGGGTTGTTTGAGAGAGACCATCTTCATCCTACGCCTCCCACGGATTGATAAAACTTAGGTCATCCACTTGAGGGAAATTTGCTACTGTCCTACAAAACTCTGCGCCTGGAGGCCGAACACGAGTCTACAAGAAGAAGGTTGCGTAGTAGACCTCAAGATCTTTTGGGGTGCCATTGCCGGGGAGGTGAGTGCTTGAAGGTGTATCTTTAGATATTGTAATTGAATCTTTTAGTTTCTTGTTTTATCACTAGTTTGGTTTATAAAAGAAAACTATAAAAAATATGGAATTGTGGTTGCCTCATATTATTCATCTATATAGTTTGGTTTAGAAGAAGTTAGTAAAATGTTTGGCACCAAATCTTTGAATGATGAGCATGGTTCCAGTGTTATTAGTATGAATTATTTGAATGTCCATGATGCTAATTATATGAAAATGCATAAGCTTGGGGATGCTATGTTTGATGAAGATGATATTTTTAGTCCCCCAAGTTTTGATGAGCAAATTTATTATGATGAAAGCATGCCTCCTATTTATGATGATTGCAATATTTATGAAAATGGGTTGGGAAGAGTGTCAACTTTAGATAATAATTATCCCACTATTTTGGAGGGTTGAATCTTATTATAATGATGAAAGTGGATTTGGAGAGGTCGTGACTTTATTTAGTGATGAATCCACTATTTCGGAAGAGGTTTCAGTTGATTATGAGAACAAAGTTGCTATCTATGATGATTATTGTGATGACATTATGCTATAAAGAATAATGATAACCATGGTACTTTTCATCATGATTTTAATTTTCAATTGGATTATGCCTCCCATGAGAGTTATTTTGTTGAATTTGCTCCCACTATTATGAATGAGAAGATTTTTGCTTATGTGGTGAGTAATAAAAATCCTATGCTTGTGGATCATGAAAAGAATGCTTTATGTGATAGTTATATTGTTGAATTCATTCATGACGCTACTGAAAATTATTATGAGAGAGGAACATATGCTTTTACATATAGCAATAATATCAAGTTTCCTCTTTATGTGTTGAAAATCTTGAAGTTTTGCTTGCTTACCTTCCTATGATAGTTGATCCTTTCTCCCATAAATTGTTTGCTCACAAAATCCCTATGCATAGGAAGTGGATTAGACTTTAATGTGCTAGTCATATGCTTCAAGATGCTCTCATTATGTTTCAGTTCTTATCTTTTTTGTGAGCATCATTGAAATTATCATGCCTAGCTAAAAGGCACTAAATAAAAGCGCTTGTTGGGAGACAACCCAATATTTATACCTACAATTTTTGTGTGATCACATGATTAGTCTACTGTAGTAATCATGTTCTATAGGTTTTGTTTCAATAAAGTGCCAAGTAAGACCTTTGGGACGGTCTATGGTGATAGTTGATTTGATCTTGCTGAAAAACGGAAACTTTTGTGCTCATTGCCATAATTTTACAAATTCACAGAGGAGTGATTTTCATCTGCATTTTTTTACAAAAGATTGGTATAAAAATTTCCTAGAATTTCCTAATTTGTCAGAATTTGTGGAGTTACAGAAGTATACGAAGTTTCCAGATTACTATAGACTGTTCTGTTTTTGACAGATTCTGTTTTCATTGTGTTGTTTTCTTATTTTGATGAATCTGTGCGTAGTATCGGATGGTATGAACCATGGAGAAGTTAGAATACAGTAGATATAACACCCGAAAGTGCGTTATATCAACTAGAGGGGGGGGGGGTGAATAGGCGATTTTTGTGAATTCTTCGCCGAGGAATTAGCTGGTGAGGAAATTCCTAAATGAAGAACTACTTGCAGTGGAATAAGTACTCAAAAGTAAACATAGCAGAACACACGCATAGTCATCATGATGAAATGAAGACAAGAACAGAGTACAGAAAACGTAAGCACATGATAACACAAGATGAAGACGGACAAACTGAAGAAATTGAACTGAGGAAATTTAGAAAGTCTTCAGTCAAAGTCTTCAAACAGATATGAACAAGCACACAACAACAGTTATGAGGAAATGAAAGAGTTGAGGAAATAGAACCAGTAAGCTCGGTGAAGACAATGATTTGGTAGACTAGTTCCAACTGCTGTCTTAGTTGTACATCTGGTTGGAGCGGCTGAGTATTTAAACTCGAGGACACACAGTCTTGGACACACAGTCCTCACCGTATTTTCCTTGAGCTAAAGTCAAGCAGACCTTGCCCAATCACTCGTGGTAAGTCTTCAGGTGACTTCCGGACCTTCACAAACTTGGTCACTCGGCGATCCACATTTCCTCTTGGACGCTCTAGACCTTGACGCCTAACCGTCTGGAAGAAGCACAGTCTTTAAAGGTAACACGCATCGGATCCACGCAGGATCAATCTCTTCAGTGATGCTCAATCACTTTGGGGTTTTGATGGTTTGGGTTTGGGTTTTCCTCACTTGATGATTTTCACTCAAAGTCCTCGGAGGATGGGATGCTCTCAAATGACAAGTTTCAGTTTCTCTCAGAGCAGCCAACCAGCTAGTGGTTGCAGGGGGCGGCTATTTATAGCCTAGGGAGCAGCTCGACATGGTAAGACATAAATGCCCTTGTCTGATATGACCGTTAAGTGGGTAGATATTTTGGGATAGCTGGCGTATAGCACAGCAACGGTCGGAATATTTGACTCTCAAATTCCTCAGGGCTATCATGTACCTCACTGTGTAGGCAATCCACACTGGCGAATTCCTAACTCCTCAAGTCAGAACAAATTCATCAGCAACCAGAAGAACTTCGTCTCTATTACTGAAGAATATGACTGAACTGTATGAGATTTCCAATGGCTTCACTCGAAGGGATTGGTTGGTGTAGGATTTTGAGTTGAGCATCACTTGGAAATTTTTCCTTAGTATTTCCTCGACCCCCTTTAACAGTACGGTGTTTCCTATGAATCAAGAAAGAGAAAATGAAACAATGAAAAACAATGTCTTCACGCTTCATGTTCCTCGAATGATTGCCAAGTCTTCAAGGTCACACCAATTTCTTCACTTTCAAAGTCTTCAGAAAGTCTTCAGATATCCAAAGTCTTCAGTTGAAGAACTTCATTTTTAGGGGTCGACTTTCTCTGTAAATATCAAACTCCTCATAGACTTATAGACCTGTGTACACTCGCAAACGTACCCGTCTCTTAACCTATAAGTCTTCAATACACCAAAATCACTAAGGGGCACTAGATGCACTTACAATCTCCCCCTTTTTGGTGATTGATGACAATATAGGTTAAGTTTTCAACGGGGATAAATATATGAAGTGTAAGTATTGATATTGAGGAATTTGATTGCAAGATATAGAGGAACTCCCCCTGAAGATGTGCATAGTGAGGAATTCGCTTTTGAAGCATTGCACACTTGAAGAGTATAATCATGGAGATCTCCCCCTATATCTTGTAATTCATACACACATTTGACATATAATATGAAGAATTTGAAATGCATGATGAGATATGGTGACTGATGTAATTCAGCATGCGTGCATTGACATTAATGAGGAATAAGCATGCAGAAGAACACAACAAAAGTATCAGGCCACCATAGAGTTTAAGATTACAACTCGATCCATCAAAGTCATCAAAAGAACGAGAGTTGTAACTTAGAAAAAAACACCCATATAAGATAGACCCGCTTGAAGACTAACTCAAATTTCTCCCCCTTTGTCATCGAATGACCAAAAGGGTTGAAAATGAGGACTAACGCCCCTGAAGAATATCATGATGATGGAGGAGCGCCAACGTCGTTGGGGTCTTGAGTCGTTGTAGGGCCTGCTGCAGTGTCGTCCAAGTCTTCATACTCGTCTGTGGCGCATGATGAAGAATATGAACTGGCGACCAAGGGGGGAACCTTGACCTTCTTGAGTTTCTTCGGTGGAGGAGCAAACCAGTCAAAATCTTCTTTGAAGCCCATTTTCTTTAGATCTTCTTCACCATAGAGATGATGCAGAATAGCCCAGGTGCGATCAAAGACTTCATGGAGGTAGTAATGGTTTTTCTTCATACCATTATGTGTAGAGGTCATGTTGTGAAGAGTAGAGCCAAACTAATGCTTAACCCATTTGTGGTTTCGATCCACCTTCTGGTGAAGACTTATGAGGAGCTCACGGTCAGTCATCACACGCGGAGCAGTAGCTTGAGGACTTGACTTGGGAGCATTGGCAGCAGAATCATGAGTGGCAGAGTCATCATTGGTGGAATAAGATGCAGCCTTACGGAACTGACCATCCAATGGACGAATGCCTTCATCGATAACGGCTGGTGACTTGCCCTTCTCATCAGCTGAGGAATATGTCCGCTTGAGGACTTCAATAGGGGGCAAGTAGTTGAGGTGATTCTGAAAGTCAGCCTTGTAGTTGAGTGAAGACCTTGTTCTGAGGAATCTCATGATCCACGGTGCGTAAGGCTTCAGCTCAAATGGTGAAAGTGCAACATTCGCCAGAGTCCTCATGAAGAAATCATGATAATTTATGGGGATGCCATGCATGATGCTGAATAGCATATTCTTAATCATCCCAATAATTTCCTCATCGGATGAGTCATGGCCTTTGATAGGACTCATGGTCTTCGTCAGAATGCGATAGATGGTTCTTGGCACATAGCGCAATTCCTTCACGAGGAATTTGGTCCTTGGGGCTTGACCAGGCTTCAGAGGCTTCATGAGCACTTGCATATAGTGAGCAGTGGGTTCAGGCTCATCATACAGACAATGAGCACCTTCAGGTGGAGGACATATTGGCAGGGCACGAAGCAATTCAGAGGCTGGTGCCTTGTAGTGAGTGTTTTCGGTCATCCTGTCCAACACCCAAGAGTTGATATCATCAGCATCACCTGTGATGTGCATCGTTGCGTAGAACTCAAGAATAAGCTCTTCATTCCAATCAACTATGTCTGAGCAAAAGTTGAGCAAGCCTGCATCATGAAGCATATTGAGGACTTGAGAGAAGCAAGGCATTGATTCCATGTCCACGTGAGGAATATGCTCGTGGTCGAAGACCTTGTCCTTGTTGAAAAGCAGTGAAGAATAGAAGTTGGCCTGGCTGGCAGTCTAGAAACGCTTCCTTCTAAGACGAGCATTGTCATATGGGTTGAATTCAGTGAAGAACACATGCTCGCTGAAGAAATCATCAACATTGATTTTTTGATTTTTTGAGAAGGGATCCTTTGGCTTGGGCTGAGGAGTGTCAGTCAATTGCATCACCACCTTAGGAATCACAATCTCAGGTTCCTCAGGCTTAGGAATTTCAGGCTCTTCTTCAGCTGCAGCCTGGGTCATCAATTCTTCATTTACAGTTTCTTCAGCACTAGTGGCTGGAATTTCTTCATGGACAGACGGGGCTGCATGAGGTTCTTCAGATCCTATTTGCACTTCAGTAGCAGCAGAGGAATGAGGAATTGCTTGAAGTGGAGTGAACATCGGAGAGTTGGGGTGCTGACTTTCCCAAAAGTCATCATTCAGCACATGTGTGGTACAGCCAATGTCCACATCCTCATCTTTCATTTCTTCAACACCTGCCTTTTCAGCAGTGAGCTGAGGCATAGGTGAGGAAACAACTGGGGTTTAAGGAATTTCGTCCACTTTAATTTCTTCATCCAACTGCTCTGACGAAGCAGCAGAAGGATTCTCTTCATTAGATTCATTGGGAATCACATAATCTTCACCAAAAGGAACAAGGTCCTTTGATGGCATGAAAGAGACAGGAACAACATCAATTGGGTTGTCAATTGAGCTAGTCAGAGGCTTCATCTTCTTCGAAGCTGAAGAATTTGATGAAGTTGATGCCTTCCTTTTCTTCATAGTTGCACGCTCTGCAGCCCTGGTCTTCTTCGCATCTCATCCAGATGGAAGGATCAGAGTGGGTGTAGGTGCAGGAGGTACAGAGGACTTCTGTTCAGATTCTTCAGGCGCAACTGATGCAGTTGCCCTGATTTCTTCATTTTCTTCAGGCGCACCACTAGTGGATGCCCTGTCAATTTCTTCAGCGGCTGGAATGCAGTCATCAGCCCTGGTACTATCATTTTCTTCAGCAGCCTAATTGTCATCAGCGGTGCTGGCATGTTCTTCAGTAGTCTGAGGAGATGCTTCAGCTTGAGGAACTTCAACGTGCACAGGAGCAGCAACACTTGAAGTGAATTTCTTCGTCAGATTGACAAACCGGACCCTGGCGCCCTTCCAATCAGCATAGTAGCGATTGAATTCATCACTCAGTTGCTTGATTTCAGTTTGCAACACAATGAGTTGATCAGGGGTAAGAGTGAGGACATTGTCCTTGAGGTAGCGCTGCTTTTTGTAGTGCGCTTTCTTCAGCCTTCTGCCTTCTTCAAATTTCCACTTTTCTTCCTCAATGAAGGCAGTAAGAACATGACTTTGACCAGGTGTGAGATTCATCTCCGGCAAAGGCGTGTTAGGGTCTTTGTGCCATAGATCAATGAAATCGAGGATCAACTTTGGATCCAATAGCAATGGCACATTGCTGCCTTTGGCTCTTGCGGCCCTGGCTTGCGTGTCTCTGATGATTTCGGCAAGTTCTTCATCATCAGCCTCATCGTCATTAGAAGGCACTTGAAAGGCGACCTGCTTCTTTTGAGGACTTTGTCGAAGGCCTCGTCCAGCAGTGGCCTTTTTCTTCAGTAGAGAGGGGCCAGCCGAAGAATTTGGTGCAGCAGTGGAACTTGCAGATGCTCCTGAGGCAATTGAGATGCCAGTTGTCCTTTGGCACATGGCGAGATGCACAGGTGCAGAGGATTTGGTCGTTGCAGCTGAAGACTTTGTCAGAGGAGCTGAGGACTTTGGAGGAGGAGGGGCAGACTTAGGAGTTGGCCGTGAGGGCTTTGAAGGATCTGGCCGTGAGGGCATTGCTGAGGAGCTTGGCCACGAGGGCATTGAAGAAGAAGCACTTGACTTATGCACAGGCTTCTTAGGCATCGCCTTCCTAGGCTTACTAGCAGAGGCCTCAGCAGTGGTAGCAGTAGCAGCAGAGTCTTCATTAAATTTCTTCACTGCTTCCTTTGCTTGTTTGGCCAATTTGGCCTTGCGCCTTTCCCATTCATCAGGATAATCCTCACCACGCTTGAAGCTGGTGGGGTCTGCGAATTGGCCAGGTGCCAATGGAGGTCTTGGGCATGGAGGGTTGAGTGCGAATTTCTTCATGTACTTGGGAGTAACATACATGTACTCCCTCCATTCCCGTGCCCATCTCCTCTCAATCTTTTGAATGCGCACCTTGCGCTGGTTTCTATCCTCCTCAGGGGGTGTGCAGTACCTAGCATAAATGTTCTCAGGGATTTCGAAAGCAGTATTGACCTCAGGCCTCTTTCCTCCCTTTAGTGGCTTCTTATCAGCCATTTTCTTCAGCCGAGGAATATGAACAAATGAAGTTTCTGAAGAGGTGTGCAACTTTTCTTCGAGGAACGCTGCAAATGAGTTAAGTTGATGAGAACCTAGAGATTCAGCGGCGGACATGAGTACCTGTGAACAGATTATAGTTGCGAGGAATTTGGAGAGGTCATATGCGTTCTCAGAAGATTTTCAAAAAAGAATAGGTTTGAGGAATTTGACCGGATGAGTCTTGAAGAATTTCACTAAGCGTTCTTAATCTTAGGTTCCAGAGTTATGCATGATTGAAAATCCACACAATTAAGGAATCTTGAAGAAAATCATCGCTTAGAGAAATGAATCAAGAGCAGATGACATGTGAGGTGTTCATGTGTGTGAAGAGTTGAAGAATAAACACCTTTGAAGATTTTCAAGAAAACATATGAATCAAAGAGGGCAGTAAAAGTAACTTTTAATTACCCGTAGTGAAGAACTCGATGAACTGGGAAGTGTAGATGTGAAGTTCGTCAGTTCAGATCTTCCACGCCCTAACTCGGCAGAGGAAGACGGCTACAGCGGCGGCGGAGTGAAGAAATCCGCACCGGCGCGAGTACGACGGCGACGAGGTCGAGGCAGTGAAGCTCTTCCTCACCGGCGACGATGAAGTAGTGGCGGCGCTAGGGTTTGGGAAGCTCGAGTGTGAGTGAGAGCGAGCGGAGTAAAAATGAAGTGAAGAAGAAGTAGAGGTATTTATAGTGGAAGTGAAAAACTGAATGTCCGAAGAATTTGGACGAACGTGCCTGAGGGAGTCCTGGATTAGGGGGTGTCCGGATGACCGGACTATAACCTTTGGCCGGACTCCTGGACTATGAAGATACAAGATTGAAGACTTCGTCCCGTGTCCGGATGGGACTTTCCTTGGCGTGGAAGGCAAGCTTGGCGATATGGATATGTAGATCTCCTCCCATTGTAACCGACTCTGTGTAACCCTAGCCTCTCCGGTGTCTATATAAACCGGAGGGTTTTAGTCCGTAGGACGAACAACAATCATACCATAGGCTAGCTTCTAGGGTTTAGCCTCTCTAATCTCGTGGTAGATCTACTCTTGTACTACCCATATCATCAATATTAATCAAGCAGGAGTAGGGTTTTACCTCCATCGAGAGGGCCCGAACCTGGGTAAAAACATCGTGTCCCTTGTCTCCTGTTACCATCCGCCTAGACGCACAGTTCGGGACTCCCTACCCGAGATCCGTCAGTTTGACACCGACATTGGTGCTTTCATTGAGAGTTCCGCTGTGCCGTCGTCATCAGGAAGGATGCCTCATCCCGTCTTTAAAAACGGCGTTGTCGCTAAAGGAGCTTTGGCTATCGGCCAAACTGTCCGGCTAGGTGGTTTTCTTATGACCGCCTGTTCGGCCACCGCACCGACGATGACTTCTCGGGTCATCGAAAGCAATCTCCGCATCAAATCGGAACTCGCCGAGAAGTTAGATCCGATGGAGCTCTCTTCCTTAAACGAGCTCTTGGATCGCATCGCCGCCCTAGGAGTCGCTACAGATTACGATCAAATTGGGCTTAAACCCGATCCGAGAGAGATTAACTCTCCCCAGGTCACCCACCACGTCGCGGTGGTGGAGGAACAATGCGGCAAGTCTTCATCTATCTTAAGGACTAGTTATGTCCGGATTCCCGATCCCTCCAAGCCGGATACCCGAGGAGGGGAGGACGTCGCTCAAGCCCTGAACCTAAAGTCAGGCAGCGGGCTAGATTCATTGGACAACATCCAAGAACCCAAGCTTCTGAGTTCGGAAACTCCTTGGCCCCTGAGTCTCATATTGGGCGAGGTTTCGGATTTAACTCCACCCGCCCACCCAAATATAAGGGATCTATCCCAAATTCAGTAAGAGCCTGCAGAAACAGTACACCATTACTGGGCCAGATTCCTCCTGGTTATGAACAGGATAGAGGACTGCCGCGAGGAGGATGCAATTTCATTCTTCTGCAATAATTGCACGGACAACGGAATCCTCAATGCCATAAGTCACCGTGAAATTACACGCTTCGCCGACTTGGCATCCATAGTACAAAAGTACTGTGCGATGGAAAGCGCCCGGAAAACCGAATTTTTTTTGGGACAATCCGGCCCTGAATACAACCCCAGTCTGAAATAAAAGGGTGCATTATTGCCAGGCACCTGGGCTAAACACCAAAAAGCAAAAACCCTCTATAGGGTATGGAACCGTACTGGAGGGATGGCTCAATGGACCCTGTAAAATTCATAGTACAGAGGGCGCCACACCAACTCATAGCCTTAGAGCATGTTGGATACTCCAGCAGGTGGCCAGAAGTGGCGAGGAGCTTCTAACTCCAGAATCCGCAGAGCACCAGCCTAGGGATACCAGTAAGGTATCAACAGTCTTCGAGACTTTCGCATCAAATAATATGCGGAAACGGACACTCCGCAGCCTTACCAAAGTCTACCAAGTAGCAATAATAAACCCATGGGGTGACACAACTATTACCTTTAAAGCCAGTGATGAACCTAAATTCTGAACAGCCCGAGCACCAGCCGCATTGGTCCTCAGTCCAATAGTGGACGGCTTTCGACTTACCAAGGTACTCATGGACGGTGGCAGCGGATTGAACCTCATTTATGAGGAAACCCTTTGAAAAATGGAAATAGACTGGAGCCGCATTGAGCGAAGCAACACAACCTTTAGAGGAATAATCCCCAGTCGGGAAGCGTGATGTATAGGAAAAATCACACTGGATGTGGTGTTCAGCACGCCGGATAATTACAGGTCCGAGGAGGTCAAATTTCAAGTGGCCACGTTCAGCAGCGGATAACACACTCTATTAGGGCGAGAGGCATTCACAATTTTTCAAGCTATACCCCATTATGGATACATGAAGCTCAAAATTCCTAGACCCAACGGAATCATCACTCTTGCTAGTGACCCAGACATAGCACTCCGTGCCGAAAACAAGACAGCCGCACTGGCCCTTTAGGCACTATCCGAAGCCCTAGTGGCCGAAGAACTGACTGCACTGTGCTCCACGGTGAACAGGGACGACGTGGTACTCGATAAAAGATCCAAGTCCACCTCCTTTAAACCGGCGGACGAAATAGTCAAATTCCAAGTCCATCCAACGGACCCTACAAAAACGGCCTCCATCGGGCGCAATTAAACCACGATGTAGACTCCGACCACGAGAATTCCTACGTGAAAATTGGGACATTTTTGCTGGCACCCTTGAGACATGCCAGGAATCCCACGCAGCTGGCCGAGCACAGCCTAAACATCCTAAAGGATTCAAGCACATCAAGCGGGCTCTTGGCGTTCTCCGAACCTAAGAGACAAGCCATGGGAGAGGAGCTAGCCAAACTACTGGAGGCCGGATTCATCAAAGATATAAAACATCCGGACTGGTTAGCAAACCTGGTGATGGTACCAAAGAAGGACAAATCCTGGCGCCTATGCGTCGATTTCAAGGACCTCAACAAGGCTTGCCCAAAGGATCCCTTCCCCCTCCCCCGCATCGATCAAATTATCGACGCCACCGCAGGACACGATTCATTGTGTTTCCTCGACGCATACTCCGGCTACCATCAAATTAAGATGGCAGAGCCAGACCAAGCCGAAACGGCATTCATCACCCCGTACGGCCCATTCTGCTTCAACACAATGCCCTTCGGGCTCAAAAACGCCGGCGCAACATATCAGCACATGATTTAGACATGTCTGGCAAACCAGATCGGCAAAATAGTAGAAGCATACGTAGATGACGTGGTCGTCAAAACCAAGCATGTCGAAACTCTAGTAGACGACTTGAGGCTCACATTCGATAACCTCCATGCATATGACATCAAGCTTAACCCGAAAAAATGGGTTTTCTGCGTACCAGCCGGAAAGCTCTTGGGCTTCATTGTATCCGGTAGAGGAATTGAAGCAAACCCAGCCAAGATCCGAGCTCTGTCACAATTGGATATTCCAAAGGGCCTCAAACAAATACAAAAATTGACTGGATGTGTGGCGCCTCTAAGCCACTTCATCTCCCGCTTGGGAGAAAAGGCATTACCCCTTTACCGCCTCCTCCGGCGCACCGAACACTTCGAGTGGACGGACGCTGCCACGGCCGGACTCGAAGAAATAAAAGCCATATTGGCAACAAACCCGGTCCTGGCCGCACCTAACATCGGTGAACCAATGCTATTATACATTGCGGCAACTCATCATGTTGTAAGCGCAGTGCTCGTCGTCGAACGAGAAACGGACGAACACAAATCCCCCCTTCAAAAACCAGTTTACTATGTGTCCACTGTCCTCACTCCATGCAAGTCACGGTACCCGCATTATCAAAAGATAGCGTACGTGGTGTTTATGGCACCTTGGAAGCTACGACACTACTTTCAAGAGTGTTTGATAACAGTTGCCTCCGAAGTACCTCTTAACGATATTATAAACAACCGCGACGCGACGGGCCGGATTGCCAAATGGGCCATTGAGCTCCTCCCGTTCGACATAACCTATAAGACACGGCAAGCTATCAAGTCGCAAGTTTTGGCCGACTTTGTCGCCGAATGGACTAAAGCCGAACTCCCTAAATAGTACGACACATATTCCAACTGGATCATGCACTTTGACGGATCCAAAATGTTAGCGGGTCTGGGGGCTGGCGTCGTTCTGACGTCCCCAATAGGATATACAGTTCAATATGTACTCCAGATAATGTATACGGACTCTAACAATGCAGCCGAATACGAGGCCCTTCTACACGGTCTCCGGATGGCAGTCTCCATGGGCATCCAACGCCTAGAGGTGCCTGGGGATTCGAACCTCGTGATATCCGACAGGCTTATGCTCATCCAACGCCTAGAGGTGCCAAGGATCCGAAAATGGCAGCTTATCGCAACGCCGTCCTAAAAATGTCAGCTCGGTTCGAGGGGCTCGAATTTCACCATATAGCCCAGGAAAACAATCAGGCAGCAGACGTCTTGGCACGCATCGGTGCAAAGCGCGATGCAGTCCCCCCAACATTTTCTTGGAGAGGCTATTCAAGCCATCCGTATCATGGGAAGGGGAATCCGGAAATAACAGCCCGGACCCAGCCGCACCGCCCGACACCGAACATTCTGACGCAACGGGAGGCTATGCCAACGAAGTAACATCCTCAGCCCACGTACTAATGGCAGTCATTGCCCCATGGACAGAACCATTCCTAGCCTACCTAACTAGACATGAACTTCCCGAGGACCAAAACGAGGCACGCTGCATAGTGCGGCGATCTAAAGCCTATAAAGTCCATGAAGGAGAGCTTTATACGAAAAGCACCACCGGAGTCCTTCAAAGGAGTATCTCTGAAGAGGAAGGGCGGAATCTTCTGGCTGAAATTCATGCCGGACTCGGCGGGCACCACGCCACAGCCTGGGCCCTTGTAAGCAAGGCCTTCCGTACAGGATTTTATTGGCCGACGGCCCGGGCAGATGCTCAGGACTTAGTCCAACGATGCGTCGGTTGCCAACTCTTTGCTAACCAAAGCCATATGCCACCCACCGCCCTCCAAACTAAACCCATCACCTGGCCCTTCGCGGTCTGGGGGCTTGACATGGTTGGACTTGGACCCCTTAAAGGAGGAACCCACAAGCAAAAATACCTACTGGTCATGGTGGACAAATTCACCAAATGGATAGAGGCCAAGCACATTAAGGCGGCGAATCCGGACCGTGATAGACTTCAGATCGTGGGTCGTACACCCTTACGGCGTCCCCCACACCATCATCACTGATAACGGCACAAACTTTACGGCCGACGAGGTAAAACTCTGGTGCAAAAACATGGGCATCAAGCTTGACTACGCTTCAGTCTATCACCCACAAACTAACGGTCAAGTCGAGCGAGCAAATGGTCTAATCATGAGCGGCATCAAACCCAGATTAGTGCGGTCCCTCAAGGAATCTAACACGCACTGGGTAGAGGAGCTCGACTCCGTACTGTGGGGGCTGCGGACCACGCCGAATCGCACTACTGGATTCACACCATTCTTTATGGTATACGGCGCAGAGGCAGTTCTGCCCTGCGACATAATTCATAACTCACCTCGTGTGCGCATGTACGAAGAAAGAGAAGCCGAACTTGATCGGCAGGACAGTTTGGAAACCTTGGAGGAGGAGCGCGACTTGACAAAATCCCGTTTCGCATTCTATCAACAGCAGGCTCGAAGATATCAAAGCAGAGAAGTACGGGCCAAAACTTACAATGTTGGCGAGTTAGTTCTACGCCTGCCAGACAAGAAAAAGGACAAACTCAAGCCCAAATGGGAAGGTCCCTTCATAATTGACCAAGTCCTGACTGGTGGAGCGTACCGTCTGCGAGATGCATCGGATAACCGACTCGAGCCGAACCCATGGAACACAGCCCGTCTATGAAGATTCTACGCCTAGCGCCGGACTCTGTGTTCGTCTCCTTCCTCTGTCTATTTTTTACACATTAGCTGTCTTATATTTCTCTCCTTCTCCCTCCTTTTCTCTTACAGCCTTTAAGGGCTCGTTTGTGCCTTGTTCGCACACAATTGACGCGCTATCCGCGCTCATAATACCTGGGGGCTTCTCTAACAGAAGCTTGTTTCTACGGGCCTCATGCCCAACACATGTGTCACACTTCCGCATGTACCTTTTATTCACCATTATATGCATCGATATGACTTAAGTTTTGGCCAAGCTGGGCTGCCTGGCTCCTGTGCTTACCCCTACATTCCCGATTGTTCGGCTAGGTGGTAAAGGGAGCACCTCTGCGATTGTTACTGCCGGGTCAGCCGGATGTGTACCTCAGACTGGGTGAAGCCGAGAGCTAGCGTTCTTAAGGGAATATTCGGTTGGTGAACTAAAAGATGATTTCTCACTCGTTTATTTATCCGCCCCCAGATGTTTTTCTGCTTTTTTCGCAGTCCGGACATGCACTTTAGGGCATGCCTCCCAGGGAAAGGAACCCCTAACGGAACTATTCTCCCTGGAAGATGTTTCTTATTAACCATGTAATATAACATAACTAGTTGGGCACTTATGCATTTCAAGCACTAATGACCCCTACGCCTGGTCTCCACGCATGCCCCAGTTCTTACATAACCGAGAGGGTATTCAGACACACTCCCGACTATCGGGTCCCGAGGTTGAAACGAAAAGGTCCTCCATGACAAACGATCTACAATCCGGCTAGAAGGCATTTTACATGTCATCTTAAATTACATAGTCAATTTGACTAGGTATATTCCTCTTCAATACCATCCAACATGCTGTCTAGTTTACAGTTCTGTTGGGAATATTTGGCGGCCAACTCTACCTGGCCGTACACTAAACTCACAGGGATCTCCTTCCCATCGGGCCCTACAGGTCCGACCTCGGCCATGTGGTTTGGGTCAGCCTTCGTGTACCGCGTCTTCACCATGGCCCAGGCCTCCCTGGCGCCTTGACGGCAGGCCGATATCTTCCATAATCGGAAGCGCCGCTGTGCTCCCTTCAGCTTCTCTGCAGGCTCTCCAAGGCCTTCGGGCATGGAGACAGATGGCCACAAGGCCTGGGCGACGCCTTGCATCACCTGCCAAACTCGTTCATGCAGTTGTGAGAGCTCGGGAAAAAGGTCACCCGTAGATCCGGGCATTTCCTCTGCAGGTCGACCTGTCAGCATACCTATAGACATAACTCTATCAATTGACTTCCTTGCCGAACTCTTTTTTCAAAGTTCTTTCAAGCACTTACTAAAAATTCCGCGTCGAAGCCGCCGATTCTCCTTCACGGAGTCCGACAGCTGAGCACGAACATCCTTTAGTTCCTCGCCCAGCTGGGTGTTGGCATCTTGGAGCTTATTCTTCTCTTGCCTCACCCTCGTAAGCACGCTCTCACCCGCCTTTAACCGGCGCAAGAGTTGTGGCTTGTCCGGATCCACTCCGGCGCCATCTGCAATGTTATTGTCAGATTTTCACGCATGCCGCACTTTTCAACATACTTATCTTTCGAAGCACATATTACCAGAGGGGGGTCTCCTTGGCCTCCCCCGCCGCGGCTAGTGCGGCCTCAAGTTGGGATTTGCACTCTTCCAGCTCCTGGGGCACTTGGGTATTATTTTCTGTAAGATCCTGCATAACAAATGATCCTTAAATCAGTTATTCTAACTGTTTCAAGTCTCAGGGGCTACTGACATATATGACCATCAATTTTTCTCACCCGTATGTCTTTTACATACTGCTCTGTGGCTCTGGCTAGACCATTTTGAGCGGCACAGAGATACGCATCTCCCGTATTGAAGGCATCCAATGCCTCTTGGGAGAAACAAGCGTCACGAAGAACCGTTCGGCGACGCCTGTGGTTCATGGCACTCTCCACCTCGGAATTGGTGGCAGACAGCCCGTCCGCATCCTCTATCGGAGGAGCGTCCGGTGCGCGCCTTGTGTTCACCTCCGCTTCCGGACCCGGCCTTGGAGCCTGGCCGGTGGAGGCGCGGTTGGCAACCTCTCCGGATATAGTCCGGCGAGCGCCCTTTTTCCCGAAGAGAGCACGAGCGTTAGTATGCCTTGAGGGAATAAACCTTCGGAATAAAATGGCACGCCATATCGCTGCGCCGGCGTCTCAATCCGGACCGCACTTCTTTTCAGCCTGCTGGGCCTTGATGCCCCTTGTTGGCTAGCTGCCGCAGGCTCGACCCTCCGCCTCAAGGACTTCCCCTGCAAAAACGCCATTGGTATGCGGTGATAAAAAATAAGCACGGATGGATCATCTTAAGAGTACTGGGACTTCGGTCTCGGTTAATTGTGAGGCTGGAATTAGTCCGGGATAATCGGCTGTAATGGCCACTAAGGTGTTGTCCTTGCTCAATTGATGAAACACCCCATCGATCAGCTCCACACATAAGTCCGGGTCCTCTTGGGATTCCGGGTCCTCGGGTTGTGGAGGAGGGTTGTTTATCTCCTTACAGCCTAGCATAGCTCCTGCGTTGAAATTGCTAGACTAAATACTTAATTATGGGAATATGAAACGGATGGGCGAGTGAAAGTGTTCGCTTACCCAGCTAGGAGGATTGTACATAGAAAATCCGCCCCGAGGGTTGACACAGAGGAATTCCTCCTCTTCTCCCTTGTACAAAGCGGACACGATCTTTATTAGAGCGGCAGCCGATTCCGGCCCCTTACGGCCGCACCGGGTGGCATCGTCCTCCCCGTTGAAATCCCACATGGGGTGGCCTCTGTACTGAAGCGACTGCACCCCCCGCATAATGCATGTGGCCATGACCTCGATCATGGTCAGTCCGGAATGAGCTAACAACCTTATTCGGTTCATCAAGTAAAGGACGTCCTTGTCATTTTCCTTCTGAGGGCTCTGTGGACGCCAACTTAAGCGCTTCTTCAAAGGAGCATTATCGAACTCAGGGAGGCCGATCCAAACAGGGTCCGACAGGGGGACGTCTTTTCTATATAAAACTATTCTGAAGGCCAGTCTTCGGACGCCTTCTTTGGGGTTCCGGATAGATATCCGGTCCCGGCGATGCGCCATAGTTCGGCTCCGCCCACTTGATATATCGACCCCTCCTGAGAACGGGGCACAAGGCAGAACAACTTCTTCCACAGCGCGAGATGAGCCTCGATGCCCAAAAACAGCTCGCAAAGGGCTACGAAGCCCGCAATATGCAGTATGGAGGCAGGCGTAAGTTTGAGCAACTGGAGGCCGTAGAACTCCAGGAGCCCCCGGAGAAACGGATGAATTGGAAATCCGAGCCCTCTTATCAAATAAGGGACAAGGCATACCCGCTCTTGTTTGGAGGGATTGGGGACGCTCTCCGCTTTCTCTCCACCATTATAGGTGGCAAGCCCGGCTCGAACCGGGACCATGTAGGCCGGGGGGAGAAGCTAGCCCCTTGGCTTGGAGTGCCACTAGCTCGCTGTGCGGGACGGAGCATCTCTCCCAATCTCCAGGCTGAGGGCCGGGGGGCAAGAGGAGGAGCTGCGTCGACTGGCCATGATGGAATGGATCTCTGTCGAATGCGCTCCGATGAATGCTTGCGAAGGGAAGATGGTGTGATTTGGATCTAAATCCCCGTCTCTTTTATGGGCGGCTCATTTACGCGGGTAGGGGGGTAAATGAAAAAATTCCCTGGCTTTTCGCATTCGTTTGACACATGGAAGATGGCCATTATTGGGCACAAAAGCCAAGGAGCACAACATGCACCAGAAGCCGGACACTATTCGACAGGTATATGGAATTTGGAGAAGAACCCGCCTTGCAATGCCGAAGACAAATTTGCACGCCAGACTCATCGTCATTGAAGCCTGGTTCGGGGGCTACTGAGGGAGTCCCGGAGTAGGGGGTGTCCGGATGACCGGACTATAACCTTTGGCCGGATTCCTGGACTATGAAGATACAAGATTGAAGACTTCGTCCCGTGTCCGGATGGGACTTTCCTTGGCGTGGAAGGCAAGCTTGGCGTCTGGATATGTAGATCTCCTCCCATTGTAACCGACTCTGTGTAACCCTAGCCCTCTCCGGTGTCTATATAAACCGGAGGGTTTTAGTCCGTAGGACGAACAACAATCATACCATAGGCTAGCTTCTACGGTTTAGCCTCTCTGATCTCGTGGTAGATCTACTCTTGTACTACCCATATCATCAATATTAATCAAGTAGGATTAGGGTTTTACCTCCATCGAGAGGGCCCAAACCTGGGTAAAAACATCGTGTCCCTTGTCTCCTATTACCATCCGCCTAGACGCACAGTTCGGGACCCCCTACCCGAGATCCGCCGGTTTTGACACCGACAGTGCCCCTGGCCCTTCTCATTCGCTTGACATGTGTCACCCACGTACTGTGAGGTGGCGATCGTGTAGGATCGTGGGTGAATAGATAAGTATGTTTGGGATGCGGAACGGTTTGAGCGGCAAAGCCAAAAATTCAGATAGGATTAGTTAAAGCTTCGTTCGCAATTTTTTCAGCTGTCAAGGACACAGTGAAGATTTTGAAAGAGGTTCAATTTGAACGCACATGAAGAATTTGTGAATAGACTGGGTTGAGTTTAACATAGAGGGGGAAGGGTCCGATCACATTCACTTAGCAGAAGAAATCAACTTGAAGAATTGGCAATAAGTGAATGCTGTAGAGGACATAAAACTCATATATATATATATATATGTATATATATATATATATATATATATATATATATATATATATATATATATATATATATATATATTGAAATGAAGAACAAAACAGGAAGGAGTGAAGACAATGCAAAGTTGAAGAATTTGAAAAACTGAGGAATTTCAAAAACGAAGAAAAACTCAAATTGAAGATTTCCAACTCTGGGTGGTGGCGTAACCCACCGTATAAGAAAGCTGATTTCAGACACAACGTACAATTGTCGTAGGGCTCTGAGAATCAATTTCTTCATTAATTTCTTCACACTTAGAGGGTTAGTCTTCATTGATTTGAAGACAAACATTACTTCGTGTGTTGCGCATCTAAGTCATCAAGTCAGCATAAGTGTTAGGACGTGTGTCCATTTCAGAGAACATTCAAAGATTCTAGGCTATTTAGCTCACACCGCAACTTGCTAAATCTCTTCTCATCCAAGGGCTTAGTGAAGATATCGGCCAGTTGGTCTTCAGTGCTAACGTGGTCGATGGAGATGTTGCCCTTCAACACATGATCACGAAGAAAATGATGACGAATCTGGATGTGCTTGGTCTTCGGGTGCTGAACTGGGTTATGAGCAATCTTGATAGCGCTCTCATTGTCGCAGTAGAGAGGCACATTCTTCACGTTGATGCCATAGTCCTTGAGTGTTTGCTTCATCCAAAGTAATTGAGCACAACACGATCCAGCAGCAATGTACTCAGCTTCTGCAGTGGAGAGTGATACGCAGTTCTGTTTCTTCGAGGACCAACAAACCAAAGATCGTCCGAGGAAATGGCATGTGGCTGATGTTGACTTGCGGTCCACACGATCGCCAGCATAGTTAGAGTCTGAATAGCCAATGAGATCAAATGAAGAGCCCTTGGGATACCATAATCCAAGTGTTGGTGTGTGAGCTAGATATCGAAGAATATGCTTCACAGCCTTATGGTGTGATTCTTTCGGTGTAGCTTGAAATCGGGCACACATGCAAACACTAAGCATAATATCTGGCCTAGATGCACATAGGTACAATAAATAACCAATCATGGAGCGGTATACCTTTTGATCAAAGTCTTTACCATTTTCATGAGTGCATAGATGGCCATTTGTGGGCATTGGAATTTTGACCCCTTTGCAATCTTGCATGCCGAATATCCTCCATACGTCCTTGAGGTATTTCTCCTGAGAAATGAATATGCCATTGCGCTGTTGACGAATTTGAAGACTTAAAAAGAATTTCAACTCTCCCATCATAGACATTTGATATTCTTCACTCATCATATAGGCAAATTCATCACTATAGCGTTGACCAGTACAGCCAAAGATAATATCATCAACATATATTTGGCACACAAACAATTGATCATCATAAGACTTAGTGAAAAGAGTTGGGTCGAGTGAACCGGGTTTGAAGCCTTTCTTCACGAGGAATTCCTTCAAAGTATCATACCACGCCCGAGGGGCTTGCTTGAGGCCATACATGGCCTTGTTGAGTCTGAAGACTTTGTCAGGATTCTTTGGATCTTCAAAACCTGGGGGTTGAGCAACATTGTCACAGCCCCAGATCAGCCCTAGCTTGATTTTCTTACATCCATGCATCATGTTTAAATTTTAAGAAATTTGAAATGGGGATTGCCTAAACCCTAGCATTAAAGGAATTCAAATAGGCTCAACCAAAAAAAAATTATTTTTCAGTGAACCCAAATGGCCTTCAAAAATGTTCACCATTTTTGGAAAAATGCTGAAAACCATATCCAGAGATGATGGATATTTTTCCAAGACATTTTTGGATATTTGAATAAACCATATTGTATTTGAATTGGGGCATTTAAAAAAAACTATTAATATTTTTAAATGCTCCAACAATTCTGAAAAATAGTTAAGGGCCTCTGTAATAATTCAGTTAATGCCCACAATTATTTTCAGGATTTATTTAAATGGTTTAGTATTTTACTAAACTAAAACAAAACAGATACAGAATAATAGAAAACAGGATTTAGATATAAATAAAAGAGAGAGAGAGCAACTCACCTGAACTTACCCCTCCAGCCCACCTGCGCAGCCACCCGACCGGCCCAGCACTGCAGCTGGCCGGCCCAGCCCACCTACCCCACCGCTCATCGTCTTCCTCTGCCAGAAGGCAGAGGCGAGGCGTGATGAAGGCCGGGCGACGTGGCCTCCTCCCTGCCTGTCTCACGCCCTCGAGGCCCTTCCAACACACGGAGACAGCCAGCGCCCCCAGGCCTCCCACTCTCCCCGAGCTCCTCTCCCTCCTCTGTCTCGTTCCCTCTCGCACCACCGAACGCAACCGCCGCCGCCGACGGGCACTACCCCGGCCACGGCCATCCCCGAGCCGCCCCGAGCCATCCTCGAGCTCCGCCACCTCGTTCCCTACCTCCTCACCGAGCCACGTGACCGGAAGGGCCCCGAAGCGCCGCCCTGATGCCCTTCTCCTCCTCGGCCGCGGAGATCCGCCTCGCCGCAAGACGCTCCGGTGCTCCACCGAGCTCGCCGTCCACCCCACGACGATCACCGTGAGCTTCTACCTATCCTCCCCCTCTCCGTTCGCTCTGCGCAAGACCGTAGCGACCACACGCGCTCACCCGGACGCGCCGCCGCACTTGCCGCCGGTGATGCTCCGGTGACCATTTGGTCCCGGCATGCGCCCAACGCGTTCCCGTGTCGCGTAGAGCCTCCGTGGCACCTCGCCGCGCTGCTCACAAGATCGCAGCCCCATCCCCACTTGCACCCGAACTCCGGCCACCGCCGCGAAGCTTGCCTCCCGGCTGAGCCTGCCACCTCACCCTCGCTGCTTATGCAGATGGATGCGGGCGAGTCCCAGCTCCACGTAGATGCTTCCGTCCCGCCTTTGGTCGCCGGAGATGCAAACCCGACGCCTCGCCATGGCTTTAGTCGTGGCGATTAGCACGACCTGGCCACCTCGTTAGGCCTAATCACCCGCTAATTAACCCCCTGACCCACTAACATGTGGGCCCCGAGCCTAATTAGGTTAGTTTTATTTTTTTCTGTTTAGATTAGTGCTAACCTGTGGACCCCACGTGTCAGACTTTGACTTAGTCAAGTCAACGTTGACTGGTCCCACTTGTCATCCACCTAGACCAGCCAGAGACACTGACCAGTGGGTCCCATGGATCAGGTTTGACCTGGGCGCCCGATTGACTTCGCTGACGTCATGCCTCTGTAATCTTTGGCGCAATTATTTATTTTCTGGATTTAATTTAATTCAGGAAATTTCAGAAAATACCCCAAACTTCAAATATTCATAACTTTTAATCTGTAACTCCAAATTAAATAATTTATATATGAAAAATGATCAGAAAATATGAAGAATCTGTTTATGGCACTTTCATGCATGATTAAACAAGTTAACCTCACTGAATAGGATGAATCATGATTAGGGAAATTTATGAAACAACATTTGGAGTTGGAATTTGTTCTTGTTTGAATTCCACTTCAATTAACCTGGCTAGACATTGCATTAGGTGAATTCAGTACCTTAACATGACATGTCATTCATGTGAATGTGCATTGCATTGATTGTGTTCTCTCTTGTTTGCGGTAATTGTCCCCTCTCAAGAGACGACGCATCTGACGATGAATTCGATGACACCGATGAAGAACTATATTATCTTGAAGTGCTGTGCAAGCAAAACCCCTTGTCCATTTCGATATAATCCCACTCTCGCTCCTGCTCTATTTTACTGCATTAGGACAACAACGACTCATGTGTTACTTGCTGCGGTAGCTGAACCCCTTTATCCTCTGCATGACTGTCATTCCACAAGAATTAGATGAAACCCACTAGCATGAGTAGGAGTTGTTTGAGCCATGTTGTGCCTACTCATTCATGCTTGTTGTCATGCCTGCCATCGCTTAGAGTTGAGTCAGGTCTGATTCATCGGGAATGAATTGGAATGGTTGTGTGAACATGTCCTCACTGTGTGTGAGCTAAGTGTGTGAACACGATTTGGTAAAGGTAGCGGTGAGAGGCCATGTAGGAGTACATGGTGGGTTGTCTCATTGCAGCCGTCCTCAGAACTGAGTTACGTGTTTGTGATCCATGAAACAGTTACTACCACGCATTGGGATCCTTAATTGACCCTCTCGGCTTCTTAACCACCCTTGTCCTCAGTCCGGGAGTTGCAAGTAGTTTCTGGTGTTTGTAGTATGCTGGGGGCCGCACGCAACGCTGACCATAGGGCTGGGTTGTGTTGCGGTAGGCACCGTGTCTGCACCGATTCGCCTGCTTTGGTGTCTCGGGAACCCTGTACACATCGTTTGGGGCTGTATGGGAAACCTCGGTCGGACTCCCTGCGGATGGAACCCGAATAGGCGATAAACCTGGACTTGGGACTTGTGTGTTTAGGTAGGCTGTGGCCGACACCCACATTGGGCTTCCGCTTGAAGGTTGCCGAGTACATGTCGTGTAAACGGCGGTAAGTGGTGAGAGCGTGTGTGAAGAAGTACACCCCTACAGGGTTAACATGATCTATTCGAATAGCCGTGTCCACGGAGAAGGACTTCTGGGTTGCCTATATCAGTTCATAGACAAGTGAAAGTGGATACTCTAAAATGCGCAAGATAAGCGTGAGTGCTATGGATGGCGTTCTCGTAGGGGAGACGGGAGCGGATCCATAGTGGTGTATTGATATGGTGAATATGTGGACTCGTAGCGCCACCTCAAAAGAGTTACTTGCGATCGTAGTTCAGGATAGCCACCGAGTCAAAGCTGGCTTGCTGCGGTCAAACTCCACCACCCCTGTTGATAATGATGCATATGTAGTTAGTTCTGATGTAAGTCTTGCTGAGTACGTTTGTACTCACGTTTGCTTATTTTATGTTTTGCAGAGAGACATCAGTCTCGCTAGTAGTTCCGCTTGGACTTCGACGTTTAGCTTGTTACCTCAGCTACGATCTTGTGCCCTCGGCAGGATCTGGTAGATAGTCAGGCTTCTCAGCCTTCTTCATTTTTAGTTGTCTGTACTCAGACATGTTTAGCTTCCGCTTGTGCTTTGACTTGTATGTTTCGAGTGTTGGGTCATGAGACCCATGTTTGTAATATCTCGCTCCTCGGAGCCTATTGAATAAATATTTGAGTCAGAGAGTTATGTTGTGATGCCATGTTGTATCTACACATATTGAGCATATTGTGTGTATGTTTGAAATGCTTGGTATGTGTGGGATCCGACAAACTAGTTGTTTATCCTTGGCAGCCTCTCATATGGGGAAATGTAGTCTCGTGCTTACGAGCGATAGTAGTCCGCTTCTGCCCGGTTCACTGAGTCCTGCTGGCCCAAAGACTACCGCTTGGACACTTGAGTGGCGGCATGTGTTTCACTTCGTTCCTATGTCCTGTCCTTCGGGAAATGTCACGCGGTGTTATTCGGAGCCCTGCCTAGCCTGCTACAGCCGGGATACCGAGTCCTGTTAGCCCAAAGTGCTACAGCGAATTTATACGTTGATGACCGACATGCTCGATGTGATTCATGTATGCCTGTCCCCATAGGTTAGTGCCGCTTTGGGTTCACGACTAGCCATGTCGGCCCGGGTTCTTTGTCATATGGATGCTAGCGACACTATCATATCGTGAGCCAAAAGACGCAAACGGGTCCCGGGCCATGGTAAGGCGACACCTGTGGGAATACCGTGCGTGAGGTCGCAAAGTGATATGAGGTGTTACCGGCTAGATCGATGTGACTTGGAATCGGGTCCCGACAGCGTTGGTATCGAGCCTGTTGCTGTAGGATTACCAAGCCAAACTGGTGAAGTTGAGTCTAGAAATGCTTTAGCTATGTAAGGGAATTGATTGTGGAAGGGAACGTAAGGCTCTTTTTACTCCTTATACCTCATGGCCTTCTGATCTGAGTCAACCTCTTCTCTTCTACGGGGTTTAAGAATTAGGCTTCTCATCTATCTATCAGGATGACGTGTTACTAATCCGTAGACTTTTAAGATTGTTGGTTTTAAGCCCCAGTTCAGTTCCTGCTATTTCTGTTTGATAATTGTTGATCTCGGAACCTTGATATGATGTTGCTAAGTGGCTATGCCACCATTTTGCAGGATGTCTCAAATCATTTTGAGCATTTACAGCCGTTATGCTGTCCGAGTCATCCCAGGTCTCTAAATAGTCTGATGTATTTGCAAATCCCTTCTTTCCATTTCTAATGTTCGCCTGGGCCAGATTAATCACACAAACCGGTGCGTTGAGGTACTTTGTTGCCTCTGCATAGATGTTGGAGCTATTATTATGAACCTAGTTGTTTAGAAAGTCACCTAGCAATTTAGCAATGCTTTTGTATCCCCAGTGTGATGATTAAGCCATCATTCTTGAAAGCATCCCGTGATGTTATTAGTTAGTAGGCATTCTACTCACGGGTTCTTGAACCGAGATTCACCCTACTTGTCTAATGTTGATAGTGTTGCTCGTACCTTTAGGATATTAGTAACCTTGCGATAGTCCTTGAGGTCCGTGGTATTTCCTTCTTCCAAATACTACGAACCGCTTATGGCAGAAGTTCCTTGTTGAACCAAAACATCACAATAAGAGTGCTCTTGAGGAGTTCGCCATTCATAATTGTGAATCTGCCAATTCTACTTTTCTGCATGGGTTATCCGGGAGAAATGTTGAGCCTTGCTCAATATACTAATCCATGCCTCCACAACTCGAAAAATTATATGTTCCTTTGAGTTGCTCTCTTTAGTTGTATCCCGACCATCCTCTATCAGGTGATAACCAAGAGTATGTGTGCATTCGTTTATCGATGTCTATTATCCTTGTGGTCCGTCAAGCCATTCTGTTCTGGAATGACTAGGAGAAACAAACTCAATACCTCATCCATTTCCGTGATTGGGTCAAAGTAGTTGTATCCCGCAGATCAAAATGCCAATTCAGCTTTTGATGCTGTTCCACCGGAGTGTTACCATCTTTATGTCAAGAATGTCATGAGAATTGCACCTTCTCTTATGAATTCTTGATGCAGTGATACTTCTCGCCATCATTATTCATTCCTCGGTTCCGAGTTGTTGTAACCGGAATGCCGACAAGTGAATTGTGATGTGTGAAATCAATACTCCGAGCAACTCGTTGCTTGGTAGCTAATCGACAATATCCTCATTCTTAGCGTGTTGGTTATTAAATCATCATCCTAAGATTGATCGTGCTACCTAGTCCTTATTTCTGGTGCACACTTCGATTGGTGAGTTAGGATTATATCAATCCCTTGCTCGTTTGATCATATCGTCTTGCCCTCAAAAGCAAGATTGTTCTCGAGCTTAGTAACATATCGGTGGTTTGTGATTTTCTGAATATCTTCTCGGAAGTATTACCAGGTTGTCCCCTGACTGTTATGTTGAGCTCGTGATCAAGTTGGTTTCTTGTGAACCACCCTTTCTCCAAGAATTTGTGTTGGATATCCCTGAGCTAGTTGGTTAAGCCAAACAACAACTTGGAGAGTTGGAGGATAAAAGCTTGCCTGACTTAGTTCGTTCCAAAGGGATATTCTTGTGTAGTGTGTGTTGAAGAAAGATGATATCTTCATCGATTGGTCCCTCGTGGATCGATTGCTTTGGACCTATGGTCTCATCAATCCTTTGATTTGAGTGTGGGCTATCGTCAAATCAAATCAGTACCAACGATGCTCGTAATGTTGTCTTACTCGTGATTGACCCCTCGAGCATACACCATTACATCTTTTGGTCTGACCAATACTATCACCGTGTTCACATGATGGTGGAAGTCGGTGATATGGAAATTCCGATGAGTTGCTGTTGAGCCCATCAGTAGCATTTTGTCTTCCCCATGAGTCATGTTGAACATCAACCTAGTGTTGGAAACTTGTGTAAGCATTTCTTCGTGTGCCGTTCATGAAGCTTATGTTTGGATGAAAGTAGTGACTTCCTCTAATTCATGTGCATCTGGTGTAAGTTGCCGCCATGAATTTGAGAAAGGTTAGTTTTGTTTCCTCTGGAATCGTCCCCAAGTCAGTCATGCACGCATGAAGTGCTCTATGGTTTGATAGGTTGGCCGCCTCCACTCCATATGTGTTCCTAGCATACCAAGCCACTGATTGGTTTGTTCGAGGAAAAGGAGTTGCTGTGCGAATACTAGTTCTTGCACAAGATTCCAATATCCTCGAAGATGGTTCCCCACCCGAACTCGGTAGTGTTTTATTGTAAGACTACCATGTGGTCATGCTTGTCTGGGACAACGTGTTCACATGTGTGTAGCAGAACCAGCTCATGTTTTGGAGCTTGCTATCGTAGTTCATATCCCGAGAATCTCGCATAGCGTTATCTCGCCGATTTGTGTTGCGACCTTTCTTTTCAGACATGCGGAGTTTGGAGTATCCTATTACCAATCGGATCTGAATCTCGTGCAGATATGATGGTTGGAACATTCCCAAAGATTTGCATTTTGTTCCCAGCTTACACCCTATTGTGCCAATTCCCCATGGGCGGCCTTCTTAGTAATTCTTGTCTAGGATCATCCTCAAAAGTGGACTTACCATGGGTCCCATCCATTTCCGGTGCTAAGCAAAAATCATCCATTGCGTTGTCTTCAACAAGGTAGTCCACATCATCCATTCTACTCTGGGTATGCCCTTCCTTTGCACTCCACCAAACGATCGTTTGTGATTGCCTTAGGCTGGTATGAAGAGTTTCAGTGATCTCTGAATCAAAAGTAATTCTTTTTGCCACTTAAGGGAATAGTTCTTTGCGTCACCTTTCCTAAGGTGTCCCGTTATGGAATCATGGCAATCATCTCCTTGTTACTTTGAAACCATGCACCATCTCTCTAAGCGTGGAATTGTTGCCCACTAATCAAACCTTGTCGTTTGTTATTCCATTCCTCTCGATGTGTTTTGTGTCTCAACTCGAGATGTTTCCCCATCTCATTCCGTGAGCTGATCTTGAGTTGCTCGATCTTCAAGAAGATTAAATCCTGTAGGGGTTCCCCCTCCTTTCTGTTGTCGTGCCGAGTGAAGATCTCGAAAGCGAGGACGTCAAGACCAAGATGATGGAATGAATCAACATCTTCGAGAAGGGCAAATGGATCATGAAGATTGTGATAGTTTTGTGACTCCCCTTTTCCTCTTACCTCACGTCTTGAATCTCAAGTAGATTCTTGTTTAGTGGGGGTGAGCTATCCTGACCCCAGATCAGCCCTCTAGCTTGATTTTCTTACATCCATGCATCATGTTTAAATTTTAAGAAATTTGAAATGGGGATTGCCTAAACCCTAGCATTAAAGGAATTCAAATAGGCTCAACCAAAAAAAAATTATTTTTCAGTGAACCCAAATGGCCTTCAAAAATATTCACCATTTTTGGAAAAATGCTGAAAACCATATCCAGAGATGATGGATATTTTTCCAAGACATTTTTGGATATTTGAATAAACCATATTGTATTTAAATTGGGGCATTTAAAAAAAACTATTAATATTTTTAAATGCTCCAACAATTCTGAAAAATAGTTAAGGGCCTCTGTAATAATTCAGTTAATGCCCACAATTATTTTCAGGATTTATTTAAATGGTTTAGTATTTTACTAAACTAAAACAAAACAGATACAGAATAATAGAAAACAGGATTTAGATATAAATAAAAGAGAGAGAGAGCAACTCACCTGAACTTACCCCTCCAGCCCACCTGCGCAGCCACCCGACCCGGCCCAAAGATCGCAATGGCCGGCCCAGCCCACCTACCCCAACGCTCATCGTCTTCCTCTGCCAGAAGGCAGAGGCGAGGCGCGGCGAGCGCTGGCGACGCCGTGGCCTCCTCCCTGCCTGTCTCACGCCTCGAGGTCCTTCCAGCGCCACGGAGACAGCCACGCGCCCCCCAGGCCTCCCACTCTCTCCCCGAGCTCCTCTCCCTCCTCTGTCTCGTTCCCTCTCGCACCACCGAACACAACCGCCGCCGCCGACGGAGGCACTACCTCGCCACGGCCATCCCCGAGCCGCCCGAGCCATCCTCGAGCTCCGCTACCTCGTTCCCTACCTCCTCACCGAGCCACGTGACGGAAGGGCCCCAAGCGCCGCCGATGCCCTTCTCCTCCTCGGCCGCCGTAGATCCGCCTCGCCACCCCGCACGCTCCGGTGCTCCACCGAGCTCGCCGTCCACCCCACGACGATCAGCGTGAGCTTCTGCCTATCCTCCCCCCTCTCCGTTCGCTCTGCCGCGCACCGTAGCGACCACACCGCACTCACCCGGACGTGCCGCCGCCCGCACTCGTCGCCGGTGATGCTCTGGTGACCATTTGGTCCCGGGCATGCGCCCAACGCGCTCCCCGCGTCGCGTAGAGCCTCCGTGGCACCTCGCCGTGCTCGTTCGCGCATCGCAGCCCCATCCCCAGTTGCACCCGAACTTCGGCCACCGCCGCGAGCTTGCTCAAGCGGCGAGCCTGGCCACCTCACCCCTGCCGTTTGCGCAGATGGATGCGGGCGAGTCCCAGCTCCACGAGATGCTTCCGTCCGCCTTTGGTCGCCGGAGATGCAAACCCAACGCCTCGCCGTGGCTGTAGTCGCCGGGCGATTAGCCGACGTGGCCACCTCGTTAGGCCTAATCACCCGCTAATTAACCCCGACCCACTAACATGTGGGCCCCGAGCCTAATTAGGTTAGTTTTATTTTTTACATTTAGATTAGTGCTAACTTTGTGGACCCCACGTGTCAGACTTTGACTTAGTCAAGTCAACGTTGACTGGTCCCACTTGTCATCCACCTAGACCAGCCAGAGACACTGACCAGTGGGTCCCATGGATCAGGTTTGACCTGGGCGCCCAGTTGACTCGCTGACGTCATGCCTCTGTAATGCTGACGCAATTATTTGATTTTCTGGATTTAATTTAATTCAGGAAATTTCAGAAAATACCCCAAACTTCAAATATTCATAACTTTTAATCTGTAACTCCAAATTAAATAATTTATATATGAAAAATGATCAGAAAAATATGAAGAATCTATTTATGGCACTTTCATGCATGATTAAACAAGTTAACCTCACTGAATAGGATGAATCATGATTAGGGCAATTTATGAAACAACATTTGGAGTTGGAATTTGTTCTTGTTTGAATTCCACTTCAATTAACACAGCTAGACATTGCATTAGGTGAATTCAGTACCTTAACATGACATGTCATTCATGTGAATGTGCATTGCATTGATTGTGTTCTCTCTTGTTTGCGGTAATTGTCCCTCTCAAGAGACGACGCATCGAGCGATGAATTCGATGACACCGATGAAGAACTATATTATCTTCAGAAGTGCTAGGCAAGCAAAACCCCCTTGTCCATTTCGATATAATCCCACTCTCTCGCTCCTGCTCTATTTTACTGCATTAGGACAACAACGACTCATGTCTTACTTGCTAGGTAGCTGAACCCCTTTATCCTCTTGCATGACCTGTCATTCCACAATAATTAGATGAAACCCACTAGCATGAGTAGGAGTTGTTTGAGCCATGTTGTGCCTACTCATTCATGCTTGTTGTCATGCCTGCTACTGCTTAGAGTTGAGTCAGGTCTGATTCATCGGGAATGAATTGGAATGGTTGTGTGAACATGTCCTACTGTGTGTGAGCTAAGTGTGTGAACACGATTTGGTAAAGGTAGCGGTGAGAGGCCATGTAGGAGTACATGGTGGGTTGTCTCATTGCAGCCGTCCTCGGGAACTGAGTTATGTGTTTGTGATCCATGAAACAGTTACTACCACGCATTGGGATCCTTAATTGACCCTCTCGGCTTCTTAACCACCCTTATCCTCGGTCCGGGAGTTGCAAGTAGTTTCGGTGTTTGTAGTATCTTTGGGGGCCGCATTAAT
The DNA here is from genome assembly GCA_021605145.1 of Aegilops bicornis. Classification (NCBI taxonomy): domain Eukaryota; kingdom Viridiplantae; phylum Streptophyta; class Magnoliopsida; order Poales; family Poaceae; genus Aegilops; species Aegilops bicornis. Next base: position 633,076,353 of record CM038673.1, read on the forward strand.
GCTGACCATAGGGGTGGGTTGTGTTGCGGTAGGCACCGTGGCCCGGTGTACCGATTCGCCTGCTTGGTATCTCGGGAACCCTGTACACACATCGTTCGGGGCTGTATGGGAAACCTCGGCGGACTTCGTGGATGGAACCCGAATAGGCGATAAACACGGACTTGGGACTTGTGTGTTTAGATGCTGCTGTGGCCGACACCCACGTTGGGCTTCCGCTTGAAGGTTGCCGAGTACATGTCGTGTAAACGGCGGTAAGTGGTGAGAGCGTGTGTGAAGAAGTACACCCTGCAGGGGTTAACATGATCTATTCGAATAGCCGTGTCCACGGAGAAGGACTTGGGTTGCCTATATCAGTTCATAGACAAGTGAAAGTGGATACTCTAAAATGCGCAAGATAAGCGTGAGTGCTATGGATGGCGTTCTCGTAGGGAGAGACGGAGGCGGATCCATAGTGGTGTATTGATATGGTGAATATGTGGACTCGTAGCGCCACCTCAAAAGAGTTACTTGCAATCGTAGTTCAGGATAGCCACCGAGTCAAAGCTGGCTTGCTGCAGTCAAACTCCACCACCCCCTTTTGATAATGATGCATATGTAGGTAGTTCTGATGTAAGTCTTGCTGAGTACGTTTGTACTCACGTGTGCTTATTTTATGTTTTGCAGAGAGACTTCGGTCTCGCTAGTAGTTCCGCTTGGACTTCGACGGTTAGCTTGTTACCTCAGCTACGATCTTGTGCCCTCGGCAGGATCTGGTAGATAGTCAGGCTTCTCAGCCTTCTTCATTTTTAGTTGTCTGTACTCAGACATGTTTAGCTTCCGCTTGTGCTTTGACTTGTATGCTCTGAGTGTTGGGTCATGAGACCCATGTTTGTAATATCTCGCTCCTCGGAGCCTATTGAATAAATATTTGAGTCGTAGAGTTATGTTGTGATGCCATGTTGTATCTACACATATTGAGCATATTGTGTGTATGTTTGAAATGCTTGGTATGTGTGGGATCCGACAAACTAGTTGTTTATCCTTGGCAGCCTCTCATATGGGGAAATGTAGTCTCGTGCTTACGAGCGATAGTAGTCCGCTACAGCCGGTTCACCGAGTCCTGCTAGCCCAAAGACTACCGCTTGGACACTTGATCGGCGACATGTGTTTCACTGCCTTATGTCCTGTTCCCTTCGGGAAATGTCACGCGGTGTTATTCGGAGCCTCGCTTAGCCTGCTATAGCCCGGGATACCGGAGTCCTCATAGCCCAAAGGTTACAGCCCGAATTTATACGTTGATGACCGACATGCTCGATGTGATTCATGTATGCCCGTCCCCATAGGTTAGCGCCGCTTTGGATTCACGACTAGCCATGTCGGCCCAGGTTCTTGTCATATCGATGCTAGCGACACTATCATATACGTGAGCCAAAAGACGCAAACGGTCCCGGGCCATGGTAAGGCGACACCCGTGGGAATACCATGCGTGAGGTCGCAAAGTGATATGAGGTGTTACCGGCTAGATCGATGTGACTTGGAATCGGGGTCCTGACAAACATATACTTCTTCCTCAAGCTTACCATTGAGGAATGCACTTTTCACATCCATTTGATATAAGGTGATATTATGATGGTTAGCATAAGCAAGTAATATGCAAATAGCCTCAAGTCTAGCAATAGGTGCAAAAGTTTCATCAAAATCAATTCCTTCAACCTGTGTGTAGCCTTGAGCTACAAGCCGTGCCTTATTCCTCACCACAAGGCCATTTTCATCTTGCTTGTTGCGGAAGATCCACTTTGTGCAAATAATGTTGTGCTTGCGAGGATCTGGATGTTTGACCAGTTCCCAGACGTTGTTGAGCTCGAACTGATGTAATTCTTCTTGCATAGCTTGAATCCACTCAGGCTCCAGAAATGCTTCATCTACCTTAGTGGGCTCTGTGATAGAGACAAAAGCAAAGTGCCCACAAAAGTTAGATAAATGTGAAGATTTTGAGCGTGTGAGAGGACCTGGTGCTTCAATGTCATCGATGATCTTCTCAATTTGCACTTCGTTTGCAATGCGAGGATGAGCGGGTTGTCTTCGAGGAATTTGATTCACATTCTCTTCAGGAGCATTTTCCTCGGCACCATTTTCTTCAGGTGCGCCAGCTCGACATTCATCACGAAATGGAATGAATTCTTTAGCAGATTCTTCGGTGGGAATGACATCCTCAGTAGCTTTGAACTTGATAGAATCCTCAGGTGTTGGTTCATCTATCACAGAAGGTAGGTGCTCTCTTTGCGAGCCATTAGTTTCATCGAACCGCACATCTACAGTTTCAAAAACTTTGTGAAGAACGCTATTGAAGACTCTGTAGGTGTGCGAGTCCTTTCCATAACCAAGCATAAAACCTTCATGTGCTTTCGGTGAGAATTTGGAAGTGTGATGAGGATTTCTAATCCAACATTTAGCACCGAAGACTTTGAAATAACTCACATTTGGCTTTTTGTCAGTGAGGAGTTCATAAGAAGTTTTCTTGAAGAATTTGTGAAGATATACCCTATTGATGACGTGGCACGCAGTATCAATTGCCTCAATCCAGAAGCGATGAGGCGTCTTGTATTCATCAAGCATAGTGCGAGCCATTTTAGCAAGGGTCCTGTTCTTGCGCTCCACGACGCCATTTTGCTGAGGAGTCTATGGAGCAGATAACTCATGAGTAATACCAAGTTCATCAAGATAGCCATCAAGACCAGAATTCTTGAACTCGGTCCCATTGTCAGTTCTGATGTGCTTGATCTTCACACCAAAGTTGGTTGAACCCCTCGAGGAAAATCGTTTGAAGACTTCCTGCACTTCATGTTTGTAAGTGACAATGTGCACCCATGTATAACGAGAATAATCATCAACCATAACAAAGCCGTATTGAGTTGCATCATTTAGAATTGCAGAATAATGATTAGGACCAAAGAGATCCATGTGAAGCAATTCAAATGGTCGAGTGGTAGTCATGATAGTCTTCGCTGGATGCTTGGCCTTGGTCATCTTTCCTGCTTCACAGGCTCCGCATAAGTGATCCTTGAGGAATTTGACATTCTCAATGCTAATGACATGCTTCTTCTTTGCAAGCGTGTGCAAATTCCTCATGCCAGCATGACCAAGTCGTCGATGCCATAGCCAGCCTTCTGAGGCTTTTGCAAGTAAGCATACAGCTGGTTGTGGTCCTGTAGAGAAATCAATGATATACAAGTCTCCTCTCCTAAAGCCTTCGAGGACTTTGGAATGGTCAGCTTCCATGACCACAACACAACGATATTTTCCAAAGACAACAACCATATCGAGATCACAAAGCATTGAGACAGACATGAGGTTGTATCCTAAGGATTCGACAAGCATGACTTTGTCCATGTGTCTATCCTTTGAGATCGCAACCTTACCTAGACCCAATACCTGACTTTTGCCTTTGTCAGCGAAGATGATATGCTTCAAATGTGACGGTGATAAGGGAGCATCCATCAATAGATTCTTGTCACCAGTCATGTGATTCGTACATCCACTATCGAGGACCCACTCATTTGCTTTGGGTTGATCATCCTGCCGATGAATTAGTGCAACTTACGAACTCATATACTTCATCAGTGAAGAATATGACATCAATATCATCAGATTAACTTCATCAAGCAATAGCACAGATAAATCAGTATTGAGGACGTGAGAAATGAAAATTCATTTCTTCATGATTAGCCTGCATCCTGTCAGGCACTGTTCAGGTCTCCAGAAAATTCTTCAGACGTTTTGAGCACGTCTGGAGACCTGACCCTGCATAAAAGATTAGTTATTTTTCTTCACCACCCACATCTGAAGGGGTGGCAAAGAATTCATCACTCCGCGAGCACCATATGAGAAAGGTGGCATAGAAGCTAGTCCGCTTCGTTTCACATGAGAGGGGTTAGGGTAATCATATGAATAAGTAGATAAATTTTTCGAGGACTTATGAGCATAATGATTTGAAGAATAATGCTCATATTCATAGCCCTTAGCTCTACCCTGCGAAACAGAGGGGTTAGCACGATGATGATCATGTGAGGATTTTGATCCTGTTGAGGAATTTGATCCATGTGAGGAACTTGGTCCGTATGAGGACTTGGGCCCATATGAAGAATTTGGTCCATATGAAGAATTTGATCTGGGGTTCCTATTCTTCACAGGTGGTGTCACGAGGACATTTACCTGAAGACTTTCAAGGCAACTTTTGGGAACCCAGATTTTCTTCATAGGGGAACCGTTCCTGCAGTTAGTGCCAACATATCTAACAAATACTTCACCATTCTGATTTTTGAACAGTTTATAGTTCGAGTCAAATGACTCATCAGAAGAATGAGGAGATTCACATGTAAAGCTAGATAAATTGGATGGATCAACTGGAGGTCCCTTTGCAGCAACCCATGAGGTTTTGGGGTACTGCTCAGGCTTCCAATATGTTCCATCAGCATTGAGTTTTGTCTCAAAGGCAATACCCTGTTTCCTAGGGTTCCTGTTGAGGATCTGCTTTTTAAGCACATCACAAAGAATCTGATGCCCTTTGAGGCTTTTGTACATGACTATCATGTACAATTCCTTCAGCCCTGCATCATCAGTGATACTAGCAACATCCTCAGATGAGGAATTAGTGATAGCAGAGACAGGTGAAGAATTTGTAGCATTAGAAGCATTTGAACATTCAGGTGAAGAATTAGCAGATTCACGTTCAATGCACTTCAGACATGGGGGAAAAAATTCTTCCTGAGTAGCACTGATTTGTTGAGCAAGTAATGAATCACACTCCTTTTGAAGATCTTCATAACTCACTCTTAGCTTCTCAAGATCTTGCTTTCTTTGAAGAAATTCATAAGAAAGCTTCTCGTGATCAGATAAGAGAGTGTTATGATGACCTTGAAGATTGTCAAACTTGGACTGAAGTCTATGAAGATTTTTAGTCAAGTCTTTGGTGTGAACCATTTCTTCACCCAACATATCATCACTTTTGTCTAGCATGATTTGAATTTTTTCAACAGCCTTTTGTTGTTTCACAACAATCTTAGCAAGTTTAGAGTAGCTGGGCTTGAGGTTTTCATCAGATTCATCCTCACTAGATTCAGAAGAGGGGTATTTAGTTACCTTGGCACCCTTGGCCATGAAGCAATAGGTGGGAGCATAGTCATCATTGCCTTCATCAGCGTTGTTGGTGTTGCCATTTTCTTTAGAGTTGAAGATAGACTTGCTGACGAACGCAGTAGCAACAGCTAGGCTTGCCACACCAGACTTAGACTCCTCGGATGCCTCCTCTTCCTCATGTTCTTCAGATTCAGGCTCAGAGACCATTTCCTTGCCAATGAATGCTCGAGCCTTTTTGGAGCTGCTCTTCTTGTGAGATGAAGATTTTGAGGATTTTGATGATGAAGACTTTGCAGATTTCTTCTTCTTCTTGGCATCATCAGAACTGTAATCCTTGTATTTCTTCTTCTTTAATTCCTTATCCCAATCGAGGACAATCTTGAATGTAGTGACCAGGTTTCTTGCATTTGTGGCATAGCCTCTTCTTGTAGTCACTGGATGAGGAATCATTACTCCTTGAGGATTTTCCAAAGCGACCGCGTCTTGAGAACTTCTGAAATTTCTTCATGAGCAGTGCGAGTTCCTGGCTCAGTTCTTCAGGATCACCAAGGCTGCTAGTAGAGTCATGTAAGTGCATCTAGTGCCCCTTAGTGATTTTGGTGTATTGAAGACTTATAGGTTAAGGGACTGATGCGTTTGTGAGTGTACACATGTCTATGAGTCTATGAGGAGTTTGATATTTCTGAGAGAAAGTCGACCCCTAAAAATGAAGTTCTTCAACCAAGACTTTGGATTTGAAGACTTTACGAAGACTTTGAAAGTGAAGAAATTGGTGTGACCTTGAAGTCTAGGCAATCATCCGAGGAACATGAAGCGTGAAGACTTTTGTTTTCGTAGTTTCATTTTCTCTTTCTTGAGTCATAGGAAACACCGTACTGTTAAAGGGGGTCGAGGAAACACTAAGGAAAAATTTCCATGTGATGCTCAACTCAAAATCCTACACCTACCAATCCCTTCGAGTGAATCCATTGGAAATCTCATAGAGTTCAGTCATATTCTTCAGAGACAGAGACGAAGTTCTTCTGGTCCCTGAAGAATTTGTTCTGACTGAGGAGTTAGGAATTCACTAGTGTGAATTGCCTACACAGTGAGGATCATGATAACCCTGAGGAATACTCTTTTCATACCCAGTCAATCCGCACTGGCGAATCCGCACTGGCGAATCCACACTGGCGAATTCCTAACTCCTCAGTCAGAACGAATTCCTCAAAGAACTGTAAGAACTTCGTCACATTAAAGAATATGACTGAATCAGATACATTTCCAATGGCTTCACTCAAAGGGATTGGTAGGTGTAGGATTTTGAGTTGAGCATCACTTGGAAATTTTTCCTTTGTATTTCCTCGACCCCCTTTAATAGTACGGTGTTTCCTATGACTCAAGAAAGAGAAATGAAACAATGAAAAACAAAGTCTTCACGCTCATGTTCCTAATGATTGCCAAGTCTTCAAGGTCACGCCTAATTTCTTCACTTTCAAAGTCTTCGTAAAGTCTTCAGATATCCAAAGTCTTCAGTTGAAGAACTTCATTTTTAGGGTCGATTTTCTCTCAGAAATATCAAACTCCTCATATACTTATAGACCTGTGTACACTCACAAACGCATCAGTCTCTTAACCTATAAGTCTTCAATACACCAAAATCACTAAGGGGCACTAGATGCACTTACAACACCAATATAAATTTAGAATGAGTTCAAAACAGTACCTAAGTGGTGATTTACTTTATTATACTAACAGAGCTTACGAGTTTTCTATTGAGTTTTGTGTTGTTAAGTTTTTTTTGGGTGAGGTTTCGATGGACTACGGAATAAGGAGTAGCAAGAGGCTAAGCTTGGGGATTCCCAAGGCACCCGAAGGTAATATTCAAGGACAAGCAAGCATCTAAGATTGGGGATTCCCCAAATGACATCCCCTCTTTTGTCTTGAATCCATCGATAAAAATAATTGAGGCTATATTTTTATTCATCACATGATATGAGTTTTGCTTGGAGCGTCATTTTCTTTTGTTGAGATTTTCTTGATGCTATTTAGAGTATTTTTTTTCATCTTTTAGTTCAATAAAAAGGTTAAGTATAGCCTTTACCATCCTTATTTTGCAAGTCCATATGTTGCTATTTTGAAAACAAAAAGTTTTCTATCATTGTCTGAATTCTTTAGGAAAGTTAGACTGTGATAATATCTTGAAATTTTTACACAATATGCAATGATAAATTCTCTACAGTATGGTAAATTTTCAGAATTGTTTAGTTAAATAAGTATGGATTTTCCTTAATCCTTTACAAACTGTTCTATTTAGACAGATTGCTGTTATGATTGCATTGTTTGCATATGTTTGCTTGTTTAATGATTCTATTGAGGATGGAAGTAGTATATATGCAGAGGCATTTAGTATGCAATGTCAAATTATAATTTTAGTGATTTTCTACAGTGGAGAATGATAGGGTTTTGCATGGATTTATACTAACTTATCTCACGAGTTCTTGTTGAGTTTTGTGTGGATGGAGTTTTTGAGATTTAGGGAAACCGTGACATAAGAGGAATTAAGGAGACACAAGAGATCAATCTTGGGTATTCCCAAGGCATCCCTAGTTAAGAAGTATCAATCATCTAAGCTTGGGGATGCCCTGGTTGGCATCCCACCTTTCTTCATCAACAATCATCGGTTAGCCTCGATTGAGCCTAAGTTTTCACTTCTTCACATTATGTGTGCTATCCTTGGAATGTCATTTTCTTTTGTTTTGCTTGCTATTTTAATAATATCCCAAGATCTCAATTTTTCAAATGAGAGAGAGTATTCACATAACTACTTAATTATTTGACTACTCATTGATCTTCACTTATATCTTTTTGGAGTAGTTTGTCATTTACTCTCGTGCTTCACTTATATCCTATGAGTAAATGGTTGAATGAATTGAATATCATAATCCAAAATTATATATGTTTCATATGCTTATCCCATGGGGAGTAATGCCTTCACCTATAAGAAGGATAGGTGGTAAAATTTATTGAAAGTTAGCAAGCACAACATTGGTCACTTGAACAATTCATGAAATAATATTGAAGAAAGAGAGATTACACATATAAATATACTATCTTGGACATATTCTATGATTGTGAGCCTCATTAATTATTTTCAAACTTGAGCAAATTAGTTGAAGTTGGACAAGGAAGACAACGTAATGAGTTATGTTTGGGTATATTTGTATAGAAGTTATATTGTTATGGATCCTCCAACATGTGGTGTTTGCTTAGGATCATTCGCAAGCAAAAAATTCGTACTAAGTAGAGATACTACTTGTGCATCCAAAAACCCTTGAACCCAGTTTCTTGCCATGAGAGTCCACTATATTTACCTATGGATTGAATAAGATCCTTCAAGTAAGTTGTCATCGGTGCAAAAAGCAATAAAAATTGCTCCTAAATATGTATGATCTTTTATTGTAAGGGAAAAATAAGCTTTGTACGAACTTGTGATGGTGAAGAAATAAAAGTGATGGACTGCATAATAAAAGTTGCTGTCAGAAGGGGCAATATAAAGTGACGTTCCTTTGCATTAAGAGCGTGCACATCCAAAAATAAAAAGCACATGACAACCTATGCTTCCCTCTGTGAAGGGCCTATCTTTTACTTTATGAATTTACTTTTATGCAAGCGTCAATAGTATGCTTTCTCTTTCCAACCTCAATTATTCTTTAGTTGGCAAGCATCATGTGGTGGGGAAAGATCTAAGCACATATGGACATTCAAATATATTTAATCATGAATTATTATTGTTGACCATTATCTATATGATAAATAAGTTGGGAGGCGAAACATTAAGCCCCTATCTTTCTCTGTGTTCGATGGATCCTATTTGTTCTAAAAATATGCTTTGAGTGGTAGAAATCATGGAAGACTATATGATAGTTGAGTATGTGGAGTTTACTAAATCAATGCTCTTCCAAAAATAAGATGAATTGCAATTGTTTGTTGACTGAGAACATAGTCTGTTAGTTTTCAAGAAAGTTTATGGTCTATACTTTAACATGTGAATAGCTTGCTACTTGATCATGAGAAGATTTATGAGATGGGCTACTGTTTATGATATATAATGATGCTAGAAAAAGTGATTGAAATTATCATTGATCAAACTTGTGCACTTGTTAGCATTCGCACTTCATAAGTTATTTCTTTTATCATTTACCTACTCGAGGACGAGCAGGAATTAAGCTTGGGGATGCTGATACGTCTCCAATGTATTCTATAATTTATGAAGTATATGTGCCATGTTTACAACAATTTTATATGGTTTTGGTATGATTTGATTAGAACTAACCCGGACTGACGATGTTTTTAGGTGAACTACCGTGGTGTCATTTTTTCTGCAGAAATAGAAGTTCTCAGAATGGGCTGAAAATGTAGCGACCCGACCTCAGATGGTCAAATCTCTGTGCTTCCGTGTCATCCCTGGATCTGTAATGCTGACACACACAGTACTCGAAGGATTTATAACAGAGTAGCAATCACACACTTATTACATCGAATGTCTCAAAAGAGAACTTATTACAATAATATGGCTTAAGGCCATCTAATACGATAACAACGGAAGGCTTGGAAGATAAAGTGAGTCCATCAACTCCAACAGCATAGCTGAGCTGCACGGCAACGACCTATTGAACCTTACTCCTCGTCTGAAAAGTCTGCAACATAATACGTTGCAGCCCGAGAACGGGTCAGCACATGGAATATGTTGGCAATGTAACACAATAGAGCAATAACAGAATAATGCTACCACTACATGCATATTTGACTGGTGGAAAGCTCTATGGTTACAGTTTTGCGGAAAGACAATTTTTCCCTACAACTAAGGAATAAATTTTAATTTAACTATCATGGTGGTTGAAACATCATTGAGAAGGTATAACCCCAACTCAATCCCAATTAAGGTAATTAACAACCTAGCAATATTAATTTAGAGTGATGAGATACGTGTGAATACTCAAGTACTAGATACTCAGAATTGTCCATAACTGCGGACACGGCTAACCATGATTAGATTGTACACTCTCTGAGAGGTTTATGCACTTTTCCCAACAAGACTCGATCGCCTCCGTTGACTTCTCGCCTTGCATGGTGTTTGAGAAAGCGGATGACCGAGACACAGCCTTTCGTAAACATTAACTCTCTACTCCGGGTAGACCATACCAAACCTACAAAACCCACTACCGCTGATCTACCTCTTCAAGAGCTTCACGTAACTTACTCAACTATGCTAGAGCCCATAATAGCTTGTGGCTGCACACGGAAGTTTCTAGCATGAATAATCTCAGTTCCCTTTGAGCCTGGGTGGCGGTCCATAGGAAGATCACATGGATACCCCGGGATTTCCAAAACAAAGCAGACAACACTGGGTTCCCCAGGTGCCTCAATCCACCCAGATGTGTATTAAAGTTGCCACCTTAAGTTAACCATTAATTAACAATCTCACATCTGTCATGGATAACTCTCAAACCCAACCACGTCTACGAGCATAGCATATCAATATAATATAAGCAACACGTAGAAGTAACTCCCAAGGTTTGATAGTAACAGGGCAATAGGTTCTACCTCAACTACTACTTCCCAATACCCACAATTAATTACATCCTAACCATGCAATGTGTGAGGGTTGAAACTAATGCATAAAAACTGGGTATGGAAAGATTATGATCAAAGTGTTACTTGCCTTGCTGATGATCCGGGAATCCTAGAGATTCGTAGTAACACGCTTCGCACTCCGGGAATTCTATCGCAAACAAACAACAACATACATAAGAAACAAGCAAAGATGCACAAACGAAACTTCAACTGAAAGAGGTTGATCGGAGAGTTCAACTTAAGAACTCCGGTTCACAAGAAGAATCAAACCAAACGGAACAACGAAACTCAAACGGCGAAAGAAACAAGATCCCTTTACTAATCTGAATTAGAGTCAAATTTGACAGAGGCAAAAACTTGTTTGAGTTGGCTATTCGGAAAGAGGGTTTCGAGATGAAACTCCAGGCGCTTGAATCGCCTGATTCCGATAAACGAGCGAAAAGTTATACTAGTTCGAACATCGGATCAGAAATCGTGATCGGAAAAATCGCGGAATAAATCCGATAAAAAGAAAACGATGAACGGCTAAACGAACGAACGTTCGTTAGCAGAAACTAAACGATGAACACGTTCGTTAGAACGAACGAATGAGCGAACGCTCGCTTAACAAATAAACCAGAGAATAAAACCGATCTTTATAAAATAAACGAACTAGGTTTTTAAAAAAAACCGAAGGGGTTTTTCTTAAAAAAACCGGCGGCGGGGCGGCTACCTCCGGCGAGGTCGTCCGGTGAGGCGGCAGCTCGGCGGGGGCTCGACGAGGGCGGCGGGGTGGCGGCGAGCGGCGGCGGCCAGAGGCGGCGACTTCGGCGATGGCGGCAGCGGTGGCTCGAGGCTCGGGCTTGGCTCGGGCTCCGGAGAAAGCGGCGGTGGTGGCGATGGTTAGAGGCGGCTTATATAGGTTGGGGGGCTCCGACTTGGGGAGGGGCAAAGCGGCGGCAGCGGTGGTATCCGGGTCGGACACGGCGGCAGCAGGTGGCGGTGTCCGGGTCGGACACGGCGGCGGCGGAAAAGGCGGGGCACTTTCGAGGCGTGGGCAGCCTGCTGGCTGGGCCCTTGGCCCAGTCGGGCGTGCGTCGTCTCCTTTTTTTTAAACGATCCGCCAAAACTTCGAAAAGTCCTAGAAAAATAAATAAAAATCTAAAAATTCCAAAATAAGTTTTCTCCGTCTAAATGGAATATTTAGAACAGGATGAACTTTTCTTGGCCCCTAAAATACAATTTTTAAAACATGCAAATTTTTCTAGGGCAAATAAAATTCCAAATAAAATCAAACAAAAACCAAATAATGATTTTAACATTTTTCCTCCGATATTTCAATTATTTTGGAGAAGTCATATTATCTCCCCTCATTTAATATAAAAAATGAAATATTTTCCGGAGAGAAAAATAATTAAAACCAAAAATCCTCGTCTTCACTACTTGATAAAAATCAAATATGAAAATCGAAAAATCCCCAACTCTCTTCGAGGGTCCTTTAGTTGCTTAGGATTTCGAGGATTGGAAACAAAAGGCAATAAAATATGATATGCATGGATGACCTATGTATAACATGCCAAATTGAAAATTTGGGATGTTACAAACATACCCCCCTTAAGATGAATCTCGCCCTCGAGATTCGGGTTGGCTAGAAAATATGTGCGGATGGTCCTTGCGAATATCCTCTTCTCGCTCCCAGGTGGCTTCCTCCTCGGTATGGTGGCTCCACTGAACTTTGCAAAACTTGATAACCTTGCTGCGAGTGACTCGACTGTCGAAATCAAGATTCTTTATTGGCTTCTCCTCATAGGTCAGATTACTATCCAGCCGAATCGCCTCCAAGGGCACTGTATCATTCAACGGTATATTGGACATCTCAGCGTGGCACTTCTTCAGCTGTGATACGTGAAACACATCATGAACTCCTGACAGTCCTTCAGGTAACTCCAGCTTGTAGGCAACTTCTCCCATTCGTTCCAAAACACGATACGGTGCTACAAATCTTGGGGCTAACTTTCCCTTTACTCCAAAACGTTTCACTCCCTCAAGGGTGATACTCGCAGATAGGCTCTGTCTCCGATTTCATAGGTTACTTCCTTGCGTTTTGAATCTGCGTAACTCTTACATCTAGACTAAGCAATCTTTAGTCATCTCTGATCAGTTTAACCTTCTCCTCTGATTCCTTGATCAAATCTGGTCCAAACAACTGACGGTCTCCAACCTCATCCCACATCAATGGTGTTCTACATCTGCGTCCATACAGAGCTTCGAACGATGCCATCTACAAACTGGCCTGGTAGCTGTTGTTGTATGAGAACTCTGCGTACGGCAAATTGTCATCCCAACTAGATCCATAATCTAGCGCACAAGTTCTCAACATGTCCTCCAGAATCTGATTGACTCTCTCTGTTTGTCCATCCGTCTGCGGGTGGAACGCGGTACTGAACTCCAATCTGGTACCCAAAGTCTGGTGTAGCTGATGCCAAAACTTTGAAGTAAACTGTGTTCCTCTATCTGATACGATGATCCTCGGAACTCCATGCAAACATACGATCCTGGTCCTATATATCTTGGCCAACTTTGCACTTGTATAGGTTGTTTTCCTTTGGGATGAAATGGGCTACTTTGGTCAAACGATCCACAACTACCCATATTGAATCATATCCTGCCTTGGTTACGGGTAATCCGGTAATAAAGTCCATGCCAAGTTTGTCCCACTTCCATTCGGGTATTGGCATAGGCTGTACATGATCTGCTGGCTTCGATGCTCTGCCTTCACACTCGACATACATCACATACGGCTACATACTCGGCAATATCCTTCTTCATACCAGTCCACCGTAAGCGTTCCTTCAAGTCCAAATACATCTTGGTGTTTCCGGGTGAATCGAGTATGGTGAGTCATGGGCCTCTGAAGTATTAACTTCACGATCTCCGAACTGTTGGGCAGATAAATCCGATCCTCAAACCACAAGGTATCGTGCTCATCCTCGCGAAAACCTTTGGCTTTTCCTTCGCCCATCTTCTCTCTTATCTCAGCAATCTCTTTGTCCTCCTTCTGAGCTTCTCGAATCTTGTTCAACAATGTCGACTGAACCTCCATTGTTGCAAGAAAACCTCTTGGAACAATCTCCAATCGAAGTACCATGATCTCCGCAGCTAACTCCTTTGGTAATCCTTTGCTTTCAAGGATATTAGAATAACTCTTCCGGCTCAAAGCGTCTGCTACGACGTTGGCCTTTCCTGGACGATAGTGTAGCTTCATGTCGTAATCCTTTATAAGTTCCAGCCATCTCCTCTGTCTGAGGTTTAACTCCTTATGTGTGAAAATGTACTTCAAACTCTTATGATCCGTGTACACATCACAAAGGTTTCCAATAAGATAATGTCTCCAGGTCTTCAACGCATGTACTACAGCTGCTAACTCCAAATCATGCGTGGCATAGTTCAACTCATGTGGCTTCAGTTGTCGTGAGGCATACGAAACAACTTTTCCGTCCAGCATAAGAACACATCCAAGTCCCAAGCGAGGCGTCACAATACACTTGAAACTCCTTATGTATATCTCGCAATGTCAAAGACTGGGGCTGTAGTCAACCGCTTTCTTCAACTCCTGAAAGCTTGTCTCGCAATCCTCATCCATTTGAACTTAGTATCCTTCTTTAGCAATTCAGTCATTGGCTTAGCAATCATGGAAAAATTCTCAATGAATCTCCGATAATATCCTCGCCGGTCCAAAGGAAATCTGCGGATCTCGCCAACTGAAGTGGGTGCCAACCATTCAAAGGATCGATCGAACCTTCTTTGGGATCTCTTGCTATACCCTCTCCTGATATAACATGCCCAAGAAATCCTACTTCCTTCAACCAAAACTCGCACTTGCTGAATTTGGCGTATAACTGATGTTCCCTGAGTTTCTCGAGAACCAAATGTAAGTGTTCCGCGTGCTCCTCTTCGTTCTTCGAGTATACCATAATATTATCACTAAACACCACAACAAACTTGTCCAAATACTCCATGAACACCTTGTTCATCATACTCATGAAATAGGCAGGGGCGTTAGTCAGTCCAAATGACATGACCGTATACTCATATAATCCATACCGTGTGGTAAATGCTATCTTCGGTATATCCTTCTCTCGGATCTTCAACTGATGGTATCCTGATCGTGGATCAATCTTCGAAAACACCTTAGCTCCTTGCAACTGATCAAACAGATCATTAATCATCGGTAAGGGATACTTGTTCTTTATCGTTACTTCATTCAGAGCTCGATAATCAACAACCATCCTAAGGGATTTATCCTTCTTCTCCACCAAAAGTACTGGGGCTCCCCAAGGTGATGAACTTCTCTGAATGTAACCTTTCTCCAATAGCTCCTTGGTCTGCTTCTTAATTTCCTCCAGATCATTTGCGGGCATCCGATAGGGTCTCTTGGATATTGGCCCTGTACCTGGCAATAGCTCTATCAGAAACTCGATGTCTCGATCTGGTGGCATGCCTGGTAATTCCTCTGGAAAAACATCCGGATAATCCTTTACTACAGGTACTTCCTCCTGTACAACTCCCGTGAGGGCTTTCACTTGGCTCCTCCTAGGCACATGCCTAGATACATACTTAATCCTTTTTCCCTCCTGGGTGGTAAGATAGATCGACTTGCTAGCACAGTCAATACTTCCTCCATACTTTGACATCCAGTCCATACCTAATATCACATCCAATCTTGCGACTCCAAGATAATTAGGTCAGACGGAAAAAACATGCGTGCCAATGATTAGGGGTATCTGGGCGCACCATCTGCTAGCCATGTACTCTGCTCCAGGCGAGCTCACTAAAAGAGGGGTTCTAAGGGTTTGGGTTGGTAACTTAAACTTATCCACAAATCCCCTTGATATGTATGAATGCGATGCACCAGTATCGAAAAGAACAAGAGCGGTAAATGACTGAACCGAAAACTTACCTATTACCGCTTCCGGCTGCTCTTCAACTTCCTCCACGTTAACGTGGTTCACTTGTCCTTTGTTGAATGGGTTGGGCTTCTTCCCAGCGCTCCCATTTCCATTTCCATTCTTTCCTTCAGGGCAGTCATTGGCATAGTGCCCTGTCTTCCCGCACTTAAAACAAATAACTTGGCTTAAGTCCCTCTTGGCCGGTGTAGATGGGTTAGAGCGATTCTGATTGTTGTTGGCTCCGTTCCCATTCCCGTTCTTCGCACCATTTTGGTTATGCGGTCCTCCTCCAGTATGGTTATGACCTCCATGGTTATGAACAAGTCCTCCCGAGTTCGGGGTTAAGCGAGGCTTCGGTGAGCTCTCGAGTTGTACTTCCCTTGTCCATACTTCCTCTTACGGCTCTCAATCTGTTGTTGCTTTCCTTCAATCATTAGGGCCTTATCTACCAACTCCTGGTAGTTGTTGAAAGTTGCCACCATCAACTGCATACTCATCTCATCATTCAACCCTTCCATAAACTTCTCCTGCTTCACGGCATCTGTGGCCACATCATTACGGGCATAGCGTGATAACTTGCTAAACTCATCCACGTACTGGGCCACAGTACGGTTCCCCTGGCGTAAGTTGCGAAACTCGTGCTTCTTTATCTGCATGGCTCCAGTTGAGACATGGGCCGTGCGTAAAGCTTGTTGGAACTGGTCCCAAGTGACATTGGCTATAGGAAAAGTAGCCGTGTAATTCTCCCACCATGCGGCTGCTGGTCCATCCAATTGATGTGCGGCAAAGCGCACCCTTTCAGCATCCGTGCATCCTGCGGTGGTTAACTCCCTTCCAATACGGCGTAGCCAATCATCAGCAACTATTGGCTCGGTGCTACTGGAAAACAACGGCGGTTGTAGTCTCAGAAACGGGTTAAATTGTCCACTGGCGGCGGGTTGTTGTTGGCATTGTTGTAGTAGTTGTTGCCCTGGTTCTGAACTAGCAATTGCATCAAGGCATTCTTCTGCTGGATCAACTGGGTGAGCTCCGGTGGGAAAACAAAACTGGGGTCACATCTCGGAGGCATCTGAGGGTTTTAGATGGAAGAGATTAGAATAGAAAAAAGATCTAGGGGGAAAACACTACCCATATGCATATGAGACAAACACACACATTCATTCAATCAATCAAGCAAGGGCATACAAAACGGTCTAGGACTATCGCATAAGTGCTCAACTACTACTAATTACATGGGGGAATACTACTATTATATGGTGGTCATCTAGAAATTTTGATCGGTGGAAGACTCCATGATGTCTGCTCCAACTTCGTCTTCGTAGTCATCATCACTTGGGTCAGAGTCGGTGTCATCGATGATGATGTAGTTGTCCGAACAAGTGGGACCTTCTTCCTCTTCTTCCGGTGCTGGTCCTCCCATGAAGACTCCGATCTTCTTGACTAGGTCGTCATTCTTCTCTAGTAGGGTCTTGATTTCTTCCTCATATCCATCGCGTGTAAACTTGAGTTCTTCCTCCAGCTCGATGATCCTAGTTTTCGCCTTCTTCATCTCCATCATGTCTGCGCACATCTGGTTCTCCTGACGCCAAATGTGCTGGTTTAGCTCCTGGATGTATGCTGCAATGGATCTATCCTTCTTCGTGCTGGTTACTTCCCATTGCTCGTCTCGGCACCCACATATTTGATATATGGTGTCTTTAAGCTCCCGGTTGTAGACTTCTCCAATGCGTCCCATGATAATGTGAGCTGCCATACTTCCAAGGCTCCAGGTGGGTGCTTCAAAAGAAAACTCTATGGGCTTGGAAGTTGGCGAGAACGTCCTTCCTGGAACTTGTACTTGAATCATCCAGCGCTCTTCTTATGGTAAAGTGGCGTTGTACGTCCCACTGAAGCTTGGTATTCCAATATTCAGGTACCTACTGACTTCCTTCATGTGGCGTCCAAAAGGTGTGTCTTCATCCGGTTGTGCAAACTTGTTCTTCATCTCCGTCATCCTAAAGAGTGGAAAAATGGAGAGGAATCAGAAATGAGTAGAGAAGAGTGACCTATGGTTTTATCTTAGTAGTCGTGTCCTACACTCAGCGTGTGCTCCGATACCATCTTGTAGCGACCCGACCTCAGATGGTCAAGTCTCTGTGCTTCCGTGTCATCCCTAGATCGGTAATGCTAACACACACAGTACTCGAAGGATTTATAACAGAGTAGCAATAACACACTTATTACATCAAATGTCTCAAAAGAGAACTTATTACAATAATATGGCTTAAGTCCATCTAATACGATAACATCGGAAGGCTTGAAAGATAAAGTGAGTCCATCAACTCCAACGGCATAGCTGAGCAGCACGGCAACGACCTATCGAACATTACTCCTCGTCTGAAAAGTCTGCAACATAATACGTTGCAGCCCGAGAACGGGTCAGCACATGGAATATGCTGGCAATGTGACACAATAGAGCAATAACAGAATAATGCTACCACTACATGCATATTTGACTGGTGGAAAGCTCTACGGTTACAGTTTTGCGGAAAGCCAATTTTTCCCTACAACAAAGGAATAAATTTTAATTTAACTATCATGGTGGTTGAAACAGCATTGAGAAGGTATAACCCCAACTCAATCCCAATTAAGGTAATTAACAACCCAGCAATATTAATTTAGAGTGATGAGATACATGTGAATACTCAAGTACTAGATATTCAGAATTGTCCATAACCGGGGACACGGCTAACCATGATTAGATTGTACACTCTGCAGAGGTTTGCACACTTTTCCCCACAAGACTTGATCGCCTCCGTTGATTTCTCGCACTGCATGGTGTTTGAGAAACGGATGACCGAGACACAGTCTTTCAGGAACAATAACTCTCTACTCCGGGTAGACCATACCAAACCTACAAAACCCACTACCTGCTGATCTACCTCTTCAAGAGCTTCACGTAACTTACTCAACTATGCTAGAGCCCATAATAGCTTGTGGCTGCACACGGAAGTTTCTAGCATGAATAATCTCAGTTCCCTTTGAGCCTGGGTGGCGGTCCATAGGAAGATCACACGGGTACCCCGGGATTTCCAAAACAAAACAGACAACACTGGGTTCCCCAGGTGCCTCAATCCACCCAGATGTGTATTAAAGTTGCCACCTTAAGTTAACCATTAATTAACAATCTCACATCTGTCATGGATAACTCTCAAACCCAACCACGTCTACGAGCATAGCATATCAATATAATATAAGCAACACGTAGAAGTAACTCCCAAGGTTTGATAGTAACAGGCAATAGGTTCTACCTCAACTACTACTTCCCAATACCCACAATTAATTACATCCTAACCATGCAATGTGTGAGGGTTGAAACTAATGCATAAAAACTGGGTATGGAAAGAGTATGATCAAAGTGTTACTTGCCTTGCTGACGATCCGGGAATCCTAGAGATTCGTAGTAACACGCTTCGCACTCCGGGAATTCTATCGCAAACAAACAACAACATACATAAGCAACAAGCAAAGATGCACAAACGAAACTTCAACTGAAAGAGGTTGACCGGAGAGTTCAACTTAAGAACTCCGGTTCACAAGAAGAATCAAACCAAACGGAACAACGAAACTCAAACGACGAAAGAAACAAGATCCGTTTACTAATCTGAACTAGAGTCAAATTTTACAGAAGCAAAAACTTGTTTGAATTGGCTATTCGGAAAGAGGGTTTCGAGATGAAACTCCAGGCGCTTGAATCGCCTGATTCCGATAAACGAGCAAAAATTTATACTAGTTCGAACATCGGATCAGAATTCACGATCGGAAAAATCGCGGAATAAATCCGATAAAAAGAAAACGACGAACGGCTAAACGAATGAACGTTCGTTAGCAGAAACTAAACGACGAACACGTTCGTTAGAACGAATGAATGAGCGAACGCTCGCTAAACAAATAAACCGGAGAATAAAACCGATCTGTATAAAATAAACGAACTAGGGTTTTTTTCTAAAAAAACCGAAGGGGTTTTTCTTAAAAAAACCCGGCGGCGGGGCGGCTACCTCCGGCGAGGCGGGCGGCTCCTGCGGGGCTCGGCGAGGGGCGACGGGGTGGCGGCACGAGGGGCGGCGACGGTGCTAGGCGGGCGGCGGCGACTCAATGATGGCGGCAGCGGTGGCTCGGGGCTCGGGCTTGGCTCGGGCTCCGGGAGAGGCGGCGGTGGTGGCAGTGGTTAGAGGGGGGGGGGGCGGCTTATATAGGTTGGGGGGGGCTCCGACTGGGGGGAGGGGCAAGGCGGCGGCGGCGGTCTCCGGGTTTGACACGGCGGCGGCGACGCCTTGAAGGCGGCGCTCGGGCATTGGGCCGACCTGCTCGGCTGGGCCCTTGGCCCAGTCGTGCGCGGGTCCTCTCCTTTAAAAAAAAAAAGATCCGCCGAAACTTCGAAAAATCCTAGAAAAATAAATAAAAATCTAAAAATTCCAAAATAAGTTTTCTCCGTCTAAATGGAATATTTAGAACAGGATGAACTTTTCTTGGCCCCTAAAATGCAGTTTTTAAAACATGCAAATTTTTCTAGGGCAAATAAAATTTCAAATAAAATCAAATAAAAACCAAATAAAGATTTTAATATTTTTCCTCCGATATTTCAATTATTTTGGAGAAGTCATATTATCTCCCCTCATTTAATATAAAAAATGAAATATTTTACGGAGAGAAAAATAATTAAAACCAAAAATCCTCGTCTTCACTACTTGATAAAAATCAAATATGAAAATTGAAAAATCCCCAACTCTCTCCGAGGGTCCTTGAGTTGCTTAGGATTTCGAGGATTGCAAACAAAAGGCAATAAAATATGATATGCATGGATGACCTATGTATAACATGCCAAATTGAAAATTTGGGATGTTACAGAAAATTTATGGCGATTTTTTATGGACCAAAAGAAACCCCCGAAGCACTGGATCTGGCCCAGGAAGTGATCGAGGTGGACCCAAGCGTAGAGGGCAAACCCACTCCCTAGGGCGCGCCCCTATGGCTTGTGGGTCCCTCGGGCACCCCCTTGACGTGAGACCGACGCCAAAAATTCTCATAAATACTCAAACCTCCGAAATGAAACCTAGATCAGAAGTTTTGTCGCCACAAGCCTCCGTAGCCACGAAAAACCTCTCGCACCCCATTCGGGCACCCTGCCGGAGGGGGAAATTACCACCGGAGGCCATCTTCATCATCCCGACGGTCTCCATGATGAGGAGGGAGTAGTTCACCCTCGGGGCTGAGGGTATGTACCAGTAGCTATGTGTTTGATCTCTCTCTCTCTCTCTCTCTCTCTCTCTCTCTCTCGTGTTCTTGATTTGGCACAATCTTGATGTACCATGAGCTTTGTTACTATAGTTGGATCATATGGTGTTTCTCCCCCTCTATCTTCTTGTGAGAACTGAATTTTACCTTTGAGGTTTCACTATTATCGGATTGAATACTTTTATGGTTTTGAGAAAAATTGATGTATGTCTTGCATGGGATACCCGTGCTGACAATTGGGTGTTCTATTGATTCACTTGATGTATGTTTTTCCACTCAACTCATGGATTCCTGAGGTGACATTGGGGTAATCTAGGCATAGGGGTTGATGCACGTTTTCGTCCTTGTTTCCCCGGTAGAAATCTTGGGGCACTCTTTGAGGTTCTTTGTGTCGGATTAGATATTATCAATCTGAAGTTATTTGATGCATATCATATAATTGACCCACGGATACTTGTGGTGACATTGGAATATCTAGGTGACATTAGGGTTGATTGATGTGTATCATATGGTGTTATTTTAGTACAAACTCTTGGGATGTTTGTGACACTTATAGGAATAGCTCAAAACATTGATAAGAAAGAATAACTTTGAGATGGTTTCGTACCCTACAAGAAATTTCATCTTATGTTGTCCGCGATAGGAACTTTGGAATGACTCTTTATCGCACGTTGAGGGATTGCCATATGATTTAATTATGTTATCATTGTTGAGAGAACTTGCACTAGTGAAATTATGAACCCTGGGCCTTGTTTTCAAGCATTGCAATACCGTTTTTGCTCACTTTTGTTACTAGTTACCTTGCTGTTTTTATTTGCTCAGATTATAAAAATACATTTCTACCATCCATATTACACTTGTATAACCATCTCTTCGCCGAACTAGTGCACATATGCAATTTACCACTGTATTGGGTGTGTTGGGGACACAAGAGGCTTTTTATTATTTGGTTGCAGGGTTGTTTGAGAGAGACCATCTTCATCCTACACCTCCCACAGATTGATAAACCTTAGGTCGTCCACTTGAGAGAAATTTGCTAGTGTCCTACAAAACTCTGCGCTTGGAGGCCCAACACGAATCTACAAGAAGAAGGTTGCATTGTAGACATCAAAGCCTATCCCGCTAACTACACCATAGGGTACGACTCCAAAAGCTACTGAGTGGATTATGGACAGTGGATGCACTAACCACATGACTAGTGATCGAAGTCTTCTCATGGATTAAAACTTACATCCATATACTAAAAGCCACAACACATTTGCTGAAACTAGTAAAAGAAAGGTATTGGGCCTAGGTAGAGTTGCTATCTCGAAGCATCAACACATGGATAAAGTGATGCTTGTTGAATCCCTTGGATACAACTTAATGTATGTCTCAATGCTTTGTGATCTTGACATGATTATGATGTTTGGAAAATATCGTTGCCTTGTGCTTATGGCTTCTATCAAGTCTCTAGTCTTTGAAGGTTATCGAAGAGGTGATCTGTATATGGTAGATTTCTCCGCAGGACCACAACTTGCCGTATGTATTGTAGCAAAAGCTTCAGAGTGTTGGCTCTAGCATCGAAGTCTAGGACATGCGGGCATGAGGAACTTGCACAATCTCATGAAGAAGAAGCATATCATTGGCATCGAGGGCGTCAAGTTCAATAAGGATCATCTATGTGGTGTTTGTGAAGGCGGGAAGATGACTAGGGAAAAACATCCCTCAAAGACAATCATGACGACTTCACGCCCCTTCGAGCTGCTACACATGGACTTATGTGGCCCTACTCACTACTCTACCCTTACTACCACTGCACATATTTATGGCTTCGTTATTGTTGATGATTATACGAGATACACCTGGGTGCACATAATTCTCTATAAGACTGAAGTGCAGGATGTCTTCAGACGCTTCACAAATCATGCCATGACCAACTATGACATCAAGATCAAGCACATCAGGAGTGACAATGGCACGGAATTCAAGAACACTGGCCTCGACACTTATCTTGATACACTGGGCATCACTCATGAGCTTTCAGCTCCATACACACCTCGGCAGAATGGCGTCGTGGAGCGCAAGAACAAGACCCTTATTGAGATGGCTCGTACAATTCTTGACGAGTAAAAGACTCCAAGAAAGTTCTGGCCTGAAGTCATTGATACTACATGACACATCATCAACAGAGTTTATCTTCACAAATTCCTCAAGACATCCTATGAACTACTCACTAGTAGGAACCCAAACGTAATCTATTTCAATGTCTTCGATGCTAGGTGCTGGATCAAGGATCCACATCACACTTCCAAAGTTGCACATAAAGCACATGAAGGTTTTATGCTTGGTTATGAAAAGGATTCACACACCTACAAAGTCTTCAACCTCTTTCACTATAAAGTGGTTGAAATTGTAGATCTGCGGTTCGATGAAACTAACGGCTCACAAAGAGAGAACCTGCAAAATGTGCTAGATGAAGCTGCTGCTAGTGACGCTATCAAGCTAATGGGTACTGAAGAAATCATACCCAATGAGGAATAGACTGAAGAGGAAATAATCATCTCTGCCAATACTCAACGGGAAGACAATGCCGAGCCTCAAGACAATGCTGAAGACAAAGACAATAGTCAGCAACAGCAAAGTCTTCGCCCTGATCATCCTCGTGTGGCCAATGAAGTTTAGATTGAGAAGATAGTTGATAGCATCAATGCACCTGTTCCACTCACTCGGTCAAGAGGTATGCAACCGACAAACTTTTGTAGGCACTTTGCATTCGTCTCCATATCCGAACCCAAGAAAGTAGATGAAGCTTTTATGGAACCTGAATGGATTCAAGCTATGCAAGAAGAGCTTCACCAGTTCGAGCTCAACAATGTCTGAGGGCTTGTCAAACGTCCCGATCCATGCAAGCACAATATTATTGGCACCAAATGGATCTACCGCAAAAAACAAGATGAACATTGCCAAGTCATCAGAAACAAAGCCCGTCTCGTTGCTCAAGGTTACACACAAGTAGAGGGAATTGATTTCGATGAAACCTTCGCTCCCGTGGGTAGGCTTGAAGCCATTCGCATACTGCTAGCCTATGCTAACCACAACAACATCCTTCTGTACCAAATGGACATGAAGAGTGCCTTACTCAATGGAAAAATTACAGAAGAAGTGCATGTTGCTCAACCACCTAGATTTGAAGATCCAAAGCGTCCTGATATGGTCTACAAACTCAACAAGGCACTGTACAGCCACAAACAAGCACCTCAAGCTTGCTATGACACACTCAAAGACTTCCTGAAGAGCAAAGGCTTCAAACCTAGTTCTCTAGATCCCACTCTCTTTACGAAGACATATGATGAAGAACTGTTTGTGTGCCAAATCTATGTGGAGGACATTATCGATCCGGTTGCATGGATAAGAGATACAATGATGAGTTTGGGCATAGGATGAAAGAGTAATATCACATGTCCATGATGGGAGAGATGAAATTATTTATTGGTCTTCAAATCTGTCAACATAGAAATGGCGTCTTCATATCACAAGAAAAATACCTCTAAGATTGCCCGAAGAAGTTTGGAATGCAAGACTACAAAGGGTACACGACGCCAATGCCAACCAAAGGTCAAGTGGGCTCCGACGACAATGGTAAAGAGTTCGCTCAAAAGGTATACCGCTCCAATATATATACTTTGTCCTCTACATCATTCACTTATAGCTATGTCTTCAAGTTGCCATTTTCCGTGCTAAGTGAATGTGATCGGACCCTAACACCTTCCGTGCTTATCTCTCTAATTCTCTCTATCTCTTCATATGCATTCTATTGGTACGTGTCGATTGTCTTCACTGTGTCCTTATTAGCTGAAGATATAGAGACGAACATTTAAACTGCTTTTACTATCTCTATCCCTTTTCCCTGAATACTGGAGAAGCCAGAACGACCACCCGACAAACCAGGCGTGCTTGGGGTCTCGGCACAACATTTTAGCTATTACATGCATGCCCATGTGTCCTTCAGATGTGAACCGCAAGGGTCACTTGAGTAATCACACTGCCCCGTCCCTCCTCCTTATAAATACACACCCAAGAGGTCATTAAAATCTACTCCCCTCGCCATCTCGCTCAAACCCTAGCGCCATCACTAGCTTCCGTCATCGCCGGAGACGAAGCACTTCATTGCCGCGACTTCTCCGACGTCGTCTTCACACCAACCACGAGCATCTCCCCACTATCGTCACCGTAGGTGTCTTCGGCGTCAAGTTAGGGTGCGGGAGATTGGACTGCTCGACCTCCATCCTCCTCGTCTAGCAGTTCTTCATGCATTAAAAAGAACTCACTTTTTACCATTTTTTTAATCCGTTGAAATCTTCGCATTCTCCAAAAGTTTTTTTACACTTCCAAATCTAGATATTGTCTATTCTGCATCTCATAACTTGCACACACCTTCAATTATGCTTCTCAACTAGTTAGATTCCTCACTTGTACTTATTCATGGATTCGTACAAATCTGGAACCAACTCACATCTATAAGTGAATGTCTTCGCGCTATGAGGTCAATGTCTTCGAACTGATTTATCTTCAAAATCCTCTAGGAATGCATATGACCTCTTCCCCTTCCCTCGCATCTCTAATGCTGTCACAGGTACATGTCCATGGGATAGCCCCTTGGTTCTCATAGTCTGCATTCATTTGCAAAATTCTTACAGCATCATATTGAATCGCCTGAAGCCAGTCCTTGTCTGACCAGTCGCCTGAAGCCAAACACTATCATGAAGCCTTTCATTCTTAATCCAATGGCTTCTGGCAAATCTAGAAAGAAAGGTGGTATAAGTCTGAACCTGAAGAAACCTATGGTGACTGCAAAACTTGTGTCCAATGGATTGGAAGATATTGGGCAGAACAATGGTTTCACTATCACTTTGTTACTCCTGAATATGCAAAGAAGAATGTTGTGAGGCCACCCTGGGCTGATATTGTATACAGGAAACTTCATCCCAAGACCAAGGCTGAAGCCATTGCCAAAAGCTTCTTTCCTTGCATGGTCCGTGGCCCAATGCCTGACAATGCCGACCCATCCAGTCTCTGATGGTGTCGTGAGGATAAACTGTTTGAAGCCAATCTTCAGTTTGCTAAGGCTTCAGCAGCTCAAAACAAGAAGGACCTTGGGATTGATTTCAACCCAGGTCCAGCTGCTCCAAGGCCAGATGGCAGTCGCGAAGTTGAGCCAAATCTTGTTGGTCCCTTCCATGATTTTGACTCATTTCTGGCACATTGTGCGGCTCAAAGGGCCAGAATTGAAGATGCTGATTCTAATGAGGAAGAAGCTGATGTTCCAGACCCCTCGAAGCCAGTGAAGAAAGAAAAGGCTTCAAAATCGTCTGCTGCACCAAAATCTTGAAGAGTGAAGCCATTGAAATCTGCACCGCCTGAATCCAGTGTGTTGTCTGAAGACTTGTCTCGCACCTCCAAGATGCCCAAGAAAATCTCTGGGCTAGGCCTTACTCCAGCAAGCATCTTGCGCGATGATGAATATCTCATTGATCTTTCTAGTGACGAAGACCTTGTTGATGATTCCCTTCAGCTGCTGATCAAGAGCAAGCAGGAGGCTGAAATCTTCAGAGATTTGCCTCTGTTTGCTGCTGATATTCTCAACAACTTCATAGATGAATGGTTTGAAGACACTTGTCTTACCATTGATGATCTGCAGCTTCCAATTGGCATCAGTGTGACATTCCATGGCTGTATTGATAAGGAGCTTGCCATTGCTCAAAAGGTCATTGAGTAGAAAAACAAGATTGACCATGAAAAAGCTGTCTTCAAGAAGCCCATGGCCAAGCTCAGCGTCTCTGATGTCCAAAAATTCAAGACCATGATGGCAGACCTCAAGGCTGAGTTCCACAATTGTCGTGATGAAGTCAAGGGATCTCGCGAGCGCCTCAAATATTATGCCGAGAAGTGCGTCCAGGCTCATAATGAAGCCTTGAAGAGAAAAGCACTTGGGCGTCCAGGCATTGACCCCAAGTTGGCTGCCAAGAAGAAGAAGAAGCCCGCTGAAGATGAAACCGAAGCTCCAACGCAGGAAAGCCAAGCATTGTCTTCCCTGCCAGCATGACTGGATCAAAGCCAAAGGTCCCATAAGTTGCTTCTGAGAAGAAGAAGACAAAGCAGGCTGAGGCTGAGGCCAAGAAGCGAAAACATCACGAAGCCTCTGATGCTGCTCCTTCACATAAGAGATTGAAGACAAAGTCATCAAAGACTTCAAGAAGGGACCAAGCACAAACTGCTTCATCCTCTCCTAGTGAGCCACTGCTTGTTGAACCCATTTCTATTGCCCTTCCTGCAACCTCCAACCGTGGGCGTCGTATGGTTATCCATGAGCCTGCTACCACAGAGGCTCATGTGTTTGAAGATATTCCAGCTGCTGACACCACCGCAGCTGAAGACATTGGTCATGATGACAATGTTGATGATGAAGTCCTTCCTCAGATCCTTCAGATCATGCCCAAGCCGGTGTCATCGCCTGCTCCATCGAGCAGTGAACAGATAAGTATTGGTGGTCCCATGATGCCAATCGCACATGATGATTTCTGGGAAGAGCACCAACCCAACTCTCCACTACATGAGGTCATTCCTCGCACACCACCAGCTCAAGTCACTACTCTTGTGATTGAGACTCCGCAAGACACACCTGAAGACATGGAGAAGACCACTCTCTCACCAAGGCGTCGTCATCTTTTCGAATGCTTCATGGAGGCCCTAGGCCCATGATCTCCATATCGAGCATTCCGAAAGAGGATGTGCAAACCACAAGATTAGTAGCATGCCAAGTGTTCCCTGAAGCCATCCCTTCAGTCACTGCTCAAGAGTTTGAAGCCAAAGAGGATGAAGATATTCCGGCTACATCAGCTGAAGAAAATGAAAGTATATCAAGTTGTTATTCCCCCTACCATTGAATCAAGAGAGAATCTGTGATTGTTCCTGACCCACCTGTTATTGATGCCATCGAAGCCCCTCCAACTGATGCTGCTGCAGACCCTACTACTGAAGCCAATGACATTGTCATGGCTGAAGTCAATGCACCTCCTGAAGTCATCCTTCATACTGAAGCCCCCGAAGCCACATAAGACCTTCAGCCATCCTCCTCAGATGTTGCTGCGGCTCCACCTGTTCCACATACAATGGCTAGGTCCTTCAATCGTGAGTGTGAGCTCATCGGCGCCAAGTTACCCGTTATGATGCCTCTACTTGCTCATGGTCCCCAATATGACTACCATATTAAGAAAATGCCTCAAACACAGAAGCCAAAGCCCAGACTACGAAGGCTTCCAAATGCTGTTACAACTCAGGGTGCTTTAGTGTCTTAAGCTTCAGAGCACAACACATTCTTTGATAAGGCCAAGATCCTTACAAGCAGCCCAAGATCTCTTCTGACAGGTTCTGGATCCACCAACAACAAAGCTATTACTCTTGCATCTTGTACAACCAGGACAAGATCTTTCCCCACAAGCGCCTATGTTGTGACGCCATTGCTGATCTCCCCTGCCTCAAAGAAGCCCTTGACTGTTTCTGTGAAGTTGGTTTGCTCCCGTTTGTCGTTGACAAGGAGCATTGGAACGAACAACTCTTGCTGCATTTCTATGCCACTCTCCATATATCAGGCTACAACAGGGATCCGAAGACATGGGTCCTTGAGTGGATGTCAGGTGATGTACATCATGAAACCAAAGCTCAATAAATCATCGAGCTAACTTCCCTGCCCACTCCTGGTGATCTCTATGAGCCAGGTTGTCAGCGTTATGAACAAGAATTGCAGAGCGTCTTTCAGAAGCCTGATCCCAATATTAGTCAAATGCTCAACATGATGAAGCCATTGCCTGTCAATGCACAATACCCCCAAGGAATTCCTTGTCAATGACCTCAAGTACCCGCCCCACACTATCTATCACATACTGAGGCATACTCTATGGCCAATCAGGGGAAATTCTCCTCACGCCGAGCTGGAAGGCACTATGAAGACATTGGTCTTCTACATTATCAATGGCATACGATTCAACACTCAAGATTTCTTCATCTGTCAGTTGGAAGCTTCTGGCATTGATTTGTTCAGCCTCAAGTTCTATGCTCCACGGGTCATGCAGCTGATTAAGCTTCATTCTACCATCAATTATCAAGCTTCAACGCACAACCATGTTGTCTTTATGCCTGAAGTGCATATGTCTCATGAAGCCATATACCCTGAGCCTGCCAAGGAACCTGTTCAAGAAGACAATGCTGCCTTCCAAAGCTTCACTCAACCTCTAGAAGGGATTCATGTGTCGAACCCAATGATACGTCTCCAATGTATCCATATTTTTTTATTATTCCGTGTTGTTTTATTACCAACCTTGGATGTTTTACAATCACTATATAGTCATTTTATATCATTTTGGGTACTAACCTATTGACATAGTGCCAAGTGCCAGTTGTTGTTTTCTGCATGTTTTTTACATTGCAGGAAATCAATATCAGAAGGGGTCCAAATACCACACCAATTTAAGATGATTTTTATGGGCCAGAAAGAACACAACGGGCCCTGGTTGCACCTGGGGGGAGTCCCGAGGAGGGGACAACCCACCTGGGTGCGCCAGGAGGCCCAGGCGCACCCAGGTGGGCTGTGCCCACCTTGGTTGCCCCCTGGACCGACTCTTTGCTCTATAAATACCCCAAACATTCCAGAATCCCAAGGGGAGTCGATGAAATATTCATCCAGCCGCCGCAGAGTCCAGAACCACGAGATCCAATCTAGACACCATCACGGAGGGGTTCCCACTTCCACTGGTGCCTCTTCGATGATGCGTGAGTAGTTCTTTGTAGACCTTCGGGTCCGTAGTTAGTAGCTAGATGACTTTCTCTCTCTCTTGATTATCAATACAATGGTCTCTAGGAGATCCATATGATGTAACTCTTTTTGCGGTGTGTTTATTGGGATCCGATGAACTTCAAGTTTATGTGATGAATTGAGTTTTCCCTTTGAGTTTTCATTGTTATCAGATTGAATACTTTTATGATATGAGAACACTTGATATATGTCTTGCAATTGAATACTCGTGGTGACAATGGGGTATCGTATTGATTCACTTGATATATGTTTTGGCACTCAACTCAGGGATTCCTGATTGGGGTAATCTATGGATAGCGGTTGATGCATGTTCTTGTCTTTGTTTCTTCGGCAGAAATCTTGGGGCACTATTTATAGTTCTTTGTGTGGATTGAGTATCATGAATATGAATTTTCTTTGGTGTTATTCTAGTATGAAATCTAGGATAGATTGAATAGAGAAAATACTGTTGTCTTATTTTAGTACAAACTCTTGAATAGATCGAACGGAAAGAATAGCTTTGAGGTGGTTTCATACCCTACAAACAATTCCGTCTTATGTTCTCCGCTAGATAGGAACTTTGGAGTGATTGTTCATCATCATAATTATTTGAAGTTCTATCAGTTGCCCAACAGTAACTTGTTCACCCATCGTTTGCTATTTTTCTCAAGAGAAGCCACTAGTGAAACCTACGGCCCCGGGTCTTCTTTCTCATATATTTGCCTTGCGATCTACTTTTTCCTTGCATTTATTTTCAGATCTATTAAACCAGAAATACAAAAATACCTTGCTGCAATTTATTTTTTCCGCGATTCCTATCTACAAATTGACCTCACATCCTTTGCCTATCTTGAGGCGCCGTACCCCGAAAGGGATTGACAACCCCTTTAACATGTCGGGTTGCGAGGTGTTGTTAGTTGTGTGCAAGGCCTGTTTACGTTGTGTTGCTTGGTTCTCCTAATGGTTTGATAACCTTGGTTTCATATCTGAGGGAAATACCTACCACCGCTGCGCTGCATCATCCCTTCCTCATTGGGGAAATACCGATGTAGCTTCAAGCGACATCAAAAGGAATTTCTGGCGCCGTTGCTGGGGGGGGGGGGGCGGATCTTCAACATCAACCAGGTTCCTAATCACAAATCTCATCTCCTCACAATTTACATTATTTGCCAATTTCCTCTCGTTTTCCTCTCCCCCACTTCACAAAAAATTTGCCGTTTTTATTCGCCCTCTTTTTCATTCCCTGTTTTCTCGTCAGATCTCTTCTTCGCTTGCGTGCCATGTGTCTTATATTTGCTTGCATCTTTGCTTGATAAATATCTCTTGATATGGATCCTCATCCACTTGCTAATCTTTTTAAGAGATCCAATTATCATGAACAAATTGCCAGTGATTTGAGTTCACTAGATTATCTTTATGAAGTTTTGCATGAGATTCGTGAATCTGAAAATTGTGATGAAGAAATTTATGAAGTGATCCACGATAGATCTTTGAATGAAAAGCATGATTGCAATGATGTTATTATAAATTCTATGAACTTCAGTTGTGTTAATGATATGTAAAACCCCAAGCTTGGGGATGCTAGTTTTGCTATATCCACTACTTGTTGCAATGATCACGATTGGGGTGATTCTTCTTATGATCTTGAAAATTTATTTAAGCCCCACGATGAATATGATATTGAAAACAATGTATGAAATAATATTAAAAGTGGGTTTGTAAGAGTGTCAACTTTAGATCCCACATTTTGGAGTATGTTAAATCTTATCACAATGATGAAAGTGGATTTGGAGAGGTCATGACTTTATTTAATGATGAATCCACTATTTCGGACGAGATTTCAATTGACTATGAGAACAAAGTTGCTATCTATGATGATTATGGTGATGACATGTATGATATTTTGAATAATGATAACCATTAAACTTGTCATCATGATTTTAATTTCCAATCCCATGATAGTTATTTTGTTGAGTTTGCTCGCACCAGTATTCATGAGAATAAATTTGCTTATGTAGGGAGTAACAAAATTTCTATGCTTATGTATCATGAAAAGAATGCTTTATGTGATAGCTATATTGTTTAATTCATTCATGATGCTACTGAAAATTATTATTAGGGAGGAACATATGCTTGTAGGAATTGCAATTATATCAAGTTTCCTCTCTTTATGTTGAAAGTTTTGAAGTTGTGCTTGTTTTGCCTTCCTATGCTAGTTGATTCTTGTTCCCATAAGTTGTTTGGTCCCAAAATACCTATGCATAGGAAGTGGGTTAGACTTAAATGTGGTAGTCATATGCTTCATGATGCTCTCTTTGTATTTCAGTTATTTACTTTTATGTGAGCATCATTGAAATCATCATGCCTAGCTTAAAAGGCATTAAAGAAAAGCGCTTGTTGGGAGGCAACCCAATGAATAAAATTTATTTTTTCTTTTTGATTTATTTTATTGAGTGTTAGAACAATTATGCTACTGTTATAGTTGTGTTTTTGGTGTTTTAATTAGTGTTTGTGCCAATCAAGCCTTTGGGAAGACTTGGGTGAAAGTTGATTTGATCTTGCTTAAAAACAGAAACTTTTGCGCTCACGAGATTCGTTGTCATTTTTATTTGAAGAGCTATTTAAGTTAATTATTTTTGCAAAAGATCAATAGACAAATTCCTCATGTCCACCAATTTATTTCATAATTGTTGGAGTTCTATAAGTATTCTAAAGTTCCAGATTACTACAGACTGTTCTGTTTTGACAGATTCTGTTTTCTTTGTGTTGTGTGCTTATTTTGATGGCTCTATGGTTTTATTTGATGAGTTTTTGCCATAGAAAAGTTGGAATACAGTAGATATAATACAAAAACAAAATATGAATTGGTTTGACACAACACTTATAGTAGTGGTTTGCTTTCTTTTACTAATGGATCTCACGAAGGTTGTGTTTGAGTTTGTGTGATTGAAGTTTTCAAGATTTGGGTTATCTTACGATGGATGAAAGAAGGATATAAGAGCCTAAGATTGGGGATGCCCCGGCATCCCAAGATATTATCGAAGAATGAGCAACCAACTAAGCTTTGGGATGCCCCTGAGTGGCATCCCCTCTTTCTTCTAACAACCATCGGTATTTTATCAAGGCTATATTTTTATTCGTCACATGATATGTGTTTTGCTTGGAGCGTCTTGTATGATATGAGTCTTTGCTTGTTTTGTTTTGCGTTTCAAGTCATCAATCCTTGCTGGACACACCTATTTGAGAGAACCAAAATTATGTCATGACTTGTTAGAATTTCTCTCTATGCTTCACTTAAATCTTTATGAGCAATGGACTTGTTCTAGTGCTTCACATATATCTTTTTGAGCACAGTGTGCTTAGTATTTTTGAAGAAATGCTCTCTTGCTTCACTTAGATTTATTTGGGAGTTAGTAAAATTTCAAAGAAATTCTCTCTTGCTTCACTTAAATTATTTTGAGAGAAATAAAATATGTTATGGTCATGATCTTCACTTATATTTGTTTGAGCTTATGAAAAGCAACACATGAAAATTAGTCCCAAAGTGATAGATGTCCAAGAAGGATAAATAAAGAAAGAAATATATGTCATGAATATCATTAGGGAAAATAAACTTGATTCTTAGTAATAGTTTTGAGATATGATGATGTGATATGTGAGTTATGTTGATGATTAATTGTGCTCTAGTAAGAATATTGGTGTTAAGGTTTGTGATTCCCTATGCATGCACGAAAGTCAATAATCATGCAATGAAATTATATCCTACTTGTGGTGCATTTTTTGGTGTTAATTATGCTTAATGCTTTCTTATGAGATTATTCGTTTCTTGGCTGGTCACTTCCCAATCTTTTTGCTAGCCTTCATTTTGCACTAAGTATGACCTCTACTTGTGCATCCAAAATCCTTTAAACCAGTTTTGCCACATGACTCCACTATATCTACCTATATGCGGTATTCTTTTGCCGTTCTAAGAAAATTTGCATGTGCCATCTCTATTTTTCAAAATAAACTTCTCTTTTGTGCATTTGTTTTGCTCGTGGAATGGTAACGTGTAGCTAATATTTTCCATGCTAGATGTGTTATTCTCACGATGAGTGTTTATTCACTAGTCATTGCATGGGAGTAAGGCAAAGGTTTTAGGGATGCCCAGTGTTAGAGTACGTAATGGGCCTAATGGGCCCGTTAGTCTTAGTGTTAATTAGAGATAAGGGTCCTTGCTTAGGGATCAAGTAAGCCTTGCTTGGGAGTCAAGTAAACCTCTCTATATAAATAGAAGAGATGTATCAATCTAATCAAGCACGAATTAAGAAGGAAATCCCTTCCCTCTTGCTCAGCCGTGGGAAAAAAGGCCCCCGGCGGATCCTCTCGCCCTCCTTCTAGCAGCGCCATAAAAATTTGGTATCAGGTAGCTCAGTTACGATCATGTCTTCGCCGCCGCCCACCCCCTCGCTTCCGCTGCCGACCGTCACCACCGCGCCGCTGGCCATCTACACCGCGCTGCTGCCCTCCCCGTCCATGCCGCTGGTCGCATCCTCCGATGTAGCCATCACCCAGATGACGGCGCCCTCCACCACATCACCGACCGCCGCCTACACCCCAGAGAAGATCACCAGGGTCCTCAACGACCTTGTCACAGCCGTCTAGGGGATCTGGCTGTACCTGGCCAGCCCCTATGGGCCGCCGCCGCCCCTGCTGCCGACCACCGCCACCGGGCCTCCGCCCCTGCCGTGGTACTCGCCACATCTAGGGGCCTCCGCAGCATTCGCTGGGAGGTTGCAGCCCCAGTTGCAGCTGCTGCCGCCACCCGCCACCGCCCTGCAGTGGCCGCAGTGGCCGGCGCCGGCTCCCGCCACACCTCCAGCGCCCATCACCGCCCCCGCGCTACCATGGTAGCCGCTGAGGGAGTCCAGGATAAGGGGGTATTCGGACAGCCGGACTATGTACTTTGGCCGGACTGTTGGACTATGAAGATACAAGATTGAAGACTTCGTCCCGTGTCCGGATGGGACTCTCCTTTGCGTGGAAGGCAAGCTTGGCGATTCGGAGGATAGATCTCCTTCTCTGTAACAGACTCTGTGTAACCCTAGCCCCCTCCGGTGTTTATATAAACCGGAGGGTTTAGTCCGTAGGACGAGAACAATCATACCATAGGCTAGCTTCTAGGGTTTAGCTTCTACGATCTCGTGGTAGATCAACTCCTGTAATACTCATATCATCAAGATCAATCAAGCAGGAAGTAGGGTATTACCTCCATCGAGAGGGGCCAAACCTCGGTAGAACATCGTGTCCCCAGTCTCCTGTTACCATTAGCCTCAGACGCACAGTTCGGGACCCCCTACCCGAGATCCGCCGGTTTTGACACCGACATTGGTGCTTTCATTGAGAGTTCCTCTGTGTCGTTGCTGCAAGGCTCTATGGCTCCCTCAACCTTCAACAACGCGGTCCAGGGCGAAACTTTTCTCCCCGGACAGATCTTTGTGTTTGGCGGCTTCGCACTGCGGGCCAACTCGCTTGGCCATCTGGAGCAGATCCACAGCTGCGCCCCTGGCCATCAGGCCAGGTTCAGAAACTTGAATTACATGGCCGATGTCCGCGGAGACTTGATCTTCGGCAGATTCGGGCTTACATCAGGAGCGCCGAACAGTCACGACGGGCACGACTTAAATCTGCTGCCGGACAGTATTCGGGGTATCGCCCCTGCAGCAGCTCCGGACCTAAATCCGAGGCAGATTGCGCCATCCGAGGACGAGTGGATGGGCCCCGCCACGGAGGCCGCATGCTCTTTAGCGGCAGAGCCGAACGCAGATTCTGCCGTTAAGGGAATCTGCGTCACCGGACACCCGGACTTGTGTTCGGAGTGGATTCCGAACCGCGCGCGCCCGGACCTATCGAGTCCGATTGGGCTCCAGTAATGGAATTCACCGCCGCGGATATCTTTCAGCACTGCCCCTTTGGCGATGTGCTGAATTCATTAAAGTCTCTCTCTTTGTCAGGAGACTCTTGGCCGAGCTATGTCCGGCTCGAGTGGGATACGGACGACGAAGAAAATCGCCCCCACCCACCACCCACTGCATAGCCACTGTCGATGACCTAACAGACATGCTAGATTTCGACTCCAACGACATCGATGGTATGGACGTCGATGCAGGAGACGATCTGGAACCACCGCCCACGGGGCGCTGGACCGCCACTTTATCATATGACATCTACATGGTGGACACACCTAAGGGGGACAACGGTGACAAAAAGGAAACAACGGAGGATAAACCCCCCGGGCAAAAGCAAAAACAACGGCACAGGCGCCGCTCTAAGTCCAGTCACAGTAAAAATAGCGATAACAGCGGAAGGAAAAATGACACTCCGGTTGACTCCGAAGGCAACAATATGAACCCAGCGATGGAGCAAGAAGAGCTAGGCCACGCTGAACAAACGCCCGATCACAGCGATCCCGAGGGCCGAACACATCAAACTGGCGTTTGGAACAAGATAACCTCCGCAAAGGCTTAAAGAAGCCTAAAGAAGCAGAAGCAAAGGCTTAAAGCCGCGCAGGATACGCTCAACCGAAGGTGGAATAAGGAGCTAGACACTGAAGGAAAATGTGGTGACAATCGCCACACAAAGAGCTACCCAAAACGCAAGCTGCTGCCCGAATTCGACGATGAGGCTGCAGAGCCCATTCCGCCAAAGAACAATACGGCCATTCGGCCGGACCAACCACTTCATGGCCGCAATAGAGCAGCCACTGATGCCGCACACGATTTATGTGAGCTCCTGGACAGAAAGGCCGTTGCAGCCAGGTCCATCTACGGATCCAGAAGAAATGATCCGACGCGGGATTATGGTCACCAAAATGATCACACTGATCGAATACCAGTTCGGAATCAACACTGGACACAACAACAACCGAAAGCATGCTGCGACATGTCCAGATACAGAGGGGCTGCGCACCCTCTGTGCTTCACCGATGAGGTGCTGGATCACGAATTTCCACAGGGATTCAAACCCGTGAACATAGAGTCATATGACGGAATGATAGACTCAGGAGTCTGGATTGAAGATTTTATCCTCCACATCCATGGGGATGACCTCCACGCCATTAAATACCTTCCCCTCAAGTTGAAAGGGCCAGCTCAGCACTGGTTGAAAAGCCTCCCCGAAAATTCAATTAGAAGCTGGGAGGAACTTGAGGACGCCTTCAGGGCCAATTTTCAAGGGACTTATGTCCGACCTCCAGACGCAGACGATTTAAGTCACATAATACAACAGCCCGGAGAGTCCGCCCGCAAGCTTTGGAAGAGATTTCTCACTAAGAAGAATCAAATTGTCGACTGTCCGGATGCCGAAGCCCTAGCGGCCTTTAAGCATAGTATTCGGGAAGAGTGGCTGGCCAGACACCTCGGCCAAGAAAATCCAAGGACGATGGCGGCCTTAACAAGCCTTATGACCCGCTTTTGTGCGGGTGAAGACAGCTGGTTGGCCCGTAGAGGCACCAGTGAGCCATGCACACCCGAAATTCGAGATGGCAATGGGAAGCCACGATGCAATAAGAACAAGCGTCGGAACAATGAAGAAAGTCAAGACAACACGGCGGTCAACACCGGATTCAGGGGCTCTCGACCCGGTCAAGGAAAGAAGCCATTTAAAGGCAGCAAAGAGGGACCATCCGGCCTGAATAAAGTCCTGGACAGATTGTGCCAAATCCACGTCACCTCCGAAAAACGTGCAAATCATACTCACATAGAATGTTGGGTCTTCAAGCAGGCCGGCAAGTTAAACGCCGAATACAAGGGAAGGGAAACGCCAAGTGAACACGAGGGTGAGCCTCGCCAACTGAACATCGGGGGACAGAACAAATTCCGACCGGAAGTCAAAACAGTAAATATGGTCCACGCAACTCACATAGATTCCGTTGCCCCCAAATTCAACCCCTGGTCGGTCTGTCCGATCACTTTTGATCACAGGGACCACCCGGCCAGTATCCGGCACGGAGGATCGACTTCCTTGGTGCTTGACCCAATAGTTGACGGATAGCGTCTCACTCGAGTCCTAATGAACGGCGTCAGTAGTCTTAATCTGATATATCAAGACACAGTCCGCAAGATGGGGATAGACCCATCCAGAATAAGCTAAAGTAACACCACCTTTAAAGGAGTGATATCAGGCATTGAGGGCCGCTGCTGGGGCTCCCTCGTATTAGAGGTGACATTCGGTTCTCCCGACAACTTCAGAAGCGAGAAAATACTCTTTGACATCGCGCCCTTCAGCAGCGGTTATCATGCGCTACTCGGAAGAACGACCTTCGCTTGCTTTAATGCAGTACCGAACTACGCCTGCCTCAAACTTAAGATGCCTGGTCCACGTGGCGTCATAACTGTTAGCAGAAACACAGAGTAGTATACGGCGGCTCTCGTAGCCGGACACTAAGCGGCCTCTCCCATCAGACCGCATGATCGGCCGTTAAGACCACATACACGGTTAGACGAGTCCAGTGCACCACCGCCAACAATAGCGCAGATAAACCTGAGCTGGGTGCCATACATGTATCCCATTAATGGTAACAGGGGCTGCAAATATGTAATAAAGCCCACAACCTGGCCTGCCTCATTAATAGGCCAATATCTCATATTTGTAAAATCCATTGAGAATAATCAACTTCCCACACGCTTACTATTTTATGTGAGTTTTCGTTTTTTCTTACACTATTCGTGCGACACCCTTCCAGGACACGGCACAATGGAGACAAAGGTGCAGACGTGCAGCAGGGCCCCGCTCAAAGGTTTCTCTTTAGATTAAGCCCCTGTGTAAACCTTCTTTACTGTCTTTTGTTGCTTGACATCCCGTGGGTATTTAATACACCCACAGCGGATACTGGCGTTATAGGCATTTCGCCATGACAGATCAATGCACGTACTTGGAAATACAGGGTTCATAATCAAGGGCGTTGCTCAGCCCAGTATATGTTATAAAGTCCGAATACCTTCGGGTGTGTTTGGCGTCGCGAGTTTGGCCTTATATGCATCAGCTCCGAATCATGTCTTTGGTCAAATGTTGGGTTTGCCCGGCTCCTGGGTTTGCTGCCTTACGTTCCGTTCTATCGGCTTAGGCGGCCAAAGGAGAACTACTGCGATTGTGCCCTAGTTATTACGGACGAGCACCTTAGTAGAGAAAGCCGAAAACTGATTGTCATGATACAGCGAGAGACTGGTCAACCACTCGAAGACTCATCGGAATCCATAGGATTCCTCTGCATTAACGAAGGACCGTTTCCTGGTACGGACATACGTGCCCCTATCCGGATGCACGCGGTAGTACTAGGGGCTACATAGTAGCCCCACCATTAAACTCCTATGGCTAAGTGAAAGTGTTACAGCTATATAGTCCGGTTGCCTGGTTCGACGTGCGATCACCTCCTTAATGGACAAACACGTTGGATCAAGTGTGACTATGCATATGTTTCGAACACCCCCGCATCATATGCGTGGGGGCTAAAGCCAATGACTGCTAACTTTCAAGTTATATGCATACATAAATGGCCGCGCAGGAGGCATTATAATACTTTCAGGCAAAAGTATAAACATAGCCTCTATATTTAACACATAATTGTTTACAATTAATCGACTTGTCACTCAAACATGACATTCTTCGAGCACTGAGCCTCTATTATTCGGGCACCTTCTATGACCTACTCAAAATAGTGCTCGGCTGGGCCCTGGCTTCCTACCGGACTCTGGGTTGCAATGCTGGTGGCCTCCATATCTGCCCAATAGGTCTTAACACGGGCAAGAGCCATCCGTGCACCCTCTATGTACACCGACCTTTTCACGGCATCCATTCGCGATCCGGCACCAAATAATTGTTGCACTAAACCAAAGTAACTGTCCGGCCTCGGTCCTTTCAGCCATAGACGGTCTATTACAGACCTCATTGCAAGACCGGACAACCTATGGAGCTCAGCTATAGCTGCCATCCTCTCACTCAATGGCAACGAGCGCATTGGAGCGCTAAATTGCAACCAGAACATCCTTTCTATTTCATTATCTTTGTGATCCTTGAATAACTTGGTCGCATCAGCAGCACTTTTCGCCAAGTCCGCATACTCATCTGCAGCACTCCAAAGCCGATCGAAAGGAGCATACTTTGGATCTAAGAATTTCATCCGCAACAAATAGGGGCTTCCAGCCGCGATTTCTCCGGCTTGTCAAAGTTCCTCCCGCGCGTCTCTAATTTCAGAGCGCGTCTCCTTCGCCGCATCCAGGGCCTTCTTCAGGTCAGCCGCATTTACCTGATTCTCCTTCTCAATAAGTTCATACCGGTCGGCGGCATCCCCCAGCTCCACAACCATCTCGGCTATCTTTTCTTCGCTTCGGCGATGAGCAGCCTGTTCGGCTCTCAAGTCTTTGGCTGCCTTTAGGGCATCCGCATTGCTAGCCCGGGCTTGTTCCTTGGCTAGGGCAAGCTCCACCCTCAGGGCCTCAATGGCAGCAGCTCCGCCTGCAACCCCATCATAACATATCAATATTACAATCCTCTTAATATTTCCTAAACAAATGAGGAAAAAACAAGGGCATACTCTGTGACTCGTCAAGCCGCCTGTTTACAAGTGTGATGTCGGCATCCACCACATCAATCTGTCGCCTCAGTTCGGCGAATTCAGAGGTCCGGTCTACCGCCGGACCCTTAGCAACCTGCGCATGAATGCAGTATGATCATTACCTGGGAGTGTGATCCTCTGTTTGCTGCCTCGGGCTGGCAACCAGAGTCTTAGGGGCTACTATCTATACGGAGCACACCTAGCGCATGCAGTACAACCAAAAATTAGGTATTTCATCACGTACCTCAAAGCCTTTGAGCTAGCTTCCAAAAGCTTCATTTAACCTACTCGTGGCGGACGAAATCTTCTACAACATCGTACCCATTAGCGTACGGTGCTCCTCCGAGAGAGCAGCTTGCTCCAGGAGGCCCGTCAGTATGTTTGGCCGGGTACCGGACTGTTTCAGACCCTTCTCATTGCCCTCTATGGGAGCCGAACGCGCCGGGCTCAGGGCAGCGGAAGTGTTAACTTCCGACCTCAATGGATCTGGACTCCTCCGTGACGACACCTCTGGGTCGCCTGCCCCATGGGGCGGAGAGGCAGGTGGGGTTTCACTCTCCATCATCACCGGAAGAAGATCCCCCGAAGACGAACCCTGTTGAGACGACCTACTAGCCGGACTACAAAAAGAAATAGCTCCTGGTTATTGTTCTCAGAGGAAAAAGCAATAGCTTCTTGTTTATTAACTTACAGCTCGATGGAGGGCTGGCCCGTTTGCGGGCACGATGCGGTGAGGACGCCCTTCGGGGCAAGGCCCCCTGGTGAAGCTATCTTCCCTTGTTTAGGCGCCTCCGTCTCCAAGTATTCGGAGGCAGCCCTTTTCTTCCTGCGGGGGGAGGAAACCTTGGAAAAACCTCCCCTATTATCCTCCTTCATTGAGACAGTAATTCCCCCAGTTTGGATGTGCAATGTGTGGAGTTCGGCTTCTCTATTCTCCCCTTCCCCTTTCCCCGAAGGCACTTGGCTCAATGCGCGTTTAAGCATCCTGGCTATTGCAGGACTAGGGGAGCCTTCGGGAAGTGGGGACGGACACCTGATCCTCTCCGCCTTGGTAAGCCAATCCTGGCCGCGGGCAAGTTTTTAGAATAATGTTGTATGAAACATAAGCAAAGTGTTCGGTTACGGGGTTACTTACTTGGGTATCAGGGCGGTTGCAGCTCAGGCCCGCATCCTCGGTGGTGTCCAGACACCTTACTTGTTGTCCGAAGAATAACTTATGCATCCCTTCGAGCGTCATGCCAAAGAAGTGCTAAATGGTTCGCGGACCTTCTGGATTGAACTCCCACATCCGGAGAGGCCGACGTTTGCACAGCAGGATCCGCCGAACTAGCATTACCTGAATGATTTTTACAAGATCGATATCCCTCTCAAGAAGCTCCCGAATACGACTCTGCAATTTCGGTACGTCATTAGCAGGCCCCCAGTCTAGTCCCACATTGGCCCACGACGCCAGCTGAGGCGGAGGGCCCGGACGGAAGGCAGGGGCAGCCACCCCCGTTGTGCCTCGGCGAGCTGTGACATAAAACCACCTCCGTAGCCACAGATCAGACACCTCCAGGAAGGAACCTTCTGGCCATGGAACATCGGCATTTCTGCTTATTGCGGCCCCTCCACACTCCGTGTGTCGCCGCTCAAATACCTTCGGCTTCACATTGAAGGTCTTGAGCCATAGGCCAAAGTGTGGGGCGATGTGGAGAAAGGCTTCACACACGATGATAAACGACGAGATGTGGAGGATTGAATCCGGAGCTAGATCGTGAAATTTTAGCCCGTAATAGAACATGAGCCCTCTCACGAAGGGATCAAGAGTAAGACCCAAGCGTCGGAGGAAGTGAGAAACAAATACGACACTCTCGTTGGGTTCGGGAGTAGGGATGACCTGCCCAGGGTTGGGAAGCCTGTGCTTAACGTTGGCGGTCAAATATCTGGCCTCCCTAAGCTTTGCAATGTCCTCCTCTGTGACAGAGGAGGCCATCCACCGACCTTGAAGGTTGGATCCGGACATGATGGAAGATCCGAAGTGCCTAAGCTTGAGCTTCGAGTGTTGGAACTCGAGAGGCAGAAAAGCGCAAGCGTGGTAAGAAAGGGATAGGCCTTGACCCCTCTATAAAGAGGGAGGATATCAAGCGTCCCCAGCGTGAACGTTTGGGACTTGCCTAAAATCATGGAGTCATGCCAACAGGCATGGTGGGATCACCCATACCCGTATTGATGAGGATCCCACGATAATAGGGACACAATCTCTGCTTCGACAAGACATGCCAGGGAAACCGCCTCGCGGTGTGTGCGGTAGCTGGTTATAGAAACGGTTCGAATAAAGGCCGGCCCATGGCTTGATGTCATGCTACAAAGAGTTGTCAGCAAATTAGATTCGTGGATTATTGTTTTCTCTACGGTGGTATGTGAAATTTGTCTTGCAGAGCCGGACACGGTCCTTGTGTTCGGAATTTATCTTGGAATATTTGGAGATGGAACCTGCCATGCAATGCCGAAGACAATCTGCGCGCTGGACTTATCGTCATTAAAGCCTGGTTCAAGGGCTACTGAGGGAGTCCTGGATAAGGGGGTATCCGGATAGCCGGACTATGTACTTTGGCCGGACTGTTGGACTATGAAGATACAAGATTGAAGACTTCGTCCCATGTCCGGATGGGACTCTCCTTTGCGTGGAAGGCAAGCTTGGCGATTCGGAGGGTAGATCTCCTTCTCTGTAACCAACTCTGTGTAACCCTAGCCCCCTCCGGTGTTTATATAAACCGAAGGATTTAGTCTAGCTTCTAGGGTTTAGCCTCTACAATCTCGTGGTAGATCAACTCTTGTAATACTCATATCATCAAGATCAATCAAGCAGGAAGTAGGGTATTACCTCCGTCGAGAGGGCCCGAACCTGGGTAAAACATCGTGTCCCCAGTATCCTGTTACCATTAGCCTCAGACGCACAGTTCGGAACCCCCTACCCGAGATCCGCCCGTTTTGACACCGACAGCCGCCGCATGAGGCGGCCTTCGCCGCGCTCGCCGGGCCACTGCAGCTGCCATCCATCGGCACCACCGCCCAGCCCTGGCTGCAGTGGCAGCCACCATGCCCGGCGCTTCGCCGCAGCAGCCGTTGCTGCTGCCCGGTGCGCCACCTCAGCAGCCGCTGCAGCTGCAACAACCACCGCCGGTCAGCTCCAGCCCCGCGTCGACCGCGCCGGCGGGAGTCTCGCTCCACCAAGTCCAGTCCCCGCAGTCGCCGTCACTGCTTCCGTCTTGGGTTGCTACCCGCCACGTATCAGCGGCGGTAAGGTTCCAGCCTGCTACGCGCGGCCTCCTAGCACGTCGGCGTGTGCGGGAGATGCGTGGTCTGCAGCTGCCCCTCCTGCAAGTTTCCCTTCTTTGCACAAAGGACCTTGATCTCATCCACTGCATCTGGGATCTTGGTCATGCGATTTCCCCCACGGGCGGCGGGCATGCTATGTTCCCCGCGGGCAGCGACCTCAAAGTCTGCAACATCGGAGGTTGGGGGGGGGGGGGCGCACCCCTCCTCGTCATTCTCCATCGCAAGCCCTCCACTCTTCCCTGTGCGGTGTAGACCAACAGCCGTCCGGCAGGGAGAAGGCATGGTGTCACCGACAGCAGCGCACCGCGTAGCACCACTGCATTCCGCCACGGCCGCTGCGAGGGCGCCTCTGCTGGTCACTCTGGCGACCACTTCCAGGTGACCATACACATGCACTCCTTTTGTCCAGGTGGTGTCCATGGGATCCAGGTGGCTATACACGTGCACGTCCGACGTGCGGATGGTGTCCACTTTTTGTTAAGGGCTCCAAAATAAAGCGTCCCAATCCATTTCAGGTTGAGAATAATAGAACAAGCCGAGATGTAAAAGGCTTGTTTTTAGGTGTTAGGTTTGTGTTGCGTCGAGTCATGATTATAAGTTGGTTAGGCTGCAGCTCGAGGACAAGCTGCATGTCCAGGTGGGGTGTAGTGTTAGAGTACGTAATGGGCCTTATGGGCCCGTTAGCCTTAGGGTTAATTAGAGATAAGGGTCGCTTGCTTAGGGGTCAAGTAAGCCTTGCTTGGGAGTCAGGTAAACCTCTCTATACAAAGAGAGGAGATGTATCAATCTAATCAAACAACAATTAAGAAGGAAATCCATTCCCTCTTGCCCGGCCGTGGGCAAAAAGGCCCCCAGCCGACCCTCTCGCGCCTTCC
Source organism: Aegilops bicornis (assembly GCA_021605145.1). Lineage (NCBI taxonomy): Eukaryota > Viridiplantae > Streptophyta > Magnoliopsida > Poales > Poaceae > Aegilops > Aegilops bicornis. Next base: position 633,120,903 of record CM038673.1, read on the forward strand.
TTCTAGCAGCACCATAACACCCAGTCCCGAAATGCAAAAATGAATTTACTTTATGTTGTCAAATAATAAATTCCTTGGAAAGTGTTGGTATGGGAGGCACCCGTGGATACAACTAGCCATGGAAAGTGAGAGTTATGGTGGAAAAAGGAATAAACTTTATTTTCTGTTTGGGAACCACTTATGATATATCTAGCATGGAAAGTGTTGGGATGCTCCAAGTCGTTTTCGTTGGTGGGATGGATACTCCTCCCAAAATGTTCTTATCTCTTATTTTTTGCTTTTAGCTCTGGCACCTCTACAAATCCCTACTTCCCTCTGCGAAGGGTCTTTCTTTTAGTTTATGCAATTTTTTTATTTTTGAATTTGAGTCTCCATCCTCTCTTACAAAAGCACCAACTAGGGAACAATATGATCGTACTTAAGTATTGGGTATAGCTAATATTCGAGTGTGTTTCATCAATGGATCAATGTTTGAGCATGATGGGCTAGGGATAACTTGTTTTAGCATTGATATTTTGGAAGACATGGTTGCTTTTTGATATGCTTGAGTATCTAAATTATTATGTCAAAACTAGACTATTGCTTTGAATCACATAAAAGTCCAAATGTCCATGCTATGAAGAAAATAATATGATATGACATGATAAACAACACTCCATATCAAAAAATTTGTTTTATCACTTACCTACTCGAGGACGAGCAGGAGTTAAGCTTGAAGATGCTGATACGTCTCCAACGTATCTATAACTTTTGATTATTCTGTGCTGATTTATTATCAATCTTGGATGTTTTATAATCACTATATACTCATTTTATATCATTTTTAGTACTAACCTATTGACATAGTGCCAAGTGCCAGTTGCTATTTTTTGCATGTTTTTTACATTGCAGGAAATCAATATCAGAAGGGGTCCAAATACCACGCCAATTTATGATGATTTTTATGGTCCAGAAGGAACACAACGGGACTTGGTTGCACCTGGGGGAGTCTCGAGGAGGCGACAACCGACCTGGGCGCGCCAGGAGGCCCAAGCGTGCCTAGGTGGGTTGTGCCCAACCATGAGATACAATTTGGACACCATCACGAAGGGGTTCACCACTTCCATTGGTGCCTCTCCGATGATGCGTGAGTAGTTCTTTGTAGACCTTCAGGTCCGTAGTTAGTAGCTAGATGGCTCTCTCTCTCTCTCTCTCTCTCTCTCTCTCTCTCTATCTCTATCTCTCTCTCTTGATTATCAATACAATGGTCTCTTGGAGAACCATATATGTAACTCCTTTTGCGGTGTGTTTGTTGGGATCCGATGAACTTCGAGTTTATGTGATGAATTGAGTTTTCCCTTTGAGTTTTCATTGTTATCGGATTGAATACTTTTATGATTTGAGAACACTTGATATATGTCTTGCAGTTGAATACTCGTGGTGACGATAGGGTATCATATTGATTCACTTGATATATGTTTAGGCACTCAACTCGCGGATTCCCGATTGGAGTAATCTATGCATAGGGGTTGATGCACGTTCTTGTCTTTGTTTCTCCGGTAGAAATCTTGGGGCACTCTTTATAGTTCTTTGTGTGGATTGAGTATTATTAATATGAATTTGCTTTGGTGTTATCCTAGTACGAACTCTAGGATAGATCGAATGGAAAAAATAGCTTTGTGTTATTTTAGTACAAACTCTTGAATAGATCGAACGGAAAGAATAGCTTTGAGGTGGTTTCGTACCCTACAAACAATTTCGTCTTATGTTCTCCACTAGATAGGAACTTTGGAGTGATTCTTCATCGTCATAATTATTTGAAGTTCTATCAATTGCCCAACAGTAATTTGTTCACCTTCCATTTGCTATTTTTCTCGAGAGAAGCCACTAGTGAAACCTAAGGCCCCCGGGTCTTCTTTCTCATATATTTGGCTTGCGATCTACTTTTTCCTCGCGTTGATTTTCAGATCTATTAAATCGAAAATAAAAAATACATTACTGCTATTTATTTTTTCCGTGATCTATTTATCCTATCAACAAATTTACCTCTCGTCCTTTGCCTATCTTGGGGCGCCGTACCACGAAAGGGATTTTCAACCCCTTTAACACGTCAAGTTGCGAGGTGTTGTTATTTGTGTACAGGGGATGTTTACGTTGTGTTGCTTGGTTCTCCTACTAGTTAAATTACCTTGGTTTCATATCTGAGGGAAATACCTACCACCACTGTACTGCATCATCCCTTCCTCTTTGGGGAAATACCGACGTAGCTTCAAGCGACATCACCCAACCACTACTATTGATGGCCCTCTTGTCGGTCAGCTCAGGCTGTCGCATCTTGCTAACACTGATGCAACAGCCAGCACAGAAGCCCAAAGGCCTTAGAAGCATGCTCTTGTGCTAAATGATCTAGAGCTTCTAGTTTGATTGCATCAGAAGCGGGATAGGCATCATGACTCGATGAAGCGCCAAATGCAATGTCTCCTAGTTGATGTCAATCGCTTACGCAACCTCGCCACCAAGAAATCCTTCGTTGGTCATGAAGCCTGTCGGTGTGCCTGGAAGAGCCTCACTCTGCTCTGCTTTGAAGATGAACTCCAAGCAGATGGCTTCACTGACAAGTTCAAGTTTGAATCCAGGCCTCCACAGTCAGCAAGCTGGCATCCAATTCCTTGCATTAAAGACTTTGAGTACTCATATTCGGTACCTTTGTTGTTGCGTGAGTCATTGATGAAGAAGATGATGTCACTTCACCAGCTATGGCTTCACTGCATCAGGATTCTGCATCAGGCCCATCTGCACCACCCAACTCCACCATCGACCCTGCTGCCCCAACATCTTCGCCAACACTACATGGGAATGCATAGGCACTCTATGTCTTTGTAACTGCATCTAGTGCCAACCCTAGTTCGTTTTGGAGTATTGACGACAAACATGGTTTAAGGACTAATGTGTTTGTGAGAATTGCAGGATAGCACATGTACAAGCCCCTCATTGATTCGATTTCTGTACCAGAGATGACCCCTAAAAATGTATGAAGACATTGAAGACAATGGAGGTTCGTGAAGATTCATGTTGAAGACAATGACGCTGAAGACATTCACTTGAAGATAATGGAGTGTGAAGACATATATTCTTTCATAGTTTAATGTTCGTCTTTTTTGAGTCATAGGAACGGCCGTACTGTTAAGTGTGGTCAGAGTGAACAAAGTCAGAAGACTAACATGATGCTCAACCAAAAACCTAGGTCTTCGAGTGAAGAAAATGAGAGAAAACCTTATCCAGAGTTGGATGAGTCAGCCTTGCTTGTATCCCAAGCCAAGCTGCCGCGTGTGTTTGAAATCAGACCATTGGACATGTGTAGGTTCCTTAGTGACCCAGGGTCATTTCGAATGTATCATGTTGGGTTGCCTCCTGGCTATAAATAGCCCACCCCGTACACCATAAATTGGTGGCTGCTCAGAGTTAGTGCACGACTTTTGTTGTTTGAGAGCAACCCTCTATGGACTAAGCCCTTTGCTTTATATAGGCACCGGAGGGGACTAGGGTTGTACAAAGTCGGTTACAGAGAAAAGAATCTACATATTTGGTCGCCAAGCTTGCCTTCGACACCAAGGAGAGTCCCATCCGGACACGGGAGAGAGTCTTCAGTCTTGTATATCCATTGCCCAATAGTCAGGCCCACATCAATAGTCCGGCTGTCCGAGGACCCCTTAATCCGGGACTCCCTCAGTAGCCGCCGAACTAGGCTTCAATGATGAGGTGTCCGGCGCGCAGATTGTCTTCGGCATTGCAAGGCGGGTTCCTCCTCAGATTTCTTCAAAGTACCCGATTAAAAGAGCAGTATTCGGCTTTCCATTTAACACCGCGCTCATCGGCTTCCACGCAATCGTTTCTTTAGCTTCCACGTGTTGAGCGAATATGAGAGGTCAGGACACTTTCGCACATACCACCGTGTCCATGTAAGAAAGGCGTCTATAAAAGAGTTTGGGATTTTCGGATCCATTCCACACTAAGAGAAAGATCCTCAGAGCTCACTGGGAGAAACCATTCCACCATGGCCAGTGTTCCCAGTCCTTCCTCCCGTCCCCAAGGCCCCAAAAAAGGCAATTGGGAGCTATGCTCCATATACCATAGTCAGCTAGAGAAGCTGCAGACACAAAGATTTCTTCCCCCCGCAGATCTGGCTCCCGTTCGAGCAGGATTGATTCCTTTCAACGATGAGGGGAGCGGGTGTGCTCGTTCCCTATTTATTGAGAGGTGTGGGATTTCCAATCCAACCATTCCTTTGAGGCCTCCTGGAGTACTACAGCCTCCAACTACACAATTTTACTCCTGCCTCCATCCTGCATATTGCGGCTTATGTCACCCTCTGCGAGCTATTTCTGGGCTGTGAAGCCCACTTTGAATTGTGGAGGAAACTATTCTGCCTCGTCCCTCGTAACCAGGAGGGATCAATATTTGAAGTAGGCGGAGCCGAAGTGTGGCATGTTGCTGGGACCGGATACCTGTCTGGCACGCCGAAGAAGGCATCCTAAGAGTGGACTTCCGAACGGTTTTATATTGAGGACATCGCTCTTCCCGACCCAGTCGGAATGTGTCTTCCTGAATTTTCAAGAGCTCCATTGAAGAAGCATCACAACTGGCTCCCTCAGAGCCTCAAGGAGGAAGATAGTGCGTAAGTCCGTCGATTGATGAGGAAGATAAAGACGCTCGCTCAGTCTGGTCTATCCATAGTCGAGGTAATGGCGACTTCCATAGGGCGAGGGGTTCAACCACTTCAATATAGAATGTTTCCCATGTGGCACTACAATGGGGAAGATGACGCCTCCCGCTGCGGTCGGAAGGGCCCGGAAACTTCCGCCGGTCTGACCAAAATATTGGCCGAATTATACAAGGGGGAGAAAGAGAAATTTTCTCGTATTAAGCGTCGGGATGGATTTTCCATATACAGCCCTCCTAGCTGGGTAAGTTCAAATGCCACTACCCTTCTCATTCTGCTCCCAAAGTTGCTTCCCATCGACATTAATCCGTCCATTTGTAACAGGAATGGCGAAAAATCACCAAGGAGCTCAAGAGCTATGCTCCACAGCCAGAGGACCATAACCGGGACCTTGACCCCGGATTCGAAGAGGATCCGGAAATATTTTGGAGCTCGAGGACGGGGTGTTTTACCAGGCAAGCCATGACGGCACGGAAGTGGCTATTATCGCCGACTATCCCGGTATTCTTCCCGCCTCACACGTAAGTAACCAGGAGTCATTTCTTCAAGAAGAACTCTCTGGTTATGCCTCACCCACCACACTGTCTCGTGCTCTAAAGGGGAGGCGCTCGGCGCGCCATGTTGCACCTGAGGTGACTCACAAGAGAGCGGCACCCATGCCAGGCAGGCCTTCAAAGAGGAAGGTGAATACGGCCGAGCCTTTTTTAAAGAGGTACCTTTTTAAAACATGCTCCTTCTCCGTCATATTGAAGTGTGACACTATCCGTTGTGTCTCACTAGGAAAAGAATTCGCCAGACTATGTCCCGGGATCCTACCGGTCATGCCTGCACCAGCCACATTCCAGATCCTGCCTTTAGGACAGAGGATGACGTGGGAGTGACGCCGAATTGTCCTTCTACAGAGGATTCAGATGATGTGTTCGTTACAAACTCTGAAGTGGAAAGCGCCATGAATCATTGGTGCCGGCAGGCCACTCTTCGAGACCATGACTTTTCAAATGAGGCGTTCAACGCCTTCAGCTCGGCTGATGCATACATCCGAGCTGCTCGAGATGGGCTTACAAGAGCCACTGAAAAATATTTGAAACATATGCGGGTAAGTACACACTTGTTCAAATCTGGTAATTATATATACCAGTAGCCCCCGAGACTTGAAGCAGTTGGTACAACTGATTTAAAGATCATTGTTTAACTAGGTGCTCACCAAGAAGAACAATCTGTTGTCTCAAGAGCTAGAACAATGTACGAACCAGCTTGCTGCCGCAACTGCCGAACTGGAGGAATCCAAGAAGGCCTCAACTGGTAATGTGTCCCTCTATCGAGAAAAACATAATTATATATACCAGTAACGCTAACACAGTTGCATATCTGATGATAGTATCCCCAGATAATCCGGGAGAGGTACCAGAAGTCGTGCAAGCAGCGCACAAAAGACCTAAAGGCATCTCGCCGCTGGCGAGCGCATACTTACATGGGTCAAGGAGGAGAAAAACAAACTCCAGGATTCCAATACTCAACTGGGTGAAGAATTGAAAGGTGTTCGAGCCCAGCTGGCTAACTCCATGAAGGAAAATAAGAGGCTGCAAGGCGACATATTTAGTATGTGTTCAAAGTTACCTCTGCATAATTCAGCGAGGGAAGGAACTGACAGAGTTATGTCTGTAGGTATGTTGACTGGCCGTCCCGAAGAGGAGATGTCCGGATCCTCAAGCGATATGCTACAAGAGCTGTTGCAACTACACGAGCAAGCTCGGCAGGAAATGCAGAGTGTTGCCAAGGCCTTATGGCCATCCGATTATGGAAGATATCGTCCTACCGAGAAGGTGCCCGAGAAGCCTGGGCCATGGTGAAAACATGGTATACCAAGCTTGATCCGAATCATATGGCCCGGGTCGGACCTTTAGGGTCAAATGGGAAAGAAATTCCAATTAGTCTCGTATATGACTAGGTAAAATTAGCTGCAGAATATTCTCAGTAGGATTGTAAGCTAGACAACTTGTTGGACGCCATAGAAGAGGAAGTTTTTGAGTCCAAGTGACTATGTACTTGAATGGACAAGTTTGTCCCTAGCCGGATTGTAAAACATTTGTCATGGCGGACCTTTTCGCTTCGACCTATGGACCCGACAGTCCGGACTGTTTACGAATACCTGCTCGGTAATATAAACCGGGGTATGCATGGAAACCAGGTGTAGGGGTCATTGTTGCTTGAAAAGACAAGTACCCAACTAGCTATGTTATATTACATTGTGATAGTAAGAAACATCTTCCCGAGAGAATAGTTCCGTTAAGGGTTCCTTTCCCTGGGTACGCATGCATTAACGTGCATGACCGAACTATGATTGAAAAAGTCGCAGTATATGTAACATCTGGGGGTTCATAGTGTAATGAGTAGAAAACATCTTTAGTCTACCAAACGAATATTCATTTAAGAACACTAGCTTTCGGCTTCACCCAGTCTTAGGTACACATCCGGATGACCCGGCAGTAACAATCGCAGAGGTGATCCCTTTATGCCCTAGCCAAACTAACGGGAACATAGGGCATAAGCACAGGAGCCAGGCAACCCAGCTTGGCCAAAACTTAAGTCATATCGATGCATATAATGGCGGAGAAAAGGTACACACGGAGAAAAGACACATATGCCGTGAGCTTGATGCTCGAAAAATAATTATAATAAGCTTCTGTACAAGAAGCCCCCAGGTATAATGGACGTACATACTTGAAGGTGAGTGCCTTGTGAGTGTGCGGTCTAGCCACACAAAAGCTTTAAAGCTATAAAAAAAGCGAAAAGAAAGCTAAAAAATAAATAATAGAAAGGAAAAAAGGGAAGGAGACGAACAAAGAGTTCTGCGCTAGGTGTAGAATCTTCGGAGTCTGGCCGTGTTCCATGGGTTCGGCTTGAGGCGGTTATCTGATGCATCACGCAGGCGGTACGCTCCTCCGGTGAGAACTTTGTCAATGATGAAGGGACCTTCCCACTTGGGCTTTAGTTTGTCCTTTTTCTTCTCCGGTAGACGTAGAATGAGTTCGCCAATATTATAAGTCTTGGCCCGTACTTCTCTGCTTTGATATCTGCGAGCCTGTTGTTGATAAAATGCGGAACGGGCTTTTGCGACCTCACACTCCTGTTCCAGGGCATCTAAACTGTCCTGCCGATCAAGCTCGGCCTCTCTCTCTTCGTACATGTGCACTCGAGGTGAGTCATGAATAATATCGTAGGGCAACACACCCTCTGCGCCTTACACCATGAAGAAGGGTGTGTATCCGGTAGTACGATTTAGCATGGTCCGTAGCCCCCAGAGTACGGAGTCGAGCTCCTCAACCCAGTGCATGTCTGACTCTTTCAAAGACCGCACTAATCTGGCTTAATGCCGCTCATAATAAGACCGTTGGCTCACTCGACTTGACCGTTTGTTTGAGGGTGATAAACGGAGGCGTAATCGAGCTTAATGCCCAGATTACCGCACCAGGTTTTTACCCCATCGGCTGTGAAATTGGAGCCGTTATCGTTGATGCTACTGTGAGGAACACCGTAATAGTGCACAACACCGGATATGAAGTCTATCACTTGTCCGGATTCAGCCGTTTTAACTGGTTTGGCCTCTATCCACTTAGTGAATTTATCCACCATGACCAACAAGTATTTTTTTTTCTTATGGCTTCCTCCCTTAAGGGGTCCGACCATATCAAGCCCCCAGACAGCAAAAGGCCCAGTGATGGGGATTGTTTGTAGAGAAGTGGGTGGCATATGGCTTTGGTTGGCGAAAATCTGGCATCCGACGCAATGTAGGACAAGGTCTTGTGCATCTGCTCGGGCAGTCGGCCAATAAAATCCTATTCGGAAGGCCTTGCTTACCAGGGCCCGAGCTGTGGCATGGTGTTCGCCGAGATCGGCATGAATTTCAGCCAAGAGCTGCGGCCCCTCTTCCTCGGATATACATCTCTGAAGTACTCTAGTAGCACTTTTTTTGTAGAGTTCTCCTTCGTGGACCTTGTAGGCTTTCGAGCGTCGGACAATGCAGCATGCCTCATTTTGATCCTCTGGGAGTTCTCGCCTATTAAGGTAGGCCAAGAAGGGGTCGGTCCATCGGGTAATTACTGCCATAATAAGATGGGCCGAAGGTGTTATTTCGGTGGCAGAGCCCCTGATGATGTCAGTGTGTTCAAAAGCTGGGGTTGTGGTCGGATCCGGACTGGTGTTTCCGCTCTCCCCTTGCCACACCATGGATGGCTTGAAGAGCCTTTCCAGAAAGATGGTAGGTGGGACGGGGTCGCGCTTAGCACCGATGCGGGCAAGGACATCCGCCGCTTGATTATTTTCTCGAACCACATGATGAAACTCAAGCCCCTCGAACCGAGATGACATTTGAAGAACGACATTATGATAAGCTGCCATTTTAAGATCTTTGGCATTGAAGTCTCCATTTATTTGAGATATTGCGAGGTTTGAGTCCCCACGCACCTCCAGGCGTTGGATGCCCATGGAGACAACCATCCGGAGACCATGCAACAAAGCCTCATATACGGCAGCATTGTTGGAGTCTATGTATAATATTTGGAGTATGTATTGGACTGTATCTCTAGTGGGGGATGTTAGGACAACACCCCCTCATAGTATTGCCAGCATTTTGGAGCCGTCGAAGTGCATGATCCAGTTGGAGTATGTGCCATACTATTTAGGGAGTTCGGCTTCCGTCCATTCAGCGACGAAGTCTGCCAGCACTTGGGATTTAATGGTTCGGCGTGGTTTGTATGTTATGTCAAATGGGAGGAGCTCGATGGACCACTTTGCAGTCTGGCCCGTGGCATCACAGTTGTTTATTATATCATTGAGTGGGACTTTGGAGGCCACCGTAATCGAACACTCTTGAAAGTAGTGTCGTAGCTTCCGGGATGCCATGAAGACCGCGTATGCTATTTTTTGGTAATGAGGGTACCAAGATTTGCATGGCGTGAGGACAGTAGATACGTAGTATACCGGCTTTTGAAGTGGGAATTTGTGTCCGTCCTCCTTTTGTTCGACAACGAGTACCGCACTCACGACTTGGTGCGTTGTCGATATGTATAATAACATGGATTTGCCGATGTTTGGTGCGGCCAAGATTGGGTTGCTTGCTAAGAGAGCCTTTATTTCTTCCAGTACGGCTGTTGCAGCGTTCGTCCACTCAAAGTGTTCGGTACGTCGAAGAAGGCAGTAAAGTGGCAATGCTTTTTCTCCTAATCTCGAGATAAAGCGGCTTAAATCTGCCACACATCCGGCTAGTTTTTGGACTTGTTTAAGGTCTGTTGGTGTAGCCAACTGTGACAAAGCTCAGATTTTGGCTGGGTTCGCCTCGATTCTTCTATGGGAAACGATGAAGCCCATCAGTTTTCCAGCGGGAACACCGAAAACACACTTTTTCGGATTGAGCTTGATGTCATATGTGCGGAGGTTGTCAAATGTGAGATGCTGATCGTCTATTAATGACTCGATGTGCCTAGACTTAATGACTACGTCGTCCACATATGCTTCAACTGTCTTTCCAATTTGTTTCTCCAGGCATGTATGAATCATGCGTTGATATGTGGCGCCAGCATTTTTGAGCCCGAAAGGCATAGTGTTGGAGCAGAAAGGCCCATATGGGGTAATGAATGCTGTTGCGGCTTGATCGGACTCCTTCATCTTGATTCCATGGTATCCGGAGTATGCATCGAGGAAACACAATGAGTCGTGTCCTGCGGTGGCATCGATAATATGATCGATGCGTGGGAGGGGGAAGGGATCCTTACTGCAGTCCTTGTTAATGTCTTTGAAATCAACACACATGTGCCAGGATTTATCCTTCTTTGGTACCATCATCAGGTTTGCCAGCCAGTCCGGATGTTTTATTTCTATGATGAATCCGGCTTCGAGTATCTTGGCTAACTCCTCTCCCATGGCTTGTCATTTCGGCCAGCCTGCGTGGGATTCCTGGCATATCGGAAGGGTGCCAGGCGAATATATCCCAGTTTTTGCCTAGAAACGCTCGCAGTGCGGTGTCAACCGTTGGATCCAGCTGTGCTCCGATGGATGCTGTCTTCTCGGGGTCCGTCGGGTGGACTTGAAATTTGACTATTTCGTCTACTGGTTTGAAGGAGGTGGATTTGGGTTGTTTGTCTAGGATCACGTCGTCCCTATTCACTGTCGAGCGCAATGTAGTTGATTCTTCGGCCATAGGGCTTCAGACAGTGCATCGAGGGCTAGGGGGCGGTTTTGTTTTTGGCGCGGAGTGCTATGTCCGGATCACTGGCAAGAGTGATAATACCATTGGGCCCGGGCATCTTGAGCTTCATGTACGCATAATGGGGTATAGCTTGGAAGCGTGCAAATGCATCTCGCCCTAATAAGGCGTGATATCCACTGTTGAAAGGGGCCACTTGGAAGGTTATCTCTTCGGACCTGTAATTCTCCGGCGTGCCGAATACCACATCTAGTGTGATTTTTCCCGCGCATCGCGCCTCCCGACTAGGAATGATTCCTTGGAAGGTCGTGCTACTTTGCTCAATGCGGCTCCTATCTATTTCCATTTTGTTGAGAGTTTTCTCATAAATGAGGTTCAGTCTGCTACCGCCGTCCATGAGCACTTTAGTAAGCCAAAAGCCGTTCACGATCAGATTGAGGACTAATGCGGCTGGTGCCCGGACTGTCCCGGATTTTGGTTCGTCATCGACATTGAAAGTAATGGTCGTGTCATTCCAGGGGTTTATTGCTCCGACTTGGCAGACTTCGGCAAGGCCGCGGAGTGCCCTTTTGTGCCTGTTATTTGAGGCGAAATTTTCGAAGACCGTCAATACTCTGAGCTCGTCGTCTTCCGTGGGATGTTGCCTTGCGTCATTCTTGGTGAGGAGATCCTCGCTGCTCTTGGCCACTTGCCGGAGTATCCAACACGCCCTAGTGCTGTGAGTTGAATGATGTCCGGTGTTGAGTGTATTTTGCATGGCCTATCAAGCCATCCCTCTAGAACGGTTCCGCGCCCTATGATGGGCTTAGGTTTCTTTAATATTAGATCGGGCAACCCCCGAGGGGGCATACTTTTTGTCCGGACGAGGAGCTGAGGGGGGACTTGTGGTTCCGAGGATGCTGCCTGAGTTTTCCAGGCGCTCTCCATTGCACAGTACTTCTGTACTATGGTTGCCAAGTCAGCAAAGTGTAATACGCAACGTCGGTTAATGGCATTGAGTATTCCTTCATCCGTGCAATTTTTGTAGAATAGTGTGATTGCGTCTTCATCACTGCAACCTTCGATCTTGTCTTTAACAAGGAGGAATCAGCCCCAAAGTGTTGGACCTTTTCCAAGGGCTCCGGTCGCATGTACATAAGATCGCGTGTATCTGGGTGGGAGGGTGGTTTTAAATCCGAACCCTGACCCACCTTGGGATCTGGAGTCTGAGAAACTTACAAACTTAATAGTTCGGGCTCCGTGATATCAACTGATTTTTCCGGCCCATTGTCCTATTCTAAGTTCGGAGGGCGGGGCGCGTTGTTCCGCAGATGGGTATCTGGCTCTTCAAGCCCGGCGATCCGAACATAGTTTGTCCTCAATGTAGAGGGGGAGCTGCCATTGTGTTCCTCGATTACCAATACCTGATGGGTGATCGGTGGAGATTTGATTTCTCTCTGATCGGGTTTAAGCCCAGTCCGATCGTAGTCTGTAGCGACTCCCAAGGCGGCGATGCGATCGAGGAGTTCGTTCAAAGACGACAACTCCGTCAGATCCATCTATTTGGAGTGTTCAGAATCAACGCGGAGGCGATTTTAGATGACCCGAGAAGTCACCGTTGGCTCGATGGCCGAGCGGGCGGTCATGATGAAGCCGCCCAGTCGGAGGGTTTGGCCTGAGGCTAGGGCTCCTCCATAGGTGATGTTGTCCTTGATAACAAGGCGAGCCATAAATCCTATCTTTGACGTCACAGCGGAATTCTCAATGAAAGCACCAATGTCGGTGTCAAAACCGGCGGATCTCGGGTAGGGGGTCCCGAGCAGTGCGTCTAAGGCCGATGGTAATAGGAGGCGGGGGACACGATGTTTACCTAGGTTCGGGCCCTCTCTATCGAGGTAATACCCTACTTCCTGCTATATTGATCTTGATGATATGAGTATTACAAGAGTTGATCTACCACGAGACCGTAATGGCTAAACCCTAGAAGTCTAGCCTATGAGGATTATGATTGTGTATGTCTATGCCTCTACGGACTAAGCCCTCCGGTTTATATAGGCACCGAAGGGTACTAGGGTTGTACAAAGTCGGTTACAGAGAAAGGAATCTACATATTTGGTCGCCAAGCTTGCTTTCCACGCCAAGGAGAGTCCCATCCGGACACGGGAGAGAGTCTTCAATCTTGTATCTTCATAGCCCAACAGTCCGACCCACATCAATAGTCCGGCTGTCCGAGGACCCCTTAATCCGGGACTCCCTCACCGACCTCCGAAGTCTTTGAGAGAGATCCTTGCAAGGACAAATCCCAAAACACCCAGAGCCAAATAGTGTTAGGCATCACTGAAGTCTTTCTGTCCGCGTGACCTGAAGACTTGTTACACTTGAGGATTGTGCATCCTCCAGCTGGTTAGGAATCACGTTATGAGGATCCAATAGTCACTATGGGTCGCTGGTGAACGGAGTCTGTGAAGGTTTGGAAGCCTACCTTGAAGACTTATCAGAGTGGAGGTCTCTGTGACCTTAGCTCAAGGAGAATACGGTAAGGACTGTGTGTCCTGGGATGGTGTGTCCTTTGGTTAAAATACCAAGCTGCTCCAACCAGACCTACAACTGACACATCAGTTGGAACGGGTCTACCAAATCCTTGCCTTCACCAAGCAACAGGTCCTGTCCCCGACCTCCTTTAAATTTCAGTTTGTCTTTGTGAAGTCATTGCTTGCTTGCCTGATCTGTTTGACTTTACTGTGCAAAGACTATTATCTATTTGGCTTCATACTGTCTTCCATTCTGATCTATACTACCTAGCTGCTATTAGTAATTGTGCTCTCATTACAATGCTTACTTGACTATGGTCTGTCTAGAGTAGTTTATCTTCCACTGCATATTATATAAGGTTTCATTTAATTGTTTTTCTTCAAAGATCTCGTGTTTTGAAGACTTCCATAAAAATCACCTATTCACCCCCTCTAGTCGATAATTAGAACTTTCAATTGGTATCAGAGCAAGGTGCTCCGTTGTTCTGTGTGATTCGGTTTAACCACCTGGAGTTTTAGCTATGTCGACTGCAGGGCTAATCAAGGTCTCTCCTGCGTTCCCCATCTTTAATGGCAAAGATTACCCCTACTGGAAGAATAAGATGCGCATGCATCTTGAAGCGATTGACATCGACCTCTGGTACGTCGTAAAGACTGGCATTCCAAAGGTCAATGAAGGTGTCACCGCTGCTGATGTCAAGAGGTTCGCGCAACTGGACTCAACCGCCAAGAACATCATCTGTGGTCATCTGACCAAAGGACAGTATGGCCAAGTGAGTGCTCTGGAAGCTGCGAAGCTAGTCTGGGACGGGCTTTCCAAGGTCAACGAAGGCGTCTCAACTCAGAGAGACTCAAGGATTGATGTAGTTTGCAATCTTTTCAACCTCTTCAAGAGAAACGATAATGAAAATGTCTAGCTCACGTTTGATCGCCTCACTGACATCACCAATGAGCTTCACACACTTGGCGCCACTGAGATCACCAAGTATGAAATTGTGAAAAAGCAACTGAGATCACTTGACAGCTCATTTGACACACTGACCCTAATCATTCAAGAATGCCCTGACTTCAGAGATCTTGATCCATCTGACATACTTGAGAGGCTCAACACACATGAGTTCCAGCTGTCTGAGAAGAGAGACATCTATGGCCCCAACTATGGCCGATCCCGTGCTTTGAAGGCGAAAGTTGTTTCCTCATCTGAAGAAGAATCTGACTGAAGTTCTGGTGATCCTGAAGACATTGCTAAAGAGCTAGCAATGCTTGTAAGAAAGTTTCAAAAGTTCTCCCAGAAGAATCGCTTTGGAAAGTCTTCAAGATCCAGCTCAAGAAATGATGAGGCTTCCTCTTGTGTCTACAAGAAGACAACATGCCACGAATGCAAGAAGCCAGGCCACTACATATCTAAATATCCTCAATGGGACAAGGAAGCCAATAAAAAGAAGAAGAGCAAGGAATATGATTCTGACAATAACAAGAAGAAGAAATCCTCAGACTATTCTTTGAAGTCTTCATCATAGTCTTCATCATACAAGAGGAGCTCATGTGGCAAGGCTCGTGCATTCACTGGTAAGGAGAAGCTATCATAGGAGGAGTCTGCTTCTGAGGAGGCAGAGGTGGAGTCTGAGGAGGAGTCTGATTCAGTAGTGGCAAGCCTGGCTCTAACTTTGGCATTCATCACCAAGTCTATCTTCAACACTGAAGGCAATGGTCACGCTAGCGACGCTGAAGCCGACGATGAGGACGACCCTGCTCCAACCTACTGATGCATGACACGAGGTGCTAAGGTAAACTCACGTGATGCTTACTTTCAAACATCCAGTGAAAGTGACTCTGAATGCGAATCCAAACCTAGCTATAAGACTCTTGCTAAAATTGCAACTGAACAACAAACAATGATGGAACATATTCAAAAAATGGCTAGAAAAAAGCAATGACCTGTTGGACGAGGAAACGAATCGAACTCAGTCCTTAATCAAAGACATAAAAAATCTTTGTGTTAAGTACAAAGAACTTGAAAGTCGTCATGAATCTCTCCCAGCCTCTCATGAGAAGCTTTCCTATGATTATCTTCAAAGCAAGCAAGATCTAGAGAAACTGAGAGCCTCTCATGAAGATCTTCAAAAGGAAAATGATTCACTACTCGCTCAACAGATCAGTTCCGCCCAGGAAGATTTTGTGCCACCTTGTTTAAAATGTATTGAGCGTGACAATGCTCTCTCTATTGCTGAATGTTCTACTGCTTCTGAAGTTGCTATATCTTCAACTGTTGATGTGGTAACTAACCCCCCTTATGAGGATACCACTGCTATTGCTGATGAGAATGCCAGGTTGAAGACATTACCTGAAATAGGCATGTACAAAAGCCTCAAAGGGCATCAGACACTCTGTGATGTCCTCTAGAAACAGATTCTGAACTGAAACCCTAGGAAAGAGGGTGTTTGTTTCGAGAGGAAAATCAATGCTGATGGTTCTTACTGGAAGCTTTGTGTAGTACCCCAAAACCACATGTGTTGCTGCAAAGGGTCCTTCAGTAGATCCATCTACTTTATCTAGCTTCACTTGTGCTAACCCCATTATCATTGATGAATCCTTTAACTCCGACTATAAGCTGTTTAAGAATCAGAATGGTGAAGTGTGTGCTAGGTTTATTGGGACTAACTGCAGGAACGTGCCACCTATTAAGAAGATCTGGGTCCCTAAAAGCTGTCTTGAGAAGCTTCTCGCGAATGTATCATGACACCACCAGGGAAGAATACAAACCCCAAACTTCATATAGATAGAGGACCTCATAAGGTCACCCTAACACCAATGTTTTGCAGGGAAACCATCATCAAACTCATGAATATGAGCATGTTTCTTCAAACCGCTATGTTCACAAAACAAAGAACTTTTCTGCATATTCTTATGAGTATTATTCACCTACTGCAAAACTATTTGCCAGGGCTCCAAAGACAAAGTTCTCAAATGCTGCACTTACACTCATTGCTTCTAAGCCAGCCCTTAAAATGTGGGTGGTGAAGAGGAATTAACTTCACTTGCAGGGAAACTTCTCCAGCCAGAAATCATAGAATTTTGAAGAAAATGCTGGGGACCTAAAACATCTTTGTGGGACGCAAGATAAAGTGCCAAACTAGTCTTACCATTTATTTCGTCCCAGGGTTCTTGACGAGCATCCTATCTTACCAAAAAAGAATCTTAACTTTGATAATATGCTTGTTCGTTACATGTTTGTTCTTGACAATACTCTTGGTGAAGCCTATCCCGCTAATTGCTCTGTAGGGTACGACTGCGAAAGCTAGTGAGTGGATAATGGACAGTGGTTGCACTAACCACATGACTAGTGATCGAAGTCTTCTCATGGATTCAACCCTATGTCGATCTACTAAAAGCCACATCACGTTCACTGACACTAGTAAAAACAAGGTATTAGGCTTAGTTAGAGTTGCTATGTCAAAGGATGAACACATGGATAAAGTGATGCTTGTTGAATCCCTTGGATACAACTTAATGTCTGTCTCAATGCTTTGTGATCTGAACATGATTGTGATATTTGGAAAATATCGTTGCCTTGTTCTTATGGAAACTGACAAATCTCTAGTCTTTGAAGGTTATCGAAGAGGTGATCTGTATTATGGTAGATTTCTCTGCAGGACCACAACTTGCCGGATGTCTTCTAGCAAAAGCTTCCAGAGTGTTGGCTTTGGCATCAAAGGCTAGGACATGCGGGCATGAGGAACTTGTACACTCTTGTGAAGAAGAAGTATATCATTGGCATCGAGGGCGTCAAGTTCAATAAGGATCATCTATGTGGTGCTTGTGAAGCTGGGAAGATGACTAGGGCAAAACATCCCTCAAAGAAAATCATGACGACTTCACGCCCCTTCGAGCTGCTACACATGGACTTATTTGGCCCTACTCACTACTCTACTCCTACTACCACTGCACATATTTATGGTTTCGTTATTGTTGATGATTATTCTAGATACACCTTGGTGCACATAATTTTCTATATGACTGAAGTGCAGGATGTCTTTAGACGATTCGCCAATCGCGCCATGACCAATTATGGCGTCAAGATCAAGAACATCAGGAGTGACACTGGTATGGAATTCAAGAACACTTGCCTCGAAACTTATCCTGATTCACTGGGCATCACTCATGAGCTCTCTGCTCCATACACACCTCGGCAGAATGGCGTCGTGGAGCACAAGAACAGAACCCTCATTGAGATGGCATGTACAATGCTTGATGAGTACAAGACTCCAAGAAAGTTCTGGCTTGAAGCCATTGATACTGCTTGCCACATCATCAACAGAGTTTATCTTCATATGTTCTTCAAGAATACATCTTATAAACTCTTGACTGGTAAGAAGCGAAATGTTAGCTATTCAAAGTCTTTGGTGCCAGGTGCTGGATCAAGGAACCACATCTCACTTCTAAATTTGCACCGAAAGCACATGAAGGATTTATGCTTGGTTATGGAAAGGATTCGCACACCTACAGAGTCTTCAACCTATTTCACTATAAAGTGGTTGAAACTATAGATGTGTGGTTCGATGAGACTAATGGCTCGCAAAGATAGCACCTGTCAAATGTGCTAGATGAAGCTTCTCCCAGTGAATCTATCAAGCTAATGGGTACTTAAGAAATAATACCCATAGAGTAACAATGAGAAGAGGAAATTGTCATTTCAGCACATACTACACGCGAAGACAATGCTGAGCCTGAAGATAATGCTGAAGATGAATATAGAAATCAGCAAGAGCAAAGACTTCGCTCTGTTCATCCTCGGGTTGCAAATGAAGTTCAGATTGAGAAGATCGTCGATAGTATTAATGCACCTGGTCCTGTTACTCGATCAAGAGCTACACAACTAGCAAATTCTATGGGAACTTCGCATTTGTCTCAATATCTGAACCCAAGAAAGTTGATCAAGCCTTCATGGAACAATGTCTGGGAGCTAGTCAAACATCATGATCCTCGCAAGCACAATATTATTGGCCCCAAATGGATCTATCACAACAAGCAAGATGAGCATGTTCAAGTTTTCAGAAACAAAGCTTGTCTCATTGCCCAATGTTACACACAACTGGAAGGAATTCACTTCGATGAAACTTTGCTCCCGTGGCTAGACTTAAAGCCATTCGCATACTAATGGCCTATGCCAACCACAAAAACAACCTTCTGTACCAAATGGATGTGAAGAGTGCCTTCCTCAACGGCAAGATTGAAGAAGAAGTGTATGTAGCTCGACCACCTGGCTTTGAAGATCCAAAGCGTCCTGATATGGTCTACAAACTCAACAAGGCACTGTATGGCCACAAACAAGCACCTCACGCTTGGTATGACACACTCAAAGAGTACCTGAAGAGCAAAGGCTTCAAACCTGGTTCTCTAGATCCCACTCTCTTCATGAAGACATCTGATGGAGAATTGTTTGTATGCCAAATCTATGTGGATGACATTATCTTCAGCTGTTGTCGTGGACTTAATACGGTAGGTGCCCTAGCAAAAGGACTTAGGCGTGGGGCCATCGCAACTAAGTTAGCTTAAAAGGGTTGAACGGGACAAAGGACACAGAGAGTTTCCCAGGTTCGGCCCCTCTCAATGAGGGAAAAGCCTACTCCTGCTTTCGGTTGTATTGATTGGGTTTCAGTTACCAGGGAGTGAATACACTTAACCTAGTGCATGATTGATTGTTTCTTGAGTTAACTGGCCGACGGGTAACCCCTTTATATACAGGTTGATGCTCGGCGGCTTACAGAGTCTTGGCCGGCATAACACAAACATGACTGGCTTGGTTTCTAACTAAGCTTGCCTTACAGAACAAGTCATCTCCTTGCGATTCACACCATTGGGCCTTGAGTCGCCTCTGGGCCTTGGGCCTTCAATAAGCTTGATCCATGAACCGCCATCTTCATGCTTAAGTTGCCAATGGCATGACCCGGCCCCTCCTGGGTGGGTCATACCTAGGAGTTATATCCCCAACATTAGGCCCTAGGTTGATTTGAACTTGTTCACATCAATCTTCAACACTTGACTTTGCAGAGTCTTCCATTATCAATTAATTGATGTAACCCTCCATGACGTCACATTACAGAACCATGGTAACCCACCATGACATCACGTGCATTAATTTCGCACAAAGCCTGGGATATATGATCAATATATCCTTATCTTAATAGACCTCCCGAAAAACAAGGCGTCCAAATAGCCACATAATCATTTTTATGCCTCCTCGATTCCCATGCATGCCATCCAGTCACTTTCTTATAAATAGGGATAGGGGTCCTTCACTTTTTACCCTTGCCCCCTCGTCTTTGTCCTCCTCCTTGTGACGCCTGTGTAAGCCTGAGCTCCGCCGTTGTTGACCTTTGTCAACCGCATCAACTCCGGCCGCTGCATCGACCTGAACAGACCAGAGAACTGCGGCACACCTTCGCTGTTCAGCAGCGTCAGTAAGTACTCATCTTCCCGTGTAGCAGATCTACATTAGGGTTTCCGCCATTCATTAGTGTTCCTCACTGTTCTTCATCTTTCTCCCTAGAATGCATAATTTGATCTGAACCCAACACTGAAGCTGCGCAGATCTACATTAGGGTTTCCGCCATTCATTAGTGTTCCTCACTGTTCTTCATCTTTCTCCCTAGAATGCATAATTTGATCTGAACCCAACACTGAAGCTGCGCAGTGGTAGTTTTAGCATCCCTCCCCGATTGTAAAAGGTACCCTTTCTGTACAAAATCTCATCTGAGCACACGGGTTCCTCCACTGACATAACCTTAGGTTAAGATTTGTTTTTTTTTTGAACTGCTATAGATCCAAAATCATAGAACTAATCCGTGGAACCTATTTGCCCATCACTTAGCAAAACTTCACTTTTAGGTCTGTCGCACTGCAATTGCGTGGGCGGCTTATACGATAAGCCATAACCCGCCATATAGCATTAGTCCTTTTTTTAAGCCCCCAGTATATGTTCACAATCTATATAATCTAGCATTGTCTTCCGGTTTAACCATGCTGATCTTTATAGCACTTATTCTTCAGCATATGAATTAGCCTTGCACTTACTTTTTGATCACTGGCCGGCTTAACAACATAACCTTAATCCAGAAATATTTTCCTTTTTAGGCTTTCGTCAACAAAATGAACAAAACTGTTACCTCATGCAACTGGGTCGCCTCCTGGGTTACCGAGCAGACACTAAACGAGCATGTTCACGTGGGCATCTTGGCTGCAAAGAACGTTATCCACTGGAGAGTCCCAGGAACCGAGACCACCCTTGACCCAAAAGAAGGCGAAGTTGTAGTATTTACTGATCACATGCTCCGTGGGTTCACTCCACCCAGCTCAAAATTCTTTTGTGATGTGTTGCACTTCTTACAACTCCATTCACAAGATATTGGGCCCAACTCTATTTCAAACATCTGCAACTTCCAAATTTTTTGCGAAGTATATCTTCAACATGAGCCCACTATAGAATTGTTCAGGGAATTCTATTACCTGAACCGCCAAACCGAGTTCACAGACGGGCCCAGCTTAGAACTAGGTGGCATTTCAATTCAGAGGCGTAAAGAAGCCACGTTTCCTGCTGCCGCACCTCTCGGCCATCCTAAGGACTAGATCCAGACTTGGTTCTACTGCAGAGACACCTCTCCAGAAGGCGAAAATCTTCTACCGGGTTATCATGAAAACCGGCTTAGCAACAGACATCCTCTCCCAGAATGGATCAACACATAAGAACGGGAAAAATATATGCCCATATTTTCAAAGATCAGAGCCTTGATGGCCAATGGTCTGACTGGAGTTGATTTGGTTCGTTGCTGGGTTGCATGGAGGATTTTGCCCTTAAGCCGCCGATCCGGCTTAATGTGTGAGTAAACTGGTGATGTCAAAGATCCCCAACGCCACTGCCAAATAGAGATGGATGATGACACAGTCAAAAAGATGACCAAGTCACTGCTTAACGAGAGCTTGGAAACTTGCAGCAAGACATGCTTGAATCCTTTCTGCACCCTTAACAAAGCTCCAGATGTAAGTATTCTTGAGTAACTGTCATTAAATCATTATCTGTCAATCTGCCTTCTCATTCTTACTTGAACTTATACAAGGTGACTCCCCCTTTTGAAACAAGAAACTCCAAGATAAGCCATCCAAGAAGGTTAGAAAAAAGTCCAAGGTAACCAAGAAGCCTGCCAAAAAGAAGGCAGATGCAACTGATCTTTTTACTCTAGGTGATGAGTCGGAGGTAGAACTTGACTCCCTTGGCTGTTTGTTTGTTCATCTTATTGACTTTGATTACTATTAGGATGACGCGGAGGCTAGCAATGCAGATGGTGAAGAGGTAACTATCCTTTCCTCTGACTCAGAACCTCTGCCAAGACAGAAAGTTCATCAAGCGAGCCTGAAAGTAAGGTTTTCCCACCCTTTAGCTTACTTGGATCCCATCTTTATTTTGAAGAAACAACAACATGAAGTTCGCCGCACAACCCAGAACAGTGGCAGTGGGATATTGACCTCCGGGTTACCCAACATGCCGACTCCTCGCAAGTGCCGAGCAGAGGTTTCACATATTTCTGACTTAGTTTTTCCAAAGGCGAGTCTTATTCGACAACCTCTTAACCCTTCTGATTCAAATTATTAGGGAACTTCTAATTCCTCATCTGGTGACTCGACTGGGACTTAGGTCCCCTCTTCAAAGTCGCCCCAGGGTGAGAACATTGAGTTTCTTTTCTTTTCAAACCTTTATAAATCATCATGCTAATATCTTTGTGTCTTATTATCAGCGGTAAAGCTAAGACAAGCAAGAACACGAAGACAAATAAGCCGGGTGACGACACAAACACCGTTGATCCGGAGAAGCAAACAATGTCAGAAGCTTCTCATCTGACTCCTGAAGCTGCTGCTGATGAACCACCACCAGAAGAGCACAACGTCACCATAGACTCCATGGATATGAACCTGTATAAAGCTAAGCCGTCAAGTCCCATTAAGCCTACTGCACAAGAGGCTGAAGATGTCATTGTCACTGGAGTTGGCTTCATAGAGCCGGGTAATCCCGCTGTCTTATCCAAACATAGCGCTAAAGAAGAATTTGCAGCTGCGGACAAGGGCAAATGGAAGCTTGACATGGAAATTTATGCCCAGTTCGACGCTCATGAGATTCACGCGGGTTATTTAAACCACCTTCACACCAGCCGTGACTTTGAAGCCGGCCTGGTTAACCTCATGAAGGAGCGCTTTGAGGTAAGCACTAACAAGACCTTCTGATATAAGTATATATCTATCAGCTGCCAAGTCCACTGAATATGAAAGAATTGAATATGTTGTAGACTTAGACGACCTCTTTTATCTTGTAGCTATGGCATAGCATTTTGTAACTGCTGAATCAAAACGAGTAGTCCCCAAGGGCCGGCTTAAAATTGGAAAGTTAAGCCGGGACTTAAACTGTAGTGCTAAAATCCGCATATGTAGCCCCCAAGGGCCGGCTTAAGATGCATAGCTAAGCTGGGACTTATCACCATACTTGTGAACAAATTCGCCTATGTAGCCCCCAAGGACCGGCTTAAGCTGTATAACTAAGCCGGATCATTAAAGATTTGCCTTAAAAAGAGCAACTTGCATTAGCCCACAAGTGCTAAGTAAAATACTTGTATTATGCTTGGGACTTCAAAGAAGATGATTATAATGCTGCATGTCTCTGTATATTGTAGGCTGAACTAAATATGAAAGAATCTCAAGTCATCGATCTGCTGTAAAACATCAAATCCCAACAACCAGAGACTACAAAGGCAAAGTCAGAGCTGAAAATTGCCTTAAAAGAGATAGAAAAGCTGAAAGGATACTTCAACACCGAGAGGACCAACTGGGATACAGAGAAGGCGGCTCTATTGAAAAGAGATGAAGTTGCTGAGGCTTCTCTTAAGCCGGTGATTGATGAGTTATCGGTCTTAAAGCATCAGATTAATATCATGACAGCCGCCATATTTGGTAAGTAATGTTGTACTCCAATCTTTCACCACCAATGTATAACGATCATTAGCCATCTCATCAATATCTTTGCTGATGCGGGCTCCAGAAGTTCCAAGCTAGGTAAAGACATGCGTGTACACCGGCGCTCAACGGGCTATTTCTGCTATCTGACATAAGAAGCAACCACCTTCACTCATCAAGGAAGTGTTGGAGAAACTGTCTGTGCTGCCACAAAGAGTTGAAGAACTTAAGCGATCAGCCGCCAGAGCTGGAGCCATCACTGCGCTGAGCCAGGCAAAGGCATGGCAAGCAGAACTTGACCCGGAAGAATTAGCCACCGGCTCTGTATCTTTTAAATTGCTTGCACGGTTTTTCTCTTTGTATTCTTTGTGTCCTTGGAATCGTTGGTAGACTCCGATGGAGTCCTGTTTTTTTCTCTTCTTATCACTATCGTACAGAACAAAATCTTCATTGCACAATAATGAAGATGCCACTCTTTTCCAGCTACTCGCACGAGTTGGTAGCATGGAATCAACCCCACTATCTTGTCGCTGCTTTGCTAAAGAATCATCATAGTTGTCCTCATCAACTGGGAAGACATGGGGTTCTTCCGGCTCCCTTATTCCCTTAGCCTTGGCAGACCGGTGGTTGCTTTTGGTACCTGCCTCTCCACCCACCTAAATACTAACATATTCATCATCTTGATTTCTTCTTTCTTCAGCCTTTCGCACATTCTCATTGTGCCTCAAATTCAGAGGATCATGTGATTCGAAATAAAGCACTTGTTAGCTTGCAATCTGCGCGAAATAAAAAAACAAAACCAGTTAACTGTAAAATGTGCATCACCAGGAAAGCTTCAAGGCTTGTGGTGGCTTTGGAATGCTTTTGCGAATCCAAACTCGGAGCACCCTGTGATGCATCCACCTCTTTATAAAGCTGTGAAACATTCTTGAGACTCTCCTTGCAAGCTGCAGCAATAGCTCTATCTTCTTCATCCTGAACGTGGAAGATCATATGTTAGCTACGAATCTGCGTTAACTTAAAACAAAATCAGTTAGATGTAAAATGTGTATCACCATGAAAGCTTCAAGGCTAATCTTGGCTTTTGAATGCTTTCGCGATTGCAAACTAGGAGCAGGCTGCAAATCTTGACACGTTCTTCTTGGGGGCATCCATGTAATCTTTTTGTATTCCCTTAGCAGAAATGCCTTTGGCAATGACCTCCGTGTCATCTTTTTTTTTTTGCTGCTGAGTAGTATTCTCTCCTGGGACCTCCATTGGGTCCGCAGGTACTCCCAGTCAGATAGCTGTATGTCCTCGACTCCTCGGCGATCAGCATCAAATATTCCATAGCGGTGGTTCTTTAAAAAAATGTTAGTGTGGAGAGTATTGACAATAAAAATATTTATATAAACTCACAATGGTATACTTACATTGAATTTTGTGATGAGGTCGTCCGTGCGTCTGGCGTTCGCAAGGGTACGCCTAAGTCACTCGTCCATTTTTTTTCAAGGGTGCACATCCTATCAAATTGTTGTGCACTGGCCTCCTGCACAATGGATCTAACTTCTTTCAAATCAGCCAATACACGGCCCATGAGTGCCTTCTTCTTCAAATTTACAAGCAGTTAGGAGCATATGACTTTGATTGTACTTGCAAAGTTACAATATATATTTGTGCGTGATGTTCATCATTTACCTGACCGTCATTCTTTGGTTTGACCGGCGTCCCAACTAGTGGCGGATTGAAAGGCCACAGCAGGTCATCGACATACTGCATGTTAGTGTCGTTAGTATCATTCAAAACATATGGTAAATAATCCAGGTACACAGTACTAACACTTTTCCTCTCCAACCCCTATATAATTTTTGTTGATTATGTTGTTAACCTTCTGTGCCTTCTCATCACTCATGTTTTGAATCAGCGGCCTTAACCTTGATGCATACAATATGGCAGTCCAATTGGTGCACCCTCCACTTCTCGTAGTACCACGTCTGCATTAGAACAAAAACAACTTAGACAATTTTCCATAAAATTAAATGTATGGTATGTTAATAATGATTGTATTACCTGCAACAGTGGTTGGTTGCCCTCCAGATTTGCTCCACCATTTACAAATTTCCTGACGCTAGCCATAAGATGGTCAAGCGCAAGCTGTCCAAAATTGGTGCTCTTTATTGTCTCAACGTTTCTAACAATCCCAAGGTATCTGTTGTCCACATACTGCTGTGTTGTCGGGCATACTTATTTCCCTATGGTCTACAAGACAAATGGCCTGACAAAATTAGGTGCGTTGTCGCCTTTCATCTTGGCTAGCAATCCTTTCAAAGTTACTTTTGTGTCATTGGGGTCTTTCTGTTCCTTCCACAACTCCAAAGTATCGTTGTGATTTGAAGAGACGTGATTCTTCCCCATGTAGGGCAGGCCTGTTATATGCTCCACATCTTTCAATGTGATCCTACATGGTCTCCCATTAATTATAAAAGCATCCTTCTCTGTATCATATGAATAAGCGATGGCCTGGCACAGTAGATGTCTCATTCTCATGCCAGGAGTCTTGAGAAGTTCACCTAGTCCAATCAACTTGATGTACGTCAGTTGTTGTGTGTTTAAATCTTTTATGAACTTCTCATATTGCAGCAAAGAAGCAACCTGAGTTCCCTGAATGTACAAATAGTGTGATTAGATTCTGTATGGTATTCATTTAAACACACATAGAAGCGACTAGATCCAATCTATGCCAATATCAAAATTGTGCTCTACAGTACCGCATGAAATCATAGAGCTTCTGGGCCATATAATGAACACCAGACATAGAAAAACAAGCTATCTCTGTCGGCAAATTGATTGATAATAGTATTGATTTTTAGTAGAAAGAGCAGACTTTGGTCTATGTACACTACTAAAGTTTCTGGCGTCACGCTTATGAAAATAATTGCAACATGATCAGAAGATCAATAGTTTACAGATAATCTCAAAAAAGGAATGTAGCAGTTCCATTGCAAGCATTCAAGAGCACATACTCCTTAGTTCCGATCAGATTAAAAAAGATCAATTAGTAAAGACCATGCAAAAAAGGGAATCACCAACAGTTTCAATCATCGGAGATTAAGAACTCATTTAGAAAGCCTATGCCAAAAAATTAGCAATTTCCAAATTTTAGGGCATATAAACAGAGACGATAACCCTGATTTTATTGCACATCTAAGTCCTATGTCATTGATTTTATGCTAAGATTCGTGCAAGCCTTTTTTTTGTCCTTTTTTCTTTTCTTTCTAGACACACCCATCTCCGTTCGATAAAATAGGGTAAATTATGGGATTGCATGCAGACTTGGGAAGGAGGGAGTATGCCGAATACAAGGATCTCGATATTTACCAGAGGATTCTCTCGATGGCAACAAGCTCCATTGCCGTTCACTTTCATCTTTTGCTTTTCCAGCTTCTCCGACGTGCCCTTCTCTTTCGTCGTCTTCTCTGACATGCAATTCTCTTTCATCTCAGGATTCGCCGATGCAGGCTTCGAAGATGACGGCTCCGTCGGTTTCACCGACCTGGGAGCTACTTTGGGCGGTGTGGGGTGGTAATTCGGTGTAGTCATGGAAGGCTAGGTATGGGAGGCGTGGGGTGGGAGGCGTGGGGTGGAGTATTTATAGGGGATTTGGGATCTCATGAAGAGGTAGTTTTGGATCATGATGACCCACAAGTATAGGGGATCTATCGTAGTCCTTTCGATAAGTAAGAGTGTCGAACCCAACGAGGAGCAGAAGGAAATGATAAGCGGTTTTCAGTAAGGTTTTCTCTGCAAGCACTGAAATAGTAGGTGATAGATAGTTTTGTGA
This sequence comes from Aegilops bicornis, assembly GCA_021605145.1. Lineage (NCBI taxonomy): Eukaryota > Viridiplantae > Streptophyta > Magnoliopsida > Poales > Poaceae > Aegilops > Aegilops bicornis. The sequence continues at coordinate 633,148,130 of CM038673.1, forward strand.
TAAGATAAATAGTAACGAGCAAAAAGTAAATGAAGTAAATAAAGTGCAACAAGGTGGCCCAATCCTTTATGTAGCAAAGGATAGGCCTGGACAAATTCTAATAATGAAGAAGGAGCTCCCGAGGACACATTGGGAATTATCATCAAGCTAGTTTTCATCATGTTCGTAAGATTCGCGTTCGGTACTTTGATAATTTGATATGTGGGTGGACCGGTACTTGGCTACTGCCCTAACTTGGACAAGCATCCCACTTATGATTAACCCCTATTGCAAGCATCCGCAACTACAGAAGGGAGTATTAAGGTAAACCTAACCACATCATTAAACATATGGGTCCATATCAACCCCTAACGAAGCAACACATAAACTAGGGTTTAAGCTTCTGTCACTCTAGCAACCCATCATCTACTTATTACTTCCCTATGCCTTTCTCTAGGCCCAAATAATGGTGAAGTGTCATGTAGTCGACGTTCACATAACACCACTAGAGGAAAGACAACATACATCTCATCAAAATATCGAAGAATACCAAATTCACATGACTACTAATAGCAAGACTTCACCCATGTCCTCAGGAACAAATGTAACTACTCACAAAGCATATTCATGTTCATAATCAGAGGGGTAATAATATGCATAAAGGATCTGAACATATGATCTTCCACCAAGTAAACCAACTAGCATCAAGTACAAGGAGTAATCAACACTACTAGCAACCCACAGGTACCAATTTGTGGTTTTGATACAAGATTGGATACAAAGAGATGAACTAGGGTTTTGAGAGGAGATGGTGCTGGTGAAGATGTTGATGGAGATTGAACCCTCTCGATGAGAGGATCGTTGGCGATGACGTCGGTGATGATTTCCCCCTCCGGAGAAAGTGTCCTGGCGAACAGCTCCGCCAGAGCCCTAGATTGATTCCGCCAAGGTTCCGCCTCGTGGCGGCGGAGTTTCGTCCGTAAGCTTGCCCACGATTTTTCCAGGTAAAAGTGATGATATAGCAGAAGATGGACGCCATGCCCACCAGGTCCCAGGAGATAGGGGGTCGCGCCCTACTGTGGGGGGCTCTGCCTCTGGACAGGTGTGGGCCTCGGCCTATTTCTTTTGCTCATAAATTCTTATAAAATCCAAAAAGTTGTTTCGTGGAGCTTCAGGACTTTTGGAGTTGTGCAGAATAGGTTTCCAACATTTGCTCCTTTTCTAGCCAGAATTCCAGCTGTCGGCATTCCCCCTCTTCATGGTAAACCTTGTAAAATAAGAGAGAATAGCCATAAGTATTGAGATATGATGTGTAATAACAGCCCATAATGCAATAAATATTGATATAAAATCATGATGCAAAATGGACATATCAACTCCCCCAAGCTTAGACCTCGCTTGTCCTCAAGCGGAAGCCGAAATCGAAAAAGATGTCCACATGTTTAGAGATAGAGGTGTCGATAAAAATAAAATACGGACATGAGGGCATCATGATCATTCTAATAACAGCAACATCGACGCTGGAGACCAACCTTGACAAGTTTCGACAGATTTACGTGGCCGAAATTATCAACACCTCCTATCTTGATAAACAATTGGTGGTAATTGATGACATTGTTCTGCTACAGAAGCATTTGCAATGCCTCACCATGACATATGTTGGTGAAGATGACAAATGGTTGGGTGACGAAGAAAGATATTTGCCCAAATTAGTTTATCAATTTTATTTTGCGTAGTACAATTAACTTGAATTTTTTTGAATGCCACAATTAACTTGAATTTTGTTTTAGTTGGTTGATGTTGTGACTCAGATCATGCGTCATGATCATCCTAATGACATAAGGGATGGGCAGCTGGTTTATATTGGGAGGGTGGCCGACGTCGCTATGCTCGATAGAGATGGTAAGGTAGAGAAATGCCACGAGGCCGCTTTGGCGGGCAGTCATGGAACAACAAAAGGAGACAACTACCTCAGACATTATCTGGTACCATCACACCGTGACATAAACACATTTATTTTTCTAATTATTATGCATGTTGATGTAATCATCTTTGCTGTCCAGGTTTTTCTGCCTATGAACATGGCGAACACCACTGGTTCCTTGTGGTCGTAAACCCCAGAAGGAGGGAGATTCAGATTCTTGATTCACTTTTCGGCTACCTAAAACGCACACAAGTGGTTCATGTGTTGAGAGTTTAAATGTCTTTCAATATAACACAGGATTTAGCATCATACCTAGCCATGAACTGTGAGCAACTTCTCATACCATGGACTTTGGCAGATCCATGGGGTGGAAGCACATCTGAGAGCATCGCTGCCAATCAATGGACCACAAAGCCATGCATGGAAAGACATTAACGTGACCAAATGGACAGTAAAGCATGTGCCTGTGCCAAGACAAGATGACAAGTCAGTCAAGAGTATTAGCTTCTAATTATGTTTTTCATCGTTAATACGGGAAATGCTGCTAATAGAATTAATTGTTGTAGTTCTTCTTGTGCACTCTACATGCTGAAGAACATCAAATTCTTTACAGGAGAAGATCTTACACCGCATTATGACCAAGTATGCAGAGTAACACCTAAAATTCTGTCAATTTTGTAAACATATGGAACGATACTAATATATCCTCCCATGCAGGCATACATCAACAATTATAGAAGAGAGCTGTCTGTTGTCCTTCTTAATTCACGCTACAACAAATTGAAGTCCATGAAAAGGCTGAAGACGTATAATGCTAGCCTATCGGATGCAGCTGCGATTGAAGATCATGAAGATGCAAGCATTTAGTCCAAGAAAGGGTCCATTCTTAGATATGGAGTGTACATTTGGTTATGAAGCGGTAGAGTAGGGTGTGGTTTGGTTTTAGTCCTGAAGAAGGTTTCCTAGCCATGTTCTTAGTCCAGTGTGGATTAATCAAGTTGTAATACTTCACAGTACTGGTTCCAAATACTATTCTTGAAATAAATTTGGTCTGCATGGGATACGCTGAAACATATATTTGCTTTTTACAAGCAGAAAATTTGAAGCTTAGAAAGGTTAACCGAATTCTTAAATTTATATTTAAGTTTCATCGGAGTCTGGACAAGATTCAGAACAATTACGTCGCTAGTTAGAAGTTTCAAAAAAAAATTAACATCACTAGTTAGAAGTTCTAGAAAAAATTCAGCGATTGCTGAAATATTTTGCCCAAAATTCACTGAGGCTGGAATATTTTGGCCGAAAGGCAAATATTGCAGTGAGTGCTGAAATGAATGAAATTCAGTTATTTCATCAAAATCTCACCAAAGAGAAAACCATGGTGTCGTGCCATCTTAAGCAGCACCAGACATGATTCAGTATTATCAACAAAATTTGGTCTCACATATAGGAGGAAAAAAGGTATGAGCACGGATGGGCAATAAAATAGCTTCACAAGAGAGAGGAAAATACTTCACGTGTGAACACTCAATCCTAGTTGACTTTAGAACCAGTTTTCATTCTAAAAGAGGTCCAGTGATTTACTTATAACCAATAATAAAAACGGTCCAGTTCTTTTGGCTGATTTTCAAAGAAACGGGAACTATATCTTTTTGACGATCGTGATTCTCAGGAGACCTAAATGTTGTTACGCAACTTACCTTAGTTTTTTTACACCATAACTTACCTTTGCTAAAACTCTCCACCCCCCCCCCCTAATATTCAACCAGATGGGTCCCCTCCCTTGATTTCCTCCAACCGAAGAAATCTATACGTGGATATATGCCCGGGTTGTTACGATCCCTATATATAGGGATCCTTTGAAACCTCATAGATCATAGTTCGTCATACATGCCGCCCAAAGAAGCAATACGGAAGGACGGAGCAACCCAGGAATCCAGCAAGGCCGAATGACGGAGTCAAACATGAATCCTCAGGTAACTCCCCACGATCTCCTATTGCAGCCGCTGCTATTATTCGTGCCACGATCTTAATCCCATGATCTCTTGGTGCAACCCCACTCGTTGTTTGCATATTCATGTAACTCAGCATGTTTTTAAACAAATTAAGTTGGGGGGCGTTAGGGGAGGGCGCTAGGATTTGTTTCCTACCAGATTGGCAGGTCATTGATTAATTCTAGGCTAAATCTTAGGTTTTGGTCTTGTCGATGTCAATTAGTGCAGCGGGCGCTTGCCTTCTTTTTCCCTTCCGCACGAGTTATGGAAGGCATCGATGGCCCATGTTTTAATTCCATACTATTGACCATGATTAGCGCCTAGAGTTGAGGAGACCACGGTTGGATAGTTTTTTATTTTCGAATCTTGATTTTATTTCAGATAAGGGCATTGCAATGGAGATTACCTTATATGACCGTTCAAATGTCACTAAGCTTAATTTAATGTTAGTATTTGCACATTCATGGAACTCAGCTTGCTTGTAAACAAATTACCTCATGAAGTAGCGTAGAGCACAATTTTTATGTTGGTATATATAAGTTGTATTCGTCTGTATGAGTGTTTAAGTTGTATATCATGCTGAATCTAATCACACTTGCACATCCATTGAACCAGGATGCTTCTTTGCCGCCATATGAGGAGTTCATAAAGGGATTAAACACGCAGCAAAGGATGTACATCTAGTTGATAGGACTGGGTGGACTTCTCAAGACACCTAGCATCAAAATCAGACGTGTACTATGCATGGCCATCGCTAATTCATATTATGCAGAGCAGGATGCCTTTATCATCAACGGGAGACCATGTAGGATCACACTAGAAGATGTAGCGCATATAACAAGCACGCCCTACCATGGGAAGAAGCACGTCCCTTCAAATCTTATGATAATATGGAGTTGTGAAAGAAACTGAAAGACTGTAATGACACCAAAATAAATTTCAAAGGATTGCTAGCCAAGATGAAAGGCAGCAGCACACCAAATTTTGTCGGGCCATTTGTCTTATACACCATAGGCAAATATGTATGTCGAACAAAAGAGGAGTATGCGGATAACAAATATATTGGGATTGTTAGAAACGTTGAGACGATAAAGGGCACAAATCTTGGACAGCTAACGCCTGACTATCTTATGGATAGCGGGAAGAATTTTGTAAATGGTGATGCAATTATGGAGGGGAATCTACCATTGCTGCAGGTAACTCGTAGTAGTACAATTATGAATTACCTAACATACATTACATAATGTACGAGAATATTTGTAAACTGCTTTTGTTGTCATGCAGACATGGTACTACGAGAAGTTCAGAGTGCACCAATTGGACTCTAGCATCTCATATGAATCAAGGTTAAGGCCGCTGATCCAAAACTGGAGCGAGGAGAAGGCAAAAAAGGTTGACAATATAATCCATAATAATTATCTAGGAGTTGGAGAGGTAAAATGTCAGCACATTGCCTGGATTATGCAACATGTATATTTTCTAAATCATACTAACGACACTAAACTACAGTATGTTGAGGACCTGATGAGGCCTTTCATTCCAAAGACGAGATGGTATCTTGGCCAAAACCGAAGACTGGCGCCGTGTAAATGAGTTACATCAGGCACCCAACATATATTGTAGCATTGCAACTAGTATGGAGTTATATGATTCTAACTGTTTCAAAGTCTCAGATTAAGGTACTCGTCGGACGTGTATTGACTGATTTGCAAGAAGTTACCTCCCTCGTGTGGGAGGCTGGTGCAGAACAAGTTGAAAAGAAAATGGATGAGTGCCTTAGGCGTACCCATACAAATGGCAAGCTCACAGAGGACCTCATGAAAGAATTGAACGTAAGCCTAGAATTATGAGATTAGTATATATAATTGGAAATTTACGTGTACAAGGTTTTTTCTAAATTAGTTTACTATGAAAACACCCCAGACTAACGTGTATTTTTTAAAGACAAAACGCGATGAAATATTTCCAGGACTGGAGGACATACATCTTTCTGACCTCGGGGCACCTTCACACCCAATGGAGCACTCTGTTGAGAATGCTGAGCAGGCTTCTGACCAGGGGAAACAAAATGATGTCACAGAGGTTGTTGCTAAGCACCATTGTACGCAGGGAATAAAAAATGATGACATGGAGCCCCCAATGAAGAACCTTGATGAAGTGTTTGACGTACGCATGTTAACTTAATTGTGAAACAATCATTGTCATTTCAGAAATAACATGTGACCTTCCACGTACAGGATGAAGCATTAGAAAGAGCTGAAAGAAAACTCAAACAGGATCTCAGTGGTATTCATAAGCTTTTGAAAGAGGTGGATGATATCCAGGGTGCTCCTAGTTTGGATAAGAAAATGCATTCCAAAGCCACCACAAGCCTTGAAGATTTCCAGGTGATGCACATTTTACCTATAATTGAGCAAGAATCTGCTAAAGGCTAACACGCGGTTTATTTCAGATGATGATTCCGCTCAATGGCGGAGTAGCACTGTGTAGGCTACGGGATCGCGAGAGCCTGAAGAGCCCCGTGCCTTCACATATTATGACAGCCATGATGAATCCTTTCGAAAGCATCAAGAAGTAAGTGTGGTTGAATCGATGCCACCAAATCATGGGGGCGAAAAGAAAGTGTGGTATCGCAATTATTTAAGAATGACGAGTATGCTTCGTACGATACTAAGAAGAAAAAAAGGAAAAAACAAGACTCCATCAGAGTCTACAAATGATTCCGAGGACACAAACAATAAAAAGAGGAAAATCGGCTCTAGCAACTTAAAAAAGAGGTCAGAAGTTACTGAAACCAACCCAAGCTTGAAAGAAGACGGGTCTACCTTCGAAGCAGGAGATTTCACCAAGTGCGTAAGAGAAATGCGCCCTTTGACAAGCAAGCTAGCTGAGGAGACTGACTTTTCAAAATATCAGGCGGCTTATACCAAAGAGAACTCAATAGTAACAACACCGGTTCATGAGGCCATGGACCTCATCCCGCCAACACGTAAGCACACCTTTGCTCCTCATATTGATCCATTGATCCTTATAGATGATGAATCTGTATTTAGAGCTTTGACTAGGATCAACTGGGCCACATCTGACTTCCAACCAATGAGTGGAGAAGAAGAAGAAGAACCGGTGCAAGATGACCCAGAGTCTTCAACACGCCAAGCCCAGAACAGCTGACCCAAGGGAATGGCTCTCAAACTGCAACTTAGTGTTTTCTTTTGAAAAACAATTTAATCAACTTGGTCCATGGAGAGCATTGTAATAGGCTAATTTGAAAACCATGACATGTCATGCCATCGTGCATGTTTTAAGCTTCAAACTGCTCATGCATTTTTAGTGTGCCTTTGATAAATTTGCAAGGAAGATTATATTGTTTTAAGCTTCAAACAAATGTGAAGCAGTACAAGAAATAAATCATATGCAAGATGCAAACAACATCACACTACCATGTTAGAGGTCTCTCATCATTAGTGCCATTGTATATTCACAGCATTGCACATTCACAGCTTATGATGTGTAAACTAAGGAGAAGGCATTTCAACAAAATAGAAGCAATGAAAGCTAGACACCATATGAAAGATGCAATGAATATCACTCAACCAAGTTAAAAATGTCTCGTCATAAGTGCCATTTCAACAAATTAGTAGTACAAGCTAGAAAAGAATGTGAGATGTAACCTATATCACACTCCGAAGTCAAACGTGTCTTATGATAAGTGATTGTTGCAGGTTATACAACAGTAGTAATTTGATGTAAGAACATGGTGTGATAGACATATATTGTATGTTGTAGAAACAGGAACACGTGTCTTATTCAAGTATAATGTGTAAAGTAGGCAGATGGAATTCAACAAAATTAGAAGCAATACAAGCTAGACATCACACATAACATGCAACCACATATAACGATTGCCAAGTTAGAGGGAGCACCAGTGATGCTGCACTAGGGGATACGTGCTCATCATAAACACAGCTTTGTTGAGTGTCTATGCATGTGTTGTCTTGGAAATCATCTTCGGGGTGTGGAGGAGTAGAAACTGTAGAGGCCCTCCGTTTGGAAGGAGCACCTTTAGCCGCTGCCTTGCTAACTTCCTTATGCTTTATTGATTTTGAATTGTCAAGTAAAACCAACAAGAAAAAGCAATAAAATTCTCTCTTCAGAACTCATTCATGCATGATACTGACAATCACTACTTTGATGTAAGGCAAACACATGATACCAGGATGGAATATGTACGAAAACAGGACGACATGGCATGTTCACAACTGTTTGTGTAAACTAAGAAGAAACCATTCCAGCAAATAAGAAGAAATGCAAGCTAGACACCACATGAAAGATGCAACCAATATAACTCTGCCAAGTTAAAAGTGTCCCATCATAAATGGAATTTCAACAAATTAGAAGCAGCGCATGCTATAAATCATATGAAAGATGCAACTAATATCGCACTGCATATACTAAAGGTGTCTCGTCATATTGATTGATGCGGGATACAAAAAAAACAATAGTTTTATGTAAGGACATGCTTAATAGACAGATGTACTACGTACTAAATACAGGAAGGCATGTCACATTAACAGGTATAATGTCACATTTACAGGAGTATAAGCTAAGCAGACTAGCACATGCAGTTTAACCAGATTGGAAGAATTACAATCTAGACACCATATGCAACATGCAACCACATATCACGCTGCCAAGTTAGAGCAAGCACCTGCGATTCTAGTGTAGGGGAAATGTTGTAATCAACTACAGAGCTACGTTCACTATCTTCATCTAGCATTTCTATTTCTTGAGAATCATGTCGGGAGGCTGACGCTGCATTCTTTAAATGAGGAGTAGTCCCCTTGCCTGCCTACCTCGTCATAACTGATTGATGAGGGATACACAAGAACATTAGTTTGATGTAAGAACATGGTTAATACACAGATGTACTAGTATGTACCAAAAAATGTAAAGGCATGTCATATTCAAAGGTATAATGTGTAAGCTAAGCAGATGCAATTTGACCAAATTGGAAGCAATACAAGCTAGACATCCGGCTGGAGTGGGGAACATGATCATCTAGGACCTGAGAGCCTGGTGGGAGGTGGGCTGCTTCGCGACCATCGCGGCTTTTTAGTTGGCTTCCAGGTGATGCATGTCTTTGCTAGGCTTTTCACTGGCTCGGCCAGTGCCCTGACTAGCTATTTGTCTTCTGGTGCTCACGGGATGGTGGTTCATGTAAAAAATATGTTTCCTTATATTAATAAAGACCGACTTCGGCCTTTCGAATACAAGCTAGACACCATATGGAACATGCAACCACATATGACACCGTGAAGTTAAAGCAAGCACCTGGGATGGTGGTTCATTGCGAGCGAGGTCATCAACTCCAGAGCAACGTTTACCGTCTCCATCTACTGACACTGCACCCTTTAAAGCGTTGTAACGTGTCGCGCCTAGCCGCGTAGAAATCTGGCATGACTTGTCTCTTTTCGTTTTTGCTTCGCTTTCGGCAGACTCTGAAATACCATTGCATAAAAACACAATAGTGAGAGTATGGATGAAGTGTGTGCAGAACTAGTGCACTGTAAAAGTAGCAGATAGCAGGTGGCTGAAAAATAAATGACAGGAGACATATGATAGCTCTACAACATTGCATGGAAAACAAAATTAGATTATACTCAGTATGATTTTGTAATATATGAGCATAGGAAATGCAGGTACTCCTCCAGCACACCACCACATGTGGTCATATCTAAGATAACAGTCGACTGAAAATAAATAGGTCAGTCGATTTTTTTAATGAACCGCCCGATCTCTAAGGAACGGGTAGATGGCCTTCGTCTACCTCCCGCCAGTCACTGTTGACGATCTTTCTCGAATCGCCAGCGACCACCGGGCCAGACCCGTGCCTCCGCCGCCCCGCCCTCCCATCGACCTCACACCACCTCCGTGCTTGGCAGCTCCCCCAAGCCATCCCTTTAATCCCGGCCGACCTCCAGATCCGGCGCCAGTAGCTCTAGGCCGCACACGCCCCTAAGATAAACACCAAGGCGCTGCTTCCCAGCGTAATAGTCGTACTAGCGCCTTTTACGCCGGGGAATGCTTCCGTTAATTGGGAATCAACTGCGGCGTAAATTGAAATTCAGGGGCGACGGACCTCTAGCTAAGGTGAAATAGTATATGAGGAGAAACCTTGTGCATCGCGAGTTACTAGGAACATCTAGTATCAAGAAGAAGCGGTCAACTAGTGTCTTACGTGGGATGAATATCGTGCAAGCAGAGACGTAAGATTTGCACGAATAAGGGAAGAGGATTACCTTCTTCGGTTGCGGTGTGGTCACCTCCACATGTCGCGCCGATCTTCTTCTTTTACCGGGAAACCGATGTTCGGAGGTTGCAGGCTTGGACAAACCCATGGCCAAATAGTTGATCAGGTTCTTTGTGGCCGTATGTCGGCGGAGAGGAAGCAGATCCGAGGCGGCGAAGGATGGCGTAGCAGGAATAGCTCCGGTGCGGTGGAGGGTGGCGAAGTTGGAGCGGCAACGGTGAGGCGCAGGACGGCGTGGTTGAACTGGCTCGGGTATGGATGGCTCGGCCTCGACTTCAACTACTAGCCGTGGAGGGCGTTGCGGTTGAGGTGGCGGTGGACGACGACGTCGCGGTATCGGCTCCGGCATGATGGAGGAGGGCGGTGGTTGATTTGTGGGATGGGATGGCGGACGGAGGACGCCGGGGTTTCGCGGCTGGTGGAGAGGTAGTTTTGGCGCCGACGGAGTACGAATGGGGAATCAGACGGGTGGGGGGGAACCATGTTTCGGTCTGGGACGCGCTTGTTTTTGGCTTTTTTGAACAGAAGATGGGACGCACTTGTTTGAAATTTGGGGAAAGTACAAACTTTGCCCCCCTCTTAAATTTCGGACCTACTGCGGGTCGGGGGTAGGATGGTAATACTAGGTGTCCCAAATAGTGGGCGGGAGCAATTTCGGCTGCACGCATGTGTGCTTAGGCGGCCATTGTGTATGAATGTTTTCGGAGGCGGTTGCGTGGCGTCTAGATGAAGCTACAAACCTACCCCGGTTTAGACCTTTGGACGTCGGGCCGGTAGGTTTCACGGGTCGGAGTTCTTAGAAAAGTAATTTCCTTGTACTACCAAACATTGGTCTCACGCGGTTTCGCGCCAGTAGAGGCTCTTTTGGCGCTTCGTTCAAAATTTTGAAACACAAGCATTCACGTTTAGAGTACTTTTGAACTATGAGGACTGACCTAAAGAGACAACATTATATTTGACCTTGTATGTTTGAAAACCTCATTAAATTATCCGCTTCCTTTTGAAATTTTGACACTTGAAAATCCTATAACTACGATTATTTTGGAATGGAGGAGCTAAATTTGAATCTATTTTGTACACGACTACATATGCTATTATGTAGAAAATCAGAGCAAAGATTGGTACCCCCATAGTTTAGGTATGGTTTACAAATGCCATTATATCAAATTCAAATAATTGAATGGACTTCATGTTGAATTCGATTTTTTTAAACCACCTTAGGTTGAATTCAAATGTATGCTAGTTCATAGTTAGCTATTTATAAATGTCCATTGTGTAACTTTCATATGTATAATGTGCTTTACACACACAACATGAACTATACTCACGTTTATATTCGATTGCTAAAGCGATGCATTGTCTGGAGTTCAAAATACTAACTATGTGGATCAATTGTGTCGAATAATAACATAGACATGCTCAAATTGGATAGAATCTAGATGTCTGATGGATCAATGACCGCTCCTTACGCGAATTGCAAATATCATGATCCCATCCTAATATTTGGATACAATTTATATCTTTAATCAATGTGTAGAGCAGTCTTTGACGTGTAGTTTCACTCTCCATCGGTGGTATCTCACACATGCTCACACACTCTCTCCTGAGGTGTCTTTCTCGCACACATGCTATAGATATAACCCTCCCTTCCTCTCGTAACCATTTACAACTGTTTTCACTAACCTTTATCACAAGCACTCTTCCTCTTGCAAACATACACACGCACAATCCTCATCGACCCTTTCTATATACATGGACCTGCCTACGTGTCTCATGTACGCACATTATCTTTACGCATGTCTCTCATGCATTATCTCACACCTCTCTTTCTAATCGACGAGTATAATTCTAGCAGAGCATTCTATAGGATGCTCCTTAAAGTTAGGTTGGATGAATAGTAATATCAGAGATAAAGGGGTTACCTTAGTCCGAGAACCTAGGGTCACAAATCCTAGCCGGCTTTGTCAGTGGACACAGAGTCCTTCACAATTCTGCTATCTTTGTCTTGTACGACTAGTCATCCATGGGTCTTCCTAAATGTGTCCTGGTCCGACCAATGTGGCGTAGGACGGAACCGAACGAATGGCCTCACCTCGAGACATGGGACCTCTGGCGGTGACACTCCCTCTGCCCCCACGTCTGATTATCTTCTCACACCCACACATACCAACACAAACACCACACACACGTAAAATATCTCCTGGTGCCTCTATTCCCTCCCCCCTTGCATATACACACTCAAGGGAATGGAATCTCTTGTCGTGACGTCATATTCGTCTCTCTCTCTCTAGACCACTCTCATTTCTCGTGCTATCTCTCCCACGCCCCCCCATCGGCCCCTCTATCCATGCCTCTCTCGAATACGTAATACACACACATACCTCTCTAGGCCCCGCCAAATGCATCAACTACACGTCCACACATGTTACATCACGTACCCCATTGATCTAAAAAGCCCTCTCTTCACATTTATTTCACATAAAACATTCCTTTTCAATAAAGTGTGCCCAAAAAATTATTTTAGAGTTTCTACATATATACAACATTACAAAGTTATATGGAGGAGTACGAACGCTAATTTGCATTGCATGGTGCCCACAATGATATTTATTCCAAGACTGTGAATTTTTATATTTTTATACTATATACAAAGTTAGTCATAATAAAGAGAAACGAAGGGCATCTCTCTCTCCATCGTGACACGCCAGACGCCGCTTTCACGTATGCACACAAAACTATCTCCAGGTCCTCTAGAAGTAAGCCCCCAGAAAATTCACACGTGTTTCATGTTTCTCTCGTGATATATGCAATGACGATCATTGTATTTGAAGCGAAAGCACGATACATACATTGGACTTCATAATCCACTCATTACGGTCACTGTTTATGTTTAGTGGTTATTATACAGTCACGGGCTCACCGTACAACTTTGTATTTGCTCATGACATGACTAGTTGACCAGTTAAATGCTCCATGTGGCACCTCTAGTGTTGCATCACATTATCTTACTACCATCGTGCCCACCTGTCGACTTGTATCTACTCTACATCTACACTATTATAAAATATAAAATACACTCTTATAAAAAACAGAGTTGGTGATGATGGTGTGCCTGCCATCCTGCAATATAGGTCGTCCGATTTATATCTGACGGATAGGAAAGAAACTATGGCAATTTTGCAAAAGGTACCCACACACCTCTCCACATTTGCAAATAAGGCCTTCCCTCGTTCATCCTTTTCTCTCACAAGATAAACAAGTCATACGAATGCATCTTGATGTTACGTGCAACACACGGGCATCTTGCTAGTAACAATGAAAACAAACGACAAAAAAATATTTTGACGGTGGTTCGAAGTCATGATCGCGGGCACAGCGGACAAGGTGGCCTTGTATTGGTATGCTGAGCCGTCTGTTTTAACACACAGGAGCTGGTGTGGTGATTATACACACACGCACGCATGCACACGAACTCCATCCATGCAACACTCACACAAACACATGCACCCACGCACGCACACAACACTCACACATACACACGCAGCCACACACGCATGCAACACTCACACGCACACACGCACGCATGCATGCACACACTAGTACACCACACGGCCAACACACACTCTCACGCTCAAGTGCTCAACCTACACGTGCATGCGCACACATCAGGCCCTCGGCTGCATACATACACAACCAGGTGATTCCTGCACGGGTTGGAGCCTTGTCGGCGCTGCGTAAATATGTGTTTATCGACCTTTTGCCTATGCGAACTGACAGGTGGGACCCACAAGGAACGTGGTCAATTTAACTAGTCAACATGGTGCCACGCAGACTATTTGGCCGGTCAACAGAGTGCAATCCGATGCTGAACTCTGAGCAAGTGACCGGATAATCACCGCAAAACATATATAGTGACCGTAATCAGCTTATTCTGAAGTTCGGTGACCGTATTACGCTTTTCTCTCTTTAGGCCCACCAAAACTACATCTCTACACGTTCTCGCATGTTACATCTAACAACTATGCAATACAACACTACTACTACACTCTAACACAATAAATCATATGTGTTTTTAGTTTTATTAGATATCATATTGTTACTTATAATTATTCAGTTTGCATACATTAAAATTGCCTTTGAAATGTATGACCAGTATCATCTACCGCGCGGGAAAAATCCCGCCCTTTCCTGTTTAATCGGGTTTGTATCGATGGATCGTGCGAAATAGCAAAACTATAGTACTATACGGTACAAGTGACAGTTCATCGGGCCGTCGTGTCGCTCTACTCCTCCGTCAGAAGAGTGGAGCGCCGCTTTCATAAATCTTCTAGTCCCTTTCGCCAACATGTGGGGCATCAAGCTACCGGGTCCACGTGCCATACCGAAATACAGTGCAGAGCAGCCGGGGTGAAGCACCCAGTCATGGCGCCGGCGTAGTAATGAGCAATGAGGCGTCAAATCACAAAGTTGCACCTTTCCCGCAGTTAAGTTGGAGGGACGAAGTAATAATGCTAAAAAAAGAAGTTGGAGGGACGAAGCAACCATCATTTCACTCGTTGCTGAATCCGCTTCTCCCTCATGTTCTTCTACATAATCACGTGTTGCTTCTGCCATTGTTCTGCCTCATGTGGGACGCGGATCAGCATGGTAAAGCACTGACACGTGGGACCACATGTTAGCAAACCGCCAGGACAACGTCCTCCGAAAATAAGAAACCTCCCGCGCCATCCGCGCGGCAAAATCACCTCCTTTTTACTAATCTTTGATTCTATAATTTTTTAGATCAATATAATTGAGATTTGTATAGATAGCACACAGGAGCAAAACCAAGTGGTATGGTTAAGGGCATCCACAATGTGTAGCCAAATGTGAAAATAGCTTTTGGCATCGTGGGAACCATTGTGACGGTGTTGCCAAAGCCAAAAGATGGAACCGAAGCTCCCTGATTGATTGATTGAAGGAATAGAAAAATGCAACGTCTCTCCTCTTTCTCCCATGCTTGGACGCATGTAGTACAATATAGAGCACAGAGTCTACTCCCCTATCCCTTCTATCACAAATCACAAAGCAGTGAGGCGTCAAATCACAAAGCACGGAAGAAGCAACCATCATTTCACTCTTCGCTGACTCCGCTTCTCTATCGTCTTTTTCGAGAAACCATCTCACCGCACTAGTACTCCTAGTAGTAGTACTAGTAAAGGACTTCCTGGAATCAAATAAGGCGGTTTCCTCGGCTTGCAGGCGGCACTTGTGAACGACTTATCGTGGTCTCCCTCAATGGTGTTCTCCGTCGAACGCACTTCGCTAAACCACAAAAACAAACGTCGAAGTCACCGCAATGGGCAAGGAATTCAAATATAGTTACTACCTCCATTTTTTTTGTACACAAGGCCAGTATATCAAAATTACAATTTGCAATGGGCCACTAACACTAATCGAGGCAAAATTGATGGGGTTAGCAACCAAGGACATTAATATCCCTGCATGCATGCGGAAGTGAGAAGGTTCGTTTGCATGGCGCTGCATTAATCAAGCGATGAGGAGTGAGATGATTAGCTCTTTGGTCTTTCGAGAAAAAAATACGCATTAATTGACACGTGAAACGAGGATTTGTATCGAAGGAAAACCCCGCCTTTCTTTTTAACACTAGTACTCCTAGTACGTACGTATTTATCCTGTTTGGGTCTAGGCCTTGCATTGCCAAACTTCGCCACACATTTTTGCCAAGCTTGCCTAAAGTTTTCAAAATGAGAAGGAGGTACACTTGCGCACGGCTGTCGCGGTCGCACCGCACCCTCACACGGTCGCTCCTGCATGCCGCGGTCGCACCGCACCCTCACAATGTCGCTCATGCACGCCGCAAACCCAACCAAGGGAATGCACCCTCACTGACACGTGCTGTCGCATGTGAACAAACCAAACTCAGCCATCCTATCGCTGACACATAATTTTTGTTCATAGAGTATGTTTATCCAACCGCACGTTGGGGAGTATCCGTACGGCCCGTGCGGTGGTCTGTTGGGGAAGAAGAAGAGGTGAGGAAGAAGGAAAGAAGGGTTAGGAGACGTAGGATATTCATCCAGCCGCCTGAAATGGTAGACTGACCGAAGTCAGGAGACTTACATAACAAATAGTATGTTTTTACACAGCAAAAGATCCATAAAAACAACAACATAAAGAAAAACTATCACTGCTCACGGAAAGAGACGGCCTCGTCGTCTTTGGCTGCCGGCGCGGACCAGCCGTCGCTGCCGACGTGTGTCTCCGCACCGTGGTTGTCCTCGGCCTCTAGCTACTCGTTAAAGCGGAGCGTACGGGCACTCTACACGGACGAGAGCACAACCCGGTTCAAGTCAAGGACGTCTGGTTCCGCCTGCAGGAGGGCCTCGATGGCAGCGGCATCCGCGCGCTGCGCGTCGAGTCGAGCCTCCGCCGCCCGGTTCAAGTCTAGGACTTCCGGTTCCGCCTGCAGGAGGGCATCGATGAGAGCGGCATCCGCGCACTCTGCGTCGAGTCGAGCCTCTGCCGACCCGTTCATGTCCAGGACGTCCGGTTCCGCCTGCAAGAGAGCCTCGATGGCAGCGGCATCCGTGAGCTCCGCCTCAAGTTGAGCCTCCGCCGCCCGGTTCACATCCACGACATTCGGTTCCCCCTGCAGGAGGGCCTCGATGGCAGCGGCATGCGCGCGCTCCGCGTCGAGTTGAGCCTCTGCCTCCCGGTCCTCCTTTAGTATCGCCATGTTGAACCGCTGGTCCGCCTGCACCATGGGGGACTCGGACGCCGGCACGAAGTTGACATCCATCGTCTCATACCCATAGGGGGCCTTCTGCGCCGTGACCTCCGCAATGAACATTGGATCGGCTTCCTCCTCCTCGTAGCTTGGCTCCAGAGAACTCGGGGATTGGCCCGCCGCAGAGCGAGCTTGGGAACGAAGGTCTGTGGCGCCGACCGCCACCACGATTTCTGCGCGGCGCTCCGGCGTCAACATCTTATAGTAAGTGATCTTGCGGCGCACCATGGCTTTTCGGCGAACTAGGGGACGCTTGATGCGGGCTAGGGGATCGAAAGGTGGGGAAATGGGCTGGAGATTTGGTGTGGTTTTAGGGCAGTGGCTGGCGTAGGCCGAGCAGCAAAGGTTCTAGCGTGAATAGTGGTTCCGGTGACGACCGGTCAATCGGTTTTGACTGTACATCGCTCTTGTCGCGTTTGCGTTGCAGCCTGGCATGCTGGACCCTCCACGTCGCTCACCGAATGGAACACGCTTCGTCTTGCGTTTTCGCTCGCTTGTGGGACCGCAGTTGAGAGCAAACCGACGTCCCTCCCCCTCCCCCGCCCGCGTCATTTATTATACCACCACTCCCTCTGTTTTATGCGGAGTAAATAAAAACAGAGGGAGTATACTACGGATGAGGATCCCCTAACGTGGCCGAACCCATTGAGTAACTAACATGCGGGGCCTAGCAAGCCTGGGGTCCGCTAGTAAGTCACCGAAAGGGAGGGTAAGGCAGGGATACCTACGTTAGAGGATCCACTTCCACTATACTACTTTGACCAGATATTAGAGTAATAATATATGACATGCAACTTACACAAATGTTAGAGTAATAATATATGACATGCAACTTACACAAAGCATACAGGGTCTAATGCGTTTTCGAGGCTAACTTTGACCAAATGTTAGAGTAATAATATATGACATGCAACTTACACAAAGCATACGGTCAATTTCGTATCTGAAAGGAGTTTCCAATGATATATTTTTCACATTATACATCTCATGTACTCCCTCCGTCTAGGTGTGTAAGTCATCTTACGAAAACCAAATAATCCCAAAACACGTAGGCGCGGTGCATTAACTTCTACCTTGTTTCTTGTTTTTGACATATCAACCAATAAGAGATGAGGGAGTGCATGCTTTTAATGACCTGAGACTATCAAACATGACATGCAGTGGTTAGTTTATTGCATGCAATACTATTAATTAGCAAATAAACATTAATGTCTCTCGTTTTCCCCTCCTCCTTGGTACGGTGCACAGCCTAAGATGACTTACTCACCTATGTGAAAGGAGTACTATTAATCTTGTGAATAGTCAAATTGGAAACCATCTCGAGTACAAATCTAGGAGTATGTACGAATATAACAATATTGATTGGCCATTGTTGAATGTTGATACCTTTTTTTTATCATAGTAGAGATACTTTGACTACATATGAAACTTATATGTAAAGTAGAAAGGATAGGAGGGAGTATATTGTACGTTCAAAAACGAAACGAACATTTAATACCCTTTATATATGATTTGCGGATGCTATGATCACCGGTTCAACATTTTGAATCCTCTTTAAGTATCACGTGCGCCCACTCGTTCCCTCTCGATTTCATCTCGGGGTCCGGAGATCTATTGAAAGAGGACTAGGGTGGGTACATGCGAATGATACTCGGCGGAATGTTCAAATGAGGCATGCGGGAGGATGGACTCGATTGGAGGGCGACATGATCGATGGAGAAGAGGGTTGGAGAGGAATGAGAAATAAGCAAATGCCACATGATTACACTTGAACGACTCAAATAAACAATAAGTTGTCTCGCTTGGCCTACATAGTGAAACGCCTAATGCGCAACGCGGATCACTGACGCTTGAATATGGCCGGGAAAACAGGGAAATCGACATGTGGGGCACACCCATAGGGACGACGTAGCACAGACTAGTCCAATGGAGGAGCTGGCCCACGACCTCCTCGCCACCGACAACCGTTCATGTGGGTCGTTGGGGCCAACAACAGGGCGCAGCTCCAGCACGACGACCGCGGTGAGCGACACGCTCATATCGTCGATATACACGGTCGGTTTCAGTGTGCCGAGGGTGGAGTTAGTGTTGTGGCACGACCAACGGTATGTTTGGTTTGTGCCCAAGGTTGCCCCATCAAAGCATTGGGTAGCCAAAATTTTTGTTGAGGTATTGGTTGCCCATGATTTGGCCGACATTGGCAAGAAAAATGAACTAGAGTTGGCTAGAGTTCATTGGCATGCCAAAGAAATGGCAACCATCCAAACAAAGACCAATCTTTGGCTCATGACCAAAATTTTGGTAAGGTGCACTTTGGCCACAATCCAAACACACCCCAACACCCGGCTCGTCGAGGATGCACGGGGCACCACAACGCGTCCGCGGAGTGGTGTAGCGCGGCCAACTGCATCCTCTGGACCTGAGACCAGGCCGAGTCGTCTTGCTTTTTCAATGACATGTGGGGATCGCATTTGAGCAAAGGGCATCTCCAATGTTGCCACGACCGCAACTGACTACCCTGGCACACCAAAGCCCTCGTCCCTCGCACCGTCGCGCGGTGCGTTTCTAGCCGGCGCCAGCTGCCCGCATTCATGCCGTCCGTTCGTATGTCGTCGTTAAGAGGCTCGGTGCCTGAGGAACCAACTCCGGCGAGTTAATGACGCACCCGGACGCTTGGCCTCACCGGAATGCGCTACTTAAAGCAGCAACGCCCAGCTAACCTCCACACCATAGCGCATCATCCTCTGACCTGGCACCACATCCGCCATGATTGCGAGTGCGAACGCTCTGCGAGAGAGCTTGTCTTCAGGGATGAAGCTCGAGGTCGCCGCCCTCGCTCAAGTCGCCTCTCGCGATGTAATAGCAGCGTAGCCGGACGCGGACGCGACCGTACAAGCGGTGGCCACGCTGGCGGCCGACGACGGGAGCACCGTCAGCCACGCGTCCTACTTGCCGCCGTCCAAAGTCCGGCACCGCCGAGGTCGGGGACTCCTCCGAGGATGAGTAGGGCATGGGAGGCGGCAGGGCATGGTGTGCTAACTGGCCGGACCGTATCCCGTGTTCTACTCTTCCTCGCCGGAGACCGCACCTTCACTTCATGGGTCTTGAACCCCGCCCCCGTACATAGAGATCACAGATGGAGGACATCGGTCGCCACCGTAGAATAGGTTTAGGGTCGGGTTTCTTTTATTTTTCTGTCCTATAAAAGTTTGAAATGTAATGAAAATCTGCCGTGTTTGCATTAATCTCGGCCGTTGTATATGAACTTTCACAATAATATACATATTGTAGGAGTACTAGCAAGATGCCCGTGCATTGCACGGCAGATCAAGATCTTGTGGGAGAAAAGGATGAACGAGGGAAAGCATTATCTGCAATATGGAGAGGAGTGCGGGTAAATTGTCATAGTTTCCTTCCTATCCGTCAGATATAGATCGGACGGCCTATATTGCAGGATGACACGCACACCATCATCACCAACTCTGCTTTTTATTGAACCAAGAAAAATCTAAAAAACCCAACTAAGCCAACCTCCCAGCATATCATGCGGGAAAAGTCCCAGCCGCGCCGTTTTAGTCGGGATTACCGGATTACTAGTAGTAGTATCGATGGATCGCGCGAAGCAACATTTATTTTTGAGGGGGGGAAGCACCTAGTTTAAAAGGAAAAAAGGCGGTACACTCACATCACTCTTGTCGCGGTCGCATTGCACCCCGCACACATTCGGTCCTACACACGGCTCAGGCAAACGGAACGCACTTCAGCTTGCCTCTTCACTGACACGTGGGACTGCACTTGGAGAAACCGACCATGCGCCAAACTCCCCCCGCCCACCGCGCGAAAATCCTCCCCCCCCCCCCACACAAAAATTCCCCCAAAATTTGATTCAACCGCCCTTCGGCCAAATATTCCCCAAACCCCCCTCCCCCACATCCCGCCTCCACTCCATTCGCTCCGCCAAAGCCGCCCTCCCCGCCGCGCTGATACGTTGGTGCCGTGGTCCGACGAGGGGACGCACGGCGATCCTCTCGCTCCCACAGTACGCTCTCATAGACTGCCGTCCTCTAGCCGCGCCGCCACCTCTGGCTACGTTCTTGTGGAGGCGCACGGCGGTCAGCACCGCCACCGCTGGCGACGTTCGTGTGGAGACGCACGGCGGTCAGCTTCTCCCATGGTACGCGCATTCTAGACTGAGGCCCCGTTCATGTTGGTGTAGCGCTGAATGTTAGCTGATAGACACTGTTAATCTCATTGTTTGCCGAAGTAGTTTACTGTCAATATGCTCTGCTTAAGAAGCTTCCTTGCCCTGTTCTGCACTCAAGCTTCCTTGCCGAAGTAGTTTGTTGAGATGGCATGCCAAGGCCGATTAGTTGCTAAAATATCCTGCCATATATTTATTGTGACGTAGATTGCCATGGTCTAGTAGCCAATCTGTTAGGTGAAATAGCTCTACACCGTTTTATACTCGATCTTTGTTGCTGCGATGGCCTTCGATAGTTTGATGGCTGTGTGCTCGGCCTCATTGACTGCTGAAACAGCCTGCCATAATTTAGCACTCAAATCTGTTTGCTGAATTAGCTTTACATATATTTTGTTACTTAGATCTGCTCATCCAAATATCTTGCCATAGCTTTAGACATCGACCTTGGTATTTTTTTTCTGGACCTCATAAAAAAGCATATATGTTTTTCCTGTAATATCTAGTAGAAGAACTAATTTGTATGTCTAACAGATGGATAGGACTTGGATAACTTCTCGTCAAGATTCTCCGCTGCATATGTCAAGGGGTTGAAAACTTCATGAACTTTATCGAGCTGAGTATGGTGGTCCGAAATCAGATGTGCTCTGCCTGTAGCAGCTGTATGAATTCAGTTACAAGACCCCACCAACTATGCAAAATCATCTACACTTGTATGGGATGTCGGTCACATATACTAGGTGGGTTCATCATGGTGAAGTTGTGAACGTCAATGTTATTGACTACGTGGAAGCAGCAGATCACCATCTTGATCTGCCTGATGCTCAGGTGGAAGAGGAGGAGGAGGTGGTGGTGGCGGAGCCAGTGAGTTTGACCAACATTGAAACAATGCTACAAAATGCTCGTGCATTCCGTGAACTTTCACCTGCAGAAGAAAAATGGTGGGCCCGCATGTTGGAACAATGCAACATTGCTGTCACCCCGGGAAATAAGCTGTCAGTATTCTCAGCTATGGTCACCTTTCTTCAGGTGAAGACATCTGAGCGGATGACCAACAAATCATTTGATGCAATGTTGGCTGCTTTCCGCAAATCTTTCCTAGATGCGTCTGAGCTGCCACACACCTACAGTAAAATGAAGAATTTCCTTCGTGCAGTTGGAATTGGATATGATATGATCCATGTTTGTAAGAACAATTGTGTTCTATTCCGGAAGGATTATGCCAACTTAACTGAATGCCTGAAATGCAAATCATCAAGATGGAAAGATGGCGATGCTGTGAAGAGGGTTCCTCATAATGTTCTGAGACATTTTCCAATTACACCAAGATTGCAGAGGTTGTACTGTGGCATTCTAGGAACCAGGAGTACAGAGATCAGAATGTAATGAGCCATCCATCTCATGGTAGTGAGTGGAAAAGCTTCAATGATAAACACAAAGAGTTTGCTACTGACCCGAGAAACATTAGACTTGGCTTAGCTTCAGATGGATTTAACCTATTTGGCCACCAGATCGCCACATATAGCATGTGGCCATTGCTTGTTATCCCTTACAACATGCCTCCAAATGTCTGCACCAAAGAATCAAACAACATGATGGCCTTGCTCATCCCAGGTCCAAAAAGTCCAGGAAAGGATTTTGATTTGTTCATGGAGCCTCTTGTGGAAGAACTTCAACAGCTATGGAAGGGTGTTCTCACTCGAGACCTATATAGCAGCCCACCAACTGATTTCTTTCTGCGTGCTATTGTAATTTGGTGCATCCATGATTATCCGGCTTTGGGCACTATGTCGTATTAACGACACATGGTTACAATGCATGTGTTCGCTGTGACAGAAATCCGCTGTCATACGCAATACTTAGCAAGATCTGTTACATTTCCTTGCCAAGGACAAGCCGCTTCCTACAAAATATCGAAGACATGTGTTCAATGCAAAGCATGAAAACCGTGATGCGCCAAAGAGGCTCACCGCCGATGAGTTGCAAGTGGAATTAGAGAAGGTCAGGCATATTACACTGTGAAACCATCCCGGTAATGGTAGCGGGAAAAGGAAGCATGGCACAGTAGAAGAGAGATTATTGTTTACCCGCAGGTCCACTTTGTGGGACTTGGAGTATTGGAAAGATTTGGATCTGCGGCATAATCTTGATGTGATGCACATCGATAAAAATATATGTGACAGCATTATCGGCACACTTCTTAACATTGAAGGCAAGACGAAAGATACCTTAAAATCTAGGATTGATTTGACACACCTGGGTATCAGAAAGGATTTTCAGGTGCAAGATGAAGGTAAACCACGGGATATGGCACCAGCTGTGTACGTCTTGGACAAGGTAAGAAGAAAATAATTCTACGAGGTCCTATCACGTGTGAGATTCCCACATGGATTTGCTTCCAAACCTGAAAGGAGAGTCAGTGCAGATGGAAACAAGGTACAAGGGTTGAAAACTCATGACTGTCACGTCCTACTTCAAAGGGTTTTACCTCTTATCCTTAGAGGATTGGGCCGCCCTGACTTATACAGAGCAGTTATAGAGTTGGGACAATTCTTCAGGGAACTCTGCAGTAGAAATAGCAGGATAGATGCTTTGGAGCGTCTTAGAGACAAGATACCAACTATCCTATGCGACCATGAGAAGATATATCCTCCAGCCTTCTTTGATATGATGGTGCATTTGGCTGTTCATCTACCTGAAGAGGCACTACTTAGAGGTCCAAGACAAGATGGCTGGATGTACCCTATTGAAAGGCTGCCTAGGCACTTTCAAGGGCTATGTTAGGAACAGAGCTAGACCCGAGGGTTCCATTGCAGAGGCCTACATTGCTACAGAAGCGTTGACATTCTGCTCAAAATACATTGAAACAGCTGATCAGCTTAGCAAAGAGGTGGGTGAAGACACTCCCGGGCTCAATGTTTTCGATTATTCTTCGAGTTACACGGAAGAGTCGACAAGAGGACAAACCTAAAGATTTGGACAAAATGGTTTGGTATGTGTTGAATAATTGTCCTGAGATACTACCTTATATCAAGTAAGTGCAGTGATGTAGCTTATACATCGTAATCTACTAAACTTGCAGCACATTCATATATATTTAGATGTTTGACGCGATCACTATGTTGTGCAGCATCTACAAAGAGGAGTTATTGCCGCAAAATCCAAGAAACATTGACAAACTGGTTATGGCAAGATTTGCGAAATGGTTCAAGAACCATGTAAGCTTTTGAAGTCTTACCGCCGCTTTTTTTTTAATATATTGAGTACATAAGATGATCAGCTTGTCTATTTTCTAACCATAGGTTAAGAAGATGCGGGAGGATGGGCAGGCAGTTGATGATGCCCTTTACTCACTAGCAATGGGTCTTGATACTCGGGTAAGACATTATGAATCTTGCATTGTTGGAGATGTGCGCTACAACACCCTTGCACGAGACGAAGGCAGGAAGACACAAAACAGTGCCATCATGAGCACGAATACGTATGACAAAGAGACAACTGAAATGTATGCTAACATAACATACATTGTTCAGTTGCAGTATATCTCCGATTTCGAGGATCATCGGTGTGTGGTTACATTGTCTTTGTCGTTCAGATAACCTATTTTCCAGGATTGCAAAACCCAGAGCTGATGATTATTTCAAATCCATCAATGTTAAGGCGGCGTACCAGACAAACGAGCCTTTTATTTTGGCAAATCAAGCAACACAGATATTTTTCTTGGAAGACACATTTGCACGTAGCGATGACTGGAGAGTATTGCAAAGGCTTGAGCAGAGGAATTCGTTTAATGAAGTTGCACTACAAGATGATGCTTACACTGCTCCTGATGTACAAGATAACACAAATGTTCCTAATATCTTTGAGAACCATCACGCCAATGACGCCGGCAAAAAGATTGCATGTCGTGCTGTGGACATACAAGAGTTGATCAAGAAGAAGCCAACGTTCGAGGATGTTGAGGACGAAGAAGAAGATGACACCGTGGGGAATTACGATTCAGACTGATACACATGGCGAAGATGTTGACGCTGCTGCTGCGGATGATGATTAGATTGCTTTTGTCGTATTTGCCTGTTAGAAGACGTTTTTTATCTACTATGTGAAATTGTGTTTGCTTTGACAACCGAAACCTGATGAACATGTTGTTTAGTATTTTGCTGTGAGAACATCACTTGTTATGTATGCTGATTTGTGTTTGGTGATTGTATGACAACTAAAACATGATGACATTGTTGTTTATTTGTACTCATATTTGGTTGTCAAACTTGACTTTGATGACATAGTTTGTTGTTGGACTGCAATTTGCTCGACGTCTTCGAATGAGAACAAAGCTGACCCGACAGGGCCTCTGCTATTTATTTATTTATATGAGCAAAAGGGGATACCCCCTGATTTCCGTTAATAGAAATCATTAGATGTTCACAAAACTACGCCCAGCCTGCTACACAGGTTTCATTCATTACTAGTTTCAGCAAAGTGCTCATGTCATAGCCACTGAATACATCACGAGTGCTACATACACTGCAAATAAAGAGACAATCATCCTACAGAGCACATTGATTTTGCCCATTATCTTCACAAGCTCTTTCATCTCCTCATTGCTGTCAAGGCCGTTCAGTTGTTGCTTGGCCATGATCAGAGGAACTGCATCTTTAACCCTCTGCTCTGCATCTTCCTCTTCTGCCGTTCCTTCAGTTACTTGTCCCAACACCCCAACCTGCTGGTATTGGGATTCCTTGGCTAACCAAATAATCAACGTAGTTGCATTCCCCCACATCAGTTACTTCCCAGAAATACAAATCACACGAATCTTCCCTTTTCTGCACGAATCAAATTGGAAGATTATCAACCAAACTATTAAAAAATCAGCAGCTGAAAGAAGCAGAACAACACTTAAACATATTATTACCCCATGATTCGGGCACTTGTAGAAGACTCGGCCAGGGTTGCGGATTGTGGTTGAGACGCGACGGATGACTCTGCGTGATTTGTAGAAGTGGCACCACACCAACAGCAGCGGGTTGTGATGAGCAATCGGCTGCGGTGCGCGTGCCGTCGGGGGTGTGATGAGACCCAGAGGCGATGGTACGGGTGGCGACTTGGCGCATATCTGGTTGTTGCCTGCTGAAGAGCAGGTGGACGAGCAGCCAGCGGACATGGTTGTTGCGGCCAGAGCTTCTGATGCTAGGGAGAGTAAGTAGAGAAGAGGAGAAGCGAACGTTGGATATTTCAGTTTCATTACTTGCAGAGTATCACAGCACCATATATAGTCATAGTCTAGGTTTGGATTCAAACCGGCTACAGGAGCACGTCTTTCTTTTTTCTAAAACTCGGCAACGTCTCTTTACTGGTACGCTAGCTTGTTCTGTACGCCTTCCCAAGTCTTAGATTTTCTTTCCCTTTTTTGCGAGGAAGGAAGGAGGACAAAATTGAGAGTTCCTCGGACTCAAACCCAAGACCTCTCGGTTGAAAACCAAGGGTACTAGTCACTTATGTGGCGAACGTTCCCTGTTAGGAGGACGGCAGACGAACGCATTTTCCTCGCAGTTTTCTTCCTATATATAAAAAAGTATGCTACTTGGTGTCCTCTTAGTCAAAAAACGATTGTGCCAACCTTGACCTTCCGATTGACATTCAACGTCTGTCGCGTTTCTTCAGTCTCTTCTTCCTCGAGCCGCCAAAGCCAAACCAGCGCCGGCGGGACCGCCTGCTCCTGCCTCCCACGGCTGGCTGTGATCTTCCCCGGCTCCTGTTCGTTCCCGTCCGAGGCCTCACCATCGTCCTCCGCCTTGGTTCCTTGCTGCGGCGCCGCCCTCCGTTGTTGTCAGCATGGTCAACAACCGAGAGGAATAAGGAGATGACTGTACATGGTGAGGATGAAAGTAGGGACCCAGCAGCGCGCTTAGTAATTTTGTTTTTTCGGGACGGAGAAAGGTATCAACTCGGTTGTAAAGGGACCTGGGTCTGCCTAGCCTGTGCTTTTATTTCATATGTTTAGCCCATGACCAGCCTAGTTTGTTTTTTTCCATTCTGAAAAATGGCTAGCCAGCTATTTTGTTTTTTGCAGAATAACCAACATAGGCCTACTTGCTTTTCTACACCCTGCTGGGCCGGAAATCTTTCAAGACGAGGAGGGATGCATTTTGCCCAGAAAATGGGCTATAAGTAATAAGAAATGGGCTATAAGTAATAAGAAATGGGCTATAAGTAATAAGAAATGGGCTGTAAAATGAAAAAAATATAGCAAACAGGTAATTAGTTCCCAAATACTGTTTTCTTTCGGATTTTGATATTTGAAATTTCATTGTTTTTGTGCGGGTAAAGTTTCATTGAATTTAAAATAAGGTATATTTAGATTTAAAATTAATTTGAATCTGGCTAGAAATTTCGGGTTGTATGCTGTTTGGGACAGATTTGGAGGCTGACTTGTGGGTCTACTAGGTTGACGTGTACTTTGGCTTTGTCAACTTAGTCCACAAACGATTCTAGCAGCAGTGACCGTTGGATGTTAATCCAATGGCCGTGCTGCTTCTTCAATATCTGATCTTCTTGCTCCAGCCGCCCAAACCAGCTCCGGTGCTACCGCACTGGCCGCACCGCCCCACCCTACTTCATTGCTGGCCAGGCCATTCCTCTACTCAGCCACACCTCCTGTTATTTTCCAGCGATGGCAGCCGGACCAGTAAACCCTCGTACTCCCCACCGCGTGGGCAACCATTGCCGAGTCTTCCCCGGCTCCGTGTCGTTCCCTTCCTAGGCCTCGCCGTCGTCCACCACCATGGTGCTCTCGGCGCGGCCTGGTCAACGTGGTCAACGAACGACATCCATCGGCCATGGACTGTATGCGCAAAATAATGATTCCTCCACCTGACAGCTGGGACCCACCGGAAGGGCCTCTCAGATTGCGAAAAAAAGTTCCCTCACGACATGTCGGACCCACCAGCTATATCTTCGCACGCAAGGAAGTGCCTCCTTATTACGCACAAAAAATGAATACCCACCCTGCTAGATGGGACCCACCATAGTGGGAGGATGACTTAGGGCCAACTAAGTTGACGGGACGGAGGGCTTTGTCAACTTAGTCAATATGAACGATTCTAGCTCCAAAGGACCGCACGATGTCCATCCAACGGCCATAGTGCTTCTTCAACCTCTAGTCTTCTTGCTCCGGCCGCCTAAAGCAGCGCCGGTCGTGCCGCGTGCTCCTGCCTCTCGTGGCCGGCTGTGATGCCGTGGAGGCCTCACCGCCCCCTACTACTCCCACCGCTGGCCCAGGGTATCCCTCTACTCACCCACACCCCCTGTTATTCTACGGCGACAGCAGCCTCACACCGCAGCCGAACCAGTGAACCCTCGTACTCTTCTCCGCACGGGCTACCACTGCTGGGTCTTCCCCGGCTCCGCGTCGTCCCCTTCCTAGGCCTCGCCGTTGTCTAGACCACCGCCCTGGTGCTCTTGGCACGGCGTGGTCAACGTGGTCAAGGACCGACTTCCATCAAGAAAATCAGACGTGGAGAGGCCGACAATTGGGTCCAGGCGGCCGCAAGGAAGTGCCTCCTTATTACGCGCAAAATAATTATTCCTCCACCTGACAGTAGGGACCCACCGGACAGGCCACCTTATTTCGCGAAAAAAATGTTTCCCACCTGAATGCTGGGACCCACCGGATGGGCCAGCATATTTCGCGAAAAAAACGTTCCCCGCGCTGTCAGCTCGGACCCACCGGAAGTGCCTCCTTATTACGCACAAAAAAATGATTACTCCCCTTGCTAGCTGGGACCCACCATGGTGGGAGGCGGACTTGTGGGCCTACTAAGTTGACTGGGACGGGGGCCTTTCTCAACTTTAGTCAATATGAATGATTCTAGCTCCAGTGACCGTACGATGTCCATCCAACGGCCGTACTGCTTCTTCAACCTCTAGTCTTCTCGCTCCAGCCACCCAAAGCAGCGCCGGTCGTGCCGCATGCTCCTGCCTCGCGTGGCCGGCTGTCCTGCCGCGGAGGCCTCACTGCCCCCTACTATTCCCACCATTGGCCAGGCCCTGCGGCGACGGCAACCTCACACCGCAGCCAAACCAGTGAACCCTCGTACTCCTCTCCGCGCGGGCTTCCACTGCCGCGTCTTCCTCGACTCCCCGTCATCCCCCTCCTAGGCCTTGCCGTCGTCCACCGCCCTGGTGCTCTCGGCGCGGCGTGGTCAACGTGGTCAAGGAACGACTTCCATCGGACGTGGACTATACGTGGAGAGGCTGACAGCTGGGTCCACGGCCGCAGCAAGGAAGTGCCTCCTTATTACGTGGAAAATAATGATTCCTCCACCTGACAGCTAGGACCCACCGGCCGGGCCACTGTATTTTGCGAAAAAACGTTTCCCCCTGACTGCTGGGACCCACCAGCTACATCTTCACACGCAAGGAAGTGCGTCAGGGCAAAAAAACAAAACAATTCACCCCCTGACCGCTGGGACCCACCAGCGACACCTTCGCACGCAAGGAAGTGCGTTCGGGCAAAAAAAATGATTCGCCCCCCTGACTGCTGGGACCCACCATCTACATCTTCGCACGCAAGGAAGTGCGTCCGCAAAAACGATTCGCCGATCATTGCTGGGACCCACCAGCTACATCTTCGCAGGCAAGGAAGTGCCCGACAGTCGGGACCCACCTGGTCGAAGCGTACATAGAGTTGTCATTCTGGTTGGGAACGTGTACGTACATACTGGTTGTTGTAGAGGCGGGCACGTGTCATAGTAGAGGCGCGCACGTAGCATGTATACGTACGTACAGCGGCGAGGGTGCAAGAAAGAAAATATGGCCACGAACGTACATACGGGCAGGGTCTCGAACGGCTACTCGCGCATACGTACGGTTAGGGCTTGTGTACATGGCTGGGTCGGAACAGAGAAAAAGCGTCGTCGTCGTGTTCATGGGGAGGCAACGGAATGCATCGTGTTCATGGGGAGGCAACGGAATGTGTCGTGTTCATGGGGAGGCAACGGAATGCGTCGTGTTCATCGGGAGGCAACGGAACGCGTGGGAGCCAACCGGCTTGGACGGAACAGGCGATGGAAACGAGTCCTGGCGCATCACAACGGAGGAAACGGACCTCCTACGTTCGGAACGGGGTCCTGTTGATCGGGAGGGGTGTGGCGTACCGCAAAACGGAGGAAACGGACCTCCTACAGTCGAAACGGGGGTCATGTTGATCAGGAGGGGTGTGGAGTACCGCAAAACGGACGAAACGGGGGTCCTGTTCATCGGGAGGGGTGTGGCATACCGCAAAACGGACGAAACGTACTTGTGTTGGAGCGGTACGGTCGAAGCGGGGGTCCTGTTCAACGGGAAGGGTGTGGCGTACCGCAAAACAGGACTCCACGGGATAACGTTCATCTCCACCGTCGACCTCCTCCAGCCTCCACGGGCTATCGTCGACCTCCTCCATCCTCCACGGGCTCCTGTTCATCTAGCCTCCATCGCGAGCTACTCCACCGGCTACTGTTCAACCACCCCTCCAATGTCTACTGTTCATCCAGCCCTCCACCGTCTACTGTTCATCCAACCCTCCACACCAAGGGGTCCTCTTCAACCACCCCTCCACGGCCACCCCTCCACCATCTACTGTTCATCCAGCCCTCCACACCACGGGGTCCTGTTCATCCAGAGGCAACGCCACCGGGCCACCGTTCATCCAAACCCTCCCCCGCAACGCCACTTGTTCAACCAATCGATCGGCTTGATTAGCAGCAGAGCGGCGAATCGATCCATCGGGTTCGATTAACGACCATCGATTAATCGCTCGGGTTCGAGAACGCCAGCCTTTACTGTCGCTTCGGGTTGATGAGAGCCCAACGCCTCGCTTCGGGTTCGATTAGAGCCAACGCCTACACACAGCAGCGTGCGATGTCACGAGAAAGCAGCATCGCCGCCCCCGACCTCCCACCGTGAACCGCAACTCCCCAAAATTTTCCTCCCCTTGCTTCTACCACGGTTTTTCTGTCATGGACGGCCCAAAGAATGTCATGCAGCTGCATCTCCGCCCGCCAGACTTAAAAGCCCATTTTCTGTCATGATTTTTTGTCATAGAAGTAAGAGCCCACCACATCTATGATGATACCGGGTTTTGACACAATTATCGTCATAGAAGTGTCATATGTATGACAGAAAAAAAAATTGTTCGGCCCAAAATGTCACGGATGTGTCTTTTTTTGTAGTGTTGGTAACCTTTAACTTGGGCAATAAGCCCCTAAGTGATTTGCAACAGGGCGTATCAGCCGGATCAATAGGGTTGTTATAGATATGCTCAATGAGCAGGAAGCCCCCAAGTGAACTTATGAACTAACAATAAAGACTCAGATACTCAAAACTGAAACGATAGAGGCCCTAAATTATCAGGGAGGCCGGCTTTATTCTACTTGATCATAGTATATACATGGACGAAAATATGTACAACACAAGACCCAGTGGCTCAACTGTAATAAGGCCGATGATGAGCAATGTTGCAAGGCCGGCGGGTCTCCTCCTCTAATGTACATGAGTCCTTGTGGTCTCGAATATCACTGATGCAGTACGACCCGTTGTTCGGGTTTTTGCTGACCACAAAGGGCCCTTCCCAAGGTGGGTATAATTTATGCATATCTATTTGATCCTAAATGAGTCGAAGCACCAAGTCGCTTTCTTGAAAGGTCCAGGTTTTAACCCGACGACTATGATAATGACACAGATCTTGCTGATAAATCGCCAAACGAGCCACCACAAGGTCATGCTCTTCATCTAACGAATCAAGAGCATCTTGACGTTCTTTTTGTTATCAGCTTCAACATAAGCCACCACACGGGGCGAGTCGTGACAGATGTCACCGGGAAGAACTGCCTCTGCTCCGTAAACCATGAAGAAGGGCGTATAACCAGTAGATCTGTTGGGGGTGGCATTGATACTCTAAAGCACTAAGGTCAACTCCTCAATCCAACAACCCGACGTCCTCTGCAAAGGGACCATAAGCCAGGGTTTTATACCTCTCATGATTTTTTGATTGGCCCTTTTGGCTTCGTCTTGACCATTGGACTAGGGGTGAGCCACTGATAAAACATCAAGACGAATATGCTCTTGTTGACAGAATTCTTTCATAGCACCCTTAGACGGGTTAGTGCCATTATCAGTTATGATGCTATGAGGATAGCTAAGACGGAAAATCACATTTTTAATGAATTGAACCGCCGTTGCCACATCAAACTTGCTGACCGGCTCTCCCTCAACCCACTTTGTGAAATTTTCAACCGCTGCCAAAAGGTGGGTCTTTTTGTCCTTGGATCTGTTGAAAGGTCCGAGCATATCCAACCCCCAGACTGCAAACAGTCAAGTAATTGGAATCATCCTGAATTCTTAGCCGGCAGATGAGCTCGTTTGGAAAAAATTTGACAGCCATCACACTTGCTAACCAGATCTTCCGCATCAGCATGACCCGTTAGCCAATAAAGCGCATGACGAAAAGCCTTAGTGACGAGAGACTTAGAGCCGGTATGATGGCCACAATCTCCTTCATGAATCTCCAGTAGAATCTCACGGCCCTCCTCCGAAGAGATACAACACTGAAACACCCCTATGACACTGCATCAGTGTATATCGCCATTGACAATGGTCATTGACTTAGACCGCTGGATTATCTTCCTGGCCAAAGTTTCATCCTCAGGTAACTCGCCGCGAGACATATAAGCCAAAGGAACTATCCAATCGGGAATAACATGCAGAGCCGCCACAAGCTGGGACTCCGGGTCAGGAATAGCAAGATCCTCCTCTTTTGGCAATTTAACCGAAGGGTTGTGCAACACATCAAGAAAAACAATAGGGGCACCGGTTTATGCTGAGACCTCAGCCGGCTTAAAGCATCAAATGCCTCATTCTTTCTATGATCAACATGCTCCACCTGGTAACCCTTGAAGTGTCCAGCTATATGATCAACCACCCGGTGATAGGCCACCATGATTGGGTCTTTAGAATCCCAAGTACCTGAAACTTGCTGAGCCACCAGATCTGAGTCGCCAATACACCTGATCCGGCTTAAATTCATCTCCTTTCCTATTCTGAGGCCATGGAGCAATGCCTCATACTCAGCTACATTGTTAGTACAGGGAAACATCAATCTTAAGACATAACATAATTTATCATATCATGGGGAAGTCAATATAACTCTAGCCTTCTAACTGTCTGGATCCATCAAATTGAATAGTCCAATATGTGTTATCAGGTTTTTCCTCGGGCATCTGCAACTCTGTCCAGTCATTGATAAAATCCACAAGGGCCTGAGACTTAATAGATGACCTAGGCACATACTTCAAACCATGGGGTCCAAGCTCAATGGCCCACTTTGCAACTCTGCCTATGGCTTCTCTGTTCTGAATAATATCGCCTAAGGGAGCAGAACTGACCACAATAATAGGATGACACTGGAAGTAGTGCTTCAGCTTACAACTTGCCATGAATACCCCATAAACCAACTTTTTCCAATGTGGGTACCTATGTTTGGATTCAATTAGCACCTCACTGACATAATAAACCGGCCGCTAAACCGGATATTCCTTTCCTACCTCCTTTCGCTCCACCATGATCGCCACGCCGACGGCCTTACTGTTAGTGGCCACATACAACAGTAGTGGCTCTTTCTCAATGGGAGCTGCAAGAACCGGCGGCTCAGCTAGCTGTTTTTTAAGTGCCTCAAATGCCTCATTAGCAGCATCACTCCACACAAAGTTATCTATTTTCTCCATCATCTGATATAAAGGAATAGCCTTCTCTCCCAGGCGGCTTATAAACCGGCTCAACACTGTAATACGGCCTGCTACACCTTGAACATCATTGATACATGTCGGCTTAGCCAATGAAGTGATAGCCTTGATCTTCTCCGCGTTAGCTTCAATGCCTCTTTGAAAGACCAAAAACCCCAAGAGCTTGCCTGTAGTTACACCAAAAATGGACTTTGCCGGGTTAAGCATGATCTTGTAGACCAAGAGATTATCAAAGGTTTCTTTCAGATCTTCCAACAGAGTCTCCTTCTTTCTGGATTTCACAACAATACCATCCACATAGGCATGAACATTATGCCCAATCTGATTGTGAAAACAATTCTGCACACAACGTTGATAAGTCGCCTGGGCACTCTAGAGCCCAAAAGGCATAGACACATAGAAGAAAGCTCCAAAAGGCATAATAAAAGTTGTCTTCTCTTGGTCTTTAACTATCATCTTGATCTGATGATAACCAGAATAAGCATCTAAAAAGCACAAACGCTCACAACCCGCCGTAGCATCAATAATCTCATCAATACGGGGTAGAGCAAAAGAATCATCCGGACAGGCCTTGTTAAGGTCCGTGTAATCCACACACATATACGAAGTGCCGTTTTTCTTAAGTACTAGCACTGGGTTAGCCAACCATTCAGGATGAGAAACTTCAACAATAAACCCATCCGCCAAGAGCCGGGCCACTTCTTCACCAATGGCCTTGTGCCTCTCTTCATTAAAACAACGAAGGAATTATTTGACCGGTTTAAACTTCGGATCAATATTGAGAGTGTGCTCAGCGAGTTCCCTTGGTACACCTGGCATGTCAGAAGGCTTCCATGCAAAGATGTACCGGTTCTCATGGTGATCTCGATGAGCGCGCTTTCCTATTTCGGATCCATGTTAGCACTGATACTGAACTGCTTTGATGAGTCGCGAGGGATGAAGTCAACTTGTTTGGTGTCATCTATTGAACTTCAACAAAGGGTCCTGCTCTGTGGTTGTCTTCTTCAAGGGGGTCATATCTGCCGGGTAGACATTACTTTATAGAACTTCAGCTCCTCCATTGCACAAGCAGACTCAGCATAGGCAGTGTTGCCTTCTTCACACTCCAAAGCTATCTTTATGTCTCCATGCACCGTGATGGTACCCTTACGACCCGACATCTTAAGCGGGCACCACCCCATGAAAGACTGTAGAGGACAACTTAAGATCTTTGTCAGTCAAATTCGTACGGCGAAAATTATCATAGTAAAGGATATTCATACTACTGCCCCCATTGATGAGCACCTTAGTGAACTTGACTCTCTGACCTGACATGCCACCACCAAACCCAGTTGACCCAGATTGTCAACCCGGGGCGCGTGATCCTCATGGCTCCATACAATTAGCTGTTCTAACCATCGTAAGTATCGAGGCACCGCCGGCTCAACCGAGCTCACCGCTCGTTTATGAACCTTCTGGTCTCGCTTGCACAAACTCGTGGTAAAAACATGATATTGACCATTGTTCAGCTGCTTTGGATTACTCTGATAGCCGGACTGCTACTATTGATTACCTTGATTAGGTTGCTGATTGAAACCGCCTTGATTACCTTGGCCCTGAAATCTAGAGTTTGAGCCACCAACTCCA
Organism: Aegilops bicornis; assembly: GCA_021605145.1. Taxonomy (NCBI): domain Eukaryota; kingdom Viridiplantae; phylum Streptophyta; class Magnoliopsida; order Poales; family Poaceae; genus Aegilops; species Aegilops bicornis. The sequence goes on from CM038673.1 coordinate 633,183,727, forward strand.
AAGCCGGGTCCATGAGAGCCGTATCCTGACCCGCCGTGCGGGCCCTGGTTATCCTGATAACAGCCAACATTTCTATACACCCTCATGATGAAGCTATCTTTCCAGAGATGAGTGGCCGACTTATCTTGAGTACCATGCTTTGGGCAAGGCTGATTCATTATCGCCTCAAGGTTGACTTTTGGCCTGCAAAACCTGGGCACTGATGACTTCCCCTTACGATGCTGATTATTATTCTGTGAGTTGGTATTAGCCACAAAGTCTGAATCGCCGTTAGTTTGCTTGCGCTTACCATTATTACCATGACCCGCTGCATTGTGATGCTGTCCCTTTGCATTGCCGCTCTTTTTCCCCTTGTCGGCCTTCTCCTCATCAAACTCAGGGTCCTTAGTATTATCAAAAGTCGACGTATTTGACGAGAGCTGCCATGAGCTTTCCCATATCATTACAGTGGCACTTAAGCCGCCCCAGCTTCTTCTTGAGGGGAAGGAACCGGCAATTTTTCTCTAAAACCAGGATGGTTGAGCCGGTGTTGATACAGTCTGATGAATGGATAATGGCCGAGATCCGGCGTACCCAATGGGCTGTTGACTTGCCCTCACTCTAGACACAAGTGTCTAAATAAAGAATCGATGTGGGTTGCTTGCATGTATCTTTGAAATTCTGAATAAAGCGGGCGTTCAATTCAGCCCATGATCCGATTGAGTTCGGGGGCAATCCCTTTAGCCAGGTGCGAGCCGACCCATCCAACATCATGGTGAAATACTTGGCACACACAGCGTCATTGACGTCCAACATCTCCATGGCCATATCGTAGATCTCAATCCAAGCCTTCGGGGGTTAATCCACTGTGTAATTGGGTATCTTTCGAGGGGCCTTGAATTCCTTGGGCACGCGCTCATTACGCAGAGTCGACACCAAGTATGGCGCACCCACTGTCCTAAAAGTCACCCCGGCTTCTATAGACGCTCATGAATTCAATTGAGGTTGTCGAATATCCGCCAGCTGAGCCATTAGCTCCGCCTCTTGTCGTGCACGCACCTGATCCGCCTGATTTTGAACATCTTGATTACCACCGGCCTAACATGAGTGTCATTCACTGCTGGAAACCACGACGAATCAACGCGCCGGCTGTAACTTCGACTCGACGCGGAGTTGAATGGATTCGATCACGGATTTAGGAGTAAGCCGCCTGCTAGGCCACCGCCGTCTGAAGAAGTTCCACATCCTTCCGAGCCTCGACCGCCACAGGAGACTCACCTGTCACTGGGAAAGCCGCTAGCCATGATGACACGGCAATCATGTTGTCCAATGGATTAGAGAATTGACCCGGAGGTGTTGAGACTCGCTGAGGTTGGTTTAAGTCACGGGGCAGGTCTGTCGCGCGGGGTTGATCTGTCGCTCCGGTCCTAGGCACCTCAGGGGCTCGGGCCACGTCAGGCGGGTTACTTGGTCCTGCTCCTGGCGTATAGAAGAGATTCCTTGCATCAAACTCCAAAGGCAGCCGACTCTGGTACCTCCTGTGAAGAACGGCGTTTGATGCATTCTGATCCAAGCTTAAATGAAAATGTTGTGCTTGAATTCGCTGTGATTCAGCATCCAAGGCGGCTTGCTCTGTTGCCATCCTAGCATTCTCAGCATTAAGATACTCCTTGGCCTGAGCTATCTCATCTCACAACTTTGCAACGTCCACATTATGTTGTGCTTGATTCGCCGGGGTTACCTCCACATTTAGCAAAGTTGCCAAAGCCTCCAATAGTTCGGACGGAACCTGTGCCGGTGGCCGCGCAGATCCGCCCGCTCCGACCATCGCCTCGGCTTCTGAATCGAAAGTCATAGCCGCAACAATTGATGAATTGACCACCGGTTGTGTGCCTGCCATGATGATCGCACCCCTGCTTGGTGGCTCATAGGGGTGCGGAATACTGTCGCCATCAAACAGCCCCCAAGCCCACCATCTTGCAATTGATACATGGAATTGGTCTCGCCGATTAAGGACTCATCATCAGAGTAGATGGATGTCTCTCCACCGGACAAAGATCCTTCCTCAAGATCCAATCCGTGAGTAAAACCCACGAAAGCATGCTTCATGGCGGCTTGAACCTTGGCGGGTCACGCGCGCTGAGCCGCCTCGATGATGTCAGTGCAAGTGTCCGGCTCAGGCTCCGACTCACCGATCTTTCCGATGAAGAAATGGATTCTACCAAAGGGGATCCAGTACCCGTATTCGATTGAATCGACCTTGGGGCCCCATCCTGCATCATTGATGTAGATTTTGCCGCGACGACTCTTGGTCATCCGGCCCACGGCATATCCCTTGATCCCTAAGAAGCTGCCCTTCAAGAACTCGAAACCACCATGCTCTGGCCCCATGATGGGTGCCAACTATCATGGACTTAACACAGCAGATGCCCTAGCAAAAGGACTTAGGTGTGGAGCCATCGCAACTAGGTTTAGCTTAAAGGGGTTGAACGGGACAAAAGACACAGAGAGTTTACCCATGTTAGGCCCCCTCTCAATGAGGTAAAAGCCTACTCCTGCTTTTGGTTGTATTGGTCGGGTTTCGATTATCAGGGAGCGAATACGCTTGAACTAGTGCATGATTGATTGTTTCTTGAGTTAACCTGCCGTCGGGTCACCCCTTTATATATAGGTTGATGCCCGGCGGCTTACTGAGTCTCGGCCGGCATCACACAAATGTGACCAGCTCGGTTTCTAACTAAGCCTTCCTTATAGAACAAGTCATCTCTTGGCAGTTCACACCTTTGGGCCTTGAGTCACCTCCGGGCCTTGGGCCTTCAATAAGCTTGATCCTTGAACCGCCATCTTCATGCTTAAGTTGCCGATGGCATGACCCGGCTCCTCCCGAGCGGGTCATACCTAGGAGTTATATCCCCAACAGCTGCACTGATAAGAGATACAGTGATGAGTTTGGGCATATGATGCAAGAGCAATTTCAAATGTCCATCATGGGAGAGCTAAAATTCTTTGTTGGTCTTCAAATCCATCAACGGAGAAATGGCATCTTCATATCATAAGAAAAATACCTCAAGGATTTCCTGAACAAGTTTGGAATGCAAGACTGCAAAGGATACACGATGCCAATGCCAACCAAAGGCCAATTGGGCCCCGACGACAATTGTAAATAGTTCGATCAAAAGGTATACCGCTCCATGATTGGTTCTTTATTGTATTTATGTGCATCTAGGCCAGATATAATGATTAGCATTTGCATGTGTGCCTGATTCCAAGCGACACCAAAGGAATCGCATCACCTCGCGGTGAAGCAAATACTTTGATATTTGGCTCACACCGCAAAGCTAGGATTATGGTATCCAAAGGCTGAGAGTTTGGTCGAGTTGGATTCTCAGATGCTGATTATGCTGGTGACAAAGTTGATCCCAAGTCCAGATCAAGCACAAATCACTTTCTTGGACGATCTCTTGTCTGCTAGTCTTCAAAGAAGCAGAATTGTGTACCACTCTCCACTACTGAATCTGAATACATTGCTGCTGGATCCTGCTGCCCTCAGCTTCTCTGGATGAAGCAAACCCTCAAGGATTATGGCATCAACATGAAGCATGTGCCCCTCTACTGCGGCAATGAAAGCGCCATCAAGATTGCTCACAATCCAATTCAGCACTCAAAGAAAAAGCACATTCAAATTCTTCATCACTTTACCAGAGATCATGTGTTGAAGGAAGACATTGATATATTCACGTCAACATTGATATATATACATGTGTTTTGTCCTCTACCACATTCACTTATGGCTATGTCTTCAAGTTGCCATTTTCTGTGCTAAGTGAATGTGATCGGACCCTAACCCTTTCTGTTCTTATCCCTCAAACACTCTCTGTCTCTTCATATGCATTCTATTGACATGTGCTGAATGTATTCACCGTGTCCTTGTCAGCTGAAGATACAGAGACACACATTTAAAACTGTTTTTATTATCTCTATCATTTTTGCCCGAATACCGAATAAGCTGGAATGACCACCCGACAAACCAGACGTGCATGGGGTCGTGGATCAACCTTCAATAAGTTGCATGCTTGGCACGTGTCCTTCAGATGTGAAACGCCAGGGGCACCTGAGTAATTACATTGCATCGTCCCTCGACCTTATAAATACTCCACCCGATCATTATCTCTTCTCCCCTCGCCATCTCACTCAAACCCTAGCGATATCGCTAGCATCAGTCGTCACCGGAGACGAAGCGCTTAGCTACCGCAACTTCTCCGACATTGTCTTCTCGCCGGCCACGGACATCGTCTTCTCCACCGCCGCCATAGGTGTCTTCTGCCGCCGAGTTAGGGCGCAGGAGATCGGACTGCTCAGCCTCCATCTTTTTCGTCTAGCAGTTCATCATGCGGTAAATTAGAACTCACTTTTTACCATTTAGTTGATCCATTGAAATCTTCACATCTTACAAAAGTTGTTCTTACACTTCCAAATCTGGATCCTTCCGTGTCTGCATCTCATAACTTGCAAGTACATTCACTTATGCATCACAACTATTTAGATTCCTCAATTGTACTTATTCATGGATTCGTACAAATCTGGAACCAACTCACATCGATAAATGAATGTCTTTGCGCTATGGGGTCAATGTCTTCAAACTGATTTATCTTCAAAATCTTCTAAGAATGCGTATGACCTCTTCCCCTTCCCTCGCATCTCTAATGCTGTCACAAGTACATGTCCGTGGGAGAATCCCTTGGTGATCATAGTATCCATTCATTTGCAGAGTTCTTATAGCAGCATATTGAATCTCCTGAAGCCAGTTCATGTCTGACTAGTCGCCTGAAGCCAAACACAGTTGTGAAGTCCTTCAGTTTGAATCAAATGGCTTCTGGAAAATCCGCAAAGAAGGGTGGCAGGAAGCGCTGTGACAACACCGCTTTGGACCTGCCCCCAGGTCTCTATGAACAATAAAAGTTAGATCCTGAAGAAATGTATGGTGAACACAAAACTCGTGTCCAATGGATACGAAGATATTGGGCAGAGCAATGGTTTCAGTAACATTTTGTTACACCCGAGTATGCAAAGAAGAATGCTGTCAGGCCACCATGGGCACATATTGTTTATAGAAAGCTTATACCTAAGACAAAGGCTGAAGCCATTGAAAAAGACTTCTATCCTTGCATGGTCCAGGGCCCAATGCAGGAAAATGCCGAACCATCAAGTCTTCTTTGGTGTCGTGATGATGAATTGTTTGAAGCGAATCTTCAATTTGCTAAGGCTTCAGCAGTTCAAAACAATAAGGACCTTGGGATTGACTTCAACCCAGGTCCAGCTGCTCCAAGCCCAGATGGCAGTCGTGAAGATGAAGAAAATCTCATTGGCCCCTTTGAGGATTTCGACTCCTTTCGGGCACACTATGCCACTCAAAGGGCCAGCGTCGAAGAAGCTACCGAGGACGATGAACATGCTGAGGTTCATGAGCCCTCGAAGCCTAAGAATAAAGCCAACGCTTCCAAACCTTCTGCTGCACCAAAAGTGTCATGAGTGAAGCCATTGAAATCTGCACCTCCTGAATCCAGTGTGCAGTCTGACAACTTGTCTCACATCTCAAAGAAGTCCAAGAAGCCTAAGAATATTTCTGGGCATGACCTCACGCCGGCAAACATCCCGTGCAATGAAGAGGATCTCATAGATATGTCCAGTGATGAAGATCTTGCTGATGATGCTCTGGAAATACTTATCAAGAGCAAGCAAGAGGCCGAAATCTTCAAAGATTTGCCTCTCTTTGATGTTGATATTCTCAACAACTTCATTGATGAATGGTTTGATGACCCAACTCTCACCATTGACGATCTGCAGCTGTCAGTTGACATCAGTGTCTCATGTTCCAAGGCTGCATAGCCAAGAGCTTGCCATGTCTCAAAAGATTGTTGAGATGACAAACAAAATAGACCATGAGAAATCTCTCTTCAAGAAGCACTTGTCCAAGCTCAGTTTCACTAATGTGCAGAACTTCTAGAAGATGATGGCAGATCTCAAGGCCGAGTTTCACAAGAGACGTGATGAAGCCAAGGGCTCCCATGAGCGCATGAAGTTCTATGCTGAGAAGTGTGTACATGCTCACAATGAGGCTATGAAGATAAAGGCTCTTGGGCATCTAAGCATTAACCCCAAGCCGGTTGTAAAGAAGAAGAAGCCTGCTGCTGCTGAACCCGAAGCCTCAAGGCAGGAAAGACCAAACATTGTCTTCCCTGCCAGCATGACTGGCTCAAAGCCAAAGGTCCCTTCAGATGCTTCTGAGCAGAAGAAGACAAAGCAGGCTGAAGCTGAAGCCAAGAAGCGAAAACATCATGATGTTTATGATGCTGCTCCATCCAAGAAGAAGCTGAAGACAAAGTCTTCAAAGTCTTCTCGCAAAGAACATGCTGCTCCCCAAGAACCATTGCTTGTTGAGCCCATTTCTGTTCCACTACCAGCTTCCACCAACCGTGAGTGTCGTCTAGTCATACATGAGTCTGCTACCACATAGTCTCATGAGTCTGAAGATATTCCAGCTGCCAACCCTATTGTTGCTAAACACATTGCTCGTGAAGACAATGTTGAAGATGACGAAGTCCTTTCTCAGTTCCCCCAGATCATGCCCAAACAGGTATCATCACCTGCTCCTGAAAGTGCCAGTTATCGACTAGAGGGGGGGTGAATAGGCGATTTTTAGTATAGTCTTCAAAACACGGATGTTTCAAAGACAAAAAATAGAAATGACCTAATTGATATGCAGCGGAAGATAAACTACAACAAGCAAACCATAGTCTAGTATGCAATAACATGAAAGGACAAGACTAATAACAGCTTGGTAGTAGGATCAAGATGGAAGACAGTGAGAAGCCAATCAACAAAAGTAGTCAAGCAATGAAGTCAAACAGGTATGACAAATAGGCAATGACTTCACGAAGACAAACTCTAAATAAGGTGAGGGATAAGATAGAACCAGTCACTTGTTGAAGACACAGGATTTGTTGGACCAGTTCCAGTTGTTGTGACAACTGTACATCTGGTTAGGGAGGCCGAGATTCAACTCAGAAGACCGCGTCTTCACCTTATTCCCCTTGAGCTAAGGACACACAGTCCTCGCCCAATCACTCTGGTAAGTCTTCAAGGTAGACTCCCGAACCTTCACAGACTTCGTTCACCGGCAATCCACAATGACTCTTGGATGTTCAGAACTCGACACCTAACCGGCTGGAAGGATTCACAGTCCTCAAGTATAATAAGTCTTCAGGTCACACAGACAGGAAAACTTCAGTGATGCCTAACACTCTTTGGCTCTGGGTGTTTGGGCTTTCTCCTCGCAAGGATTTCTCTCTCTCAAAGGCTTCGAGGTGGGTTGCTCTCAAACGACAAAAGCCGTGCACTAACTCTGAGCAGCCACCAATTTATGGTGTAGGGGTGGGCTATTTATAGCCACTAGGCAACCCGACCTGATATGTCCGAAATGACCCTGGGTCACTAAGGAACTGACACGTGTTCCAACGGTCAGATTTCAAACACACATGGCAACTTTACTTGGGCTACAAGCAAAGCGGACTCATCCTGCTCTGGATAAGTTTTGCTCTCATTGTCTTCGCTCGAAGACATAGGATTTGGGTTGAGCATCACTTCAGTCATTCTGACTATGATCACTTGGACCGCACTTAACAGTACGGTGGTTCCTACGACTCAACAAAGAAGAAAAGGAAACAATGAAACGACACAGTCTTCGCGCTCCATAGTCTTCACTCAATGTCTTCTCATGTCATAGTCTTCAATGTGAATATCTTCACATACCACCATTGTCTTCAATGTCTTCATACATTTTTAGGGGTCGACTCCGGTAGGTAAACCGAATCAATGAGGGACCCTACCTGCGTTATCCTGCAATTCTCACAAACGCATTAGTCCCTCAGCCACATTTGTTGTCAATACTCCAAAACCAACTAGGGGTGGCACTAGATGCACTTACAATCTCCCCCTCTTTGGTGATTGATGACAAACTGGTTGAAGTTTTCAACGGGGATAAAATATGTGAAATTGTAAAGGATAGGAATTGTCTTCATAAGTGGCAAAGGCTCCCCACGAAGATGTGCATATAAGTAGTTTGCTTTTGGAATGCAAATGCACATGGCGGGTTGTACTTGTGGAGATCCTCTTCAACTTATGAAGATAATTCATCATGCATGAAATGATATAACTAAGAGAATGACATGCATAATGAAAAATGGACGTATGTAGAATGATCTAAGTGCGGAAGTTATCGTCGCACATGCGGAATTTATCATCGCACCAGAGTAAAGCAAATAAGTAGCAGACGACAATCGAGTTTAAGTGTTACAACTCAAAGAACCAAATGAATCAAAAGCGAGAGTTGTAAACACTAGGAAAAATATTATGCAACCACCCTTATGAACCCGCTTGAAGACTACCAAACTCATATGCTTCTCCCCCTTTTATCAGTAAGGACCAAAAAGGTTTGAAGACATAGAGCATCTACTTGTCCTCTTCAGAAGTTGATGATGCAGCAGGGTTGTCGTTGTTGTTTGGCGGTGCAGACGAACTTGGTGTAGTGTCGATTCGTGCTGAAGTAGGGGGCGGTGAAGTAGCATCATCTTCATCATTGATCACTCTGGCATTGACAGTTGCCGCGGAGGAAGAATAGTCAGAGTCTTCAAGTGATGGAGTTCATCGTAGGACTGCATTCCGTGGAGGAGTGGAGTCAAACTTGAAGCGTTCAGTGAAGCCATCGTCTTGAAGATGTGCTTCAAAGACCGAAAGGTGGTCAAACTCTTCCATGATCACCGACAGGTCTCGTGAGTGACAAAAGCATTCTTGGTGGCAAGGTTTCGAATGCGATTGACGTCCACCAAGAGGCTTTGCATTTGTCGCTTGAGCCAGGAGTGATGCTTATCTTGCTTCTGATGCAGTGCGACAAGAAGTTCTCGATCATTGAGGACTCGAGAGCGATTCCGAGGCCTTTGGCCAATCGTGCTCTCAGTGGCTTCAGTCTGCGCACGATGAGGCAGACGTGTGTTCCCAGCCAGGGGATAGACACGAGATACCGCTTGGACGCTTTCCATAGGTTGAGAGAAGCTATGGTGATCTGCATTCTGAAGACAAAGTGGCATTTTGGCAGGCTCAGGGTATATGGCTTCAACTGACATATCAACCTCTGGTAGAAAGATCGATGATTGCGGCGAGAGGGTCGATAGTTGATAGCTGAGTGCATCTTGATGAGGCGCATGACCCATGGAGCATAAAACTTCAGACCAAACAGATCAGATCCAGATGCAGCCAATTGTCGGATGAAGAATTCTTGTGTATTGAAGCTGATGCCATTGAGGATGTAGAAGACCAATGTCTTCATAGCTCCTTCAAGTTTTGCAGATGATGAATGCCCTTTGATTGGCCATAGAGTTCGCCTGATGATGTGATATATTGTACGAGGCAGATACTCAAGGTCATCAACAAAGAAGTGCTGAGGGTATTCAGCGTCATGTGGCAGTGGCTTCATCATGCTCAGCATCTGACTCATGTTGGGTTCTGGCTTATGAAATATGCTCTCCAGTGCATTGCGGTGGAGTTGACAACCAGGTTCAAACAGCTCTCCGGGAGTGGGTAAGCCTGTGAGCTCAATGACGTCAAGAGCTTTGGCTTCATGATGAACATTTCCTGTCATCCACTCGAGAACCCATGTCTTCGTATCTCTGTTGTAACCGCGGATGTGGAGGGTGGCATAGAATTGAAGCACAAGTTCTTCATTCCAGTGTTCTTTATGCATGTAACGGGCAGACACTGCATCACGAAAGCAATCAAGTGCTTCTTCTAAGCACGGCAGTCCGCAATGACTTTAGTGTCGAGGCATATGAGGGAAAATGCGCCTTGATCATCTGAACACATGAGTAATAGCTTCGTTGCTGATAGCTCCAGAATCGGTCAGAAGATATCCTTGGCCTTGTGTAGGGGTTCTTTGCTCTGTCAAAGAAAGTGTTGTGGGCTTTGAAGCCATTTGCATTGAAAGAACCTATAGAGGTGGCAGTGCCTGGAAACCTTGGCAGTCTTGGCTTCGGCTTCTGGACCTGAGGCCTATGCGCTATATGATAGTCGAACTAAGGACCAGAGGCATGAGGTGGAGGGACCAAAACAGGCCATCTTACTATGATTAGCTCGCCATAGTTGCATGCATGCTCAATTGTGTAGGGCCTTGGTGGCGGAACTGGAGCAGTGGCAACAACTGAGGCTTCAAGCTGCTCAGCAGATGCTTCAGGAGCAGTTGCCTCATTGGCTTCAGGCACATTTCCTTCATTGGCTTCAGGAGCTGTTGGCGCAGGCTCCACATTTGCTTCAGCCATGACCACGTCATTGGCTTCATTGGTGTTGGAGGTGGCAGCCTCAATATTTTCAACCACCACTTGAGGAGCTGGAGGGTCGGGCACTAGCACGTTGATATCAGGAATAACTTCTTCAATTACAGGGGTTGTAGGGACACGTTCTTCTTCTTCTTGGGTGTCTTAGGTTGATGCAGCCGGATTGTCTACAGCAGCTTTGGCTTCAGACTCAGAGACATTCACAGTTGGAGTGGCTTCTGAAGACACTTGACGTGCAACAGGTTGGTGGTGCACTTCTCCTTCTGGAACGCTCGAGAGAGATACTTGAGGCCTTTGACCTTTGCGAAGCCTGCGAAATGCTGGCGACGCCTTTGGAGATGGGGTTTCCTGGGCCTCAAAGTCTTCCTCTTCTTCTTGCTGTTGTTGTTGGGGAGTGACTTGTTGTTGGGGAGTACTAGGGGAGTCTTCTTGTTGCGGGCGATCAGCCCATGAAGCATCCTGAGCAATTGGCGTCAGAGGACAACCAATGCTGATGAGTTCGCTGTTCGTACGAACAGGCGATGATACCACATTGTACTCGATATGAGGAAGAACTTCATCATCTTCAACATTGTCAAGGTGACCAATGTATTCAGCAGTGATGGGATCAACTGCTGGAATCTCTTGACTGTGAGCCTCTGTGGAAGCAGTGCTCATGAACAGTCATGCGAAGTTCTTGGGTTGCGAGGCCTTGGGGCGAAACCACTGAAATGGGTTCAACAACCAAGGGCTCTGTGGGAGCAGCCCGATTCTTCTTGGTCTTGAGCTTCTTCTTGGAGGGAGCATCATCAGAGGCGTCGGGATTTTTCCTTTTTCTGGCTTCAGCCGCGGCAGCCCTCGTCTTCTTCTGTTCAGAAGCGGTTGACCGGACCTTTGGCTTCGTGCCAGTCATGCTGGTTGGGAAGACTATATATGTGGGGTTCTTCCTGCCTTGAAGGTGCAGCTTGGTCAGTTGAAGACTTCTTTCTCTTTGCAGCCATTCTGGGGTCAATGCCAGGACGGCCAAGAGCCTTGCGCTTCTTAGCCTCATTGTAGGCAAGCACACACTTGTCAGCCAGACTCTTCATGCGCTCACGAGAGCCTCTGGCTTCTTCTCGCTTCTTGAGAAAAGCTTCTTTGAGGTCGTGCAACATGACCTTGAAGTTTTTCACATCTTGCACGCTGAGTGCAGGCATATGCTTCTTGAACTGAGCCTTCTCATAGTCAATCTTATGCTTCAGTTCAACAATCCAATGAGCAAGAGCTAGCTCAGAAGCAATGGCACCATTGAAAGAGACGCTGAGGCCAATAGGAAGTTGCAGATCTTCAAAGCTGATGTTTGGGGTGTCAAACCACTCATCAATGAAGTGATGGATGATTGCCACATCAAAGAGAGGCAAATTGTTGAATATTTCTGCTTCTTCTTTGCTCTTGATAAGTTGCTCAAGGGCATCATCTGCAAGATCGTCATCACTGGACAGATCAATGTGCTCTTCATGCAGAATGGCAGCAGGAGTCAGTGTCAGTTCAGTATTCTTGACAATTTTCTTTCTCTTCTCCGTCTTCTTGGAGATACGGGATTGATCTTGACCGCATAATCGGCTTCGGGAGGTGCGATGGCTGGCTTCACACGTGAAGCTTTTGGAGGAGCAGCTGACTTTGAAGCCTTGACTTTCTTTTGCTTCTGCGGCTTAGGATCAGGAGCAGGAGCAGGAGCTAGGGCTTCATCAGAATCAGCATCGTCATCAGAGTGATCCACTTTGGCACCTTGGACCAAGATGTAAGTGATGAGGCCATCAAGGTTTGAAAACGGACCGATGACATTGGGTTCAGCCACACGTGAGCCGTCAGCACGGGGAGCAGAGGGACTAGGGTTGAAGTCTAATCCCAATGACTTCTTGTTTTCCTTGGCCGAAGCCTTTGTGTGCTGGAAGTTGCGCTTGAAGAGATTATAGTCACGACACCAGAGCAAAGACGTTGGGTCGGCATTCTCAGGCTGAGGTCCACGGACCATACAAGGATAGAAACCTTGTGCAATAGCTTCAGCCATGTTCTTGGGTGGAAGGCCTCGAAAGAGAATATCACCCCAAGGGCTTCTGATAGCATTCTTCTCCGCATATTCCTGGGTGACGAAATTGTACTTGAACCACTGTTCAGCCCAATATCGTCGAATCCATTGAATTCGCGTCTTGCGCTGATTGTAAGTCTCTTCGGGATCTGTCTTGTACAGCTCTGCGAGATCATCAGGCAGATCTTTTGAGGTTCCCTCACGACGCTGTCCGCGGCCCTTCCTGACTGATTTATCTACAGCCATGAACTTCAAACTGAATGGCTTCACGTTCAAAGGCTTCAAAGGCTCGCGTTTGCTGGACAGACAGGAACTGGCTTCGGGAGAGTTAGTTTGATGCTGTAAGAATTCTGCAAACGAATGCAGACTATGAGAACCAAGTGATTCTCCCACGGACATGTACCTGTGACAACATTAGAGATGTGAGGGAAGGGGAAGATGTCATATGCATTCTCAGAAGATTTTGAAGATAAATCAGTTTGAAGACATTGACCTCATGATGCGAAGACATTCACTTATACGCCGAGAGTTGGTTCCAGATTTGTACGAATCCGTGAATAAGTACAAGTGAGGAATCTAACTAGTTGTGAAGCTTAAGTGAATATACTAGGCGATACGAGATGCGGCATGAATAGATCTAACATAGTATGGGCAGAAACCAATTTTGGCAAGTAGAATGAATCTTGAAGATCAAAAAGATGGTAAAAATAGAGTTATATTTACCACTCGAAGAACTGCTAGACAGGAAGAAGAGGAGGCCGAGCAGTTCAATCCACCATACCCTAACTTGGCGACGGAGGACACCTACGGCGGCGGCGGCGGAGATGACGATGTTCGCGGCCGGCGTGAGGACGGTGTCGGAGAAGTCGCGGCAGCTAAGCGCTTCATCGCCGGTGTCGTCGAGAGCTAGCGGTGGCGCTAGGGTTTTGACGAGATGGAGAGGTGGAAGAAGATTTTATTTACCGCAGGGGACATGTATTTATAACGAGGTGTGCGACACATCGCAATTACGCAGGTGCCCCTGGCGGTTCACATCTGAGGGGCACATGGCAAGCATGCAACATGCTCTGAGTTGTCCCATGTTCCCACGCCCGCCAGGTTTGTCGGATGGTCGTTCCGGCTTCTCCGGATTTCAACGATGAGATGAATCATTTAAAACAGACTTAAAGTTTGTCTCTATGTCTTCTGCTGACAAGGACGCAGAGAAGAAATTTGACAGTTTCAATAGAATGCATATGATTTGGACAGATAGAGTTTGAGATAGAAAGCATAGAGAGATTAGGGTCCGATCACATTCACTTAGTTCAAAAGATTCAACTAGGAAGACATAGCTATAAGTGAATGCTGTAGAGGACAGAACAATATACATACATACATATATATATATATATATATATATATATATATATATATATATATCGCATAAACAACCAAATCAACATAGTGAAGAAACTCATGAAGATAGGTTGAAGTTGAAGACAAATCAAATGCGAAGATATTGCAGAAATAACGCCATGAGTGAAACACTTCAAAAAAGAAATTTGGTGGTGGCGTTACCCACCGTATAGGAAGTATTAGACCCAGACACGGCGCACAATTATCATTGGCGCTCCAAGTCAAATTCCACATTAATGTATTCACACTCGTAATGCAAGTCTTCATTGATTGAAGATATCGTTACTTCGTGTGTTGCACATCTAAGTCATCAACATGCATAAGTGTTAGGATGTGTGCTTGATCACAGGACATTTGAGGATTCCAAGATATTTAGCTCACACCGTAACTTGCAAAACCTTTTCTCATCCAAGGGCTTTGTGAAGATATCTGCCAATTGCTCTTCAGCGTTGACGTGAATGATGTCAATATCTTTCTTCATGACATGATCCCTGAGAAAATGATGACGAATTTCAATGTGCTTTGTCTTTGAGTGCTAGACAGGATTGTTGGCAATCTTGATGGCGCTTTCGTTGTCGCAGAAGAGAGGTACTTGTTTCAGATTGATGCCATAGTCCTTGAGAGTTTGCTTCATCCATAGAAGCTGAGCACAGCAAGATCCAGCAGCAATGTATTCAGATTCAGCAGTTGAGAGTGATACGCAGTTCTGCTTCTTTGAAGACCAACAGACAAGTGATCGTCCCAGAAAGTGACATGTGCCTGATGTAGACTTGCGATCCACCTTGTCACCAGCATAATCAGCATCTGGAAATCCAACCAAATCAAATTTTGAGCCCTTTGGATACCATAATCCGAGTGTGGGGGTGTGAGCCAAATATCGAAGAATTCGCTTCACAGCTAAGTGATGCGATTCCTTTGGTGCCGCTTGGAATCGAGCACACATGCAAACACTAAGCATAATATCTGTCCTAGATGCACATAGATAAAGTAAGGAACCAATCATGGAGTGGTATACCTTTTGATCGAACTCTTTACCATTGTCGTCAGGACCCAGATGGTGTTTGGCTGGCATTGGCGTCGTGTATCCTTTGCACTCTTGCATTCCAAACTTCTTCAGGCAATCTTGGAGGTATTTTTCTTGAGATATAAAGATGCGATTCCTTTGTCGATTTAATTTGAAGACCAAGGAAGAACTTGAGATCTCCCATCATGGACATCTGATATTGTTCTTGCATCATGTATCCAAATTCATCACTATACTTCTGATTGGTGCAGCCAAAGATAATGTCATCCACGTATATTTTGCATACAAACAGTTCACCATCATATGTCTTCATGAAGAGTGTGGGGTCAAGGGATCCAGGTTTGAAGCCTTTCCTCTTCAAGAAGTCTTTGTTCGTATCATACGAGGCGCGAATAGCTTGTTTGAGGCTATACAGTGCTTTATTTAGCTTGTACACCATATCAGGATGTTTTGGATCTTCAAATCCAGGTGGTTGAGCGACATATACTTCTTCTTTGATCTTGCCGTTGAGAAATGCACTCTTCACATCCATTTGATAGAGCAAGATGTTGTGGTGGTTAGCATAGGCTAGTAGGATGCGAATATGTCAGGACCCCGATTCCAAGTCACATCGATCTAGCCGGTAACACCTCATATCACTTTGCGGCCTCACGCACGGTATTCCCACGGGTGTCGCCTTACCATGGCCCGGGACCGTTTGCGTCTTTTGGCTCACGTATATGATAGTATCGCTAGCATCCATATGACAGAGAACCCGGGCCGACATGGCTAGTCGTGAACCCAAAGCGGCACTAACCCATGGGGACAGGCATACATGATTCACATCGAGCATGTCGGTCATCAACGTATGAATTCGGGCTGTAGCACTGGGCTAACAGGACTCCGGTATCCCGGGCTGTAGCAGGCTAGGCAGGACTCCGAATATCACCGCGTGACATTTCCCCGAAGGGACAGACATAGGAACGAAGTGAAACACATGCTGGCCAGTCAAGTGTCCAAGCAGTAGTGCTGGGCTAGCAGGACTCCGGTGAACCGGGTCAGTAGCGGACTACTATCGCTCGTAAGCACGAGACTACATTTCCCCATATGAGAGGCTGCCAAGGATAAACAACTAGTTTGTCGGATCCCACACATACCAAGCATTTAAAACATACACGCAATATGCTCAATATGTGTAAATACAACATGGCATCACAACATAACTCTACGACTCAAATATTTATTCATTAGGCTCCGAGGAGCGAGATATTTCAAACATGGGTCTCATGACCCAACACTCAGAGCATACAAAACAAAGCACATGCGGAAGCTTAACATGTCTGAGTACAGACAACTATAATTGAAAAAGGCTGAGAAGCCTGACTATCTACCACATCCTGCCGAGGCACAAGATCATAGCTGAGGTAACAAGCTAAACGTCGAAGTCTAAGCGGAACTACTAGCGAGACTGACGTCTCTCTGCAAAACATAAAATAAGAAAACGTGAGTACAAATGTACTCAGCAAGACTTACATCAGAACTAACTACATATGCGTCATTATCAACAAAGGGGGTGGTGGAGTTTGACTGCAGCAAGCCAGCTTTGACTCGGTGGCTATCCTGAACTACGACTGCAAGTAACTCTTTTGAGGTGGCGCACACGAGTCCACATATTCACCATATCAATACACCACTGTGGACCCGCTCCCATCTCCCTACGAGAACGCCATCCATAGCACTCACGCTTATCTTGCGCATTTTAGAGTATCCACTTTCACTTGTCTATGAACTGATATAGGCAACCCAGAAGTCCTTTTCCACGGACACGGCTATTCGAATAGATCATTTATAACCCTGCAGGGGTGTACTTCTTCACACACGCTCTCACCACTTACCGCCGTTTACACGACATGTACTCGGCAACCTTCAAGCTGAAGCCCAACGTGGGTGTCGGCCAGAGCCTACCTAAACACACGAGTCCCGAGTCCAGGTTTATCGCCTATTCGGGTTCCATCCGCAGGGAGTCCGGACGAGGTTTCCACTAACGGCCCCGAACGATGTGTGCAGGGTTCCCGAGACACCAAACGGGCGAATCGGTACACCGGGCCACGTGCCTACCGCATAACACAACCCACCCCTATGGTCAGCGTGCGGCGGCCCCAAAGATGCTACAAACACCGTAAACTACTTGCAACTCCCGGACTGAGGACAAGAGTGGTTAAGAAGCCGAGAGGGTCCATTGGTTTCGGGCCCAATGTATGGTAGTAACTGTTTCATGGATCACAAACACAGAACTCATTTCCTGAGGACTGCTGCAATGAGACAACCCACCATGTACTCCTACGTGGCCTCTCACCGCTACCTTTACCAAATCGTGTTCACACACTTAGCTCCCACACAGTAGGACATGTTCACACACCTCCGATTCATCCCGATGAATGGGACACGACTCAACTCTAAGCGATAGCAGGCATGACAAACAAGCATGAATGAGTAGGCACAACAGGGCTCAAACAACTCCTACTCATGCTAGTGGGTTTCATCTAATTCTTGTGGAATGACAGGTCATGCAGAGGATAAAGGGGTTCAGCTACCGCAGCAAGTAACACATGAATCGTTGTTGTCCTAATGCAGTAAAATAGAGCAGGAGCGAGAGAGTGGGATTATATCGGAATGAACAAGGGGGTTTTGCTTGCCTGGCACTTCCGAAGATAATATAGTTCTTCATCGGTGTCATCGAATTCATCGTCGTAAATGCGTCTCGAGAGGGGACAATTACCGGCAAACAAGAGAGAACACAATCAATGCAATGCAACAATATGATGCATGATAATGACATGGCAATATGCTAGTGTTTTGAGCTAATGCAGCAGTAAGCCAAGTTAATTGAAGTGGAATTCAAACAAGGTTAAACTCCAACTCCAAATGCTAGTTCATAAGTTGCCCTAATCATAATTCATCCTATTCAGTGAGGCTAACTTGTTCAAACATGCATGATCATGGCATAAACAGATTCTTCATATTTTTCTGATCATTTTTCATATATAAATTATTTAATTTGGAGTTACGGTAGAATTTATATGATTTTTAGAAGTTTGGGGTATTTTCTGAAATTTCGTGAATTAAATTAAATCCAGAAAACGATTACTGCGTCAGCCTGATGTCAGTGTGATGTCAGCGGTCAACGGGACACGGTCCGGGTCAAACCTGACAGTGGGTCCCGTATGTCAGCATAATTAGTTTAACTAAATATCAATTAAAATTAATCCTGATTAGTTAACAGGGCTGGGCCCCACCTGTCATAGAGTCAACAGAGTCAACCAGGGCCCACCCATGGTCAAAGTCAACGTCGGCTGCACCGGCGTTTAGCCGCCGGCGAGCCCGACGCGGCGGTGGAAGTGGATTTGGCCATTCTGGCGACCAAATGGGTCGTGGAGGGCATCTAGGTGTAGCTGGGACAAACCGCAGCTCTTGGTGGAGTTAGCTGAGCTCGGGGCGGCCGGAATCGGCGCCGGCGACGACCTAGGCGGCCGCCGGAGTTCGGCCGAAGGCGAACTCGAGGCTAGGGTGTGCGGTGAGGTGCGGGGAGTGTATGGTTGGACCCTACGCAATGTGGTGAGTGCGATGGACACCGAGAGGTGGCCGAAGGATGGTCGGGAGCACGTCGGCGACGAGCTCCGCGGCGGCGGGTGCGGGTGATCTTCGTGCGGTCGCTACAAAGCTCGAGAGCGAGAAAGGAAGGGAAGGGGGGGTAGCTAGGCTCACAGGGCACTCGTGGAGGCAACGGCGGGGCCGGGACGGACTGGTGCGACAGCGGCGTTGAAGGGATCTCCGTGACGGCGGAATCGGGCTAAATCGGTCAAGGTGGCCTCGGGCTACTCGAGCACGTGGGGCTCGGCTAGCTTGACGTAGAGGAGCGCGGCGGAGCTCCTAGACACGGCGGGGAGGAGCACGGACGACGGGGAGCGCGGCTACGGCGACGGCGTGGCTGCGGTGGCGTCGGCCATGGCTGGGGAGCGCGAGGGAGAGGAGCCGGGGAGGAGAGGAGATGTCCGAGGGGTTCGGGGGAGAGAGGGGGAGCGATCCACGTCGCGGCTCGGTGAGGGGAGCGGCGAGGCGGCGACCAGGTGCGTGGCACCCATGCGGTGCTCGCCGCCGAGCACCTGCCTGCCTGCCTGGCCAAGCCAAGCAGCTCGCTGGCGCGGCAGCTGGGCTGGGCCGGCAGGTGGGCCGGTTGGGTGGCGCCAGGTAAGCTTTTCCATTTCTGTTTTCTGTTTTCTATTTTCTGTAACTTTGTGGACTTTTAAAAAAATACTTAAACAGCTTCAAAATTCACCAAACTGAACCAGGTCCTTAGTTGGAATATTTCCAACATGGAACATTTTTGTTTGGGAATATTTGGGCATTTGAAATAATATATATAATTTTAAATGCCCAAACTCAAATACTTATGATTTAATTCAAAAATCCAGAATGGCCTAGGAATATGTGCACCATTTTTGGCAGAGGTTTTAAACCAATCCAAAAATGCTAAACTTTTCTGAAGGGCATTTTGGGTTCATTGAGAATATTTTTATTTGAACCTAGTTGATTTGGTTTGGTGCTAGGGTTTGAGCAATCCCCATTTCAACTTTCATAAAATTTAAACATGATGCATGGATGCAATGCCACTAGTTACAAGCAAGCTCTAGGGCTGTGACAGAATAGCTTCAAGCCTAGCTACAGGAGCAAATGTTTCATCGAAGTCAATCCCTTCAACTTGAGTATATCCTTGAGCCACAAGCCATGCTTTGTTTCTGACGACTTGACCATGCTCATCTTGCTTGTTTCGATATATCCATTTGGTGCCAATAATGTTATACTTGCGAGGGTCAGGATGCTTGACAAGTTCCCAAACATTGTTTAGCTTGAACTGTTGAAGTTCTTCTTGCATAGCTTGTATCCATTCTGGTTCCATAAAGGCTTCAACAACTTTCTTGGGTTCTGATATTGACACAAAAGAAAAGTGCCCACAGAAATTTGCTAGCTGTGTTGCTCTTGAGCGAGTAAGCGGACCAGGTGCATTGATGCTATCGATTATCTTCTCAATCTGTACTTCATTTGCAACTCGAGGATGAACTGGACGAAGACTTTGCTCTTGCTGATCGCTGTCATCATTGGGAGGATTGTCTTCAGGCTGAGCATTGTCATCAGGTTGGTTAGGTGTAGAAATGATAAGTTCTTCTTCAGGTTGTGCTTCAGAAGGCATGATTTCACAAGTTCCCATTAGCTTGATAGATTCACTGGGCGGAGCTTCATCTAGTGTACTTGGCAGGAACTCTCTTTGTGAACCATTGGTTTCATCAAATCGCACATCTACAGTTTCGACGATTTTGTAGAGATAAAGGTTGAAGACTCTGTAGTAGTGCGAGTCCTTTCCGTAACCGAGCATGAAGCCTTCGTGAGCTTTAGGTTCAAATTTTGACTTGTGATGGGGATCCTTGATCCAACACTTAGCCCCAAATACTCTGAAGTAGCTGACATTTGGCTTCTTGCCAGTAAGGAGCTCATAGGATGTTTTGTTCAGAAGCTTATGGATATAAACATGGTTGATGACGTGACAAGATGTATCAATATCTTCAGGCCAGAACTTTCTTGGTGTATTGTACTCGTCGAGCATTGTTCGGGCCATCTCAATGAGGGTTCTATTCTTGCGCTCCACGATGCCATTTTGCTGAGGTGTGTATGGAGCAGAGAACTCATGAGTGATTTCCATGGTATCCAGATAAAGATCAAGTCCGGTGTTCTTGAATTCAGTGTCGTTATCACTTCTGATATGCTTGATCTGGACGCCATAATTGTTCATTGCTCGATTGGCGAAGCGTCTGAAGACATCTTGCACTTCAGTCTTGTAGAGAATTATGTGCACCCATGTGTATCTTGAGTAGTCATCAACAATGACGAAGCCATATAGACAAGCAGCTGTTGTGAGGGTAGAGTAATGAGTAGGGCCAAACAAATCCATGTGTAACAGCTCGAAGGGTTGAGATGTTGTCATGATTGTCTTCGAGGGGTGCTTTGCCCTAGTCATCTTTCCAGCTTCGCAGGCACCACACAAATGATCCTTCTTGAACTTGACACCTTCGATGCCTATGACACGCTTCTTCTTGGCGAGTGTGTGTAAGTTCCTCATGCCAAGATGCCCCACCTCCGATGCGAGCCCGGCATTCTGAAGCTTTTGAAAGAAGACATACGGCAAGATGTGGACCTGCTGAGAAATCTACCATGTATAGATCATCTTTCCTATACCCTTCAAAGACTAGAGACTTGTCAGATTCCATTAGTACAAGGCAACGATATTTTTCGAATATCACAATCATGTTCACGTCACAAAGCATTGAGACAGACATCAAGTTGAAACCAAGGGATTCAACAAGCATCACTTTATCCATGTGTTGATCCTTTGAGATTGCAACTCTACCTAGACCCAATACCTTGATTTTACCAGTGTCAACAACTGTGATGTGACTTTTGTCTGATGGACGTAAGGTTGAGTCCATGAGAAGACTTCGATCACTAGTCATATGATTAGTGCATCCACTGTCCATAATCCATTCTGAAGCATGAGGTGTCATACCCTACTGTACAGTTAGGGGGATAGGCTTCACCAAGAGCATTGTGAAGCATAAACATTTGACGGGCAAGTGGATTATTGAAGCTTAAATCAAGATTAGGACTAATAGGATGAATGCAAACGATTCAGGAACAAAATACATAGTGAGACCATTTGGGCATTTGATCTTGTGCCCTACAAGATGTTTTAGGTCCCAGCAATAGCATCAGACGCCTTTGATTTTCGGCTGGAGACCCTTTCCTGCAAAATAGAGTTAATTCTTCTTAACCACCCACACCTTTAGGGGTGGCTTAGAAGCAATAAGTCTAAGTGCAGCATCTGAGAATTTCGGCTTTGGAGCCCTAGCAAATAGCCTTGCAGGAGATGAATGATACTCATATGAATAAGCAGAAAAGTTCTTAGTTCTATGAACATAGCGGTTTGAAGACACACGCTCATATTCATAAATTTGAGTACGGTTTCCCTGCAAAACATTGGCGTTAGGGTGACTCAAGTGAGTCCTCTGTCTGTATGAAGCCTTTGGACCATATGACGCTTTAGGTCTGGGGTTTGTCTTCTTCCCAGGTGGTGTCATGATGACATTCTTTGGAAGATTCTCAAGACAGCTTTGGGAACCTGATCTTCTTCATAGGTGGTCCATTCCTGCAGTTAGTACCAATATACCGCAAACACTTCACCATTATGATTCTTGAACAGCTTATAGTTTGCATCAAAGGATTCATCAATGATAATAGGGTTAGCACATGTAAAGTCAGATAAGGTGGATGGATCCTTTGAAGGTCCCTTTGCAGCAACCCATGTGGTTTTGGGATACCGCTCGGGGCTTCCAAGAGGAACCATCAACATTCATTTTCCTCTCGAACCCAACACCCTCTTTCCTAGGGTTTCGGTTCAGAATCTTCTTTGAGGACATCGCAAAGTGTCTGATGCCCTCTCAGACTTTTATACATCCCTGTTTCAAGCAATGTCTTCAACCTAGCATTTTCATCAGCAATAGCAGTGGTATCCTCCGCAGAGGGGTTAGTTACCACATTAGTAGTTAAAGACAATGCAACAGTAGCAGCATTTGAACATTCAGCAATAGAGGTAGCGATATGACGCTCAAGACATTTTAGACATGGTGGTTCAAATCCATCCTGAGCGGAACTGATCTGTTGAGCGTGAAGTGACTCATTCTCTTTTTGAAGATCTTCATGAGCCGCTCTCAATTTCTCAAGCTCTTGCTTCCTTTGAAGATAATCATAGGAGACCTTTTCATGAGTAGTTGAGAGCGTTTCATGACGACTTTCAAGTTCTTGGTACTTAGCATGAAGATTTTAATGTCTTCAACTAAGGACTGTGGAACGTGTCATTTCCGCCCAACGAGGTCATCGCTTTTGTCTAACAGTTTTTGAGTATGTTCCATAGCTCTTTGTTGTTCGGTTGCAATTTTAGCAAGTGTTTTGTAGCTGGGTTTGGATTCACAATCAGAGTCATCTTCACTTGATGTTTGAAAGTAAGCATCACGTGATTTTACCTTGGCACCACGTGCCATGAAGCAGTAGGTGGGAGTATGGTCGTCCTTGTCATCAGCTTCAGCGTTGGTGTGGAAGTCATTGTCTTCAGTGTTGAAGATGGGCTTGGCAACATAGGCTATGGCTAAAGCTGGACTTGCAACGCCAGGGTCGGACTCCACCTCCACCTCCTCAGAAGCAGACTCCTCTTCTGAATCCATTTCCTTTCCAACAAAAGCACGAGCCTTGCCAGATGAGCTCTTCTTATGAGATGAAGGCTTTGATGAGGACTTGGAAGAAGACTTTGAAGATTTCTTCTTCTT
The DNA here is from genome assembly GCA_021605145.1 of Aegilops bicornis. Classification (NCBI taxonomy): domain Eukaryota; kingdom Viridiplantae; phylum Streptophyta; class Magnoliopsida; order Poales; family Poaceae; genus Aegilops; species Aegilops bicornis. The sequence continues at coordinate 633,206,962 of CM038673.1, forward strand.
CTTGTCATCAGAATCATATTCCTTGCTCTTCTTCTTCTTCTTATCATTGTCCCACCGTGGACACTCGGAGATATAGTGTCCAGTTTTCTTGCACTTGTGACAGTTCTCTTCTTGTAGTCATGAGTGGAAGCTTCATCATTTCTAGAGCTGGATCGTGAAGACTTTCTCAAGCCTTTCTTCCTAGTGAACTTGGAACTTCTTCACAAGCATAGCAAGTTCCTTTCCAATGTCTTTAGGATCATCGTAACCGCAGTCGATTCTTCTTCGGATGAGGAAACAACTTTTGCCTTCAAAGCGCGAGTTCGGCCATAGTTGGGACCATAGATATCTCTTTTCTCGAGAAAATTTGGAACTCATGTGTGTTGAGCCTCTCAAGTATATCAGACGGATCAAGTGTCTTGAAGTCGGGGCGTTCTCGTATCATGAGGGCAAGGGTGTCAAAAGAGCTGTCAAGTGATCTCGAGTGTCTTGATGATTTCATCCTTGGTGATCTCGATGTGGCGCCGAGAGCATGAAGCTCATTTGTGATGTCGATGAGGCGATCAAACGTGAGCTGGACATTTTCATTGTCGTTTCTCTTGAAGCGGTTGAAGAGGTTGCGAAGAACATTGATCCTTTGATCTCTACGGGTTGAGGCAGCCGTTGACCTTGGATAGCCAGTCCCAGACTAGCTTCGACGTTTCCAGAGCACTCATACGGCCATACTGTCCTTTGGTCAGATGACCACAGATGATGTTTTTTGCAGTAGAGTCCAGTTGGATGAATTTCTTGACATCAGCAGGGCTGACACCTTCACCAGTTTTGGGAACGTCGTTCTTGACGACATACTAGAGGTCGACATCAATGGCTTCAAGATGCATGCGCATCTTATTCTTCCAGCAGGGATAGTCAGTTCCATCGAACACGGGGCAAGCAGCGGAGACTTTGGTTATCCCTGCAGTCGACATAGCTAAAACTCCAGGTGGTTAAACCGAATCACACAGAACAAGGGAGTACCTTGCTCTGATACCAATTGAAAGTGCTAGTTATCGACTAGAGGGGGCACTACTAGAAAAAGGGCTATAGATGGGATTGACACTAATGGCACATCACATCACAGTGCGCCATTAGTATGCCAAAGGATACTAATGGCGCATCATTAAACAGTGCGCCATTAGTATGCCGAAGTTACTAATGGCGCATCTTCTTGCAGCGCCATTAGTATGCCAAAGCACTGGTATACATGGCCCCACAGGAGGCATACTAATGGCGCACTATTGTATATACTAATGGCGCATCCGGTGCGCCTCTAGTACCAGAGATACTAATGGCGCACCAGTGGTGCGCCATTAGTAAAATATACTAATGGCGTGGCACTAATGGCGCACCACTAATGCGCCATTAATGGCCAAATTAGGTGCGCCATTAGTAGGCCTTTTCCTAGTAGTGGGGGGTGAATAGGCGATTTTTAGGATAGTCTTCAAAACACGGATGTTTCGAAGACAAACAATAGAAATGACCTAATTGATATGAAGCGGAAGATAAACTACAACAAGCAAACCATAGTCTAGTATGCAATAACGTGAAAGTACAAGACTAATAGCAGCTTGGTAGTAGGATCAAAATGGAAGACAGAGAGAATCCAATCAACAAAAGTAGTCAAGCAATGAAGTCCAACATGTATGACAAATAGGCAATGACTTCACGAAGACAAACTCTAAGTAAGGTGAGGGAGAAGATAGAACCAGTCACTTGTTGAAGACACAGGATTTGTTGGACCAGTTCCAGTTGTTGTGACAACTGTACATCTGGTTAGGGAGGCTGAGATTCAACTCAGAAGACCGCGTCTTCACCTTACTCCCCTTGAGCTAAGGACACACAGTCGTCGCCCAATCACTCTGGTAAGTCTTCAAGGTAGACTCCCGAACCTTCACAGACTTCATTCACCGGCAATCCACAATGACTCTTGGATGCTCGAGCAGGACGCCTAACCGGTGGAGGATTCCACAGTCCTCAAGTGTAATAAGTCTTCGTGTCACATGAAAGGAAAACTTCAGTGATGCCTAACACTCTTTGGCTCTGGGTGTTTGGGCTTTGTCCTCGCAAGGATTTCTCTCTCTCAAAGGCTTTGAGGTGGGTTGCTCTCAAACGACAAAAGTCGTGCACTAACTCTGAGCAGCCACCAATTTATGGTGTAGGGGGTGGGCTATTTATAGCCACTAGGCAACCCGACCTGATATGTCCGAAATGACCCTGGGTCACTAAGGAACTAACACGTGTTCCAACGGTCAGATTTCAAACACACACGGCAACTTTACTTGGGCTACAAGCAAAGCTGACTCATCCACTCTGGATAAGATTTGCTCTCATTGTCTTCGTCGAAGACATAGGATTTGGGTTGAGCATCACTTGATCATTCTGACTATGATCACTTGGACCCCACTTAACAGTACGGTGGTTCCTACGACTCAACAAAGAAGAAAAGGAAACAATGAAACGACACAGTCTTCGTGCTCCATAGTCTTCACTCAATGTATTCTCATGTCATAGTCTTCAATCTGAATATCTTCACATACCACCATTGTCGTCAATGTCTTCATACATTTTAGGGTCGAATTCTAGAGGTAAATCCGAATCAATGAGGGACACTACCTGCGTTATCCTGCAATTCTCACAAACGCATTAGTCCCTCAACCACATTTGTCGTCAATACTCCAAAACCAACTAGGGGTGGCACTAGATGCACTTACAGCTCCCACGATCAGTGAACAGATAAGCATTGGTGGTCCCACAACGCCAATCACACAAGATGATTTCTGGGAAGAGCAGCACCCCAACATCCCACTCCATGAAGCCATTCCTCACACTCTACCACCTCAAGTCACAACTCCTATGATTGAGACTCTCCAAGACATGGAGAATTCCACTAATTCACCATAGGCATCGCCACCTTTTCGAAGGCTTTGCAGGGGCCCTCGAACCATGGTCTCCATGTCGAGCATTCCCGAAGAGGATGTGCAAACCACAAGCTCCATAGAACGCCAAGTGTCTCCTGAAGCCATCCCTTCCGAAACTGCTCAAGAGTCTAAAGACAAAGAGGCTGAAGGTATTCTGGTTGCATCAGCCGATGAAGAAGAATAAGAACATGAAGTTATTCCCCTACCATTTGAATCAAGAGAAGATGAAGATGTGATTGTGCTTGACCCGCCAGTTGTTGAATCCACTGAAGCCCCTGCACCTGATGATGCTACTGCGATTGCCAATGACACCAATGACATTGTCATGGCTGAAGTCAATGCTTCTCATGATGCCACCCCTCAGTCCGAAGCCCCTGAAGCCACACAAGATCTTCAGCCATCCTCCTTGGATGTTGCTGTTGCTCCACCTATTCCACATACAATGGCAAGGGGCTTCAATCATGAAGGTAAGCTCATCAGCATCAAGTGGCCCATTATGACGCCTCCAATTGCTCCTGGTCCACAGTATGACTATCATGTGGAGCACAGTCCTCAAACGCAGAAGTCGAAGCCAAGACTGCCAAGGCTTCCAAGTGTTATCACTACACAAGGCTCATTCTGTGTGCTCAGCTTCAGAGAGCACAACACATTCTTTGACAAGGCCAATAATCAATACAATAAGTCAAAGATCTCCTCTGACAGGTTCTGGATCCACCAGCAATGCAGCTACTACTCATGCATTCTACACAACGAAGACATGATCTTTCCCCACAAGCATTTAGATTGTGATGCCATTGCTGGGCTGCCATGCCTTGAAGAGGCTCTTGACTGCTTTCGAGAAGTTGGTCTGCTCCCATTTGTCTTTGACAAGGAGCACTAGAATGAAGAACTTCTATTGCAATTCTATGCCACTCTCCACATATCAGGCTACAATAGGGATTCGAAGACATGGGTCCTTGAGTGGATGTCAGGTGATGTTCATCATGAATCCAAAGCCCAAGATCTCATCGAGGTCACTTCCCTGCCCACTCCTGGTGATCTATATGAGCCAGGTTGTAAGCGCTATGTGCAAGAATTGCAGAGTGTATTCCAGAAGCCTGAGCCCAACATGAGTCAAATGCAAAGTATGATGAAGCCATTGCTAGTTGATGATGAATACCCCAAAGAATTCTACGTCAATGACCTCGAGTATCTGCCCCGCACTATCTATCACATTCTAAGACATACTTTGTGGCCAATCAAGAGTCATTCTCCTCACACCAAGATTGAGGGCACCATGAAGACATTGGTCTTCTATATCATCAATGGCATCAGATTCAATACTCAAGACTTCTTCATCCGTCAGTTGGCAGCCTCAGGAATTGATCTGTTTGGTCTCAAGTTCTATGCTCCATGGGTTATGCGGCTCATTAAGCTTCATTCCACAATCAACTATCAAGCTTCAGCGCGCAACCATGTTGTATTTCTGCCTGAAGTGGACATGTCTCATGAAGCCATATACCCTGAGCCTGCAAAGGAGCCTATTCATGACGATAATGCTGCCTTCCAAAGCTTCACTCAACCAATTGAAGGCGTTCATGTGCCGAATCCTCCTACTCCTGCTGGTCCTCTTGCTGGTCAGCTTCGTCTGCCGCATCGTGCCAACACTGATGCAACAGCCAACACAGTTACTCAAAGGCCTCAGAAGCATGCTCGTGCTCTGAATGACATAGAGCTTCTTGTGTCACTTCATTAGAAACAGGATACGCATCATGACTGGATGAAGCACCAAATGCAGAGTCTTCTCATTGATGTCAATCGTATTCGCAACCTTGCAACTAAGAACTCATTTGTTGCTCATGAAGCCTTTCGGGGTGTGTCGTGGTTTTGTCACGGCAGATGTCCTCATGAAAGGACTTAGTCGCGGAGCCATCGCTACGGGTTAACTTGGAGGGGTTAAAACGGACGCAAAGCCACGAGAGTTATACTAGTTCGGCCCCTTCGATGAAGGTAAAAGCCTACGTCTAGTTTGTGATGGGATTGATGTGGTCTCGACGACTAGGGAGCAGATAGCTTCGCCTAGGCCTCGAGTTGTTGTTGTCCCCCTGAACCGCCCCGGGTCGTCCCCTTATATACATGGGTGACGCCCGTCGGCCCAGAGAGTCCCAACCTCCGGTTCATATTCGTATCCGGGTTGGTCTCTCTCTCTATTCCTAACTTACAATACAAGTTTACACATCAGGCCGGTTTACGGCTACAGGTTCTGAACCGACTACAGACCTTGGGCCCTTACACTCATGCCTCTTGGGATTTTACACCTTTGAACTACTGATGAAGTTAACCCGGCCCATATAGGCCGGTTTACGCCCAGTAGTAACATCCCCAACATTAGGCCCCAGATTGATTTGAACAGGTTCATGTCAATCCTTGAGAAAAACTTTTATCTTCAATGCCTTCTTGAAATCGTTGAACCGTCGTGATGTCACTTTCCTCCGGTGCTGTAATCCGGTCTGACGTCCTCAGAAAGATAGCATCCGCGATATCTTCTTTGTTTTAATAGATCCGCGATAATCGAGGCGACAGCTCTGCTTTCTAGGGTTATGGTTCCTTGATTCCTGCGCTTGACACGGATATCCTGCCTTATAAATAGGCCCGAAGGGTCATCCCTTCTCTTCCCTTCGTCCCCCTTTCTCTTCGTCTTCCTCGCGTCGCTGGCCTTAGAGCTCCGTCGCCGCCATCGACCTCTGCACCGCCTTGGGCCGCTGCATCGACCTGAACGCACCAGAGAAATGCAGATTCTTTCACCTCTACTCGATTCAGGTAGGTCGTCGGTTCCCCTTTGACCTAGATCCATTCTAGGGTTTCCTGTCCTTGCCGTACTCCATGAACTGTTCCTGTTCATAACAGACTCTTGAATATATCTGTGATACTTTGCGCTGATTAGCAGCAACTTTTATGCTCCGCCTATAGTCTCGTGCGTGCAACAAAAGATCTCGTGCATCCTCTCTGCTCATTGTATCAATACTGCTCTGCTTTCTTCATTTTTTGAATATTTTCTTATTTTACGACCTGGCGTCAGATCCTCCGTTGTAGAAAAAACTTGCGAAACCTGTTTCTACACACTTAGCCCTTCGCAAACTTCATTGCTTTCAATATTTAGACCTTAGACCAGGCGGTTTAACTTAACCTAGAAAAAATTAAATAAACCGGTATACACCATTAGCCCTCTTGTTGAACCGCCAGAATTTCTGGAGCAGATACTATCGCTTCATAAAACTTCCGGTTTAATATTGTACACCGGTTCTCTCTTTATTCCACCATATTTCTTTGAACCAGATTCATATATCTTTTGTAGATGGCCAAACAAGTGTATGAGTGCAACTGGGCTCCTTCCCGTGTCACTAAGACTCAATTAAACAACCTGGTCCTGACTGGCGCTTTAGCCAGTAAAAATAGCATCCATTGGAGGGTCCCTGACAAAGAATGTCCACCGACCCCTCAGGAAGGAGAGGTTGTAGTTTTCGCAGATCACCTAGCTCGGGGCTTCAATCCATGGTTCAAAATTTTATCGAGATGTGCTAGCCAATTTTCAACTCCGTCCACAAGATATAGGCCCCAATTCATTACCAATATACGCCACTTCCAAGTGCTCTGTGAGGCATACTTTCAAGAAGAACCCCACAAAGGAGCTGTTTAGAGGCCTTCCATATAAACCGCCGCACATAATTCATCGACGGGCCTAACACGGAATTAGGTGGCGTGGCGATTCAGAAAAGAAAGGAGGTCACTTATCCTCATGTCAAACTGCACAGCCACCCCAAGCAATGGAATCAAACATGGTTTTATTGCAAAGATACTTCACCTGCCAATGTAAATCCCTTTCCTAGTTTTCATCCGGAGCGACTCAGCTACACACATCCCTTTCCACAAAGATTAACTGCCAGTGAGAGAAGTAAATATGCCCCTCAACTCTCCAAGCTCAGAGCCTTCATGGCTAACGGTTTAACCGGAATTGACCTTGCGCGCTGTTGGATATCATGGAGCATACTGCCCCTCTCCCAGCGCTCCGGTTTAATGTGCGAGTACACTGGTAGTGTCGACGACCCCCTCCGACACATTAACATCCAGCTTACCGATGACGAGGTCACCGAGGCGGTGAAGAAGATGCTGAACGAACCGGAAAATCTCTATGCCCGGACCGGTCTGCTCCCCTTCTGCGCTACCAACAAACCGCCATCTGTAAGATTTCTTATTATTTTTTACTGAATATATTATCGCCATCCCGGTATAACTTTTAATACCGGTTGTTGCTGAACCAGGGCGATGATCCGTTCTGGAGCAAGAAACGCCCGCAAGTTATACATTTCATATTCCTTCTACTGCATCACTGTGTTGTATATGCCGTTTTTAACTCTTGTTGTGCTTTTTCAGGGCCAAGCCTAGGCCGAGCAAAAAGCTAAATCGGGCAAAGCGGCCGACGAAGAAACTGCTTCGAACCGGGAGCACCCCAAACCTTGAAGCGGATATCCGTGAAGACACACCCAATGATCCGCCACAAAGAAATGACGATCTTGTTATCAAGAAAGGCCTCATCGACACGGCCCTTCCTGCTGATCAGCCTAGAAGCCCAACCCGGATTGAACAATCCACCAGTCCATTCCGGCCTGCTGACCAACCGACGGTTCCTGGTCAAACCGGTGGCTCCAAGGACGACGACGTCGTAATTAGTCGTTTTGGCCACAGCGAACCGGGCAATCCAATTGCTTTATCTAAACATTCTGCCAAGGAGGAGTTTGCCACTATGAGCAAGGGCAAGTGGGATGTTGATCTGGCCACTTATGCCGCTCTGAACCCTCAAGACCTTCACTCCGGCTACTTGAACCGGCTGTATACCAGCCGTGACTATGAAGCTGGGCTCGGTGAAAATGATGAAAGAGAAACTCGAGGTAACCTCCATGTTCCTTTCTTGCCTGAATATTTCCATTTTGTTAACTCTCTCGGTTCCCAAGGGCCGGTTCAACTTAGCATAGTTAAGCGGGACTTAATATAAACTCAATGCTTGAGAATCGTGATGTAGCCCCCAAGACCCGGTTCAACTTAGCATAGCTAAACCGGGACTGTATTTTTTATATCGCCATATCAGTACATGTTTGAATACATAGCCATTAGCCCCCAAGTGCCAAGTTGAATACTTTGTATTGAGCCGGGGACTTTTTGATTGCATTAACAGATGAAGATTAAATATGCATTAGCCCCCAAGTGCCAAGCGTATAACAGGTTATGCACTGGGGACTTGAAATGACGATATGTAACATGCTCCTTGTTGTTGCAGAGTGAGATACGTCAACAAGCCTCACAAATCCAGGACCTCCAAGAAAATCTGAAATCTCAACAATCAGAAACCTCCAAGGCCAAGGATGAGCTGAAAACCGCGTTAACTACTATGGAGCAACTCAAGGAGTGGTTCAAGTCTGAGCGGGCCGGCTGGGATACTGAAAAGGCCGCTCTGACCAAAAAGGTTGAAAATGCTGAGGCTGCCCTTAAACCGGTGGTAGATGAGTTGACCAGCGTGAAGCGGCAAGTGCATTCCATGACTGCTGCCATCTTCGGTAAGTTTCCTTTGGATTCTATGATAATCTTGACCTTTCTTATGATAAGTCCGGTTTGTAATTTTTCTTGCAATGCTGTAGGCACACGCATTGGTCACTTGGGGTCAGATGTTCGGAAAAAATTGAAGGCTGCCTATACCTTAATAGAGCAGTTGTATACCGAGCGCTATGATGTATCATCTCCACCGCATCTCATAACAATCCGCACCTTCCTTAATTCAGGATACCCTTAAGAGGTTGTCCATGCTTCCCGCCGGATTGAAGAGCTGAAGAAATCTGCTGCACGAACCGCGCCATCAACGCCTTTAATCCGGGCCAAAGCATGGGTGCGATTTCGATCCCATTGAAGCGGCTCAGGCTATTATCACGAAGGAAGATGGTTCAGAATTCAATGAAGATGACTTGAGAGCCATAAACCGGGCCGTACGCCCTTTGGCTTGCCAATTAGCTGAAGAAGCCAACTTGTCGCATTACCAAGCTCAGTATGATGATCAGAACAAGCGAGTGGCTGCACCTATTCCTGAAGCGGAGAACCTGATCCCTCCAAATTGACCCAACTTCACTGATCCATGAAGAGGCTGTCTTTCAAGCTTTAATGGGAATCGACTGGACCACTGTTGATTTCCAGCTGGGTAGAGAGGAAGAGGCTGAAGCGGCGCATGACGATCCTCAACCATCAAACCGGGGCAGCGAGCAAGCATGAACCGGAAGCCAGTTTGAAGAGCTGCTTTATTTTATTTCGCCCAGAAACAACGATCTTATTTGGGCACCATGTTGCCTTGTAATAGGATAGCCAACACTCTTGCTTTGAACATGCTTTCGTGCATGGGTGCTGATACTCTTGCTTGAATGATCAAAACTTTTCATCTTATATTGCCTGCAGCTACAAAATCTTAAACCCCCACGGCGGTTTATACCACCAGTTGGTTTGTGATATTCATGTATACATATAATGGAATATTTAAGGCATATAATCGAAATTTATGATATCAAATACCTGCCATTGCTGGGCATAAGGTTGGCTTAATCAATCTTGAAATGGAGGTTGTATAAACCCTTACCATCAAAGGAGAAAAACAGCTCCTATCATTTATACTGCCGGTTTACCATGTAAACCATGCCAGGTCATAATAAGCCCCCTTGTTACTCCATAATAGGATGTCAACAGAAAAAACATCAAACCGGTGAAATTATTGCCGGATTAAAAATTTGACCGAATTCCATCAACCGATAGTTTTGAAAACGGTTTAAAAAATGTTACCGGTTTAACAAACGCAACAAAAATTAAATAACAGTGATGAAAAAATATGGAAGCAAAGGCAATGATAAACCGTTTGCAAAAAAAGGCTTTACTGAGCTGATCAGATGGTGTTACCATGGTTGGACACGACCAAGCTCCCAATAAGGTGTAGCTATGATTCAAGTCAGCCAGGTCCCCAACTGAAACCGTGGCATTATGCCGATCAATTGGCGTGGCAATGGTTCGGGTACGACCAAGCCCCCAAATGACTCTATGGCCCTAGGCCGATCAAGAAGCGTGACTGGTTCAGACTTGACCATGTCCCCAAGTGATCTGGTGGCTTTCGCCTATCAAAAAGGTGTTGCATTGGTTCGGATACGACCAAGCCCCCAAGTGATATCACAAAGCTTTTGAAAAGAAAACTCAAGGGGTAAACCGAAGGCCGCTTTAAGACAGAACAACTCCATGTAACCACGCATGATGTAACAGTACGGATACCCCGCTTTAGCCGAGGCTCCGGTTTATTGCTTTATTCATAATATATACACTGTCATAATATGTACATAAGTAGAGCCGATGGCTCATGTATAATAAGGTCGAAGATGAGCTATGTTCCACGGCCTGTTGGTCTTCTCCTCTGACGTGCGTGAGTCTTTATGCTCTCGAACATCAATCAGATAGTACGACCCATTGTGCAGATTCTTGCTGACCACGAAAGGTCCCTCCCAAGGTGGGGCTAGCTTGTGCATATCTGTCTGGTCTTGGATGAGCCGAAGCACCAAATCTCCTTCTTGAAAGGTTACGGTTACGACCGGCGACTATGATAACGACGAAGATATCGGCTGGTAAATCGCCGAGCGAGCAGCTGCTATGTCTCGCTCTTCATCCAGCCGATCCAAATCGCCCTGTCGTCTTGTCTCGTTATCTGCTTCAACATAGGCGGCCACGAGGTGAGTCATGATGGATGTCGCTGGGGAGAACCGCCTCCACTCCATAAACCATAAATAATGGCGTGTATCCCGTGGATCTGTTAGGTGTAGTATTTATACTCCATAACACAGACGGTAGCTCCTCTACCCAACAACCCGGCGTCCTGTGCAAAGGGACCATAAGCCGGGGTTTGATGCCTCTCAGGATCTCTTGATTGGCTCTCTCCGCTTGACCATTGGACTGTGGGTGAGCTACTGAAGAAACGTCAAGCCGGATGTGCTCCCGTTTGCAGAACTCTTTCATGGCACCTTTGGACAAATTGGTACCATTATCTATGATGATACTGTGCGGAAATCCAAACCGGAAAATCATCTTTTGATGAACTGAACCGCCCGTGGCGCATCACACCTACTAACAGGCTCTGCCTCGACCCATCAGAATTTGTCGACCGCCCGCCAGTGGGTCTTCTTGTCCTTGGACCTTTTGAAAGGCCCAACCATATCCAGCCCCAAGTTGCAAACAGCCAAGTAATTGGAATCATCCTCAATTCTTGGGTCGGTACATGAGCACGTCTGGAAAACTTTTGGCAACCATCACATCGTCTGACCAGATCTTCCGCATCAGCATGGGCAGTCAACCAATAGAAACCGTGGCGGAACGCCTTAGCCACCAAGGATTTTGAACCGGCGTGGTGACCACAGTCTCCTTCGTGGATCTCTCGCAATATTTCACAACCTTCCTCAGGGGACACACAACGTTGAAACGCTCCTGACACACTGTAATGATGCAACTCGCCATTAACAATGGTCATAGAGTTAGACCGCCGAACTATCTGTCGGGCCAACGTCTCATCTTCTGGTAACTCGCCCCGGTTCATGTACGCCAAATAAGGGAGCGTCCAATCCGGAATGACATGCAGAGCCGCCACCAACTGAGCCTCCGGATCAGGAATAGCCAAATCCGCTTCATCAGGGAGCTTGGTCGACGGATTGTGCAGTACGTCGAGAAAAACATTGGGCGGGACCGGTTTGCGTTGAGAGCCCAACCAGCTCAAAGCGTCCGCCGCTTCGTTCTTCCGACGATCCACGTGGTCCACATGATAGCCTTTAAAATGACCTGCGACCACATCCACCTCACGACGATATGCAGCCATGAGTGGGTCCTTGGAATCCCAAGTGCCAGACACCTGTTGAGCCACTAGGTCCGAGTCACCGAAGCACTTAACCCGGCTTAGATTCATCTCCTTAGCCATCCGAAGACCATGGAGCAAGGCTTCATACTTAGCTGCATTGTTAGTACAAGGGAACATTAAGCGGAGGACGTAACAAAACTTGTCACCTCGTGGGGAAGTTAACACGACTCCAGCGCCCGAGCCCTCCAACTGCCTGGAGCCGTCAAAATGGATGGTCCAATAGGTATGATCGGGCTTTTCTTGGTAGCTTGTAACTCCGTCCAATCATTAATGAAATCCACGAGTGCTTGAGACTTCACCGCCGTTCGAGGTACATACTTCAAACCGTGCGGCCCAAGCTCTATAGCCCACTTGGCAATCCGCGATCGCCTCTCGGTTCTGTATGATATCACCTAAGGGAGCTGAACTGACCACCGTGATGGGGTGCCCCTGGAAATACTGCTTCAGCTTCCGGCTTGCCATAAAAACTCCATACACTAACTTCTGCCAATGCGGATATCTTTGCTTAGACTCAATAAGCACTTCGCTGATATAATAAACCGGACGTTGAACCGGATGCTCCTTCCCTGCCTCCTTCCGCTCTACCACAATGGCCACGCTTAGCGCCTGGCGTTAGCAGCAACATATAGCAGAAGCGGCTCCTTGTCGATGGGGGCGGCGAGTACAGGCGGGTTGGCCAATTGCCGCTTTAAGTCCTCCAACGCTTCATCAGCGGCTGGACTCCAGACAAATTGATCTGTCTTCTTCAGCATCTGGTACAAAGGGATGGCCTTCTCTCCGAGACGGCTGATAAACCGGTTCAGCGCGGCAGTCCGGCCCGCCAAACGCTGGACATCATTAATACACCTTGGTTTAGCCAGGGAGGTGATAGCCGTAATCTTCTCCGGATTAGCTTCAATCCCCCTGTTGGACACAAGAAAACCCAATAACTTTCCTGCCGGAACACCAAAGACACACTTGGCCGGGTTGAGCATCATCTTGTAAACCCGCAGGTTGTCAAAGGTTTCTTTCAAATCATCAATCAGTGTTTCCTTCTTCCTTGACTTAACCACAATATCATCCACATAGGCATGCACATTACGGCCGATCTGTTTATGCAAGAAATTCTGTACACAACGCTGATAAGTTGCTTGGGCGCTCTTGAGCCCAAAAGGCATAGACACATAGAAGAAGGCTCCAAAGGGAGTGATAAATGTTGTCTTCTCCTAGTCCTTAACCGCCATCTTGATCTGATGATATCCAGAATATGCATCCAAAAAGCTCAAACGCTCACAACCCGCAGTGGCATCAATAATCTGGTCAATGCGGGGGAGGGCAAAAGGATCTGCTGGACAAGCCTTATTAAGATCCGTGTAATCCACACACATTCGCCAAGTGCTGTTTTTCTTAAGGACCAGCACCGGATTAGCAAGCCACTCTAGATGAAAAACTTCAACGATAAAGCCTGCGGCTAAGAGCCTGGCAACCTCTTCTCCAATGGCCTTACGCCTCTCCTCGTTAAACCGGCGGAGAAACTGTTTCACCGGTTTGTACTTGGGATCAACATTAAGAGTGTGCTCAGCGAGTTCCCTCGGTACACCTGGCATGTCAGAAGGCTTCCATGCAAAAATGTCCCGGTTCTCACGGATGAACTTCGATGAGCGCTTTCCTATTTCGGATCCAAGTTGGCAATCGAGCATCGAACTGCCTGGATGAATCGCCAGGTACGAAGTCAACAAGCTTAGTCTTAGCGGCCGATTTAAACTTCAGGGCCGGATCGTGCTCTGTAGTTGGCTTCTGCAATGGAGTCATGTCCGCCGGATCAACATTGTCCTTATAATACTTCAGCTCCTCGGTGGCACAAACCGATTCCGCGTAAGCCGCATCACCTTCCTCACACTCCAAAGCGATCTTGCGGCTCCCATGAACCGTTATCGTCCCTCTGTGACCCGGCATCTTGAGCTGCAAATAGATATAACAAGGTCGTGCCATGAACTTGGCATAAGCCGGCCGCCCAAACAGGGCGTGATAAGGACTTTGAATTTTCACTACTTCAAACGTCAATGTTTCTGATCTGGAGTCATACTCATCCCCGAAGGCCACCTCCAGAGCTATTTTACCAACCGGATATGCTTACTTGCCAGGCACCACACCATGGGACACTGTATTGGACGGTTTGAGATGTTTATCTGTTAACCCCATACAACGGAAGGTCTCGTAGTACAGGATGTTAATGCTGCTCCCTCTGTCCGTAAGCACCTTGGTGAACTTATAACCTCCCACCTGAGGTGCCACCACCAGGGCTAGCTGACTCGGATTGACAACCCGGGGAGGATGATCCTCTCTACTCCACACAATGGGCTGCTCTGACCAGCGTAGGTAATGAGGCACGGCCGATTCAACAACGTTGAATGCCCGCTTCTGAAGCTTCCGGTCTAGCTTGTCTAAGCTGGTGGTGAAGACGCATTAATCGCCCACTATTCAAGCTGCTTTGGGTTGCTCGATAACCCGACTGGCCGCTTCTTCTTCTTGATTGTAACCACCCTGGTTATTCTGATTGTTCTGATTGTTATGTCCGCTCGGATTACCATTAAACCCTAGACTGGAATTTCCTCCGCCGTAACACGGGCCGGACCCCGAACCGCCGCCGGAACCTTGATCATACCGGAAAGCATTAGAACTTTTGAACTCCTGCATAATGTAACAATCCTTCCAGAGGTGATTTGCTGGCGCCTCCTTCGTCCCATGCTTCGGACAGGGTTGATTCAACAGATAGTTCAAGCGGTCCGGATTGGGATTAGGCGCTCCACCTCGATTCGGCTGTTTACCCTTGCGCCGCTGGCCCTTGTCCTGCGCGTTGGTGTTGGCTACGAAGTCCATGTTGCCGTTCGCTTTACGCTTATTTCCACCATTACCTGCCGGGTGATGCTGCTGGCCCTTGGAGTTGCTGTTCTTCTTTCCCTTCCCTGTCTCATCATCGTCATCCGACTCGGGATCCTTGGTACTATCAGAATCAACATACTTCACTAAAACGCCCATGAGAGTGCCCATGTCATTGCAAAACCGCTTCATGCGTCCCAGTTTCAACTTTAAAGGCTTAAACCGGCAGTTGCCCTCTAGGGTCAAGATCGCGGAATCAGCGTTGATCCGGTCTAAAGAATGCAAGACTTCCGAGACACGGCGTACCCAATGGGTTGTCGATTCCCCCTGACCCTGGACACAAGCCGCCAAGTCCACCATAGACATGGGCTGCTTACAAGTATCTTTGAAATTCTGAATGAACCGGGCCCGCAACTGGGCCCATGAACTGATGGAATTGGGTGGCAAGCTTTTCAACCACGTACGGGCCGTGCCCTCGAGCATCATGGTGAAGTACTTTGCACACGCAGCTTCCTCCACATCCAGCATCTCCATGGCCATCTCATAACTCTCTATCCATGCTTCTGGAGCTAGATCGGCGGTGTAATTTGGCACCTTGTGCGGCCCCTTGAAATCCTTGGGCAAGCGCACATTGCGTAAAGCGGGGATGAGGCAAGGCACCCCCAAAGAGCTAGAGGTAACTCCACGCTCAAAGATGGTCGGACGAACCGGCGTAAGCTGATAATCCTGATGCTGTGCTGCTAACTCGGCCTCCCTACGTGCCCGGGCCCGGTCCACCACCTCCTGGGCGTTGTCGAAACCACCCGCCGGGTTGTTGCCACGGGGCGCACCGCGCCGTGCATTACTTGATACGGCCGGTTCATCCACGCGCCTGCTGTAGCTCCGGCTTGGACGGGGGGTAGAGTGGATCCGATCCCGACTGTACGAATATGCTTCCTGTTGGACCAGAGCTGTCCTAAGGAGTTCCTTGACCCGGCGCGTCTCTACCGCCTGTGGTGAATCGCCTTCAATTGGAATTGCCTCCAACCGGGCCGCAGCTACAACAAGGTTATCCATCGGGTTGGAGTAGTGACCTGGAGGTGTTTGCACAGCCTGAGGCGTGCCGGTATGATGGCGAGGTAGATCTATTATGCGGGGTTGAACCGGCGCGCCCGTCCCAGGTGCTTCCGCCCGGTCTACCACCGGCGGATTACTGGTCCCTGCTCCTGGGGTGTTGAAGAGATCTCTTCCCTCGAAAACTGAAGGTAAACGGGATCTGTATTTCCTCTTCATGACTTCATGCGACGCTGTTACGATCCAAAGATGAGCCTATAAGCTTGCGCATCCAAAGCGGCCCGCTTCGCCGCCATCCTGCCGTCTGCAGCTGCCAGATCCGCTTTAGCCTGAGTGATTTGTTCCTTCACCTTTGCAATCTCCGCATTATGAATGTCCTGGTCCGCCGGGTTAACCTCTGCCATGAACACAGCCAATGCATCGAATAGTTCTGATAAAACTTGAGCCGGCAGGCACACAGGGCCTCCTGCCCCGGCTGCCATCGCCGTTGTTGAACCGGCGACCATTGTCGCAGCGGTCGAAGAGTGAAGCATTGCTTGTGTAACGGCCATGAATATTCCAACCCGGTTTAGCAGATCAAAGGGGTCCAGAATACTGTCACCGTCGGAACAACCCCCAATCTTGCCATCTTGCAGCTGATACAGAGACTCAGTTTCTCCGGTCGACGACTCTTCATCCGAGTAGGCGACGGTTTCGCCACCAGATGCTGGTCCGTCCTCATAATTTCCTCCGTGGATGACTCCCACGAAAGCACTCTTGACGGCCGGTTTAGCCTGGGCGGGCTTCGCGCACTGAGCCGTCTCGACGAGGTCGGTGCAGATGTCCGGCTCAGGCCCTGGCTCACCGATCTTGCGGATGAAAACGTGTATGCCACCAAAGGGGACCCGGTACCCGTACTCAATCGAGCCGGCCTCGGGGCCCCAGCCTGCATCGTCAATGTAGAGCTTGCCGCGACGACTCTTGGTCATCCGGCCTGGCGTAGCCTTCGAGTCCTTCGAGCTTGCCCTCCAAGATCATCAAACCATCGTATGCGATAGCCCCACGGTGGGCGCCAACTGTCGTGGTTTTGTCACGGTAGATGTCCTCATGAAAGGACTTAGTCGCGGAGCCATCGCTACGGGTTAACTTGGAGGGGTTAAAACGGACGCAAAGACACGAGAGTTATACTAGTTCGGCCCCTTCGATGAAGGTAAAAGCCTATGTCTAGTTTGTGATGGGATTGATGTGGTCTCGACGACTAGGGAGCAGATAGCTTCGCCTAGGCCTCGAGTTGTTGTTGTCCCCCTGAACCGCCCCGGGTCGTCCCCTTATATACACGGGTGACGCCCGTCGGCCCAGAGAGTCCCAACCTCCGGTTCATATTCGTATCCGGGTTGGTCTCTCTCTCTCTCTCTATTCCTAACTTACAATACAAGTTTACACATGAGGCCGGTTTACGGCTACAGGTTCTGAACCGACTACAGACCTTGGGCCCTTACACTCATGCCTCTTGGGCTTTTACACCTTTGAACTACTGATGAAGTTAACCCGGCCCATATAGGCCGGTTTATGCCCAGTAGTAACATCCCCAACAGGGTGCCTGGAAGAGCCTCACAATGCTCTGTTCTGAAGACGATCTTCAAGCAGATGGCTTCAATGAATGCTTCAAGTTTGACTCCAGGCCTCCATAGTTAGCAAGTTGGCGTGCAACTCCTTCTGTTGAAGGTTCTGAGTATTCATCTTTGGCTCCAACTATTGATGCGCGAGCCATTGATGAAGAGGACAGTGCCACTTCTCCTGCATGGCTTCACTACACCATGATTCTGCATCAGGCCCCTCTACACCGACCAACTCCAACATTGACCCTGCTGCCCCAACATCTTCACCTCCAGAGAACACACAGACACTCTATGACTCAAACCTTTTTGGTTATTCCTGACAAAAGGGGGAGAAGCATATGAGTTGATAGTCTTCAAGTGGGTCTATATGGGTCGGGTGCTTATTTTTGCTAAGTTTTTACAACTCTCGTTCTTGAACTGCTGGTTTTGAGTTGTAACACTTCAACTTTGATGGTCGTCTGCCACTATCATGTTTGTTGCGATGATAAATTCTGCATGAAGTTATTCTGGAGACGCCCATATCTCATTGTGCATGTCATTGTCTTCATTGCATTTTTGTATGCACGATGAATTATCTTCATGAGTTGGGACACATCTCCACAAAGCAAAACCTGCCATGTGCATTTGCATTCAAAGGCAAATTACTTATATGCACATCTTCAGCGGGAGCCCTTT
Organism: Aegilops bicornis; assembly: GCA_021605145.1. Classification (NCBI taxonomy): domain Eukaryota; kingdom Viridiplantae; phylum Streptophyta; class Magnoliopsida; order Poales; family Poaceae; genus Aegilops; species Aegilops bicornis. The sequence continues at coordinate 633,225,033 of CM038673.1, forward strand.
CAACTTCACGAAGTTAATGACCATGTACTTTAACTTACACATATCTTTATCCCTGTTGAAAACTTCAACCAGTTTGTCATCAATCGCCAAAAAATGGGGAGATTGTAAGTGCATCTAGCGCCACTCCTAGTTGGTATTGGAATATTGACGACAAACGTGGTTGGGGGACTAATGCATTTGTGAGAATTGCAGGATAACACAGGTAGAAGTCCCTCATTGATTTGGTTTTCCTACCAGAGATGACCCCTAAAAATGTATGAAGACATTGAAGACAATGGTGTTCGTGAAGACATTCACGTCGAAGATAATGACGTGTGAAGACATTCACTTGAAGACAATGGAGTGCGAAGACATAGTTTATATTGTAGTTTCATTTTCTACTTTCTTGAGTCATAGGAACCACCATATTGTTAAGTGGGTTCCAAGTGAACAAAGTCAGAAGACTGGCGTGATGCTAAACCAAAAACCTATGTCTTCGAGTGAAGACAATGAGAGCAAATCTTATCCAGAGTCGATGAGTCAGCCGTGCATGTAGCCCAAGCCAAGATTTCGCGTGTGTTTGAAATCCGACCGTTGGACACGTGTCGGTTCATTAGTGACACAGGGTCATTTCGGACATATCATGTTGATACGTCCATTTTTCATCATGCTTTTATATCGATATTTATTGCATTATGGGCTGTTATTACACATTATGTCACAATACTTATGCCTTTTCTCTCTTATTTTACAAGGTTTACACGAAGAGGGAGAATGCCGGCAGCTGGAATTCTGGGTTAGAAAAGGAGCAAATATTAGAGACCTATTCTGCACAACTCCAAACGTCCTGAAACTCCATAGAAGTTATTTTTTGAATTAATAAAAAATATTGAGCGAAGAAAATACCAGAGGGGGCCACCCACAATCCACGAGGGTGGGGGGCACGCCCTACCCCCCTGGGCGCGCCCCTTGCCTCATGGGCCCCCTGACAGGCCTCCTCTTCTGCTATATGAAGTCTTTTACCCTGAAAAAATCAGGAGGAAACTTTCGGGACGAGACACCGCCGCCACGAGGCGGAACCTTGGCGGAACCAATCTAGGGCTCCGGCAGAGCTGTTCTGCCGGGGAAATATCCTTCCGGGAGGGGGAAATCGTCACCATCGTCATCACCATCGATCCTCTCATTGGGAGGGGTTCAATCTCCATCAACATGTTCACCAACATCATCTCCTCTCAAACCCTAGTTCATCTCTTGTATCCGATCTTTGTCTCAACACCTTAGATTGGTACCTGTGGGTTGCTAGTAGTGTTGATTACTCCTTGTAGTTGATGCTAGTTGGTTTATTTGGTGGAAGATCATATGTTCAGATCCTATATGCATATTAATACCCCTCTGATTATGAACATGAATATGATTGGTGCGTAGTTACGTTTGTTCCTAAGGACATGGGAGAAGTCTTGCTATAAGTAGTCATGTGAATTTCGTATTCGTTCGATATTTTGATGAGATGTATGTTGTCTTTCCTCTAGTGGTGTTATGTGAATGTCGACTACATGACACTTCACCATTGTTTGGGCCTAGAGGAAGGCATTGGGAAGTAATAAGCAGATGATGGGTTGCTAGAGTGATAGAAGCTTAAACCCTAGTTTATGCGTTGCTTCGTAAGGGGTTGATTTGGATCCATATGTTTCATGCTATGGTTAGGTTTAACTTAATTCTTCTTTTGTAGTTGCGGATGCTTGCGAGAGTAGTTAATCATAAGTGGGACGCTTGTCCAAGGAAGGGAAGCACCCAAGCAGCGGTCCACCCACATACCAAATTATCAAAGTAATGAACGTGATGAAAACTAGCTTGACGATAATTCCCATGTGTCCTCGGGAGCATTTTCCTTCATATAAGAATTTGTCCAGGCTTGTACTTTGCTACAAAAAGGATTGGGCCACCTTGCTGCACCTTATTTACTTTTGTTACTTGTTACCTGTAACAAATTACCTTATCACAAAACTATCTGTTACCGATAATTTCAGTGCTTGCAGAGAATACCTTACTGAAAACCGCTTGTCATTTCCTTCTGCTCCACGTTGGGTTTGACACTCTTACTTATCGAAAGTACTACGATATATCCCCTACACTTGTGGGTCATCAAGACTCTTTTATGGCGCCGTTGCCGGGGAGTGAAGCGCCTTTGGTAGGTGGAATTTGGTAAGGAAAATTTTATATAGTGTGCTAAAATTTACTGTCACTTGTTACTATGGAAAGTAATCCTTTGATGGGATTGTTCGGGGTATCTTAACCCCAACTAGTAGAGCAAATATTTTCTCCTGAACCTACTGAACCTACTAAAAATGTTTACTTTGAAATTCCTTCGGGTATGATAGAGAAACTGCTAGCTAATCCTTTTACAGGAGATGGAACATTGCATCCCGATTTGCACCTAATCTATCTGGATGAACTTTGTGGATTATTAAAGCTTGCAGGTATGACTGAGGATGTTATCAAGAAGAAGGTTTTCCCTTTATCTTTGAAGTGAAAGGCATTGACATGGTTTAGGCTATGTGATGATATGGGATCATGGAACTACAACCGATTGAAATTGGAATTTCATCAGAAGTTTTATCCTATGCATCTTGTTCATCGTGATCGTAACTATATATATAATTTTTGCCTCACGGAGGAGAATGCATCGCTCAAGCTAGGGGGAGTCTTAAGCCAATGTTATATTCATGCCCCAATCATGAACTCTCAAGAGAAATTATTATTCAAAAAATTTATGCTCGACTTTCTCTCAACAATCGCTCCATGCTCGATGCTTCTTGTAGACTATTGAATTCAAATGGGATTTATTGGAAAGAATTAAACGCAACTCAGAAGATTGGGATCTTGACGAAGGTAAGGAGTCAGGTATAACACCTAAGTTTGATTGTGTTAAATCTTTTATGGATACTAAAGTTTTTTGTGAATTTAGCACTAAGTATAGACTTGACTCTGAGATAGTAGCTTCTTTCTGTGAATCATTTGCTACTCATGTTAAGCCTCCCTAAGGAGAAGTGGTTTAAATATAATCCTCCCATTGAAGTAAAAGTAGTTGCACCTATTAAAGTTGAAGAAAAGACTACCTCTTATAATGATCCTATTGTTCCTACTACCTATATTGAGAAACCACCCTTCCCTATTAGGATAAAGGATCATGCTAAAGCTTCAACTGTGGTTCATAAGAGTAATACTAGAACACCTACACCACCTGAGCAAATTAAAGTTGAACCTAGTATTGCTATGGTTAAAGATCTCTTGGCTGATAATATTGATGGGCATGTTATTTACTTCTGTGATGAAGCTGCTAGAATTGCTAGACCAGATACTAAGAATAAACATAGACCTGTTGTAGGCATGCCTGTTATTTCTGTTATAATAGGAGATCATTGTTATCATGGCTTATGTGATATGGGTGCTAGTGTAAGTGTGATACCTCATTCCTTATACAAATAAATTATGCCTGATATTGCACCTGCTGAGATAGAAGAAATTCATGTTACAATTAAGCTTGCCATAGAGATACTATTTCATCAGTTGGGATTGTTAGAGATGTTGAAGTCTTGTGTGGGAAAGTTAAATATCCTGCTTATTTTCTTGTTGTTGGTTCCCCACAAGATAGCTTTTGTCCCATCATATTTGGTAGACCCTTCTTGAATACTGTTAATGCTAGGATAGACTACAAAAAGGATGTTGTTACTATTAGATTGGGGGATATGTCTCATGAATTTAATTTTGCTAAATTTCGTAGACAACCCCATGCTAAAGAATTGCCTAGTAAAGATGAAATTATTGGTCTTGCTTCTATTGTCGTGCCTCCTAACGACCCTTTAGAACAATATTTGCTAGACCATGAAAATGATATGTTTATGAATGCAAGAAGGGAGATAGATGAAGTATTCTTTAAACAGGGACCTATTTTGAAACACAATTTGCCTGTTGAAATTTTAGGCGATCCTCCACCACCCAAGGGTGATCCCGTGTTTGAGTTTAAACCACTACCTGATACTCTTAATTATGCTTATCTTGATGAAAAGAAGATATATCCTGTTATTATTAGTGCTAACCTTTCAGAGTAGGAAGAGGAGAAATTACTGAGAACTCTGAAGAAGCACCGTGCTGTTATTGGATATACTCTTGATGATCTTAAAGGCATTAGTCCCACTCTATGCCAACACAACATAAAATTGGAGAAAGATGCCAAACCAGTTGTTGATCACCAGTGACGGTTAAATCCTAAGATGAAAGAAGTGGTAAGAAAAGAAATACTACAGCTCCTAGAGGCAGGTATAATTTATCCCATTGCTGATAGTAAGTGGGTAAGTCCTGTCCATTGTGTCCCTGAGAAGGGAGGTATTACTGTTGTTCCTAATGATAAAGATGAATTGATACCACAAAGAATTGGTGCAGGTTATAGGATGGTAATTGATTTCTGCATATTAAATAAAGCTACTAAAAAGGATCATTACCCTTTGCCTTTTATTAATCAAATGCTAGAAAGATTATCCAAACATACACATTTTTGCTTTCTAGATGGTTACTCTGTTTTCTCTCAAATACTCGTGTCAAAAGAGGATCGAGAAAAGACCACTTTTACGTGCCCTTTCGGTACTTTTACTTATAGACATATGCCTTTTGGTTTATTTAATGCACCTGCTACCTTTCAAAGATGCATGATGGCTATATTCTTTGATTTTTGTGAAAACATTATTGAGGTTTTCATGGATGATTTCTCCGTCTATGGATCTTCTTTTGATGATTGCTTGAGCAACCTTGATCAAGTTTTGTAGAGACGTGAAGAAACTAATCTTGTCTTGAATTGGAAAAAATGCCACTTCATGGTTAATGAAGGCATTGTCTTGGGTCATAAAATTTCCGAAAGAGGTATTGAAGTTGATAAAGCTAAAATTGATGCTATTGAAAAGATGTCGTGTCCTAAAGACATTAAAGGTATAAGAAGTTTCCTTGGTCATGCCAGTTTCTATAGGAGGTTTATTAAGGACTTCTCTAAAATTTCTAGGCCTCTGACTAATCTCTTACAAAAAGATATTCCTTTTGTCTTCGATGATGATTGTGTAGAAGCATTTGAAATACTTAAGAAAGCTTTGATTTCAGCACCTATTGTTTAGCCACCTGATTGGAATTTACCCTTTGAAATTATGTGACATGCTTCTGATTATGCCGTAGGTGCTGTTCTAGGACAAATAGTTGATAAGAAACTAAATGTTATTCAATATGCTAGTAAAACTCTAGACAGTGCCCAGAGAAATTATGCTACTATTGAAAAAGACACTACAGAAAAAATACACTTCCGTATTGGTACGTGTTTATCACAGTAGGTCGCATTTTTTGTCATGCATGTACATCCATGACAAATTTATCACAGAATCAAGATAGTCATACCTGTGCTGTCGTAGAAGTGTTCCATGACATTACCAAAATTATCATCACGGAAGTGTCCACTTCCATGACAATAAATCGCGCGTCACAGAAGTTCTTTCGTCAAGGGTGACCGACACGTGGCATCCACCGTAACGAAACGCCGTTAAGCTATCGGGTCGGACTTTGGATCCGATAACCCGTTAACAGCCCCGACCAATGGGAAATTTCCACGTGTAAAATTCTGATTGGCCGAAGGAAACACCTATCAGCTCGTCAGTGGGCCAGATGTCGCCCGTCCATTGGAGGAGACATGCCTATGATACGTCGACACGTGACTGGGCCCAACAGAGGCCCATATAGCTTAAAAAGGCCGGCCCAGTCAAAGGCCCGTAGAACTTAATCAGGTACTAGTGGGCCAGCCCAATAACGGCCTGCTTAATAAAGGCCCATTTACGGCCCGAAGCCAGATCTGGCCCGTTAATTGTTAGCCCAATATTTGGGCCCATTTACGACGGCCGATCTGGCCCGTTAATTGTTCACCCAATATTTGGGCCCATTCGAGGCCCGAAGCCAGATCTAGCCCGTTAATTGTTCGCCGAATATTTGGGCCCAACTACAACCTAGTGACTTTCGGCCTGTTAGAGACCTGATGTAGACATGGGCCCATTTCAGCCCGGTGTGACTTTCGGCCTGGGAATGGCCCGTGCTGTCCATGGGCCATATATGGTCCAACGGGACATCGGGCTCACTAACGGCATGTGCTAAAGGTGGCAACAGTTAAGCCCAACATGACTTTGGGCCTGATAAAGGCCTGTCGCGTAATTCGGCCCGTTGATGCCTGTACTAAGCTTTCGGCCTCTTAGAGGCCCATGATATTAGTGGGCCAACTAAGGCCCGATATATGTTTCGGCCTGGTAACGGCCCATGAGCTAACTGGGCCCAAAACGGCCCGGTCTACATTTCGGCCTGCTGAAGGCCCGTCGACGACTAGAGAAAATTGAGGCCCAACATGCATTTTGGCCTGCTAGAGGCCCGTGGTTTCATCTCGGCCGTAACAGGCCAGTACAATATTCAGCCTGTTAATGGCCCAACGCTACCTGGGACAAACTAAGCGCTGGATCGACAAAAGGCCCAACTAAATATAGGCCGGTGTAAGTTTGGGCCTGGCGCAATATGTGAAGGCCCCAATTATTCGGGCCCAAGAAAGACGCAGGCCGGCCCAATTGTGGCCCGCTAAAACCTGGCCTGTTAGAGTCGAATGTTTCGGCCCGATCGACTACATCTGATTTTTTTTCAGATAGCGAATGATGGCAGTAACTAGTTGGAATTAAGAACAAACCTACTCTATACAATAAAGAAATTACGGCATAGTAACTAAGAATAAACCTACACTATACAATAAAAGATTTAAGGTATATTACATCCACTGGGCATTGAAGTTCGCCACCAGTGATCATAAAGCGCAACGAAGAAGTAGATTACAAAAATTGGGCACCATTGCAACGTAACAAAATAATACTGAACCGAGACCACTTCCAAGACAGTTTAAGAAAGGTTAGCCTTGCGGGGGGACTGTTGCGCAAGCTGCTGAGCAAGGGTGTGAGACCGGCCTAGCATGTCGGTCATAGCTTCCAGGTGTAGCTGTTTAGCGATGAGGTTCTCATTGGTGTTCTCCGCAATCTTTCTTAGAGATAGGACTTCAAGTCGAAGTTGAGTAGCAGAATGCCTTTCTGCTAGAACTTGGGACTGAAGAAGTCGAACTGATTCGAACAATGAATTCTGTGAGCTTGTCTGACTGTTAGTCTCAAGTAACTTGAACACTGCATCAAGAAAAGACTTTGGGGTTGTCTCGCTATCTTCAAGATGGTTTGCCTTCTTTGCTGCAATATTGTAACATCCCAAATTTTCAATTTGGAATGTTATACATAGGTCATCCATGCATATCATATTTTATTGCATCCTCGTTCCGTAATCCCCAAAATCCTAAGCAACTCAAGGACCCTCGGAGAGAGTTGGGGAATTTCCGATTTCTCGTATTTGAATTTTATCAAATATTGCAAAACAAGGATTTTTTATTTTAATTATTTTTATCTCCAGAAAATATTTCCTATTAAAATAAATGAGGGGAGATAATATGACTTCTCCAAACAATTGAAATATTGGAGGAAAAATGTTAAAATCATTATTTGGATTTTATTTGAGTTTATTTGGAATTTTATTTGCCCTAGAAAAATTTGCACATTTTAAAAATTGCATTTTAGGGGGCAAGAAAATGTTCATTTCGTTCTAAATATTTCATTTAGACGGTGAATATTTATTTTGGTATTTTTAGATTTTTATTTATTTTTCCTAGGATTTTTCTCGGCGGAATTTATTTTAAAAAAGTCTCATGGCCTTCACTGGCCGAGGCCGAGGCCCGGCTAGGCCGCCTCGCCGCCGCCTTCCCGTGCGCATTGCAGTGCACTTGCAGACGCCGAGGAGCTGACGGACTCTCGCCGGGCGCCCCTTCCCAAGCCACCGCCGCCTCCCTCCTTAAATAGACCCCTCCCGTCACCCCTCATCACCACCACCGCCTTGAGCCCGCCGCCACCCGAGCCTCGTCGCCGCCCGCCAAGCCCCGCCACCCGAGCCCCGCCGCCGCCCGAGTCGCCGCCGCCGCCTCCGCCGCCACCCCGAGCCGAGCCCGAGCCCCGTCGGAGCGCCGCGAGGTAGCCGCCGCCGCCGCCCGGTTTTCCGAAGAAAACCGCTTCGTTTTTTTTTGAAAACCCTAGTTTTGTTTTTTTATATAGATCGGTTTTTATTCTCCGGTTTATTTATTTAGCGAGCGTTTGCTTGTTCGTTCATTCTAACGAACGCGTTCTTTGTTTAGTTTCAGTTAACGAACGTTCGTTCGTTAAACTGTTCGTCGCTTTTCTTTTTATCGGATTTATTCCGTGATTTTCCTGATCTCGATTTCTGATCCAATTTTCGATCTGGTATAACTTTTCGCTCGTTTATCGGAATCAGGCGATTCAAGCGCCTGGAGTTTCATCTCGAAACCCTCCTTCCGAATAACCAACTTAAACCAGTTTTTGTCTCTATAAAATTTGAGCCTAGTTCAGATTAGTAAACGGATCTTATTTCTTTCGTTGCTCAGTTTGGTTTGATTCTTTTTGCAAACCGGAGTTCTTAAGTTGAACTCTCCGATCAATCTCTTTGAGTTGAGTTTTTGCTTGTGCATCTTTGCTTGTTGCTTATGTATATTATTGTTTGCTTGCGATAGAATTCCCGGAGTGCGAAGCGTGTTACTACGAGTCTCTAGGGTTCACGGATCGTCAGCAAGGCAAGTAACACTTTGATCATACTCTTTTCATACCCAGTTTTATGCATTCGTTCTAATCCTCAAACATTGCATGATTAGGATGTCATTAACTTGTGGGTTGGGAAGTAGTAGTTGAGGTAGAACCTATTGCCCTGTTACTATCAAACCCTTGGGAGTTACTTCTACGCTTGCTTATTATGGCTATGCTATGCTCGTAGACGTGGATTGGGTTTGAGTGTATTCCATGACAGATGTGAGATTGTTAATTAATGGTTCAACTTAAGGTGGAAACTTAAATACACATCTGGGTGGATTGAGGCACCTGGGGAACCCAGTGTTGTCTTTTCTTTTTGGAAATCCCGGGGTACCCGTGTGATCTTCCTATGGACCGCCACCCAGGCTCAAAGGGAAGTGAGTTTATTCATGCTAGAAACTTCCGTGTGCAGCCACTAGCTATTATGGGCTCTAGCATAGTTGAGTAAGTTACGTGAAGCTCTTGAAGAGGTAGATCAGCAGGTAGTGGGTTTTGTAGGTTTGGTATGGTCTACCCCTGAGTAGAGAGTTAATGTTTCTAAAAAGGCATGTCTCGGTCATCCGCTTCTCAAACACCATGCAGTGCGAGAAATCAACGGAGGCGATCGAGTCTTGTGGGGAAAAGTGTGCAAACCTCTGCAGAGTGTACAATCTAATCATGGTTAGCCGTGTCCCCGGTTATGTACAATTCTGAGTATCTAGTACTTGAGTATTCACATGTATCTCATCAATCTAAATTAAAATTGCTGGGATGATAATTACTTTAATTGGGATTGAGTTGGGGTTATACCTTCTCAATGATGTTTCAACCACCATGATAGTTAAAATAAAGTATATTCCTTCTTTGTAGGGAAAAATTGGCTTTCCGCAAAAACTATAACCATAGGGCTTTCCACAAGCCAAATATTGCATGTAGTGATAGCATTATTCTGTTCTTGTTCTACTGTGTTATATTGCCAGCATATTCCATGCGCTGACCCGTTCTCGGGCTGCAACGTATTATGTTGCAGACTTTTCAGACGAGGAGTAAGGATCGTTAGGTCGTCGCCGTGTAGCTCAGCTATGTCGTTGGAGTTGATGGAGTCACTTTATCTTCCAAGCCTTCCACTATTATCGCATTAGAGGGCCTTAAGCCATATTATTCTAATAAGTTCTCTTTTGAGACATTCGATGTAATAAGTGTGTGATTGCTACTCTGTTATAAATCCTTCGAGTACTGTGTGTGTCAGCATTACCGATCCAGGGATGACACTGAAACACGAGACTTGACCACCGAGGTCGTCGCTACAAGATGGTATCGAGCACACGCTGAGTGTAGGACACGACCACTAAGATAAACCATAGGTCACTCTTCTCTACTCATTTCGACTCCTCTCCATTTTCCACTCTTTAGGATGACGGAGGTGAAGAACAAGTTTGCACAACCGGATGAAGACACACATTTTGGACGCCACTTGAAGGAAGTCACTAGGTACTTGAACATTGGAATACCAAGCTTCACTGGGACGCATAACGCCACCTTACGAAGAGGAGCGTTGGATGATTCAAGTACAAGTTCGGGAAGGACGTTCTCGCCAACATCTAAGCCCATAGAGTTTTCTTTCGAAGCACCCACCTGGAGTCTTGGCAAAAGTATGGCAGCTCACATTACCATGGGACGTATTGGAGAAGTCTAGAAAAGGGAGCTTAAAGACACCATCTACCAAATATGTGGGCGCCGAGACGAGCAATTGGAAGTAATCAACACCAAGAAGGATAGATCCATTGCAGCTTTCATCCAGGAGTTAAATTAGCACATTCGACATCAGGAGAACCAGATGTGCGTAGACATGATGGATTTGAAGAAGGAGAAGACCAAGATTATCGAGCTGGAGGAAGAACTCAAGTTTACACGCGATGGATATGAGGAGGAAATCAAGATAATACTGGAGAAGAACGACGATCTAGTCAAGAAGATCGGAGTATTCATGGGAGGATACGCACCGGAAGAAGAAGACAAAGACCCCACTTGCCCGGACAACTACATCATCATCGACGACACCGATTCCGATCCAAGTGATGTTGACTACAAAGACGAAGCTGGAGCGGACATCATGGAGTCTTCCACCAATCAAAAATTTTAGATGACCACCATATATTAGTAGTATTTCCCCATGTAACCAGTAGTAGCTGAGCACTTTTGCGATAGTCCTAGACCGTTGTATGCCCTTGCTTGATTGATTGAGTGAAATGATTGTGTTTGCCTCATGTGCATATCGGTAGTGTTTTCTCACTAGACCTCTTTCTATTCTAATCTCTTCCATCTAAACCCACCAGATGCCTCCGAGACATGACCCCGGTTTTGTTTTCCCACCGGAGCTCACCTAGTTGATCCAGCAGCAGAATGCCTTGACGCAATTGTTAGTTCAGAACCAGGGCAACAACAACAACAACAACAACAACAACAACCCGCCGCCAGTGGACAATTTAGCCCGTTTTCTGAGGTTACAACCGCCGGTGTTTTCCAGTAGCACCGAGCCAATAGTTGCTAATGATTGGCTACGCCGTATTGGAAGGGAGTTAACCACCATAGGATGCACGGATGCTGAGAAGGTGTGCTTTGCCGCACATCAATTGGATGGACCAGCAGCCGCATGGTGGGAGAATTACACAGCTACTTTTCCTATAGCGAATGTCACTTGGGATCAGTTTCAGCAAGCCTTTCGCACGGCCCATGTCTCAACTGGAGCCATGCAGATGAAGAAGCGCGAGTTTCGCAACTTACGCCAGGGGAACTGTACTGTGGCCCAGTACGTGGATGAGTTTAGTAAGTTATCATGCTATGCCCCTGATGATGTGGCCACAGATGCCGTGAAGCAGGAGAAGTTTATGGAAGGGTTGAACGATGAGATGGGCATGCAGTTGATGGTGGCAACTTTCAACAACTACCAGGAGATGGTAGACAAGGCCCTAATGATTGAAGGAAAGCAGCAGCAAATTGAGAGTCGTAAGAGGAAGTATGGACAAGGGAAGTACAACTCAGGAGCTCACCAGGAGCCCTGCTTAACCCCGAACTCGGGAGGACTTGTTCATAACCATGGAGGCCATAACCATACTGGAGGAGGATCGCATAACCACAATGGTGCGAAGAATGGGAATGGAAACGGAGTTAACAACAACCAGAACCGCCCAAACCCATCAACACCCGCCAAGAGGGACTTAAGCCAAGTTATTTGCTTTAACTGCGGGAAGATAGAGCACTATGCCAATGACTGCCCTGAAGGAAGGAATGAGAACGGAAATGGGAGCGCTGGGAAGAAGCCCAATCCATTCAACAAAGGCCAAGTGAACCACGTTAACGTGGAGGAAGTTGAGGAGCAGCCGGACGCGGAAATAGGTAAGTTTTTGGTTAAGTGATTTACCGCTATTGTTCTTTTCGATACTGGTGCATCGCATTCGTACATATCAAGGGGATTTGTGGATAAGTTTAAGTTACCAACCCAAACCCTTAGAACCCCTCTTTTAGTGAGCTCGCCTGGAGTAGAGTACATGGCTAGCAGATGGTGCACCCAGATACCACTCACCATTGGGACACATGTGTTTTCCGTCTGACCTAATTATCTTGGAGTCGCAAGGATTGGATGTGATATTAGGTATGGACTGGATGTCAAAGTATGGAGGAAGTATTTACTGTGCTAGCAAGTCAATTTACCTTACCACCCCGGAGGGAAAAAGGATTAAGTATGTATCCAGGCATGTGCCTAGGAGGAGCCAAGTGAATGCCCTCACGGGAGTTGTGCAGGAGGAGGTGCCTGTAGTAAAAGATTTTCCGGATGTTTCCCAGAGGAGTTACCAGGCATGCCACCGGATCGAGACATCGAGTTCTTGATAGAGTTATTGCGGTGCAGGGCCAATATCCAAGAGACCCTATCGGATGCCCATAAATGATCCGGAGGAAATTAAGAACCAGATCAAGGAGTTATTGGAGAAAGGTTATATTCAAGGAGTTCATCACCTTGGGGAGCACCAAAGATTTTTGGCCGAGAAGAAGGATAAATCCCTGAGGGTGGTCGTTGATTACCGAGCCTTGAATGAAGTAACAATAAAGAACAAGTATCCATTACCAATGATCAATGATATGTTTGATCAGTTGCAAGGAGCTAAGGTGTTTTCGAAGATTGATCTACAATCGGGATACCATCAGTTGAAGATTCGAGAAAAGGATATACCAAAGACAGCGTTCACCACTCGATATGGATTATATGAGTATACGGTCATGTCGTTCGGACTGACTAACGCCCCTGCCTATTTCTTGAGTATGATGAACAAGGTGTTCATGGAGTTTTTGGACAAGTTTGTTGTGGTGTTTATTGATGACATTATGGTATACTCGAAGAACAAAGAGGAGCACAAGGAGCATTTACGTTTGGTTCTCTAGAAGCTCAGGGAACACCAGTTATACGCCAAATTCAGCAAGTGCGAGTTTTGGTTGAAGGAAGTTGGATTTCTTGGGCATGTTATATCAGGAGAGGGTATACCAGTAGATCCCAGTAAGGTTCGATCATTCTTGAATGGTTGGCACCCACTTGATTGGCGGATCCATGATTTCCTTGGACTCGCAGGGTATTATCAGAGATTCATTGAGAATTTTTCCAAACTTGCCAAGCCAATGACTGAATTGCTGAAGAAGGATATTAAGTTTAAATGGACAGAGGGTTGCGAGGCAAGTTTTTAGGAGTTGAAGAAACGGTTGACTACAGCCCCAGTGCTGACATTGCCAGATATACATAAGGAGTTTCAAGTGTATTGCGACGCCTCTCGCTTGGGACTGGGATGTGTGCTTATGCAGGACGGAAAGGTTGTCTCGTATGCCTCACGACAACTGAAGCCTCATTAGTTGAACTATGCCACCCATGATTTGGATCTAGCAGCGGTAGTGCACGCCTTGAAGACTTGGAGACACTATCTTATTGGAAACCGTTGTGATATGTACACGGATCATAAGAGTTTGAAGTACATTTTCACTCAAAAGGAGTTAAACCTTAGGCAGAGGAGATGGTTGGAACTTATAAAGGATTACAACATGAAGCTGCACTATCATCCAGGAAAGGCCAATGTCGTAGCAGACGCCTTGATCCGGAAGAGTTACGCTAATATCCTTGAAAGTAAAGGACTGCCAAAGGAGTTAGCTGAGGATATTATGGGACTTTGGTTGGAATTTGTTCCAAGAGGTTTCATTGCAGCAATGGAGGTTCAGTCTACGTTGTTGGGCAAGATTCGGGAAGCTCAGAAGGAAGACAAAGAGATTTCTGAAATAAAACAGAAGATGAGCGAAGGAAAAGCCAAAGGTTTTCGCGAGGATGAGCACGATACCTTGTGGTTTGAGGACCGAGTTTATGTGCCCAATAACTCAGAGATCAGAAAATTAATACTTCAGGAGGCCCATGACTCACCATACTCGATACACCCCGGAAACACCAAGATGTATTTGGATTTAAAGGAACATTTCTGGCGGATAGGTATGAAGAAGGACATTGCCGAGTATGTAGCCGTGTGATGTATGTCAGAGAGTGAAGGCAGAGCATCAGAAGCGAGCAGGACTGTTACAGCCTATGCCGATACCCGAATGGAAGTGGGATAAACTAGGCATGGACTTTATCACCGGACTACCAAGAACCAAAGTAGGATATGACACAATATGGGTAGTAGTGGATCGTTTGACCAAAGTAGTTCACTTCATCCCGGTGAAAACAACTTATACAAGTGCAAAGTTGGCCAAAATATATATGTCCAGGATCGTATGTTTGCATGGAGTTCCGAGGACCATTGTATCACATAGAGGAACCCAATTTACTTCCAAATTTTGGCATCCGGTACACCAAACCTTGGGTACCAGATTGGAGTTCAGTATCGCATTCCACCCACAGACGGATGGACAGACAGAGAGAGTCAATCAGATTCTGGAAGACATGTTGAGAGCTTGTGCGCTAGATTATGAATCTAGTTGGGATGACAATTTGCCTTATGCAGAGTTCTCATACAACAATAGCTACCAAGCCAGTTTCAAGATGGCACTGTTTGAAGCTCTGTATGGACGCAGATGTAGAACACCCCTGATGTGGGATGAGGTAGGAGACCGTCAGTTGTTTGGGCCAGATTTGACCAAAGAGTCCTAAGAGAAGGTTAAACTAATCCGAGACAGATTAAAGATTGCTCAGTCCAGACAGAAGAGTTATGCAGATTCAAAACGCAAGGAAGTAACCTATGAAATTGGAGACAGAGCGTATCTGCGAGTATCACCCTTGCGAGGAGTGAAGCGTTTTGGAGTTAAAGGAAAACTAGCCCCAAGATTTGTAGGACCATATCGTGTTTTGGAACGGATGGGAGAAGTTGCCTACAAGCTGGAGTTACCTGAAGGATTGTCAGGAGTTCACGATGTGTTCCACGTATCACAGTTGAAGAAGTGCCATGCTGAGATGGCTGATATACCGTTGAGAGACACAGTGCCCCTGGAAGCGATTCAGTTAGACAGTAATTTGACCTATGAGGAGAAGCCAGTAAAGATTCTTGACTTTGACAGCCGAGTCACCCGCAGCAAGGTTATCAAGTTTTGCAAAGTTCAGTGGAGCCACCATATTGAGGAACAAGCCACCTGGAAACGAGAAGATGATATTCGCAAGGACCACCCGCACCTATTCTCTAGCCAACCCAAATCTCGAGGGCGAGATTCATCTTAAGGGGGGTAGGTTTGTAACATCCCAAATTTTCAATTTGGAATGTTATACATAGGTCATCCATGCATATCATATTTTATTGCATCCTCGTTCCGTAATCCCCGAAATCCTAAGCAACTCAAGGACCCTCGGAGAGAGTTGGGGAATTTCTGATTTCTCGTATTTGAATTTTATCAAATATTGGAAAACGAGGATTTTTTATTTTAATTATTTTTATCTCCAGAAAATATTTCTTATTAAAATAAATGAGGGGAGATAATATGACTTCTCCAAAACAATTGAAGTATTGGAGGAAAAATGTTAAAATCATTATTTGGATTTTATTTGAGTTTATTTGGAATTTTATTTGCCCTAGAAAAACTTGCACATTTTAAAAATTGCATTTTAGGGGCCAAGAAAATGTTCATTTCGTTCTAAATATTTCATTTAGACGGTGAAAATTTATTTTGGTATTTTTAGATTTTTATTTAATTTTTCTAGGATTTTTCTCGGCGGAATTTATTAAAAAAAGTCTCATGGCCAAGACCGGGCGAGGCCGAGGCCGGCCCGCCGCCCGGCTTCCCGTCTTGCCTGCCGCCAGACGGACGCCGAGGGGAGCCTGAGCGGACTCCTCCCGAGGCGCCCCTTCCCAAGCCACCGCCGCCTCCCGCCTTAAATACCCCCCCGTCACCCCAATCACCACCACCGCCGCCGGAGCCCGCCGCCACCCGAGCCCCGTCGCCGCCCGCCAAGCCCGCCGCCACCTGAGCCCGCCGCCGCCTTGAGTCGCCAGCGCCGCCTCCGTCGCCGCCGCCAGTGCCTCCCGCCGCCACCACGTGCCGAGCCCGAGCCCCGCCGGAATCCCGCGAGGTAGCCGCCGCTGCCGCCCGGTTTTCCAAAGAAAACCGCTTCGGTTTTTTTTAAAACCCTAGTTTTGTTTTTTATATAGATCGGTTTTTATTCTCCGGTTTATTTATTTAGCGAGCGTTCGCTCGTTTGTTCGTTCTAACGAACGCGTTCTTTGTTTAGTTTCACCTAATGAACCTTCGTTCGTTAAACTGTTCGTCGCTTTTCTTTTTATCGGATTTATTCCGCGATTTTCCTGATCGCGATTTCTGATCCGAATTTCAATCTGGTATAACTTTTTGCTCGTTTATCGGAATCAGGCGATTCAAGCGCCTGGAGTTTCATCTCGAAACCATATTTCTAAATAACCAACTTAAACCATTTTTTGTCTCTGTAAAATTTGACCCTAGTTCAGATTAGTAAACGGATCTTATTTCTTTCGCCGTTTGAGTTTCGTTGCTCAGTTTGGTTTGATTCTTTTTGCGAACCGGAGTTCTTAAGTTGAACTCTCCGGTCAATCTCTTTGAGTTGAGTTTTTGCTTGTGCATATTTGCTTGTTGCTTATGTATATTATAGTTTGCTTGCGATAGAATTCCCGGAGTGCGAAGCGTGTTACTACGAGTCTCTAGGGTTCACGGATCGTTAGCAAGGCAAGTAACACTTTGATCATACTCTTTTCATACCCAGTTTTATGCATTAGTTCCAATCCTCAAACATTGCATGATTAGGATGTCATTAACTTGTGGGTTGGGAAGTAGTAGTTGAGGTAGAACCTATTGCCCTGTTACTATCAAACCCTTGGGAGTTACTTCTACGCTTGCTTATTATGGCTATGATATGCTCGTAGACGTGGATTGGGTTTGAGTGTTTTCCATGACAGATGTGAGATTGTTAATTAATGGTTCAACTTAAGGTGGCAACTTAAACAAAGTGTTGTCTGTTTCTTTTTGGAAATCCCGGGGTACCCGTGTGAGCTTCCTATGGACCGCCACCCAGGCTCAAAGGGAACTGAGTTTATTCATGCTAGAAACTTCCGTGTGCAGCCACAAGCTATTATGGGCTCTAGCATAGTTGAGTAAGTTACGTGAAGCTCTTGAAGAGGTAGATCAGCAGGTAGTGGGTTTTGTAGGTTTGGTATGGTGTACCCCTGAGTAGAGAGTTAATGTTTACGAAGATCGTGTCTCGGTCATCCGCTTCTCAAACACCATGCAAAGGCGAGAAATCAACGGAGGCGATCGAGTCTTGTGGGGAAAAGTGCGCAAACCCTGCAGAGTGTACAATCTAATCATGGTTAGCCGTGTCCCCGGTTATGGACAATTCTGAGTATCTAGTACTTGAGTATTCACATGTATCTCATCACTCTAAATTAATATTGCTGGGATGATAATTACTTTAATTGGGATTGAGTTGGGGTTATACCTTCTCAATGATGTTTCGACCACCATTATAGTGAAAATAAAGTATATTCCTTTGTTGTAGGGAAAAATTGGCTTTTCGCAAAAACTATAACCATAGGGCTTTCCACAAGCCAAATATTGCATGTAGTGATAGCATTATTCTGTTCTTGTTCTACTGTGTTATATTGCCAGCATATTCCATGTGCTGACCTGTTCTCGGGCTGCAACGTATTATGTTGCAGACTTTTCAGACGAGGAGTAAGGATCGTTAGGTCATTGCCGTGCAGCTCAGCTATGCCGTTGGAGTTGATGGACTCACTTTATCTTCCAAGCCTTCCGCTGTTTTCGCATTAGATGGCCTTAAGCCATATTATTGTAATAAGTTCTCTTTTGAGACATTCGATGTAATAAGTGTGTGATTGCTACTCTGTTATAAATCCTTCGAGTACTGTGTGTGTCAGCATTACCGATCCAGGGATGACACTGAAACACAGAGACTTGACCACCTGAGGTCAGGTCGCTACAAATATATATTGGGTTTGTCTCACAGCCTTCAGCAGACTTGTGCATGCCATCAGGCATATCACCCTAAAACAAAGCAGAGAGATGACAGGTTTTGCACGTGTATAAACAAAGATGATAACTGTTCTGTCAATTCTATCCAATTTCAAATTAGAAAATAAAGAGGAAGTTCAAAATATCAATAGCATAATTTTGCATTGTTCATAATGCGGGGAGCTTCACCACACTACTGGATTACCATGTCAACATAACAATCATAGATGCAGGGCAAAGAAAATCAGTGTATCTATTTTGGATAATGTGCATGACATGTTGTTCATATCATCAACCACATCAGTAAGATAAAACAGGAGATGACAAGGTGCAAACATGGGCTGCTTCACCACACACTGGATTATAGATCCACAAAACCAAGCATACATATAGGGAGTATTAAGTAATGTGCATGATATGAATAAGGAATTTGGTTTTACAAATAAAACTTATAACTTACGGTTCTGACAAACATGCATTTTGGTAGAAACAGCAAACTAAACAACAATAAACGATAGGGAGTATGAGAAAATTAAACAGCAGTTGAGGATAAAGGCTTTAGAAGGACTGACTTACATTAACAGTTAACACTGGCTTTATAATGCCCTTCTCCATGTCAAGGGAAGGATAACTCAAGAATTTCAGCACAGAATCTTCTTCATAAGCATTGCCTGTACTATACATTTTGTAGAGAGTAATTATAGATATGATAATACTGGAAGGGATAGAGGATAATGAAGATAAGATGCAGATTGATGCTACATAATCAACTACCAATCCATGGAAGTACAAACGCTACAGGACAAAATGTACTGACAAGAGCAATGGGCTACACTTCTGCACTGGCATTGTTTGTGTATTCTACTTGTTCGTAAGACTAAATATAGATCTGATCATTTTTAGTAAATGGTGGGCGAGGGAGATAAAATGCAGAATGCTACAAAATGAACCAATCCCTCTTCCCATAATACAAGAGTGTTTTGAACACTGGTGTACTGTACAAAACATTCTTATATTATGGAACGGAGGGAGTAGCTGTTAATGTAAGTACAGTGATAGACCACGTTCAGTCCTTACAAGAGGACTGCAGAGCTAAACCTCTTCAAAAGCATTGGGTTGATTCTAAATTTGTGTAAGAGTCCATATAGATCTTATAATGTCCACCAAATGGATGATTACGAGGCTAACATGTGCAGTGATGCTACATAATCAAACAACTATGAAAGTAAGTATGGTCATACAGGGCAAGAGGTACTCACAAGAGCAATGCAGTGTGCAATATAGTTGCGAGATTGTGTGGTCCCTTGAGAACGAATGTTCTTCTGCTAACAGTTTTCGTACAAGTGATACATTAAGGCAAATGCATAAATGTAGTTCACATTGTGATGTGATATCATAGACAGTACCTTACGCTGCAGCCGAGACCAATGTGTAACAAGATTATTCCAGTCACCGTCGGATAAATGTAGCACCGGAGACTTTACAGAAATTTTGTTCAGAGGCTTGCCATCGAAGTGCGCTTGACTCAGGTAGGAACGATACTTCATCAACAATTGCTTGAAAAGCGCAAACAACCCTTGATCGTCATCACAATCCAGTTTGCTCCTTGCCTATTTAAAAGAATGAAATCTTGTGTCTTCTGTCACAGAGAAACATATGCATAATGACCATGAATAACATTAGTACATTACTTACGCCAGAAGTTGCGGAGGAAGACTGGAAATTGTTCTGTTCATGCGGTATAATCTTTCCATGAAGGAAAGATGCGCACAAAGTTCCTGACAACAACATAAGCTTCGTCTTCTAAACTGGGAAGAAATGGAACAGGGGTCCTATTTGCTGCAATTGGGGCTCTCTCTGGTTCGAAAAGGGATTTGGCAACTGGATTTGGTGTACTCTTTGCTGGAAGGGGAGTTGTGCGTCGTACAGCTGGTGTTATGTCAACTGGCATAATCATACTGTTTGCTGCAGTTGGGGTCTGCTGAGTTGGGGCATCATAAATCACCAGTGTAGTAGGGCTAGAGTCTGCTAGAGTTGGGGCATTTTGTGGGTCAGGTGATATTGCAACTACACCTAATGGGCTATTTGATTTATCAGGTGCCACTACCTTTTCCAAATATTTTGCTTGTGCTCCTCCACGATCAGCAATCGCCCTCTTCCTTTTGAACGTCTGATACACAAGAACAACATTTGAATGGATAAATATGGTATGATGACAGATGGAATATGTACTGAAAATGGATAGGCAGGGCGTATTCACATACACGATGTGTAAACTAAGCTAATGGAAATTCAACAAAGTAGAAGCAATGCAAAGCATCAGTTGCAAGATATGTGCAAGCAATGTAACCTTGGAAAGTTAGAGCAAGTACCTTGATGGGTGAATAAGATAGGGCATCTTCCTCCGACTCCTCCACTAGGGAGCTACATTGACTTAGGTCTCCCTCTCGCTCGTAATCACTGTTAGGATCATATTACGAGCATGAATCAGAGGTGGAGAGCGCTTGCATTGAATTGCATCCAGACTTGATTTCAGTCCCTTAATGCCAAGTTTGACAGCCATGGCATTGTTCTGCTTTATTCTTTTCATGCGCGCAAGCGCATAATCATTATGATGTTGTTCAGAATCTGAGATTCATGAAAACATAAAAAGTAGTCAGATTATCTATGGAATGCATTGCGGATTCAACTCGGAGAGTATCTCCCTATAAACCCCTGCATATGCAAAGTTCACCTCCCCAACCGTGCTGACCAGAACACACACAGAAATACAAACCCCTCATGTCTCTATAACAGGGAGGCACACATTTCAAAACTGAAGTAGGAACATTAGAATCATATGAAATTCGTATTTGAACAAATAAACTAAGCAATTATGAGTGGCGTAATGTGTAGCTTCAAGGGTGGAGTGTTGGCAGTGCGACACAAAGCAAGTAGGCAGATTGTATTCCATGTAAAAGATCAAAACCTATGTAAAAGCTGGAAATGACACTTTCTTTCTATACAATGCAGTGTTCGTTACCCACACATGATGGAACAGATCACATAGAGAGATACTATTCACTCATGTCTACGGTTCCAGTATTTAGAAACAGGGTGGTCCACCCTAAGAGAATATTGACAACAAATATGACAAGGCAAGCATAGATGTAGTGAATCAATCATTTACTTGTGAGCTTATTAGGACAAGTATGCAGAATTGTAACTGCAGTGACAGACCGTCCAAAATCTGAATGAAGAAGTTTGTCTAGCACTTATTGTTTGCAACTAATCGACATGAATAATTGGATATTATATCGAATGAATAAGAAAGACAAGTAAAATTGTCAACAAACCTGGCTTGCAGTAGTAATCTGGGTCAATGTCACTACGACCAACAATCCAAAATGACTAGTTTCTGTTCCGAGGGCCGGAATTTTGAAAACCCTGTGAACTTTAGAGGTACTAAAGATTACCCAAATACATCTGAACCATTAAGTGTAGGTAGCACTGAGCACACAACAAACCCTAATGACAGTCCTGCCTAATGAGTAATGAATCAATTAGAAAATGGGTGATGAGGAGTGGCTGCTGAGTGGTGAAGACGTATCTCAGGATAAATCGGGTTGGCTTGGTGGGTGCTGCACGCCTGAGCCCTGAACGGACTGGGAAGGTAGGCACGGCGGCGCGCCCGGGCAGCGGTGACGCTGTTGGGCGAGCGGCTCCTGGCCTCCTGTTAGTCCGGCGCTTCCTCCTAGAGTCATGCCGTCCGGGGACGGCAAGTCGCCGCAAGGCAAAGCGGCTGAAGCGCAGTAGAGATCTGAAGTGCACAGCAGAACAGAGGGGAATCGGGGCCTGGGACGACCCAAAATCCCAGGGTGGGCCGGCCCACCGTGGGCACCATGTAGAGATACACACCCGAGCGGCGAACATGCATTTTTGGAACTAATTTAGGAACATTTAGCTGACCAATTAAACAACTTTGTCTTAATAATATCAGATTCGTATTTGAACATCTAAGCTTGTTTAGCTTGATGGGTGGAGCAGTGTTATTATGACACGAAGCACGATTCACGATCAGATAGTGATCATAAAAGGGGAAACTCTAAGCATATTTTTTTAGCAAAAGAGGGTTTCCTCCGATTTCTATTAAAGAAACCACCACGGAACCAACATGATCAATTAAACCCTAAGCATGATCAATTAAACCATATTATGGCTGTGCCATGGCAGATTTGAAGCTGCAAACCGGAGAAATGATATTTAGCATCCATCGTTTGCTTCGAACTAAGAACTAAATTCTAAGAGCTGGAAAGAAAGTAGAGTAACCAAGTTAAGATCTATTTTCTGGTTGAGATCAAAAAGTTGAGGAGATATGAAGTACAACCTCTCTTGCGGCGCCATGTAGGCATCGGGGGTGCGATGGCTGTCAGTGGCGTTGAAGCAGATCCGCGACGGTAGACGGGTGCATCGGGGGATAAGTCCCGTTGCAGTGGAAGATAAGGTCGTGTGAGCGGCCCCGGCAAAGAGGACGACGGCGCCGATGAAGCGAGAGGACGCGATGCAAGGCTATTGGTCCATTGTCGTGGATGAGAAACGTCCATCTCTAGCAGTGGACAACGCGGTCTTGGTAGGC
The DNA here is from genome assembly GCA_021605145.1 of Aegilops bicornis. Classification (NCBI taxonomy): domain Eukaryota; kingdom Viridiplantae; phylum Streptophyta; class Magnoliopsida; order Poales; family Poaceae; genus Aegilops; species Aegilops bicornis. The sequence goes on from CM038673.1 coordinate 633,247,863, forward strand.
GCTCCGGCATGGTGGAGGACGGAGGCGATGGATGTGGTGGAGGACGGCGGCGATGGAGGGGTAGCGGACGGAGGCTGGTGTGGGGATGGGGTGTTCTAGCGTGGAAGGTGTATGAATGGGAAAATGGAGGGAGAGGTACGGGGAACCATGTTTTTGGGACACGCCTGTCTGAAATATGGGAAAGTTACGAACTTAGCCCCCGTTTAAAATTTGGACGTCTCGTAAGTTGGGGATAGGACTGTAATCTCGCATCTCGCCAATATTTGCCCAGAGTGATTTTGGGCGAGGAGAGGGTGGTTGGCGCCCATGGTTGGCGCCCATGGTGTATGAACGGGGCTGACAAGTAGGGCGGTTGTGTCACGTCTGAGTGAAGTTACAAACCTACCCCTATTGAAAATATTTGCGTACATCGATTTCGGCCGAGTCGAATTTGTTTTTCCACCCACCGTGTATGAATTGGGAATGGAGGGAGAAACAGAGGTCTTTCGGACGAGCTTGAATCAAATGTGTTTTGCCGCCTATGTTTGACGCCCACCGTGTCGGAATGGGCTTAGAGGTGGTCGTGTCACGTCTAATTGAAGTTACTAACCTACCCCTATTTAGAGCAGTGGAAATCGGGCCGATGGATTGTTCGTGTAATGGGTAGACAGTAATTTCCATCTCCCAAACACTTGGCTTCACGCAGCCAACGTGGGAGTGGACATTTTGCTGCTTCTTTCGAATTTTGGGTCAATAAGCATCCATGTTTACCCTGGCAACTAAATTCGAATCCATTTTGTATTCCTATATGAATCTTTATAAATCATTTTATGTGTTTTTATATATCTTCAAAAGGACGAGAAAGATGTATTCCACTGTCATATATGAATATGGTTTACAAATGCCGTTACTCAAATTCAGAAACTAGAATTCAGTTTAAGGTGAATTCGAATATTTGGAACACTTCATGTCCAACTCAAATGTCACACGCAGCATAATGTGTACTCCCATTTAGAAATGTACACATGAGATGTATCAAGATTCAAATACCGAGTCAATGAACCAAGAATGTACAGAACTAACAGACATATAAACACTTATAGAGTATATGGATCAATAATATCAACTAACATACATAAGCCAAAGCTGTCAGATTTTTTTTTTGGCTACAACAAAGATCCTTTTTTTAGCCATCATGTTGGCCCTTTCCGATGCGTGCCACTTATGGTCCATCTATACTACTACTATTGCTGAATGCACATTCAGCCCGATTGGCATATTTGTAGGTCTGGCACAACAATCCAAATGAAATGTCTCCAAGTCTTATCAAATAAAATTACAAAGCAAAAAACAAAAAAAACAATTATTACATGATCTCAAAAACAAATGGTTTGATTGATTACATGAACAGAGAACACAAAGGTTATTCAACTATGGAAAGAACATTTCACCTATGATTTACCAATTAGGAATTTAATTTCCTTTTTTCCTTCAGGACCTTAACAATCTGGTCAGTCTTAGCTTGCTTCATTTTGAAATCCACCAAATATTTAATGGTTGTCTTGAGTACTGCTTGTGATTGTGTTGCTTGCTTCCTCAACATGTCAACTTCATCTCTAAGTGCAGAAGCAGAATCTCTTTCTACCACTAGTTTAGCCTCTAGAGCATCAGCAGTTGGCAATTCATAATGCACGATTGGGCGGGTGCCACTGCTGTGGGATGATGCAACGTCCATGTGGACCTCGCTCTTTGATCTTGGGCTAACCTGTTTTGCCATTAAAGTTTCGATTGGATTCAGAAAAGTTGAAGTTAGCAAAATATCTCAACTGGGAGTTATAACAGCAAACCAGTTAAACAAACAAGGAATTAAAGAGTTCCAATTGGATGGTGAAAAGTAGTTATTAACATCATTGTAACCTGTTGTTGCTGTAGCAAAGCAGTTAAACAAACAAGTAGATATTTAAGTTAAGGCAAACAAGTAATTCTTAACAGTAAGTATCAAACACATAGATAGGCGCAGTCTACAATATGATTAATGTGCTGTGGCATTATGTAATCAGTAGCAAACTAAATTAAGCCAAGCAACGTAATTGAACAATTTTGCAATAAGTGGTAACTAAAATTCCGAGAAGCTGAACTTATGCTAGTTCTTTGTACAGGCACACTGCAACTTCTTTTTCGCTTACAAGGTTGTACGAAGGAGTCCATGGCATCAATTTCTTGGATACGTAGTCCCAATACTTCTTTCTTCCCACACTGCATGGGTAAGTCGAATGGTTAATCTGGTAAGATGGTGCGTCCTTGATCTGTCAGATTAGTTGTAGCCAAACACATCACACTGGCTTTTACTGTATATTTCATGCAATTACTTTTGGCATATCGAGATCTAAGCAATCTACAATAGGATGAAAAGACTGGCATCCTTCACATTATTGGCGAACTCAGTTCATAGAAACAAGCAATTCAACCATTCTGTGGGTAACTCAAAAGAGCCACTGGAAAAATTTTCACTATCCAATCATACACGCAAAAAGGGGCGACGCCACCATAGGGGCTGGTATGGGCGGCCACCTCAGGTGGCTGGAAAGTGTGCACCTAGTTTGAGTCATCCAGGTTGGCCCACGCTAGTTTTGTTCGTCCCAACGCACGAGCAGGCAATGTAAAAAATGAAGAAAAATGTTTCTATTTGGATGGGCCAATAACATAAGTGCAAGGCAGGCCCTATAGCAGGCTCGCGTCTTAACGAGACCCTCCCATATCGATCGACGATGAGGAAAAATCCCAATTCATTCGCTCCAGCCTCCAGTCTGGTTCGCTCCTAACCTAGCCGACGCTGGACAGACCGACACAACACTTCCTCGCGCCCTCGTTGGAGGGCGGTCGCCGGGGTTCAAGCGAACGGAAGGACAAGAAGATGAAGATCCAACCCTGGGTGTTGCCTGCGTGGGAGGCAGTGGCGGCAGCACGGGCATGGCATCGAGCTTGCGCAAACGGGACAGCCGCATCTTGCAAGAGTAGCATGCGCAACGAGCAGGTACATCACAGCCCTGATTATATCTAATGCAACTCTTCAATTCTGGCCAATAGTTAAACATGACGGTGTTGTAAAACTGCCTGTATGTAGGGAATCTATGAGAAAATGAAACCGATTTCTACTTATTTTATAACTCGCCCAATCAATACTGAACTGACTGAATCTGATGTATGTAATTAAGTTTACGGTGCGAACATACAAGCTCATGTTGTTCTTGAGATTGAAGTGTCTAATGAACAGACTGCAAATGAAGGATTTGATGCAAACATTTTACATGCTCCTGGTGATGAACATATAGTGTCTAATGAGGGATCTAATGCAAGCATTTTGCAATCTCATTGAAGGATTTAGTGTCTAATGATGATCTACTATGTTGAGAGAGACAGAGATTTGCACGCATTGATGACAAGCAAATTACAGTGCATTTTCATAGCTTCGGGAAACGTCGAGACCATCTACCAGAAAGTCCCCGTATCATGACAACATAGCATAAATACTTTTCTAATCTGTTGTTTGAAACTATTGGCATACTTGTGCAGGATAGATATATTGATATGCAGTTTGCGCATTGGTTATACGTGCAATTAAACTTTGATATTTTCAGCCAGAGAACGAATAATTCAAGCAGGTACAGACCATGTTTGTAGTCCTTGTACACCATGTTGCATTATGTGTTCTTTGGTGCTTGCATCATTTAGTGTTTATAATCTGAACTACTTTGGATCATTAGCTGGTTTTCAAAGTGCATGTAGCTTCACATTTCTCAAGTTATGTTGATTTCCAGAATGCAAGTGCCTTCGTATTTTTTAAGTTAAATGTTCGCCCCTGGTAACTTGAATTTGTGGATGAGCCACTGCACACAAATCATACACGAATGCTAGTACGAATTAAATGAAATGCAGGGACTTACGCTAGCTCGCCAGGCTGTGCTCATCGCAGCTCTGCTTGCGCTTGGGATGTTCCATGTACAAGTCCATGTTACCACTTGCTTGGATGTGCAGGCCTTGTGCTCCTTGCATCCCCCTCTGCATTTTTGACACGGCGAATGGTTGATCAAATAATAGGAATCGACCTTGATGTTGTACCGGAGGACAGATACTTACAAGGTTATACGTGTGTGCAGGATGTGTACTGCATCCCATAGCGCCCGTCATGCTTCGCTAAAAATGGATTTGCTTGTTTCGGATGATATCTCCGTAAGAAATAAGAGTTAAAGTCAGAGTTGCATAGGCGTGTAAGCTAAGAGAGCAGTGAAAGGATATCCAAACATCGCCGGAACAAAGGCGTAAGGGAGTGATGTGTGGATGCCTAGTTCGGGCCGGCGTTTGGGCATGCTCTCCTAGCTATTGTGCGGGTCACTTCAGAGCCGTTGAGGGTGATGCACTGGCGTTGGTTGGCCGCGCACGGATGCAGATCTTGAGTGGCAGCGGAGCGCTACGATGCGGTGGACGAGACCGTTGGTGAAGCCCCAGCGGCCTCGGGGGCGGAGGTGCGACAATGTGCTCGGTGAAGTAGCCCGGTGAGCTGGGAGACGGCGTCGGTGAAGCGCACCTGATGCGGTGGAACTTCGATGTCCGTGGAGGCACGTCGGTTGCGGCGGCCGACGTTGTCAGTGGACCACCCGGTGCGGTGGACGAGGGCGTAGATGAGGTAGCTCCGGTGCGGTGGTGAAGCGTGACCGTCGTCTTCGTCTTCGTCGTCCGGCACAGAGGTGGGGAATGGTGGGGAAAGAGACGAGATGAGGGGCGATTCGAGGGATGGCGGCGAATTAGGGATTTGAGCAATCTGGGCGCGGAAGGGGACGGTGGAGAAGAGAGAATTTGCAGGGCTGGAATTGGGGCCGCCAGATATTTCAATCCGAAATGTGGAAGCACGAACTTATATTGTCGTCGTGGTGGGTGGCTGGGTGTTACGCGTCCGTCCGACACATGCGACCACCCCGACAGGACTATGCTTCGGTGCCTTAAGGCTCCTGCCTTTGTATCCATGACATGTGGGCCCAACAGGTGGCTCGCCCACATGTCAGTCACCCAAGGGAAGTTGCCTTTAAGGCACTGAGCAAGGCCCACCGGACACTCGGGTCTCCGCCTGGTGCGCCTACATTTGAGAATGCAAATGACTCTTCTTAAATTTGCAAAGGAATCTGTATGTATTACCATGCCCGTGTTTTCCTTGCAATAATTAGTCATTCGAAATGAGATACTCCATCCGTTCACTTTTGTACGTCGTTTCAGACAACTTAAAATGAACTATTTTGCACATTGTCTGAAATTTCTTCAAGGTCTTATAAAAGTGAACAGAGGGAGTACTATAAATTAATTAATGAGGAGTTATTTGAAAAAAAAATCGGTACCCACGCTAACATGGATTAGTGTGTGTCACATAATTAGTTATTTGAATTAGAGTGTGTGTCACGTAGTTAGTTATTTGAATTAGAGTATGTGTCACGTAGCGATCTCCAATTCTAACGTGGATTTCGCATTTCACTATATCCGCGCTACTTTTTTAATACAAATTCATATGTATATGATGAACACCATGGTAGTGAGAAAACTTTTGGATGGATTCAAACATATGACCTACAAAATAGCACAACAAATTGAGTCAATGTCAACTTTTCGAAACTTAGTATGGTACGAATTCGAAATAATTACCTGTATGCCTGGTCCTCGGTTCAAATTTTACAATGTACACCGAATTGAAACATCCATATTAAGTCTTGTACTATGTACATTCAAATGTTGTTTTTAGCCCCCCCCCCCGCCCCCGGACAAACGCTACATACTTCCTGTATCGGTCAAACTTCCTCTCCTAACCACCTTAGGAAGCTATCGGCTTCCAACACACGTTCATTCTTTCTCTCCATGTTTCGATCTCTAAGTCTCTGAACTACACAATCCCTTTTTCCACTCTGTTACCAAATGTATTTACCTCACACACCCATCATTGCGTCACATGCCGAGCTCTCTCTCTCTCCCCCCCTCTCCATCTCACCCTCTCGCGCTAAATACATGCATTGCCTATCTAGCCCCCCCCCCCCAACCTCTCGTGCGCACGCACGCACGTTGTATATCTAGGTCACTCCCTCGAGACTGTCTCACTCTTTCTTCCGCACGGCGGGCCACACTCGCTCAATCTCGCTCTCTTTATGTGAGTCTTGTTTAACCTCGTTTTCACTACTAGAAAAACCCCTACTAATGGCGCACCTAATATGGCTATTAATGGCGCATCTGTGGTGCGCCATTAATAGCACGCCATTAGTAATTTTTTTTTTCAAATTTTTTTTAAATTTTTTCCAATTGTTTTTTTAATTTTTTTCAAATTTTTCTTAATCTCAGTTCACTATGGCTTAATCTCGGGTCAAATCGCACTCCGTGGTCAAACTTCCCGAAAGGTCACCCATCCTCACACTACTCCAGCCCAAGCACGCTTAACTTCAGAGTTCTATCCAACCCCAGCAACAGCTCACTTCACATGCACTTGTTGATATATCTAGCATATCAATCCTGTTATACCTTATTGATGTCTAGGACTTTGTTCATGTTAATGACTATGATGAAATTTTGAAAAATATTTCAAACTTCTCGATCATATTACGTATCATTTTTGAAAAAAAATCAAAAAATTTTGAAATTAGTAATTTTGAAATTAGTAATTTTTTAGCATTACTAGTGGCGCACCACATCCACGGTGCGCCACTAGTAAGTTTGAAATTTTTTGAATTTTTTTGCCGCCAGATCTTAAAAGCCCCGTAACTTTTTTTCTGTTAGGTTTTTGGGGATTTTGAAAATGTTTAACGGGGTTCTCCCTACAACGGATGTAACTTTTCGAGTAGATGATTTTTCGTATAAAAAACTTTTTCATCCGAGTTAGTATGCAAAAGTTATGCCCATTTTTACAAATTCTCGAGAGATTTTGCAAATGAAGTCGAAATTCATATTTGCAAATTTTCCCAACAACTAGACCACATATCACATGGGAAACTTATTTTCTTTTATTTTTGGACATTTTCATCATTTTCTTTTATTTTTTTCGAACTGAAAAGGCGATCCACGGGGGTGCATTCGGTGGAAGGTGGCCAAGTTACTAATGGCGCACCGTGGGAGTGGTGCGCCATTAGTAGTTCATTAGTAACTTGGCCACCTTCCACCGACGACGTAAGTTACGAATGGCGCACCGTGGGGTGGTGCGCCATTACTAGTTCAACTACTAATGGCGCACCACTCCCACGGTGCGCCATTAGTAGTTTTGAAAAAAAAATGATGTTTTTTTGATTTTTTTTAAAAAAAACTTAGTAATGGCGCACCAGTGGAAAGTGCGCCATTACTAGTTAAAACTAGTAATGGCGCACCACTACAAGGTGCGCCATTAGTAACAAAAATTTTTTTATTTATTTTTTACATTTTTTTCAAAACTACTAATGGCGCACGACGGATGTGGTGCGCCATTACTATGTCAATTAGTAATGGCGCACTATGCACCGTGCGCCATTAGTAACAAAATGTTTTTTATGTATTTTTCCAAACTACTAATGGCGCACCACACACCAGGTGCGCCATTAGTAATATATTACTAATGGCGCACCGAGACATGGTGCACCATTAGAATATAGTAATGGCGCACCACATCACAGGTGCGCCATTAGTAGCCATTCCATTTATAGCCCTTTTTGTAGTAGTGTTTCTTTCACACAGAAATGATATATCTCCCTGTTCGGGCCTCGATCGACACACTCTATACTCTCTCACGCATATTGTCTATCTAGGTCAGTCCATCCAAGCCGCCGCCACTCTTTCGACATCATGGTGGGCCACGCTCACTCAATCTCTCTCTCTCTCTCTATATATATATACATATATATATATATATATCTCTATCTCTCTCTCTCTCTCTCTCTCTCTCTCTCTTCGTATGTCTCGATTGACCTTGCTCTTTGTCGGACAAAAACGATATATCACCATGTTTGAGCCCAATTCGACCTATTCACATTGTATACTCTCTCACGCACATTGTCTATCTAGGTCACTCTCTCCAACCCGTCTCACTCTTTCGATCGCATGGCGACCCTATGTGATCGGTTGACCTTTCTTCCTCCCACGCACAAAATATATCTACACGCCCGTGGATCGGATCATCTCTCAATCTCTATCTTACAGCCCTCACCCTTGCCAAAAGCTCAATCGGAAAATATCTTTCCGGAGCATATATATTTGTTCAATGAATGTCGGACCACACTCACTTTGTCTCTCTATCTATATATCTCTCGATTGACCTCGCTTTCTCACACCGTATCTTTCACGCGTTGAAGCTACTACCTCTCCATCCCTTGCAAAGCCGGAGCTATTTAAATTGCGAGGGGCACTCCAACCTTGGAGTAATTTGTGTAGCACTACTAGAAAAAGGGCTATAGATGGGATTGACACTAATGGCGCACCAGAGAGCTGGTGCGCCATTAGTATATGCTAATGGCGCACCACAATCTGATGCGCCATTAGAGTTTATACTACTAATGGCGCACCTGGCCAAGGGTGCGCCATTAGTATCAAAAAAAAAATTTAACTACCGCGCCGGTCCAAACATACTCATGGCGCATCCTGTCCAAGTGCACCATTAGTAGTTGTAACTACTAATGGCGCACTGTGCTGTGGGTGCGCCATTAGTATAGAATTTTGTTTTGAACTAGTGCGCCTATCCAAACATACTAATGGCGCATCCTGACAGGGTGCGCCATTAGTAGTTGTAACTACTAATGGCGCACCGGGAAGTTGGTGCGCCATTAGTATAGAATTTTTTTTGAACTAGCGCTTATCCAAACTTACTAATGGCGATCCTGCCCAAGTGCGACATTAGTAGTTGTAACTACTAATGGCGCACCAGGCGTGGGTGCGCCATTAGTATAGAAATTCTTTTTTTTGAACTAGTGCGCCTATCCAAACATACTAATGGCGCATCCTGCTTAGGTGCGCCATTAGTAGTTGTAACTACTAATGGCGCACCGTGCAAGAGGTGCGCCATTTGGGGCAGCCTCTCCTACCCACACTCTCACTTTCTCCCCACTTCATTCTCTCCACCTCCTCCTTGTCTCGGGTGCCTCCTCTTTTTCACCTCATTTCCACCATAGATTCATTCAAATTAAGTGGTTAAATTACCTTGTTTTAATAGGTAAGTAAGGGGGAAGCTATATTTAGGTTGTTCTCCCTACAACAATGTGCACATGCACTTTTTTACGGCCTAGCTAGATCTATGTATGTTATGGTGTTGCATATGTTTGTGGTGTTGCATATGTGTTTGTGTTTGGAGGTGTACCGGTATTTGAAATGCGATAGTTGCCAATATTTTGCGGAATGTTGATTCATTTCCGCTTCAAGTAGAATTTTGGCATTAAGCATTCTTTTTGGTCCTATTTTAGGGAAAGTCATGACAAATTTTTGTTTGGTTCTAAAATATCGCTTTTGCTCTACCCGCAGCGACCATTATGGTCCGCACGATGACCGAAGGCATCGTAAATAGTTTTTTGAGCTCCGCGAAGGTCGAGATGCTTCAAAAGAACGAGACGGAGATAAGATGTCCGTGTCGAAGATGCAAGTTCAAGAGCCTTATTGCGGACCCGGATTCCGGGCAGGTGCGGGACCACCTGCTCTTGCGTGCTTTCATGGATGGCTATCGGTGGCAAGGTGATGAAGATGACTACGAAGTCGTCCATGCGGGCCGGCAAGAAATGAGGAAGGGCAGCAAGACAACCACCGCGGCTCGGGCGGGCGAAGACGAAGAATCCCGTGGAGATGATCACGATCGTGATGTCAGTACATACGATCATCATGTAGAAGATGCAGGACATGATGATGAGGAAGATGCCGGAGCAGGCGACGGGCATGATCATGAAGATGATGATGCCGGGCGGAGCATTTGACGCCGGACCATCGATGGGCTGGATGCAGGACCCTCATATTCAAGAGCTGCTTCTCAAGCTGCACGGATAACGCAAGAGCTGCCGCCCGAGTTAAAGCCTAGATGGATCTACTTGAGTTAGACGCGGTTACTCCATTGTATGAAGGATGCAGGCCCGAGGATACCCGCCTGAAAGTAACGCTCATGGCTCTGGAGATGAAGGTAAAACACAAAATGACCAACGCATGCTTCGACGAGAACATGTCATTACGCACGAACGTCTTCCCAAGGGGAACAAGTGCCCGACCAGTTTGGAGGAGGCGAAGAAAATCGTGTGTCCTCTCGATTTACCGCGACGTGAAATACCATGTGTGCATGAACAATTGCATCATTTATCGGGACGAGCACGCGGAGTCTACCATATGTCCGCAAAGCGCGCCACTCGATACAAGAAGAGGAAGAAAGCTCCTCGAAAAGTGGTGTGGTACTTTCCGATCACTCGCTCTGCAGCGCTTATTTCGCGGACCCTAAGGCAGCAAAGCTCCTGCGTTGGCACGCCGGATAGGGAGGAGAAGAAGCGGGAAGATGACGCAAATGATCCGGAGATAGATAAAAAGACAAGATCTGAGTCACCCTAAGGATGCGAGCCAGTGGCAAGCGTTGAACTTCAAGACTCGGAATTTGGGAACGATCCAAGGAACATCGTCCGGGCGCGAGCATCGATGGAGTCAATCCGTTTGGCAGCCGTGAGAAGCACACATAGCACCTGGCTTGTGTTTGTGTGGATGTACAACCTTCCCCTGGTTGTGCATGAAGAGGAAGTACATTCACATGAGTATGCTAATTGAAGGGCCGAAACAACCAGGAACGACATCAATCTGTATCCGGGCTGCTGAAAGAGGAGCTTGACACGCTGTCGAAAACGCCAGCCAATACGTGGGACGTCGCAGAAAGAATATTTCCCTATGAGAGCCGCCTTTGCTCACGACGGTGCACGACTATCTCGATTCTGAGATATCTCAAGGGCAGGTAGTCCACGGATTTTCTGGATGCGTAAGGTGCATGGATGACACAACGTATTGCCAGCTAGATAGAGATCCGGGTCTTCGAAACCGTGTTCATGGGACATCGAAGGTGGCTTCAGCGACGATGACCCGTGGAGGAAACGCAAGGATCTGTTCGATGGTGAAACCGAACCCGAAAACGCCTGCGGTACGAGGAGCGGCGAGGAAATAGACAAGCTGTTGAAAAATTGGATAGACTGCCCAACGCCGGAAAGACACAAAAGGCGCCAGAGCCGAAAGAAGCGAAAGGCGCCAGAGTCATTGTCAAGGTATGGAAAACGAGGTCTGTTTTACGGGACTTGCCGTAATGGAAGATCCACCGTGTGCCTCACAGCCTTGATGTCATGCATATCACGAAGAACGTGTGCGAGAGTCTGCTGGTACCACTGCTCAACATGCCGAGAGGACCAAAGATGGGCTGAAAGCAAGGGCAGACTTGAAATCAATGGGCATCGTGCAGGAGCTTCACGCTATATATGATGATGATGATGATGATGATGATGATGATGATGATGATGAGGCGAAGCAGGACACGTAAAGTCGTCGCAAAGGCAAAAGGCCAAGAAGACCGGAAATGACTACCCTCCCGCGTGCTTCACTCTAAGTCGAGGAGATCGAGCAGTTTTTCACCGCCTCCTAGGAGTAAAACTTCCTTACTGATTACGCTGGGAAGATAAGCGATACCTAGACCCAGTGAAGAAGTTCAGCGGGATGAAGTCTCACGACCGTCACGTGCTGATGACGCAAATACTTCCGGTTGCCAGTAACTGGGATCATGGACGCGCACGTCCGTGAAACGCTATTTGGCCTATGCAACTTCTTCGACGTCATCTCTCGGAAGTCGATTGGCGTGAGGCAACTCGAGAAGGCTACGAGAAGAGATCGTGGTGATACTATGCGAGCTTGAGATGTACTTCCGCCCACATTCTTGACGTTATGGTGCATCTGCTGGTCCATATAGTGGAGGATATCATCCAACTCGGGCCGACGTTCCTGCACAAAGCATGATGCCGCTCGAAAGGATGAATGGTGTCATCAAAGGATACGTTCGCAACATGTCACGCCCGAAGGAAGCATAGCCAGGGGCTTTCGATCAAGAGTGCATCTCCCATCGCACGAATTATCTAGGCATCGAGAACCCGTTGGTCTGCCCGTCAATAGGCACTTCGGCAGGCTCGCTGCATGGGGTCACCGTGAGGGTCGCCGCGAAATGCATGTCGACTTCGAGGGTCGACTTGCCGACTTTGAAAGAGCAAACCTAGTCGCGCTACAACACATAGACGTGGTCGATCCTTGGGTGGTAGAGCACAAAACCTTTATTAAAAAGACGCATTACAATGACCGAGGCCAACAGAGGACGGACGGAGATACACTCAAAGAGCACAACTCATGTTTCACGCGTTGGTTCAAGCGAAGCTTCGTCATTACCTTTTACATGAGGATTCTTCCGCGGAAGAACAACTCATATTCGCCTTTGTCACAGGCGCCGAGCACAACCTCGATGACCTATGAGGCGCATTTATATCAATGGCTACACATTCTACACCGAGGCCAAGGACATGAAGAGCGATGGTTATCAGAACTCCGGGTAACGATGGAATCCTACACCGTAACGACAAGGACAGATACTACGGAAGGATCGAGGAGATCTGGGAGCTGAGCTACGTTGGAGAGAAGGTCCCGATGTTCCGTGTCGATGGGCCAAGAACGTCATAAAAGAAGACCGATATTTCACCACCATGGTTATACCCGAAGCCAAATCCAAGATCATGGGCTCAAACGTCACCGCGAAAAATGAGCCATGGGTACTGGCTTCCCAAGTGGACCAATGCTTCTTCATTACCGACCCGCCAAAGCCCAGTCATGTTGTCGTGAGGAGAGGCAAAAGGAAGATCATCGGAATGGATGGAGTAGCCAATGAGCAAGACTTCGACAAGCACGGCGACCGAGGATCGAACATGACGATTTATGATGAAGTAGCAGCATACACCACAAGAAGAAGCAGGACCACCCTACCTAAAGGACGTCTGCTCCACGGAAGAACTCCATTTGCGAAAAAGAAGGGCAAGAAGATTGTGAGCAGATAGCTTGCTAAGATCGATTGTATTTAAATCAGAGACTTCATTTCTCGATTGTATTTCATGGGTACTTTTGAACTATCATGAATATTTTTAAATTTCATGGACACTCGATCTCGATCCCCTCCATCTCGATCGCTATCCCACCTCACCAGATCCGGCCCCCTCGCCGAGCACCCCCAGACCACTGCCGCCGCCAAACCCCGCACCCTCGATTCCCCTACTCAACCTCCGTCATGACCCCCGCACTTTTAGCGCACCGTCTAATAAAAATAATAAGTATGAAACAGCTTTTTAAATGCTACTGTCTTATAAAGAAATATTACTGTTATTATTTAAACAAGTTTGAAAATATTTAAACATAAATAAGTATCAAACAGCTTTTTAAATGCTAAAAAAAATTGTGGAGCCTGGGAGTCGAACCCAGGACCTCCTGGTGTGAGAACTGGCGGCTGACCTTTCGAGCTATTAGAGTGGGCTTGACATTGATAGGTTCTGTACTACATAACCTTCGGCTCGAGTTGAAATAAAAATACTAATGGCGCACCACCTGAGGTGCGCCATTAGTGTGGACATGCTAATGGCGCACCACGGTGAGGTGCGCCATTAGTGTTGTGCCGATCCCCCCTGCCCTCTCCCCCTTCGCCCGATCCCCCCTTCCCTCTCCCCCTCGCCAGTTCCCTCTCCCTTCTCGATCCACCGCCGCCGCTGCCGCTGCCCTGACCCTCGCCCTCGCCCTCGCCTCTCCTCCCTCTCCCTCTCCTCGCCTTCCCTCTCCCTCGCCCGCCTCCTCGACGCCACCGTCCCGCCACCTCGACGCTTGCCACAGCGCGCCTCGGCCGCGACCCGCCGCCCAGCGCCGCCTCGTAGCGACCCGCCGCCCAGCGCCGCCTCGGCGACCCCGCCGCCCAGCGCCGCCCGACTCCGCCTCGACACTGCCCGCCGCCCAGCGCCGCCTCGACCCGCCCGGCCGCTGCCCCACCTCGACCCCGCCCCGACGCCGCTGCCCCACCTCGACCCCCCCCCGACCACCGTCGCTGGAGCACCACCACCCCCGTGAGCACCTTTATATGTTTAGGCGAGTTCTAATTTATCCAACCTTGCGTTTTCGCAGCTTCTACAAGAGATTTGTCTCAGAGAAAAGCATATCGGCTGCCTGTTCATCCCTTTTTTTGTCATGTGCCTGTTCATCTATTGTTTGGACCTTACTACAATAATCCCGTAGTCTTGATAAGTATTGAGTGTTAGATGGATGCATATTTCTGTCTACTTCAAATTAGTATATTGCCAAGATTCGGTACCAGCTATGCAATATTCAGGTTCAACATAGCTTTATGTGATCTCTTTCAGGTTACATAGATGGCCTGCACTTGGCTTCACCATTTCATGCATATAGTATAGATGACAATGCGAATGTGAGACTGAGTCCAGAACTTCTCCTTTTTTTTCATTTTGTTTGGAAAATCAAAGTCTTCTAGAAGAAGAAAGTAGTCTGCAAGAGACCTCTAGTACTAGTGATATTTTCTCGCAGATAAGCATGCCGTTTGTTCATCTGTGATTCGTCCTTGAACTCCTTAAACTCTTGACGAGTAAGAATGTTAAATAGGTGCACATTTTATCTGCTTACGCTAGTTTTGACGTGTCCGGGTCTTGCGATTTCGCAGCCTCTACAAGAGATTTTGTGTGTAGAAAAGTATATCAACTGTTCATCTATTTGTTTTGGACTTAAGAATCCTGAAGTCACGATAAGTTTGAACTTTAGATGGATGCATATGGCTGACTACTACTTCTAGAACCGGAGTATTATACCAAGATTCCAACACTGGTTATGCGTTATCCAGATTGAAGATGCGGAGTAGCTTACGTAATCTCTTTCATATTCAACTGCGGTTGCTTCACCGCTCCCCTCAGACGATTCAGCATTATTGCATAAATGTCATTGTGATTTGTGAATGTGAAACTCCAACGTGGTTTTCTTTTCTACTGTTTGAGTAAAAGTATTAGATAGACCGTTATTGCATTACTTCTACCGATATTGTTTGACTATGTTAATGAGGATGGTAAATCCGCCTTAGTTCATTTTTTGCAACAAAATTGTCGTGCTCCCAACTAATTGGATGCAGATTCACATTCTCATTCGGTTCAGACAGGGGCATATACAAATCTGAATCCTTATATATATATATATATATGAAAAGGATGCTAGTTTTTGTAGATCCTTTCTTAGACGGATTCATACAGCTTTCTATGGCTAATAATTTGACACTTGCTCTTGTATGTTGGGTCCTGTAATACTTAGAATTGCATGCGTTCCAGATTGGATTTAAATACATGTTGTATGGCTTGTAGTTTCCATTTGGTGTTACACCATTGCCTCTTTGAGTAGCCATTACGGTCATTTATACTGTCTTGGCTTAGTTAGGAGGCACATATGAAATGAGCATCTCATGCTCATCCAGGCCATTTGAGGTGCAACTCATCTGTCTTAACTAGATGTGCTCCCCAAGCAGCCTTAGACATTTCATAACTGTCATGTTCCTGCATTGTATGTTCCTATTAAGTCAAAGTATCTCGACCTGTTTTAATTTTTTAATATTGTTGTTATGATTGGTTTACAAAGTTTGTGATGTTTGCCTTTTTGAGTAGCCATTATGGTCGTAAATAGTATCTTGGCTTAGTTAACAGAGCAGAAGCTTCCTTTTTTCTTATATTGGACAGAACAGAAGGGGTTTTTCATCGGATAAGAATTAGTATTCCTAGTTACTACAACATCTTAAGTCTAGTCTTGTGCGAAAATGTGACTGATAAAGCAAGCATGATCTCATACTGTCCATACTACCAACCTAGTTCAACTTCGGTTAAAAGCAGGCCAGGCTTACTGTTTTGTTCTTGATGGTGATGTCCTAGTTTTCTACTAGTAGTGTGTCGTGGTCTTTTGGTTTAGGAGGGAGAGCTTAATGACAACATGTGTTAATTATATGTATGTAGCTATGAAGAGCTTTTACTACCGTCGTCTTGGCTCTTGTTACTGTGGTTAAAGAAAGTTTTGCTAGTATTATTTGATGGTTAGGTGCTTGATTTCTGCTAGTATTATTTGATGGTTATGTGTTTCTTCCAGTTTCTTGTAACCAGGGGCTATTCATTGATTGTCCACTGTCCTGAATTTCTCTTAATGCAGGAGAAACCAAGAAATCACTTGGACCCGCGTAACAGGTTAAATTCGAAAGGTCAGCGCGAGGGGAAGGTCATCGATTACAGGTATATCATCTAATACTGCACTACCCCTCTGTTGTTCAATGATTAAACTGCGGTAAAAAAGAGTATATTTGACTACACGATGTAAACGCGCATTCTAACAATATTGGAACATCAAATGGACACAATGTGATGTAGAGGAATCTTGACAACTTACCATACATTTGTTTGGGGGAAAATGTTGGCTTAGTCATTGCTAATACTAAACACTGCATTGACTATTTTTGTTCGTCTTGAAACAATGCAATGTTTTCAAATATCTTGTCTGATTTAGTTTTCACCATATTTTCTTATATTGATTTAGTTTTGATGATCAATGGCAGAGATACATGGCGACCCAAGTTATATCTATTTTCTCATATTTGTAGAGAAGATTTTCACATGTGTAAAAGTTTTTTTTCAAATATATTTGTGGTGCAAAATGAAGATATGCCAAACTCCTCAACAGTTGGTTAGTCTCATTAGGGTAAAATAATAGGATACTTTGTTAAATTAGAAGTCATCAACATGCTGCTGATGAATTGCTGCTGTATCTTGTATGATGTATGTGATGCTGCTGATGTATGGTTTTTTATCAAGAGGCCAAACATTCATCTAGTTTTGCTATGAACTGCTGCTAATGTATGATGTAGTTGCTTCACCTGCTATCTTGCTTACGATTCTGCACTGCTTTTAGATGAATGTCTATAGTGCTTTTTCTTCTCTGCATGTCTATAGTGCCGTTTAAGAGTTTTTAGATGAATGTCTATAGTGCTTTTTCTTCTCTGCTAACTCTGTTCTGGAGTTGTTGTTGGCCGGTAACAGCATGTTTGAAGTACAATTGTTACCAATGTGGGCTTGTGGAATCCCATGACAAAAGTCTTGAGTTGGGTTCAAGACAATTGTCAAGGGTAGTCTCATTGTGATCTTCTGAAATGACCCATTGGCGACTTCATTACGCTGGGGATAATGATTTTGCAGTACCCGAGAGGCCCTTGAGTTTGCCGAATGTCGATTAACTTCCGTTCCGGCAAATTGGTACTCCATATGTCCTATTTTCAGCAAAGGTCATGCTGAAATTTTTCGTGAATTTTAGCATGACTTTGCTAAAAATAGGACATATGGGGTACTTGTGACTAATGCATGGGCCGGGGTATCTTAGTAGTTAATTAAGTAGGATCAACTGCCCGGCATTTGTGACTAATGCATGGCTTTTAGGGTGCCTCGGTGTCGATAAAACCGAAATGATGAAAGCTTAGGCTTTTAGGGTGCCTCGGCGTCGAAAAACCCTCAATGATAGAAGCTTAGATTTTAGGATGCCTCGGTGTCGACAAACCCTAAATGATGAGACCATGATCTTGTTCCTTGACAATAACCAACTTTTGACCAAACTTTGTTTCTATTTAGAGAGAAACATGGCCCACAACGATGAGGCCGGGGTTCGGCGGCAAGGCATTCAGGAGCTGTCCCAGAGATGGAGGAACAACCTCACTTGTATGAGGCCGCCGCCTTCCCACCGATCTGAGACCACCGATGGTACCGCCGAGGATGACCCCACCGATGCCACCGATGGTGGTGCCGAGGATGCCACCACTGATGATGGCGGCGCATGCACAGATGGCAGCCAACCGAAGAGGCAACGGAAGGACCGGCGCCCGATCGTGCTCCGCACCCTCAAGGAGGAAGTTACTGAAGTGGACTCCAACGGGAATCCAACGGCGCCCGAACGAATAGTCAAGGGGTACTCGCTTCAGCTCGGGTGCATTCTCCGGAGCACCGTCTCGATCAACACCGAGAACCGGAGGCATCCCGACCGAGGAATTTGCGCAACCTCCTCTTCACGAAGCTGCACGAACGATACAAGTTCCCGCTGAATTTGAAAACACAAGCCTCAAAGGGAATAAAGTGAACAATGCTGCCCTCACGAAGATGAGCAAGGCCCTGTCTACTTGGAAAAGCAATGTGAAGAGAATGATCGAGAAAGGTGAGAGTTATCAAAAGATCAAGGAGAAAAATCCTTCGATCACCGAAGATGACTACAACGACTTCAAGATCAATTGCTCGAGCACCGCAAGCTCCCAATCAAGTGAGTGGGGGAAACAAATGCGGGAGCTGAACATAGGGGAACACACACTCGGTCCCGGCGGTTACAGAGTGGCGGAGCCTATATGGGACAAGGAGGAGGCGGAGCGTGCCGAGCAAGGCCTACCGCCCCTCTTCGATACATACGGTGACAAGCAGACCAGGAACTTTGTCAGGGCCCGGTACAAGAAGGACCCGAAAACAAAGGAGCTTACCACAGATCCGAAGACCAGGCAGCTTCGACTTGTTCAGTAAGGAATACACCCCGCGTAATTAGCTCCATATGGTTGCATTCTAATTAATGAAGCCGAATTTCTAAATGGTTCACATTCCTTCCGCAGCGCATCGAAAGCGAGCGCTGGGTCGACTCAGAGCAACCCTTGGGACACCACTCTAAATAGGGGTTGAATGTAATGAAGAACAAGGATAAGCTTCGAGAAGCCGACGTCACCTGGTCGTGGTGGCCGGCAAAGGCTTGTCGACAAAATGGGGTCATACTATACATTTGGTGTGCGGAAGGAGAAAAGACCAGCTCGGAAAGCCAGCGCGAGAGGTTCAAGAACTCAAGGCACAGGTGGCGCGGATTCCGAGATTGTCCAAGAGCAAGTGCAACAACGACTGGAGCGACGATCACCGCCACAGCCTACCTTGATCTCGGGGTTGAGTGCGTGGATTGCGGGCGGCCAACAGGGCCGCCCGATTCCTAGCTTCACGGCCAGCAACTCGCATAATGCGATGGAGGGGTTATTGGTGCCTCCGGCGAGGCGGCATTGGTGTCTCCGACGCCGCACGGGAGCTTAATGCACCGGGTGTACGCCGGCAGGCACCTCTGCAGCAAGCGGCCCCTCCGTCAATCGCACGCTACCGCTGGCGGTGCCTCTACATTAGCCAAGCTCGACGCCATCATCACGGTAACTAATTAAGCCTCTCGGCCGAGGACTTCATCTCCTTGTTTTGACTGGGCATCCCCGATGCCCTACATGTTTCGCGAGGCGCCGCCGACGTTCCGTGCACTCTCCTCCACTACGGGAACAACGAGTTGGTCGATGTCGCCAAGGGCAAAATCGTTCAACCGGCAACCCTTGTTCCACGGTACCCAGATGCCACCCAACTTGTTTAGGGTTCAACTGGTTCGGTGCTGCCAGGCTGCGACGACTTGTTACCTCCGAATCGACCCGTCGGGGCCGACGATGATGACGTGATGACCCTCGGCCTTTGCTGAGCTGGCCCCTGCTTTGGCGAAGAGCCAGATTCGTTTGGGGGCGGGGACACCACCCCAAAGACAACACCGCCAATCGTGTCGGCGCCAAGTCGGCCCCATGGCAAGACCGCCAGAACGGTGCCGGACATCCCTATGCCACTCGATCCAAACATGCATATGGCACAGGATCGTAACGACGACGACGGCGACTATGATACATTTGGCAACGCGTCGATCAGTACTTTGCCGAGCATGGGTACGATGGCGACTTCATGGGGCCTCCTTCTCAAGAACCAAACCCAACAAAAGACGTGTGCGATCTAGCTCGTACCACGGAGAAGCCAAGTTGCAACAGCGCTGCCCGGGCGTTCAGCTCTCGTGAGACGCCCAGCTTGCCGACTTCACCGAGCCTCGAATAGGCGAGGTGCGTAAATATTATCAGCCCCAACACACTCAAGAAGGCGGTCTGTGAGCAAAACTCGGTCCCATTACAGGAGAAGAAGAAGGCACGCAAAAGAAAGACTAAGAAGGGTGCGAGCCAGCCGGCACCGAGTACGATCCATGCTCAGGACGGGCCACCTTCACCGTAGGATATCTCGAGGAGGGTGCATGTGGCGGGTAGGGCGATGCTACCGACCAATATGCTCAATGCTGCAACCGTGCTATGCGGAGTCTGCATGGCGGTGTTCTTTCTTTGGAGAAGCTGCGTCTCGTGGAGAAGGATGTGGCATACCCGGTTTTCGCGGCCAAGGTGCCAGAGGGCAAGGGCTTTGTGGATAACTCCATCGGGCGACGATCGCCCCTGCGTTTTCATGACATCCACGCTATGTTGAACCTTCATCCGCTGCACTACACCTTCGTTCGGCTATTTTCGCGGAGTATGGAGATGCGGATCATTCGCGACAAGACCCCGGACATCGCGATAGTCGACCCCTTCTACATGCGTGCCAAGTTCTTGGGCAGCGCTGGGACCGCAAGTCGCGAAGTTCTTACCTCAAGGCGTCATTCGGCAAACCAAGATAAGGATAACTTCCTCGTGCCTTACTTTCCCGAGTAAGTCCTCCCTCAACCGCCCGTAACATATGAATTCTTACATTTCGATCGCTTTTTCTTTTAACATTCCGTGTTTTCTGCAGTGACACACGTTGCACGCTCATCCTCCTAAGCCCCAAATATTCCATGGCCACGTATTTCGACCGGACCGTCACGAACGTAGACTACACAAATGTCAAGAAGGTTCTTGATGATGTTCTCCCAGCCACGCCAAATATGGAGGCACCTTCACCAGGCCTATTCGTAAGTACGGCAAGCACGTGTTCTCCCTGTCTGACGTTACGCTGCGTCAAGCAGCCGCCTGGCGGTCAGAAGGGTGCCTACTACGCCATCCATCACATGCGGGCGATCGTACGGGACCATCATCAACTTCTGCTACCGAGTAAACTCCAAGATTGGGCCGCGAGCGTGTCGGCAATCTAGGACGCGGACCTTCGACAAGAATTCTTTCGCATCTAGTCGGAGTTTGCGGAAATCATCCATCAAGATGTCCTTCGTACCTCGGGGCAGTTCTACCTCAGAAATCAACCGTCCAACGGTGACATCGACACAATGCTACAAATGCAGGATGACAACGCCCGTTCTTTCATGACTCCCACGATAGACGGCGGCTTCATCCACGCCCGTCCCTTGAGTCGAGTTGTCTAGTTCTGAAACATCGATTGGCTCATGTTGTAATTAAACTTTAATGAACTTGTAGTATGTCTCTTTGGTTTCGAGAGTCGTTCAACTTAGATGTAATCGATGCTATTAATGTCTTGCTTTTCTCTTCCGATCGCTCTGCTGCATACTTATATATTGCTTATGTATTGTCTCGTGAATTGGTACTAACGTTTCATTTGGCTAGTGCATAGCGATGCCGACGTATGTCGTGCACAAGGGTAAGGTTCCCGGAGTCTACGATGACTGGGAGGAGTGTCGGAGACAGGTTCACCGATTCAGCGATAACAGTTACAAAGGGTACACCACTAGGGCCGAGGCCGAATCTAGACACGCCCGCTATCTAGCGGGAGAGGGGAGGGAGCGTTGGAGGAACCGGATGAAGACGAAGTTTCATCGTGATGATGCTCATCGTGATGACCGCAGCTCTCTTCTATGTGATGGTAGTTTAGATGATCGATATCGACTTGTAATGTGAAGACAAACTCGCTACTCGCGGTCTCGAGACTTGTAATATAATGTTCTATCTTTGTTCGGTCTTTTCAATTCGGAGACTAATATGATGAATTGTATTCGGAGACTAATATGATGAATTGTATTCAAAGACTAATCTTCTATTGTATCTGATGAATCTATTGTTGATGTGTGCTGTCTATATTTTGTCAAATTATACATTTTGTAACCTGTGCAAAAAACAGAAAATAAAAAAATAAAAAACCCTAATATTCATACTAATGGCGCATCACATGATAAAGGCGCCATTAGTATGACAAAGCATACTAATGGCGCATCACTTGTCAAGGCGCCATTAGTATGCCATGGTTACTAATGGCGCATCACTTGGTAGTGAGTAATTAGAATGCCGCGGTTACTAATGGCGCATCAAGAGGTGGTGCGCCAATAGTATTCCAAAACACCTGGGTATACAATCCCCCTGGGAGGCATACTAATTGCGCATCAAGATATACTAATGGCGCACCAGGTGGTGCGCCATTAGTACCAGATACTAATGGCGCACCACCTGGTGCGCCATTAGTAAAAATTACTAATGGCGTGCTATTAATGGCGCACCACAGATGCGCCATTAATAGCCAAATTAGGTGCGCCATTAGTAGTGGTTTTTCTAGTAGTGTAGGCATTTATTCCGGTCGGTTTAGATTATATTTTCGTAGCATTCGGCCCACAACTACTCCAAACACCGTTGCAACCCACGCAACTCCCTTAGTTGATTTCCCTTTGGCTCGGTCATCGCTCTCTCGCACGTCCTTTCTCGCCTTCAATGTCGCATCATGGTATTATTGAAAAAACTATGTTGTTCTCTTTAATTATTATAAATAAGCTACAAAACTACACACCGATAGTCCACTTGGAATGGAACAAATTTCGACCCACAAATTAAAGTGCTACAAACTACACACCGAGGGGCCCACATGTCATGAAACAAATTTGGACCCATATACAAATAAAAAAATAAAGGATGAGGATCGAACATGCGACCGGGCCTTCAAGCCGCACGTCAATAGGCAACATACGTAGAATAGCAATGTTTGTTGTACC
This sequence comes from Aegilops bicornis, assembly GCA_021605145.1. Lineage (NCBI taxonomy): Eukaryota > Viridiplantae > Streptophyta > Magnoliopsida > Poales > Poaceae > Aegilops > Aegilops bicornis. Next base: position 633,270,693 of record CM038673.1, read on the forward strand.
CCCTTTGTTCACATAATGTTTTTATATTACCACAGCCTAATTAATGGATAACATGTGATATTATTTTTAGCACTATTCGCCTTCACTTACTGGTGGGTTCCATGTGTGCTGTCTCTCTTTCTCCTCCCCTTCTGCGTTTAGACGCATGGGCAAACAGGAAGAACTCGCGGGCGATGTTGCCGTTGACCATATCTGGACGCGTACACAAGTCACGGCACCAGTTTCACATACTAGCAGTGCTAGTCAGTGTGTACATGTAATGCACGTTAATTTGGAAGTATATTAAGTGCATGCGGATATTAACTAGTAGGATATTATTTGCGTGTTGTCATGTGATTAGCACTATTTTTGGCATGAAATTAACTGCACGCTAAACGTGTTGAGCGCTCGACATTGAAGCAGTCTAGGTCGTTGGATGACAAGGAATACATGTGGCGTGATGAAGTTTTATATTTAATTTGATATGGCTCTAGCAGAACATTCAATCGATCAAACCATACATTTGGTTCAGTCTGACTCCGACTTTAAATTATACGACGATCGATATAAAATAAATGAAAATGATAAACGTTCGGATTTTAAGCATGGCAATCCGAACGTTTTTCATGGCAAATTTAGATTACGCGGCGGCGGCGGGGGCGTCTCGTGGTGGGAAACGGCTCCTCCGCCATGCTCTGTGTGTCTTCGGGCCACTGACGGACGGCGACGGTGGTGTCTTGCGCCGTTGTTGGCGTACTCCTGGACGTTGGCCTAGCTTCAAAGAAGGCCAAAATGTTCTGGACTTCGGAGCGAGTCAACTGGCGGGAGGAGGCGACTGGTGTCGGTGTGAAAACCGGCGGATCTCGGGTAGGGGGTCCCGATCTGTGCATCTTAGGCTGATGGTAACATGAAGCAAGGGACATAATGTTTACCCAGGTTCGGGCCCCCTCGATGGAGGTAAAACCCTACTTCCTGCTTGATTAATATTGAAGATATGTGGAATACAAGAGTAGATCTCCCACGAGATCGTAGAGGCTAAACCCTAAAGAGCTAGCCTATGATGGTATGATTGTAATTGTGATCGGCCTTTTAAGGACCATGCTCTCCGGTTTATATAGACACCGGAGAGCTAGGGTGTACATGGAGTCGGTTACAAGGAAGGAAACATAATATCTGGATCGCGAAGCTTGTCTTCCATGCAAAGGAGAGTCCCATCCGGACACGAGCCGAAGTCATGAGTCTTGTATATTGATGCTTCTATAGTCCGGATGATGAATACAATCCGGCTGTCCGGATACCCCCTTATCTAGGACTCCCTTAGTAGCCCCTAAACCAGGCTTCAATGACGATGAGTCCGGCGCGCAGTCTTGTCTTCGGCATTGCAAGGCGGGTTCCTCCGCCGAATACTCCAAGGTTCCCATCATGACAAACAGTGTTCGACATCTTCATCACTATTGTACTCCTCGGCTTCAGTGTATCAATAATGGTCATTTCCACGTGTCGAGTGAATGTGAGGAGTCGAGGTATTTTTGTATTTGCCACCCTCGGCCCTTCGGGCTAGCCGTCTATTTGAAGAGACGGGGATTCCCAGATCCAAACCTCACTCTCCCTCCTCGAGCAAGCATCCAACAGTGTGCCCAGAAAAAACCATTCCAGCATGGCCAGTCGTCGCAGCTCTTCTGCTCGCTCCCCCTGCCCCAAGCCGGGAGAATGGGGAGAGTGTTCAGTTTCTCATAGCCGTTTGATAAAGTTACAAACCCAAGGGCTCCTCCCGCTGGCATTCATGGTCCCGTTCGAGCTGGAGTTGCCACCTATAATGGCGGAGAACAAGCGGAGAGATTCCCCAATCCGTCTCTAGAGGAGCGAATATGCTTAGTTCCGCAGCTGTTAAGGGGCGTCGGGTTTCCTATTCATCCATTCCTTCGTGGGCTTCTGGAGTTCTGCGGCCTCCAGCCGCACAATCTTACCCCAGCCTCCATACTGCATATAGCAGGGTACGTCGCCCTTTGCGAGCTGTTTCTAGGTTGTGAGGCTCATTTCGGATTGTGGAAGAAGTTGTTTTGCCTTGTCCCCCACAACCAGGAAGAATCCCTATGTCAAGTGGGCGGGGCCGAAGTATGGCGTATTGCTGAGACTGGATACCTGTCCGGTACTCCCAAGAAGGCTCTAGACAACTGGGCTTCAGAGTGCTTTTATATTGACGACGCTCCTCTTCTGGATCCAGTCCGGACAGGACTCCCCAAGTTTAGTAACTCTCCGCCGAGGGCACGCCTAAGCTGGCGCCCCCAAGGCCCCCAAGAAGAGGATTCCAGGGAAGTACATTTCCTGATGAACCGGATAAAGTTACTGGCCAAATCCGGACTAGCGATAGTCGAGATGATGGCAATATGTATAATGTGGGGAGTGCAACCGCTTCAATATCGGAGCAATCCCATGTGGCACTACAACGGGACAGACGATGCCACCCGCTGCAGCCGTAAGGGTCCGGACTCCCCCACCGCTCTGGCAAGGATACTGTCCGACCTGTACAAAGGAGAAGAGGTGGAATTCCTCCATATTAAACCGCGAGACGGATTCTCCATGTACAATCCCCCAAACTGGGTAAGTCGTTATTTATTTTATCGCTTCACTCATTGTGGCGTTCTTTGCTAAAGTTCACCTGCGTCGATATTTCCAAGCAAGAACTGAGGAGGGACGTGGAAGGAATCACCAGCCCTTCTCCACAGCCGGAGGACTCCGAAAGGGCCCTGGATCCAGGACTCGAAGAAGACCCAGATGCGGCCGTGGAGCTTGTCGACGGGATATTTTATCAGGCGAGCCGTGATGGCGCCCCAGTGGCTATAACCGCCGATTATCGCGGACTGTTACCTTCGTCGCGTGTAAGCCAAGCCGAAAACTCGATCCTCCGAAGAGAATTCTTTCCTGATGTCACACCTTATCCCTGATATGTCATGCTTTTACAGAAGTGACGTTCGGAACGCAGGGCCGAGCCCCAAGGGACCCGTCAGCCACAGCCGTCCGGATTGGGCAGGCTCAAGAGGAAGGCGATTAGAACCGACACGCCTCTGCGGAGGTAAGAAAACAACCTGTCATGCAATTTTGTTGTCGTTTGAAGCATAACAGCGCCCTTCGTGCATCTTGGCAGGAAGAGGAGTATCCAGACTGTATTCGGAGATCCTGCCAACCACGCCTCCACCAGTCGGGCTCCAATACCAACTTCAAGAGAGGAGGCAGGCGTAGGGCCGACGCCGCATAGTCCTCCGACACAGGACGCAGATATGCTCTCCGCCACCAATTCGGAGGTAGAGAGCGCCAAGGATCATCGGTGTCAACGGGCCGTGCTTCGCAACAACATCTTCTCTGAAGAGGCGTTTAATGCCTTCAATTCGGGAGACGCATACATTCGAGCTGCTCAAAGCGGACTCGCCCGGGCAACAGTCCAGTATACCAAAGATATACGGGAAAGAAAGCTTGATGAGCATATATATAGTAGTAGCCCCTGAGACTTGAAACGGTTGAAACAACAGTTTTAAGTATCAATTCATGTGCAGGTTCTTGTTGATAAGAATGAGCAATTGGCTCGGGAGCTAGAGGATTGCAAGTCTCAACTGAGGGCCACAGTTGCCAAGCTATAGGAATCCCAGAAGGCCTCGTGTGGTAATATTTATCTGAATTATATGAAAATGCACCAATTGGCAACCGACTAGTATGACAAATTTAACAGAGAGTTATGTAGACAACCCCGGCGGGGAGGACGAGTCACATCTCCAGAGGCAACTAAAGGCCGGTGAGCGCATCCTGACGCAAGTGAAGCATGATAAGAATGTGCTCCAAGATGCCAATGTTCGGCTGGACGTGGAATTGAAAGACATCCGCGCACAGCTGGCGGACTCCATGAAGGAGAACAAAAGGCTTCGCCGCGGCATTTATCGTACGTGCCAAAATGAACTGTAGTATAGTTCGGCGAGGAAGTATATTGAAAAAGTTATGGTTGCAGGAATGCTGACGGGTTGCCCTGAGGAGGAAATGCCCGCATCTGCAGGTGATTTACTGCAGGACCTCTCACAACTGCACGAGCGAGCTCGGCAGGTGATGCAGGGCATTGCGCGGTCTTTGTGGCCATTAAGCACCCTGCCAAAGGGCATGGGGGGGCTTGTGGGCATGCTTCAGGGAGCACGGCAGCGCTTCCGTCTGTGGAAGATACCCGCCTGCCGGCAAGGTGCAAGAGAAGCATGGGTGATGGTGAAGACGCGCTACACCAAGCTGGACCCGAACCATATGGCCGAAGTTGGACTGGCCGGGCCAGATGGCCAAGAAATTCCCGTGAGTCTGGTATATGACCAGGTGGCGTTAGCCGCAAAGTATTCTCAACAGGATTGTAAGTTAGATAGCCTATTGGATGGTATAGAGGATGAATATAATCAGTCCAAATGACTATGTAATTCGATGGACATAAGTAGCCCCTAGTCGGATTAAAATCATTTGTCGTGGCGGACCTTTTCGCTTCAGCCCCCGGATCCTGAAGTCCGGGGTGTGTCCGAATACCCGGTCGGTTATATAAAACCGGAGTATGCGTGGAGACCAGGCGTAGGGGTCATAAGTGCTTGAACAGACAAGTACCCAACTAGTTGTTGGGGAACGTTGCATAAAATAAAAAATTTCCTACGTTCACCAAGATCCATCTATGAGTTCATCTAGCAACAAGTGACAGGAGTGCATCTACATACCTTTGTAGATCGCGAGCGGAAGCGTTCAAGAGAACGGGGTTATGGGAGTCGTTCTCGTCGTGATCCAAATCACCGGTGATCCTAGCGCCGAACGGACGGCACCTCCGCGTTCAACACACGTACGGTCAGCGTGACGTCTCCTCTGTCTTGATCCAGCAAGGGGGAAGGAGAGGTTGATGAAGATCCAGCAGCACGACGGCGTGGTGGCGGATGCAGCATGACTCCGGCAGGGCTTCGCCAAGAAACTGCGGGAGGAGGAAGAGGTGTAGCAGGGGGGGAGGCGCCAAGACTCGGGCTGCGGCTGCCCTCCCCCCTCCTTTATATAGGCCCCCAGGGGGGCGCCGGCCCTGGAGATGGGAATCTCCCAAGGGGCGGCGGCCAGGGGGGGTGGAGTGCCCCCCAAGGCAAGTGGGGCACCCCCCACCCCTAGGGTTTCCAACCCTAGGCGCAGGGGGGCCCAAGGGGGGGCGCACCAGCCCACCAGGGGCTGGTTCCCTCCCCACTTCAGCCCACGGGGCCCTCCGGGATAGGTGGCCCCACCCGGTGGACCACCGGGACCCTTCCGGTGGTCCCGGTACAATACCGGGTGACCCCGGAACTTTCCCGATGGCCAAAACAGCACTTCCTATATATGATTCTTTACCTCCGGACCATTACGGAACTCCTCGTGACGTCCGGGATCTATCCGGGACTCTGAACAACTTTCGGTTTGCTGCATACTCATATTCATACAACCCTAGCGTCACTGAACCTTGTGTGTAGACCCTACGGGTTCGGGAGACATGCAGACATGACCGAGACGGCTCTCCGGTCAATAACCAACAGCGGGATCTGGATACCCATGTTGGCTCCCACATACTCCTCGATGATTTCATCGGATGAACCATGATGTCGAGGATTCAAGCAACCCCGTATACTATTCCCTTTGTCAGACGGTATGTTACTTGCCCGAGATTCGATCGTCGGTATCCCAATACCTCGTTCAATCTCGTTACCGGCAAGTCACTTTACTCGTACCGTAATGCATGATCCCGTGACCAGATACTTGGTCACTTTGATGCACTACCGAGTGGGCCCAGTGATACCTCTCCGTGTCTGGTGACAAATCCCAGTCTCGATCCGTGTCAACCCAATGCAGACACTTTCGGAGATACCTGTAGTGCACCTTTATAGTCACCCAGTTATGTTGTGACGTTTGGTACACCCAAAGCACTCCCTACGGTATCCTGGAGTTACACGATCTCATGGTCTAAGGAAAAGATACTTGACATTGGAAAAGCTCTAGCAAAACGAACTACACGATCTTGTGCTATGCTTAGGATTGGGTCTTGTCCATCACATCATTCTCCTAATGATGTGACCCCGTTATCAATGACATCAAATGCCCATAGTCAGGAAACCATGACTATCTATTGATAAACGAGCTAGTCAACTAGAGGCTCACTAGGGACATATTATAGTCTATGTATCCACACGTGTATTACGATTTCCAGTTAATATAATTATAGCATGAATAAAAGACAATTATCACGAACAAGGAAATATAATAATAATCCTTTTATTATTGCCTCTAGGGCATATTTCCAACAGTCTCCCACTTGCACTAGAGTCAATAATCTAGTTACATTGTGATGAATCGAACACCCATAGAGTTCTGGTGTTGATCATGTTTTTCTCGTGGAAGAGGTTTAGTCAACGGATCTGCGACATTCAGATCCGTATGCACTTTGCAAATTTCTATGTCTCCATCTTGAACATTTTCATGAATGGGGTTGAAGCGACGCTTGATGTGCCTGGTCTTCTTGTGAAACCTGGGCTCCTTGGCAAGAGCAATAGCTCGAGTGTTGTCACAGAAGAGTTTGATTGGCCCCGATGCATTGGGTATGACTCCTAGGTCGGTGATGAACTCCTTCACCCAAATTGCTTCATGTGCTACCTCCGAGGCTTCCATGTACTCCGCTTCACATGTAGATCCGGCCACGATGCTCTGCTTGCAGCTGCACCAGCTTACCGCTCCACCTTTCAACATATACACGTATCCGGTTTGTGACTTAGAGTCATCCAGATCTGTGTCGAAGCTAGCGTCGACGTAACCCTTTATGACGAGCTCTTCGTCACCTCCATAAACGAGAAACATGTCCTTAGTCCTTTTCAGGTACTTCAGGATATTCTTGACCGCTGTCCAATGTTCCTTGCCGGGATTACTTTGGTACCTTCCTACCAAACTTACGGCAAGGTTTACATCAGGTCTGGTACACAACATGGCATACATAATAGACCCTATGGCTGATGCATAGGGGATGACACTCATCTCTTATATATCTTCTGCCGTGGTCGGACATTGTGCTTTGTGAAAGACCTATGAGGCGTCTCGATCTATCTCTGTAGATCTTGATGCCTAATATATAAGCAGCTTCTCCAAGGTCCTTCATTGAAAAACTCTTATTCAAGTAGGCCTTAATGCTGTCCAAAAGTTCTATATCATTTCCCATCAAAAGTATGTCGTCTACATATAATATGAGAAATGCTACAGAGCTGCCACTCACTTTCTTGTAAACGCCGGCTTCTCCATCAGTCTGCATAAACCCACACGCTTTGATCATCTCATCAAAGCGAATGTTCGAACTCCGAGATGCTTGCACTAGCCCATAAATGGATCGCTGGAGCTTGCATACCTTGTTAGCATTCTTAGGGTCGACAAAACCTTCCGGCTGCATCATATACAGTTCTTCCTTAAGATAGCCGTTAAGGAATGCCGTTTTGACGTCCATTTGCCATATCTCATAATCATAGTATGCGACAATTGCTAACATGATTCGGACGGATTTCAGCTTCGCTACGAGAGAGAAAGTCTCATCGTAGTCAACCCCTTGAACTTGCCGATAACCTTTAGCGACAAGTCGAGCTTTATAGATGGTAGCATTACCATCCGCGTCCGTCTTCTTCTTAAAGATCCATTTGTTTTCTATCGCTCGCCGATCATCGGGCAAGTCTGTCAAAGTCCATACTTTGTTTTCATACATGGATCCTATCTCGGATTGCATGGCTTCAAGCCATTTGTTGGAATCTGGGCCCGCCATCGCTTCTTCATAGTTCGAAGGTTCACCGTTGTCTAACAACATGATTTCCAGCACAGGGTTGCCATACCACTCTGGTGTGGAATGTGTCCTTGTGGACCCTCTGAAGTTCAGTAGCAACTTGATTCAAGTACCTTGATCATCATCATTAATTTCCTCTCCGCCGGTGTAGGCACCACAGGAACATTTTCCTGAGCTGCACTACTTTCTGGTTCAAGAGGTAGTACCTCATCGAGTTATACTTTCCTCCCACTTACTCCTTTCGAGAGAAACTCTTTTTCAAGAAAGGATCCGTTCTTGGCAACAAAGATCTTGCCTTTGAATCTAAGGTAGAAGGTATACCCAATGGTTTCCTTAGGGTATCCTATGAAGACGCATTTTTTCGACTTGGGTTCGAGCTTTTCAGGTTGAAGTTTCTTGACATAAGCATCGCATCCCCAAACTTTTAGAAACGGCAACTTAGGTTTCTTCCCAAACCATAATTCATACGGTGTCGTCTCAACGGATTTAGGCGGTGCCCTATTTAAAGTGAATGTAGCTATCTCTAGAGCGTATCCCCAAAATGATAGCGGTAAATCTGTAAGAGACATCATAGATCGCACCATATCCAATAGAGTGCGATTACGACGTTCGGACACACCATTACGCTGAGGTGTTCGGTAGCGTGAGTTGTGAAACGATTCCACATTTCCTTAAGTGTGTACCAAATTCATGACTTAAATATTCTCCTCCATGATCTGATCGTAAGAACCTTATTTTTTGGTCACGTTGATTCTCTACCTCATTCTGAAATTCCTTGAACTTTTCGAAGGTGTCAGACTTGTGTTTCATCAAGTAGACATACCCATATCTACTCAAGTCATCAGTAAGAGTGAGAACATAATGATATCCTCCGCGAGCCTCAACGCTCATTGGACCGCACACTCGGTATGTATGATTTCCAATAAGTTGGTTGCTCGCTCCATTGTTCCGGAGAACGGAGTCTTGGTCATTTTTCCCATAAGGCATGGTTCGCATGTGTCAAATGATTCATAATCGAGAGACTCTAAAAGTCCATCAGCATGGAGCTTCTTCATGCGCTTGACACCAATGTGACCAAGGCGGCAGTGCCACAAGTATGTGGGACTATCGTTATCAACTTTACATCTTTTGGTATTCACACTATGAATATGTGTAACATCACGTTCGAGATTCATTAAGAATAAACCATTAACCATCGGAGCATGACCATAAAACATATCTCTCATATAAATAGAACAACCATTATTCTAGGATTTAAATGAGTAGCCATCTCGTATTAAACGAGACCCTGATACAATTTTCATGCTCAACTTGGCACTAAATAACAATTATTGAGGTTTAAAACTAATCCCGTAGGTAAATGTAGAGGTAGCGTGCCGACGGCGATCACATCTACCTTGGAACCATTCCCGATGCGCATCGTCACCTCGTCCTTCGCCAGCCTCCGTTTATTCCACAGCTCCTGCGTGAGTTACAAATATGAGCAACGACACTGTATCAAATACCGGGAGTTACTACGAGTCTTGGTAAGGTACACATCAATTACATGTATATTGAATATACCTTTAGTGTTGCCAGCCTTCTTATGCGCTAAGTATTTGGGGCAGTTCCGCTTCGGTGACCCTTCCCTTTGCAATAAAAGCACTCAGTCTCAGGCTTGGGTCCATTCTTTGACTTCTTCCCGGCAAGAATCGGCTTATCGAGCGGCAACATCCTTGCCGTCCTTCTTGAAGTTCTTCATACCCTTGCCCTTCTTGAACTTAGTGGTTTTATTGACCATCAACACTTGATGTTCTTTCTTGATTTCTACCTCTGCTGACTTCAGCATTGAAAATACTTCAGGAATAGTTTTCACCATCCCACGCATGTAGTTCATCACAAAGCTCTTGTAGCTCGGTGGGAGCGATTGAAGGATTCTGTCAATGACCGCCTCGTCCGGGAGGTTAATGTCCAGCTGGGACAGGCAGTTGTGCAACCCAGACATTTTGAGTATGTGCTCACTGACAGAACTATTTTCCTCCATCTTACAACTATAGAACTTGTCGGAGACTTCATATCTCTCGACCCGGGCATGAGCTTGAAAAACCATTTTCAGCTCCTCGAACATCTCATATGCTCTGTGTTGCTCAAAACACTTTTGGAGCCCCGGTTCTAAGCTGTAAAGCATGCCGCACTGAACGAGGGAGTAATCATCCGTACGAGACTGCCAAGCGTTCATAACGTCTTGGTTCTCTGGGATGGGTGCTTCACCTAGCGGTGCTTCTAGGACATATTGTATCTTGGCTGCTATGAGGATGATCCTCAGGTTCCGGACCCAGTCCGAATAGTTGCTGCCATCATCTTTCAGCTTGGTTTTCTCTAGGAGCAGCGTTGAAGTTCATGGTGACATGAGCGTTGGCCATTTGATCTACAAGACATTTTGCAAAGATTTTCGACTAATGTTCATGATAATTAAGTTCATCTAATCAAATTCTATAATGAACTCCCACTCAGATTTGACATCCCTCTAGTCATCTAAGTGTTACATGATCCGAGTCGACTAGGCCGTGTCCGATCGTCACGTGAGACGGACTAGTCATATTCGGTGAACATCTCCATGTTGATCGTTATCTTCCATACGACTCATGTTCGACCTTTCGGTCTCTTGTGTTCCGAGGCCATGTCTCGTATATGCTAGGCTCGTCAAGTTAACCTAAGTGTTTTGCATGTGTAAAACTGTCTTACACCCGTTGTATGTGAACGTGGGAATCTATCACACCTGATCATCACGTGGTGCTTCAAACGCATTTAACTTTAGCAACGGCTACGCTTAGGGATAACACTTTCTTGAAATTATTATAAGGGGTCATCTTATTTACTACCGTCGTTCTAAGTAAACAAGATGCATAAACATAATAAACAACACATGCAATTATATATAGTAGTGACATGATATGGCCAATATCATATAGGTCCTTTGATCTCCATCTTCGGGCTCCATGATCATCTTGTCATCGGCATGACACCATGATCTCCATCATCATGATCTCCATCATCATGATCTCCATCATCGTGTCTCCATGAAGTTGCTCGCCAACTATTACTTCTACTACTATAGCTAACGGTTTAGCAATAAAGCAAAGTAATTACATGGCGTTGAATCAATGACACGCAGGTCATACAATAATTAAGACAACTCCTATGGCTCCTGCCGGTTGTCATACTCATCGACATGCAAGTCGTGATTCCTATTACAAAAACATGATCTCATACATCACAATATATCATTCATCATACATCACAACTTTTGGCCATATCACATCACAAGGCAATTGCTGCAAAAACAAGTTAGACGTCCTCTAATTGTTGTTGCATCTTTTACGTGGCTGCAATAGGGTTCTAGCAAGAACGTTTTCTTACCTAAGAAAAAGCCACAACGTGATTTGTCAACTTCTATTTACCCTTCATAAGGACCCTTTTCGTCGAATCCGCTCCAAGTAAAGTGGGAGAGACAGACACCCGCTAGCCCCCTTATGCAACTCGTGCATGTCAGTAGGTGGAACCTATCTCACGTAAGCATACGTGTAAGGTCGGTCCGGGCCGCTTCATCCCACAATACCGCTGAAGCAAAATAAGACTAGTAGCAACAAGAAAGTTGACAACATCTACGCCCACAACAAATTGTGTTCTACTTGTGCAATAGAGAACTACGCATAGACCTAGCTCATGATGCCACTGTTGGTGAACGTTGCATAAAATAAAAAAAATTCCTACGTTCACCAAGATCCATCTATGAGTTCATCTAGCAACGAGTGACAGGAGTGCATCTACATACCTTTGTAGATCGCGAGCGGAAGCGTTCAAGAGAACGGGGTTGAGGGAGTCGTTCTCGTCGTGATCCAAATCACCGGTGATCCTAGCGCCGAACGGACGGCACCTCCACGTTCAACACACGTATGGTCAGCGTGACGTCTCCTCCGTCTTGATCCAGCAAGGGGGAAGGAGAGGTTGATGAAGATCCAGCAGCACGACGGCGTGGTGGTGGATGCAGCAGGACTCCGGTAGGGCTTCGCCAAGCAATTGCGGGAGGAGGAAGAGGTGTAGCAGGGGGTGGAGGTGCCAAGACTCAGGGTGCGGCTGCCCTCCCGCCTCCTTTATATAGGCCCCCAGGGGGGCGCCAGCCCTGGAGATGTGAATCTCCCAAGGGGCGGCGGCCAGGGGGTGTAGTGCCCCCCAAGGCAAGTGGTGCGCCCCCCCCCCCCCACCCTAGGGTTTCCAACCCTAGGCGCAGGGGGGCCCAGTGGGGGGCGCACCAGCCCACCAGGGGCTGGTTCCCTCCCCACTTGAGCCTGCGGGTCCCTCCGGGATAGGTGGCCCCACCCGATGGACCCCCGGGACCCTTCCGGTGGTCCCGGTACAATACCGGGTGACCCCGGAACTTCCCCGATTGCCGAAACAACACTTCCTATATATGATTCTTTACCTCCGGACCATTCCGGAACTCCTCGTGACGTCCGAGATCTCATCCGGGACTCCGAACAACTTTCGGTTTGCTGCATACTCATATTCATACAACCCTAGCGTCACCGAACCTTAAGTGTGTAGACCCTACGGGTTCGGAGACATGCGAGACATGACCGAGACGGCTCTCAGTCAATAACCAATAGCGGGATCTGGATACCCATGTTGGCTCTACATACTCCTCGATGATCTCATCGGATGAACCACGATGTCGAGGATTCAAGCAACCCGTATACTATTCCCTTTGTCGACGGTATGTTACTTGCCCGAGATTCGATCGTTGGTATCCCAATACCTCGCTCAATCTCGTTACCGGCAAGTCACTTTACTCAGATCTTGTAATGCATGATCCTGTGACCAGACACTTGGCCACTTTGAGCTCATTATGATGATGCACTACCGAGTGGGCCCAGTGATACCTCTCCGTAATACGGAGTGACAAATCGATCTCGATCCATGTCAACCCAATGCAGACACTTTCGGAGATACCGTAGTGCACCTTTATAGTCACCCGATTACGTTGTGACGTTTGGTACACCCAAAGCACTCCTACGGTATCTGGGAGTTACATGATCTCATGGTCTAAGGAAAAGATACTTGACATTGGAAAAGCTCTAGCAAAATGAACTACACGATCTTGTGCTATGCTTAGGATTGGGTCTTTTCCATCACATCATTCTCCTAATGATGTGACCCCGTTATCAATGACACCAAATGTCCATAGTCAGGAAACCATGACTATCTATTGATCAACGAGCTAGTCAACTAGAGGCTCACTAGGGACATATTATAGTCTATGTATTCACACGTGTATTACGATTTCCGGATAATACAATTGTAGCATGAATAAAAGACAATTATCACGAACAAGGAAATATAATAATAATCCTTTTATTATTGCCTCTAGGGCATATTTCCAACACTAGTTATGTTATATTGCATGGTTAGCAAGAAACATCTTCCAGGGAGAATAGTTCCGTTAAGGGTTCCTTTCCCTGGGCAAGCATGTGTCAAGGCACATGTCCGGACTGCGAACCAAAGCGCAGGATACGAAACTTCTGGGGATAAATGTTATAATAAACGAAGACATCTTTTGTTCACCGACCGAATATTATCTTAAGGAAACTAGCTTTCGGCTTCACCCAGTCTGAGGTACACGTCCGGCTCAACCGGCAGTAAGAATCACAGAGGTGCTCCCCTTATGCCCTACCCGAATTAACGGGAACGTAGGGCATAGACACAGGAGCCAGGCAACCCAGCTTGGCCACGTCTTAAGTCATATCGATGCATATAATGGTGAAGAAAAGGCACACATGGAAAAAGAAATGCATGTGTGATGGGCAAGAAGCCCTTAAAGTAATTTATATTAAGCTTCCGTATAGGAAGCCCCCAGGTAAAGTTTACACACATAGTGCGGTCGGAGTAATCCGGGAATCCGCACTGAATGAAATACTTGTGTGAAAAGAAGGAGATCAAGAAAGGAAAAAGGGAGGGTGCATAATTTAAAAAGGAGGGTTAAGGAGACGAACACTGAGTTCAGCGCTAGGTGTAGAATCTCCGGAGTCTGGCCGCGTTCCAAGGGTTCGGCTCGAGTCTGTTATCGGATGCATTACGTAAGCGGTATGCTCCTCTAGTGAGAAGTTTGTCGATGATGAAGGGACCTTCCCACTTGGGTTTGAGCTGGTCCTTATTCTTCTCTGGTAAGCGTAGAACGAGTTCGCTAGTATTATAAGTTTTGTCTCGCACTTCTCTGCTTTGGTATCGTCGAGCCTATTGCTGATAGAATGCGGAACGGGCCTTAGCGACATCGCGCTCCTCCTACAGGGCATCCAAATTATCCTGCCAATCTAACTCGGCTTCCTTCTCTTCGTGCATGCGTACGCGTGGCGAATCATGTATTATGTCGCATGGTAGTACTGTTTCCACGCCGTACACCATAAAAAAGGGTGTGTATCCGGTGGTGCGATTCGGCGTGGTCCGCAACCCCCAGAGTACGGAGTCGAGCTCCTCGACCCACTGAGTATTCGACTCTGTCAAGGATCGCACTAGTCTGGGTTTGATGCTGCTCATAATAAGACCATTTGCCCGTTCGACCTGGCCATTTGTTTGAGGATGGTAGACGGAACCATAATCGAGCTTAATGCCCATTTTGCCGCACCAAGATTTCACCTCATCGGCCATGAAATTCGAGCCACTATCGGTGATGATGCTGTGGGGGACACCGTATCGGTGTACGACCCCGGATATAAAGTCTATAACTGGTCCGGATTCGGCCGTTTTCACTGGTTTGGCTTCTGTACATTTGGTGAACTTGTCAACCATGACCAATAAGTATTTTTTTCTTATGGCTTCCCCATTTAAGGAGTCCAACCATATCCAACCCCCAGACCGCGAAGGGCCAAGTTATGGGGATTGTTTGGAGAGCAGTAGGGGGCATATGGCTCTGATTGGCGAAGAGCTGGCAACCGACGCAGTGTTGGAGAAGGTCCTGTGCGTCTGCTCGGGCCGTCGGCCAATAGAAACCTGTACGAAAGGACTTGCTGACTAGTGCTCGAGCCGCAGCGTGGTGCCTGCCCAGTCCGGCGTGGATTTCAGCCAGGAGCTGCCGCCCTTCCTCTTCGGAGATGCACCTTTGGAGCACTCTGGTAGTACTTTTCATATATAGTTCTCCTTCATGGACTTTGTAAGCTTTAGAGCGCCGGACAATGCAGTGCTTCATTTTGGTCTTCAGGGAGCTCCTGCCTATTTAGGTAGGCCAAGAAAGGCTCAGTCCACGAGGCGATAATAGCCATTATTTCGTGGGCTGACGATGTTATTTCGGTGGTAGAACCTCCGACTATGTCTGATAGTGCGGAATCTGGGGATGTATTCGGATGCGTCTTGGTATTGCCGGACTCCCCTTCTCATACCACGGATGGCTTGAACAACCTTTACAAGAATATGTTAGGTGGGACGGGGTCGCGTTTAGCGCCGATGCATGCAAGGACATCGGCCGCTTGATTGTTTTCTCGAGCCACATGGTGAAATTCGAGCCCCTCGAACCGAGCTGACATTTTAAGGACGGCATTACAATAGGCCGCCATTTTCGGATCCTTGGCATCAAAGTCTTCCATTTATTTGTGATATTGCGATGTTTGAATCCCCGCGCACCTCTAGGCGTTGAATGCCCATAGAGACTGCCATCCGGAGATCGTGCAACAGAGCCTCGTATTCGGCTGCATTGTTGGAGTCTGTGTATAATATTTGGAGGACGTACTAGACTGTGTCCCCGGTGGGAGAATTCAGGACTACACCTGATCCCAAACCGGCCAGCATTTTAGAGCCGTCAAAGTGCATGATCCAGTTAGAGTACGCGCCATACTCTTTAGGGAGTTCGGTTTCCGTCCATTCGGCGACGAAGTCGGCTAATACTTGCGACTAGATAGCCTGCCGGGGCTTGTACGTTATGTCAAACGGAAGGAGTTCGATGGCCCATTTAGCAATCCGGCCCGTGGCATTGCGGTTATTTATTATATCATTGAGTGGTACTTCGGAGGCCACCATAATCGAACACTCTTGAAAGTAGTGTCGTAGCTTTCGGGATGCCATGAACACTGCGTATGCAATTTTTTGATAGTGTGGGTACCAGGATTTGCATGGGGTGAGGACCATGGATATGTAATAAACCGGCTTCTGTAGCGGGAATTTGTATCCGTTAACTTCTCGTTCGACGACGAGTGCTGCGCTTACAACTTGATGTGTTGCAGCTATGTACAGCAGCATAGGTTCGCCGATAGTTGGCGCTGTTAGGACTGGATTACTGGCCAATAAGGTCTTTATTTCATCTAGTT
Source organism: Aegilops bicornis (assembly GCA_021605145.1). NCBI lineage: Eukaryota > Viridiplantae > Streptophyta > Magnoliopsida > Poales > Poaceae > Aegilops > Aegilops bicornis. Next base: position 633,286,827 of record CM038673.1, read on the forward strand.
CGGCCACGGCTGCATCCGTCCATACGAAGTGTTCGGTGCGTCGAAGGAGGCGATAAAGAGGCAATGCCTTTTCTCCTAACCTAGAGATAAAGTGGCTCAAAGAAGCCACGCATCCAGCTAATTTCTGGATGTGTTTGAGGTCTGTTGGTATAGCCAACTGTGACAAAGCTTGGGTTTTTGCCGGATTAGCTTCAATTCCTCTATTGGAAACGATGAAGCCCAGCAGTTTTCTAGAGGGGACACCGAAAACGTATTTCTTCGGATTCAGCTTGATGTCGTATGTTCGTAAGTTGTCGAACGTAAGCCTTAAGTCATCGATTAGGGTTTAGACGTGTCTTGTTTTAACGACTACGACGTCCATGTATGCCTCCACTGTTTTGCCGATTTGCTTTTCCAGGCATGTTTGAATCATGTGTTGATAGGTTGCTCCGGCATTCTTAAGCCCGAAAGGCATAGTGTTGAAGCAGAAAGGGCCGTATGGCGTTATGAAAGTTGTTGCAGCTTGGTCGGACTCTGCCATCCTTATTTGATGGTATCCATAGTATGTGTCGAGGAAACACAGCGAGTCGTGTCCGGCTATGGCATCGATGATTTGATCAATGGGAGGGAGGGGAAAGGGATCCTTGGGACAAGCCTTGTTAAGGTCTTTGAAGTCGACGCACAGGCGCCAGGATTTTTCCTTCTTTGGTACCATTACCAGGTTCGCCAGCCAATCCGGATGTTTGATATTTTTGATGAATCCGGCCTCAAGTAACTTGGCTAGCTCGTCCCCCATGGCTTGCCGTTTGGGCTCCGAAAATCGCCTTAGGGTCTGCTTAACAGGTTTGTATCCCTTTAGTATGTTAAGGCTGTGTTCAGCCAATCCACGTGGGAAGCCCGGCATGTCCGATGGGTGCCAGGCGAAGATATCCCAATCCTCACGTAAGAAGTCGCGCAGTGCGGCGTCCATAGTGGGGTTCAACTGTGTCCCAATGGAAGCTGTCTTCATGGGGTCCTTGGGTGGACTTGGAATTTTACTATCTCATCTGTGGGTTTGAATGAGGTGGACTTGGGTCGCTTGTCGAGTATCACGTCGTCCCTGTCCACAGTGGCGCATAGCGTGGTTAACTCTTCTACCGCTAGGGCTTCGGATAATGCTTCCAAGGCCAGCGCTGCGGATTTGTTTTCGACGCGGAGTGCAACGTCCGGATCACTAGCTAGAGTCATGATTCCATTGGGTCCGGGCATTTTAAGCTTCATGTACCCGTGATGCGGTATGGCTTGACAGCTCGCAAACGCGTCCCGCCCTAAAAGGGCGTGGTATCCGCTGTTGAAAGGAGCCACTTGGAATGTGATTTCTTCGGACCTGTAATTCTCTAGGGTGCCGAATACCACGTCGAGTGTGATTTTTCCCGCATACCGAGCCTCCCAACTAGGGATAATTCCCCTGAAGTTCGTGCCACTTTGTTCAATGCGGCCTTTGTCAATCTCCATCTTTTTGAGGGTTTCTTCATAGATTAGGTTCAATCCGCTCCCGCCGTCCATGGGTACTTTAGTGAGCTGAAAGCCATCCACTATTGCGCTGAGGACCAGAGCGGCCGGCGCCCGGACGGACTGGACTTGGGGTTCGTCACTGGCATTGAAGGTTGTAGTAGTGTCGTTCCACGGATTTACTTTTGCCACATGGCAAATTTCAACGGAGATTCGATGCACTCGCTTGTGCCTATTGTTTGAGGCGAAGGTCTCGAAGACTGTCAGCACCGTATTGTGTTCTTTGGCGGGATGTGGTTCTGCTCTATGGCTCTCAAGGAGATCCTCGCCACTCTTAGCTATCTGCCGGAATATCCAATATGCTCTAAGGCTATGGGTCGGCGTAGCGTCTGGCGTGCTGTGAAGCTTACACGACCCGTTGAGCCATCCTTCCAATACGATTCCAAGCCCTGGGGCGGGCATTGGTTTTTTGGGAATTGAGTTGGTCAACTTACGAGAATTCGGTTGTTTAGTTCGGAGAAAGGTTCCGATGAAGGTCGTACTATCCCAAAATTCTGTCTGGGTTTTCCAGGCACTTTCCATCGCACAGTACTTTTGTACTATGGTTGCCAAGTCTGTAAGGTGCTCTATGTCACGGCGACTTATAGCATTAAGGAATCCTTTGTTCGCGCAGTTTCTGCAGAAAAGAGAGACTAAGTCCTCCTCATGGCAGTCCTTGACCTTATTAAGAGCAAGGAGAAATCTGGCCCAGTAACGATGTACCGTCTCCTGGGGCTCCTGCCGGACACGGCAGAGACGGATTAAGTCCGAGCGGGCGTCATTGGCTGAAGCCGGATTTTGATCCGATCTAACGCCTGGGGGCACGGGAAGTACCGAGCCTGACAGTTCGGATCTGGAGTATTACCTAATCCCTTTGGCCCAGCGCCCGATTCTAAGTCCGGGACCTGGGTCATGTAGTCCTTTGGGTGGGTGTTCGGCTCACTGAATTCGGTGATCTTAACATAATTCGTCCTAAAAGTTGAGGGGCGACCCACGTGTGATTCCTCCACTACCGCTATGTCATGGGTGGCCGACGGGGGATCTAATGTACCTCTGGTCGTGTTTAAGCCCAATCTGGTCATAGTGCACGAGCACAGGCACGGGCATGCAGCGTCGGTCTGCCTTGCATATCTTGTTGGCAGAACGCGGCGCGTGTGAAAGTCGGCGGGGACCTCGTGGAACCCCGTGGCATCAAGCTCGGCGACAATGTGCGGCTCCCAGCCCATCAATGCCACGGGGATGGGCGTTGGCGCAGTCGGGGCGACGGGAGCCGGAACGGGAGCGGGGACAGGCGCGGCGTCTTCCCGCAAGGCTAGTTCAAGCTCGTCCCAAATCTCCTTATGTTCTTGAGACTCCGGCTGGGTGTCTTCCTCATGAAACTGGAACACTAAGGGCATACCATCGTGATGCGGCATGGCGTACGTTTAGGTCAGGCTAGTTGGAGGTAGACGACAGGAGAATCGGAGAGGAAGAGAGAGGATTGTAGCGATACCGGGTAGTGCGGGGTTGATTTTAAACTACGGCACCAGCGACATTAAAAGTGGGAGCAGTTGAGACAATGGTGGGCGGCGGAGCCTGGTCAAAGGGCTCGCCTCCCGGTGAGTCTCCAGAGCGGTCTGCTCGCACGCCTCCTGTCACCTCACACGCTTACTGGGATGGCGCCTACCGATGAGAAGTGGGGACTCGTGGCGGCACGTAAACGCCCACGGTTTCAATAGTGAAAGCGTTCACCTTAACGTGGCAGGTCTTCGTTCCAAAATACCTTAGCTCTTCATTTGTGCAACTTGTCATAAGCAGCTTGTCTCGAATTGAAGAAAAAACTTATGAAGTAATATTTGTGCCATATCACGTGACCAAGCTCAGTTTCAAGAATTTATGGTCAGTTTTGGATTTTCTGAAATTTAAGATCCAGGATTCGAAACAATATCATAACCTGCATCATGCAATAAATTTTCAAGCCGTACATCTGTCCTGTTGTATTTCTTAAGAAAGGATTTGGTCAAACATTTTTCCTAGGTATACTTCAGACAAGTTATATATGCAGATTAAAAGGATAATCCCTCCGTACCAGTGCATTGCCTGATATATTAACTCAAGTACTAGGCACGAATAAACGGGCTCAATTCTGTGCTCATCCTGGTGTAGTAGTAGTAGTACTAGGCAATGTAGTTGACGGGTGACCTTGACGAAGCGCATCGAGGGAATTGAACCGTGCTTTCGGCACGAGGTAACCTTGTCTAGTTACTATAGCATCCCTCCGTTGTTCATCGGTAGTCATTATGGACCGGGGACATGAGGGGAATTTCCTAGGGCTGGAATTATGGCCTCCAGATATTTTGGCTTGAAACGCTGAGGCTCGACTAGTTGGGGTTGCCTAATGTGCGTACCACGCACGCCACCGAAGGACACGAGCCCGGTTTTTTTTAGGATCAACACGAGCCAAGGTCTGGCTGGTACGCCGTTACATCCTACCATTCGAGAATACGAAAGGAACCTTTTAAATTGCCGAACGAATCTATGTGTATTAGAATACCCGTATTTTCCTTGCAAATACTAATCTCAACATGGTAATTGATTCATGACGAGTTGTTGAATCTGAGTGAGTTTGTGATATAGTGATCTCAACGTGGATTTCACATTTCATGGTATCCCTATAAGTTTTCCAATGCAAATTCAAATTTAAAAGATGAACAATATGGAGGTGAGAAAACTTTGTATGTATCAAGCATATGACCACACACACACACATAGAGACACACGCACGAACACAACAACAATCCAATAAATATAGTGCATCTATTTTTCCAAACCATGCATGTATGACACGAATTCAAAAATACTCCTTCTATTCCGAAATATTAGTCTTTTAGAGAGTTCAACAGGTGACTACATAAGGAGAAAAATGAGTGAATCTAGACTCTAAAATATGTCTATATACATCCGTATGTGCCAGTCCATTTGAAGCCTCCAAAAAGACTAATATTTAGGAACGAAGGGAGTAAAATGTAAGACATGCATGGTTCTTAGTTCAATATTTAAAATGAACATGAAACTGAAACATGAATATTAATTCTAGTACTACAGTACATGCAAATGTTGTGTTTAGGCGGAGCTATGATTGTCGGGGGTCAACCTCTCGACCTTAGATAAAATTGTGGAGCTCTATTTAGGGTTGTTTATGTTGGGGAACGTTGCAGAAAATAAAAAATTTCTACGCTTCACCAAGATAAATCTATGAAGTCATCTAGCAATGAGAGAGAGGAGTGCATCTACATACCCTTGAAGATCACGAGCGGAAGCGTTCAAGAGAACGGGGTTGAGGGAGTCGTACTCGTCGTGATCCAAATCACCGAAGAACCTAGTGCTGAACGGAAAGCACCCAAGGTTGTCAGAATCGCGATTCTGTTACACGATTCTACGACTTTATGATCCAAACTAACCCCTATGATTCTACGATTTTAGTTCATAGAATCTGCGTTTCTACGATCTTGATATGAAGATTCTACGATTTGCGATCCTACCGCTGGAGCTACGATCCGATTCAAAATCGTGATTCTGACAACCTTGAAAGCACCTCCGCATTCAACACACGTATGGTTGGGAAGACGTCTCCTCCTTCTTGATCCAGCAAGGGGGAAGGAGAGGTTGATGGAGATCCAGCAGCACAACAGCGTGGTGGTGGAAGCAGCGGCGATCTCGGCAGGGCTTCGCCAAGCTCAGCGAGAGGGAGAGGTGGTACGGGGGGAGAGGGAGGCGCCAGGGACTAGGGTGCGGCTGCCCTCCCTCCCCCCTATTTATATAGGGGGCCTAGGGGTGCGCCGGCCCCTAGAGATCCCATCTCCAAGGGGGGGCGGCGGCCTAGGGGGGGACTTGCCCCCCAGTCAAGTGGGCGCCCCACCCCTAGGGTTTCCAACCCTAGGCGCAGGGAGGCCCAAGGGGGCGCACCAGCCCACTAGGGGCTGGTTCCCTTCCCTCTTCAGCCCACGTGGCCCTCCGGGATAGGTGGCCCCACCCGGTGGACCCCCGGGACCCTTCCGGTGGTCCCGGTACAATACCGGTGACCCCCAAAACTTTCCCTATGGCCGAAACTGGACTTCCTATATACAATTGTTCACCTCTGTACCATTCCGGAACTCTTCGTGATGTCCGGGACCTCATCCGGGACTCCGACCAACTTTCGGGTTACCGCATACTAATATCTCTACAACCCTAGTGTCACCGAACCTTAAGTGTGTAGACCCTACGGGTTCAGGAATCACGTAGACATGACCGAGACAGCTCTCCGGTCAATAACCAACGGCGGGACCTGGATACCCATGTTGGCTCCCACATGTTCCACGATGATCTCATCGAATGAACCACGACGTCGAGGATTCAAGTAATCCCGTATACAATTCCCTTTGTCAATCGGTACGTTACTTGCCCGAGATTCGATCGTCGGTATCCCAATACCTCGTTCAATCTCGCTACCGGAAAGTCACTTTACTCGTATCGTAATGCATGATCACGTGACCAAACATTTGGTCACATTGAGCTCATTATGATGATGCATCACCGAGTGGGCCCAGAGATACCTCTCCATCATACGGAGTGACAAATCCCAGTCTCGATCCGTGTCAACCCAACAGATACTTTTGGGGATACCCGTAGTATACCTTTATAGTCACCCAGTTACGTTGTGACGTTTGGTACACCCAAAGCACTCCTACGGTATCCGGGAGATACACGATCTCATGGTCTAAGGAAAAGATACTTGACATTGGAAACGCTCTAGCAAACGAACTACACAATCTTGTGGTGTGCTTAGGCTTGGGTCTTGTCCATCACATCATTCTCCTAATGATGTGATCCCGTTATCATTAACATCCAATGTCCATAGTCAGGAAACTATGACTATGAGTTGATCAACGAGCTAGTCAACTAGAGGCTCACTAGGGGCATGTTGTGGTCTATGTATTCACACATGTATTACGATTTCCGGATAACACAATTATAGCATGAATAATAGACAATTATCATGAACAAGGAAATATAAGAATAATAATTTTATTATTGCCTCTAGGGCATATTTCCAACAGTCTCCCACTTGCACTAGAGTCAATAATCTAGTTACATTGTGATGAATCGAACACCCATAGAGTTCTGGTGTTGATCATGTTTTGCTCGCGGAAGAGGTTTAGTCAACGGATCTGCGACATTCAGATCCGTATGCACTTTGCCAATATCTATGTCTCCATCTTGAACATTTTCACGAATGGAGTTGAAGCGACGCTTGATGTGCCTGGTCTTCTTGTGAAACCTGGGCTCCCTGGCAAGGGCAATAGCTCCAGTGTTGTCACAGAAGAGAGTGATCGGCCCAGACGCTTTGGGAATGACTCCTAGGTCGGTGATGAACACCTTCATCCAGATTGCTTCATGCGCTGCCTCCGAGGCTTCCATGTACTCCGCTTCACCTGTAGATCCCGCCACGACGCTTTGCTTGCAACTGCACCAGCTTACTGCCCCACCATTCAAAATATACACGTATCCGGTTTGTGACTTAGAGTCATCCAGATCTGTGTCGAAGCTAGCGTCGACGTAACCCTTTACGACAAGCTCTTCGTCACCTCCATAAACGAGAAACATATCCTTAGTCCTTTTCAGGTACTTCAGGATATTCTTGACCGCTGTCCAGTGTTCCATGCCGGGATTACTTTGGTACCTTCCTACCAAACTTACGGCAAGGTTTACATCAGGTATGGTACAAAACATGGCATACATAATAGACCCTATAGCCGAAGCATAGGGGATGACACTCATCTTTTCTCTATCTTCTGCCGTGGTCGAGCATTGAGCCGAGCTCAATTTCACACCTTGCAATACAGGCAAGAACCCATTCTTAGACTGATCCATATTGAACTTCTTCAATATCTTATCAAGGTATGTGCTTTGTGAAAGACCTATGAGGCGTCTCGATCTATCCCTATAGATCTTGATGCCTAATATGTAAGCAGCTTCTCCAAGGTCCTTCATTGAAAAACACTTATTCAAGTAGGCCTTAATGCTGTCCAAAAGTTCTATATCATTTCCCATCAAAAGTATGTCATCTAAATATAATCTGAGAAATGCTACAGAGCTCCCACTCACTTTCTTGTAAACGCAAGCTTCTCCATAAGTCTGCATAAACCCAAACGCTTTGATCATCTCATCAAAGCGAATGTTCCAACTCCGAGATGCTTGCACCAGCCCATAAATGGATCGTTGGAGCTTGCATACCTTGTTAGCATTCTCAGGATCGACAAAACCTTCCGGCTGCATCATATACAGTTCTTCCTTAAGATAGCCGTTAAGGAATGCCGTTTTGACGTCCATTTGCCATATCTAATAATCATAGTATGCGACAATTGCTAACATGATTCGGACAGATTTCAGCTTCGCTACGGGAGAGAAAGTCTCATCGTAGTCAACCCATTGAACTTGCCGATAACCTTTAGCGACAAGTCGAGCTTTATAGATGGTAACATTACCATCCGCGTCCGTCTTCTTCTTAAAGATCCATTTGTTTTCTATCGTCGCCGATCATCGGGCAAGTCTGTCAAAGTCCATACTTTGTTTTCATACATGGATCCTATCTCGGATTGCATGGCTTCAAGCCATTTGTTGGAATCTAGGCCCGCCATCGCTTCTTCATAGATCGAAGTTTCACGGTTGTCTAACAACATGATTTCCGTGACAGGGTTGCCATACCACTCTGGTGTGGAACGTGTCCTCGTGGACCTACGAAGTTCAGTAGCAACTTGATCCGAAGTACCTTGATCATCATCATTAATTTCCTCTTCAATCGGTGTAGGCACCACAGGAACATCTTCCTGAGCTGCACTACCCTCCAGTTCAAGAGGTAGTACTTCATCGAGTTCTACTTTCCTCCCACTTAATTCTTTCGAGAGAAACTCTTTCTCCAGAAAGGACCCATTCTTGGCAACAAAGATCTTGCCTTCGGATCTAAGGTAGAAGGTATACGCAATGGTTTCCTTAGGTATCCTATGAAGACGCATTTTTCCGACTTGGGTTCGAGCTTTTCAGGTTGAAGTTTCTTGACATAAGCATCGCATCCCCAAACTTTTAGAAACGACGGCTTAGGTTTCTTCCCAAACCATAATTCATACGGTGTCGTCTCAACGGATTTAGACGGTTCCCTATTTAAAGTGAATGTAGCTGTCTCTAAAGCGTATCCCCAAAATGATAGCGGTAAATCGGTAAGAGACATCATAGACCGCACCATATCCAATAAAGTGCGATTACGACGTTCGGACACACCGTTACGCTCAGGTGTTCTAGGTGGCGTGAGTTGTGAAACAATTCCACTTTTCCTTAAGTGCGTACCAAATTCGTGACTTAAATATTCTCCTCCACGATTTGATTGTAAGAACTTTATTTTTCGGTCACGTTGATTCTCTACCTCATTATGAAATTCCTTGAACTTTTCAAAGGTCTCAGACTTGTGTTTCATCAAGTAGACATACCCATATCTACTTAAGTCATCAGTGAGAGTGAGAACATAACGATAGCTACCGCGAGCCTCAACGCTCATTGGACCGCACACATCAGTATGTATAATTTCCAATAAGTTGGCTGCTCGCTCCATTGTTCCGGAGAACGGAGTCCTGGTCATTTTACCCATGAGGCATGGTTCGTACATGTCAAATGATTCGAAATCAAGAGACTCCAAAAGTCCATCTGTATGGAGCTTCTTCATGCGTTTGACACCAATGTGACCAAGGCGGCAGTACCACAGATATGTGGGACTATCATTATCAGTCTTACATCTTTTGGTATTCACACTATGAATATGTGTAACATCACGTTCGAGATTCATTAAGAATAAACCATTAACCAGCGGGCATGACCATAAAACATATCTCTCATATAAATAGAACAACCATTATTCTCGGATTTAAATGAGTAGCCATCTCGTATTAAACGAGATCCAGATACAATGTTCATGCTCAAAGCTGGCACTAAATAACAATTATTGAGGTTTAAAACTAATCCCGTAGGTAAATGTAGAGGTAGCGTGTCGACGGCGATCACATCGATCTTGGAACCATTCCCGACGCGCATCGTCACCTCGTCGCCCTTCGCCGATCTTCGCTTATTCCGCAGCTCCTGCTTTGAGTTACAAATATGAGCAACCGCACCGGTATCAAATACCCAGGAGCTACTACGAGTACTGGTAAGGTACACATCAATTACATGTATATCACATATACCTTTAGTGTTGCCGGCCTTCTTGTCCGCTTCCCTTGCAATAAAAGCACTCAGTCTCAGGTTTGGGTCCATTCTTTGGCTTCTTCCCGGCAACGAGCTTACCGGGCGCGGCAACTCCCCATCCGTCCTTCTTGAATTTCTTTTTACCCTTGCCTTTCTTGAAACTAGTGGTTTTATTGACCATCAACACTTGATGTTCCTTTTTGATTTCCACGTCCGCTGATTTCAGCATTGAAAATACTTCAGGAATAGTTTTCACCATCCCCTGCATATTGTAGTTCATCACAAAGCTCTTGTAGCGAGGTGAGCGATCAAGGATTCTGTCAATCACCGCCTCGTCCGGGAGGTTAATGTCCATTGGGACAAGCGGTTGTGCAACCAGACATTTTGAGTATGTGCTCACCGATGTAACTATTTTCCTCCATCTTACAACTTTAGAACTTGTCGAGACTTCATATCTCTCGACCCGGGCATGAGCTTGGAAAACCATTTTCAGCTCTTCGAACATCTCATATGCTCCGTGTTGCTCAAAACGCTTTTGGAGCTCCGGTTCTAAGCTGTAAAGCATGCCACACTGAACGAGGGAGTAATCATCAGCACGTGACTGCCAAGCATTCATAACGTCTTGGTTCTCTGGGATGGGTGCTTCACCTAGTGGTGCTTCTAGGACATATGCTTTCTTGGCAGCTATGAGGATGATCCTCAGGTTCCGGACCCAGTCCGTATAGTTGTTGCCATCATCTTTCAGCTTGGTTTTCTCTAGGAACGCGTTGAAGTTAAGGTTGACATGAGCGTTGGCCATTTGATCTACAAGACATTTTTGCAAAGGTTTTTAGACTAAGTTCTTGATAATTAAGTTCATCTAATCAAATTATTTAATGAACTCCCACTCAGATCAGACATCCCTCTAGTCATCTAAGTGATACATGATCCGAGTCAACTAGGCCGTGTCCGATCATCACGTGAGACGGACTAGTCATCATCCGTGAACATCTCCATGTTGATCGTATCTTCCATACGACTCATGTTCGACCTTTCGATCTCTTGTGTTCCGAGGCCATGTCTGTACATGCTAGGCTCGTCAAGTCAACCTAAGTGTTTTGCATGTGTAAATCTGTCTTACACCCGTTGTATGTGGACGTTGGAATCTATCACACCCGATCATCACGTGGTGCTTCGAAACAATGAACTTCCATAGCGGCGCGCGATTAGGGAACACTTTCCTGAAATTATTATGAGGGATCATCTTATTTACTACCGTCATTCTAAGCAAATAAGATACAAAAACATGATAAACATCACATGCAATCAAATAGTGACATGATATGGCGAATATCATATTGCTCCTTTGATCTCCATCTTCGGGGCGCCATGATCATCTTCATCACCGGCATGACACCATGATCTCCATCATCGTGTCTCCATGAACTTGTTCGCCAACTATTACTTCTACTACTATGGCTAATGGTTTAGCAATAAAGTAAAGTAATTACATGGTGTTTATTCATTGACATGCAGGTCATACAATAATTAAGACAACTCCCATGGCTCCTGCCGGTTGTCATACTCATCGACATGCAAGTCGTGATTCCTATTACAAGAACATGATCTCATACATCACATACATATCATTCATCACAACCTTTTGGCCATATCACATCACAAGGCATATGCTGCAAAAACAAGTTAGACGTCCTCTAATTGTTGTTGCATGTTTTTACCTACGTAAAAGCCACAATGTGATATGCCAATTTCTATTTACCCTTCATAAGGACCCTTTTCATCGATTCTGATCCGACTAAAATGGGAGAGACAGACACCCGCTAGCCACCTTATGCAACTAGTGCATGTCAGTCGGTGGAACCTGTCTCACGTAAGCGTACGTGTAAGGTCGGTCCGGGCCGCTTCATCCCACGATGCCGCCGAAACAAGATAAGACTAGTAGTGGCAAGAAAATTGACAACATCTACGCCCACAACAAATTTGTGTTCACCTCGTGCAAAGAAACTACGCATAGACCTAGCTCATGATGCCACTGTTGGGGAACGTTGCATAAAATAAAAAAATTCTACGCTTCACCAAGATCAATCTATGGAGTCATCTAGCAACGAGAGAGAGGAGTGCATCTACATACCCTTTTAGATCATGGCGAAGCGTTCAAGAGAACGGGGTTGAGGGAGTCGTACTCGTCGTGATCCAAATCACCGAAGATCCTAGTGCCGAACGGACAGCACCTCCGCGTTCAACACACGTAAGGTTGGGAAGACGTATCCTCCTTCTTGATCCAGCAAGGGGGAAGGAGAGGTTGATGGAGATCCAGCAGCACAACAGCGTGGTGGTGGAAGCAGCGGCGATCTTGGCAGGGCTTCACCAAGCTCAACAAGAGGGAGAGGTGGTACGGGGGGAGAGGGAGGCGCCAGGGACTAGGGTGCAGCTGCCCTCCCTCCCCCCTCTTTATATAGGGGGCCTAGGGGGTGCGCCGGCCCCTAGAGATCCCATCTCCAAGGGGGGCGGCGGCCTAGGAAGGGACTTGCCCCCCAAGTCAAGTGGGGCGCCCCCCCCCCACCCCTAGGGTTTCCAACCCTAGGCGCAGGGGAGGCCCAAGGGGGGCGCACCAGCCCACTAGGGGCTGGCTTCCCTTTTCAGCCCAAGTGGCCCTCCGGGAGAGATGGCCCCACCCGATGCGCTGGCAGGTGCACGAGCACAGGCACGGGCATGCGCGTCAGTGCACGCGCAAGCGCATGCGCTGGCAGGTGCACGGGCGCGTGTGAAAGTCGGTGGGGACCTCGTGGAACCCCGTGGCATCAAGCTCGGCGACAATGTGCGGCTGCCAGCCCATCAATGCCAGGGGGATGGGCGCTGGCGTAGTCGGGGCGACGGGAGCCAGAACGGGAGCGGGGACAGGCGCGGCGTCTTCCCGCAAGGCTAGTTCAAGCCCGTCCCAAAGCTCCTTATGTTCTTGAGACTCCGGCTGGGTGTCTTCCTCATGAAACTGGAACACTAAGGGCAGACCATCGTGATGCGGCATGGCGTACGTTTAGTTCAGGCTAGTTGGAGGTAGACGGCAGGAGAATCGGAGAGGAAGAGAGAGGATTGTAGCGATACCGGGAAGTGCGGGGTTGATTTTAAACTACGGCACCAGCGACATTAAAAGTGGGAGCAGTTGGGACGACGGTGGGTGGCGGATCCTGGTCAAAGGGCTCGCCTCTCGGTGAGTCTGCTGATGCTTTCGCCGCGCCTCCACGGCGATCGGCGCTTGAGGTGCGCTTCGCACGCCTCCGGTCAACTCAGACGCTTACTGGGACGGCGCCTGTCGATGAGAAGCGGGGACTCATGGCGGCACGTAAACGCCCACTGTTTCAATAGTGAAAGGGTTCGCCTTAACGTGACAGGTCTTCGTTCCAAAATATCTTGGCTCTTCATTTGTGCAACTTGTCATAAGCAGCTTGTCTCGAATTGAAGAAAAAACTTACGAAGTCATATTTGTGCCATATCACGTGACCAAGCTCAGTTTCAAGAATTTATGCTCACTTTTGGATTTTCTGAAATTTAAGATCCAGGATTCGAAACAATATCATAACCTGCATCATGCAATAAATTTTCAAGCCATACATCTGTCGTATTGTATTTCTTAAGAAAGGATTTGGTCAAACATTTTTCCTAGTTAGACTTCAGACAAGTTATATATGCAGAGTAAAAGGATAATCCCTCCGTACTAGTGCATTGTCTGATATGTTAACTCAAGTACTAGGCACGAATAAACGGGTTCAATTCTGTGCTCATACTGGTGTAGTAGTAGTAGTACTAGGCAATGCAGTTGACGGGTGACCTTGACGAGCGGCGACCGAGGGAATTGAACCGTACTCGGCACGGTAGGTAACATTGTCTAGTTACTATAGCATCCCTCCGTTGTTCATCGGTAGTCACTATGGACCGGGGACATGAGGGGAATTTCCTAGGGCTGGAATTATGGCCGCCAGATATTTCGACTTGAAATGCTGACGCTCAAATGGTTGGGGTTGCCTAATGTGCATACCACGCACGCCACCGAAGGACACGAGCCCGGTTTTTTTAGGATCAACACGAGCCAAGGTCTGGCTGGTACGCCGTTGCGTCCTACCATTCGAGAATACGAAAGGAACCTTTTAAATTGCCGAACGAATCCATGTGTATTAGAATACCCGTATTTTCCTTGCAAATACTATTCTCAACGTGGTAATTGATTCATGACGAGTTGTTGAATTAGAGTGAGTTTGTGATATAGTGATCTCAACGTGGATTTCACATTTCATGGTATCCCTAGTAAGTTTTCCAATGCAAATTCAAATTTAAAAGATGAACAATATGGAGGTGATAAAACTTTGTATGTATCAAGCATATGACCACACACACACAGAGACACACACGCACGAACACAACAACAATCCAATAAGTATAGTGCATCTATTTTTCCAAACCATGCATGTATGACACTAATTCAAAAATACTCCTTCTATTCCTAAATATTAGTCTTTTAGAGAGTTCAACGAGTGACTACATAAGGAGCAAAATGAGTGAGTCTAGACTGTAAAATATGTCTATATACATCCGTATGTGCCAGTCCAATTGAAGCCTCCAAAAAGACTAATATTTAGGAACGAAGGGAGTAAAATGTAAGACATCCATGGTCCTCAGTTCAATATTTAAAATGAACATGAAACTGAAAAATGAATATTAATTCTAGTACTACAGTACATGCAAATGTTGTGTTTAGGCGGAGCTATGATTGTCGGAGGTCAACCTCTCGACCTTAGATAAAATTGTGGAGCTCTGTTTAGGGTTGTTTATGTTGGGGAACGTTGCAGAAAATAAAAATTTTCTACGCTTCACCAAGATCAATCTATGGAGTCCTCTAGCAACGAGAGAGAGGAGTGCATCTACATACCCTTGTAGATCGCGAGCGGAAGCGTTCAAGAGAATGGGGTTGCGGGAGTCGTACTCGTCGTGATCCAAATCACCGAAGATCCTAGTGTTGAACGGAAAGCACCCAAGGTTGTCAGAATCACGATTCTGTTACACGATTCTACGACTTTATGATCCAAACTAACCCCTATGATTCTATGATTTTAGTTCATAGAATCTGCGTTTCTACGATCTTGATATGAAGATTCTACGATTTGCGATCCTACCGTTGGAGCTCCGATCCGATTAAAAATCGTGATTCTGACAACCTTGAAAGCACCTCCGCGTTCAACACACGTACGGTTGGGAAGATGTCTCCTCCTTCTTGATCCAGCAAGGGGGAAGGAGAGGTTGATGGAGATCCAGCAGCAGAACGGTGTGGTGGTGGAAGCAGCGGCGATCTCGGCAGGGCTTCGCCAAGCTCAGCGAGAGGGAGAGGTGGTATGGGAGAGAGGGAGGCGCCAGGGACTAGTGTGCGGCTGCCCTCCCTCCCCCCTATTTATATAGGGGGCCTAGGGGTGCGCCGGCCCCTAGAGATCCCATCTCCAAGGGGGGGCGGCGGCCTAGGGGGGGGGGACTTGCCCCCCAAGTCAAGTGGGGCGCCCCCCCACCCCTAGGGTTTCCAACCCTAGGCGCAGGGGAGGCCCAAGGGGGGCGCACCAGCCCACCAGGGGCTGGTTCCCTTCCCTCTTCAGCCCACGTGGCCCTCCGGGATAGGTGGCCCCACCCGGTGGACCCTTCCGGTGGTCCCGGTACAATACCGGTGACCCCCGAAACTTTCCCTGTGGCCGAAACTGGACTTCCTATATACAATTCTTCACCTCCGTACCATTCCAGAACTCTTCGTGACGTCCGGGATCTCATCCGGGACTCCTAACAACTTTCCGGTTACCGCATACTAATATATCTACAACCCTAGCGTCACTGAACCTTAAGTGTGTAGACCCTACGGGTTCGGGAATCACGTAGACATGACCGAGACAGCTCTCCGGTCAATAACCAACAGCGGGATCTGGATACCCATGTTGGCTCCCACATGTTCCATGATGATCTCATCGAATGAACCACGACGTCGAGGATTCAAGTAATCCCGTATATAATTCCCTTTGTCAATCGGTACGTTACTTGCCCGAGATTCGATCGTCGGTATCCCAATACCTCGTTCAATCTCAAGTATCGGCAAGTCACTTTACTCATACCGTAATGCATGATCCCATGACCAAACACTTGGTCACATTGAGCTCATTATGATGATGCATTACCGAGTGGGCCCAGAGATACCTCTCCGTCATACGGAGTGACAAATCCCAGTCTCGATCCGTGTCAACCCAACAGATATTTCAGGGATACCCGTAGTATACCTTTACAGTCACCCAGTTACGTTGTGACGTTTGGTACACCCAAAGCACTCCTACGGTATCCGGGAGTTACACGATCTCATGGTCTAAGGAAAAGATACTTGACATTGGAAAATCTCTAGCAAACGAACTACACGATCTTGTGCTATGCTTAGGATTGGGTCTTGTCCATCACATCATTCTCCTAATTATGTGATCCCGTTATCATTGACATCTAATGTCCATAGTCAGGAAACCATGACTATCAGTTGATCAATGAGCTAGTAAACTAGAGTCTCACTAGGGACATGTTGTGGTCTATGTATTCACACATGTGTTACGATTTCCGGATAACACAACTATAGCATGAATAATAGACAATTATCATGAACAAGGAAATATAATAATAATCATTTTATTATTGCCTATAGGGCATATTTCTAACAGTTTAGATTATATTTCTTACCACCCTCCCAACCACCAATTGGTTGTGCACCCCCCACCCTCCTCCCCGGGAGAATATCATGTGCCCCCATACCTTAGATGCTATATGCTGATACGAGTTGCTTGGAGCTTGTAGATCTGAAATATAGCAGCTCACATGATGTGTCTTAATTTTTTTGCAGGAAACCTTGATGAGTTTGAGAACTGCACACAATTTGTACAAAAACTACTTAGATGCCCTTTGATCCCATATCCAACGACCTCGAAGCTCGTATCATCGTAGCATCTAAGATGAAGGAGGACATCATATTCTCACAGTATGTAAGAATATCATGTGCTACCACACCTTAGATGCTTTGGTGATACAAGCTCTTGGAGGTGTTGGATTTGTGACCCAACACCTCCTCGGTGGTTCGAATGGTTTTTTTGAAGAGCCCCAAAAGAGTTCGCCATCGCTTACAAGCACAAAGACTGCTTTCAGATGCCATCGGATCTCAGATCAAACGACCTCCAAGCTCGTATCACCGTAGCATCCAAGCTACGATAGCACCTTATGTTTTCTCGCACGGGAGAGTATGAGGTGCTCCCGCATCGTAGATTCTATGGTGCTACGAGTTCACTGAGATCTAAAACCCCACAATAGGAGGTTTGAATGTTTTTGCAATATACAGCTGATAGAGTTTGGGAAATGCGCAGAAAGTACAAGTACTACGCATGTGCCATTTGATCATTGATCATACGACCTAGATGCTCATATCACCTTAGCAGGTAATTAAGCTACGGGGAGCACCTAATATGAGCACCGGGGAGCCGTTGGATTGAAGATGCAGCGGCACACACACGAGGCCTGAATGTTTTATTTGCAAAAGAAACCTTTGGAGAGTTTGGAAATTGCACATAATTACAAAGACTACTCCCAAGCCATTGGATCTCACTTCCAACGGTGAAAAAACTCGTATCACCATAGTATCTAAGCTGCGGGGTGGATGTGATATTCTATGCCGCTGTCATTTTTGTTTGTAAACTTGCAAAATACATGTAACTCGTGCCGTTACTTGTCTAACCGCGCAAAGTGTTTGTTCACAAAAACCATCCTACACTGAAATATCAGAACAACACACGGGGGTCACACTTGTAATTAATCAAATTTGGACCTAAAACTAACAAATCTGAAAGACGAGATTCGAACTGGCAACCTGGACTACAAAGCGTAAGTCGATAGCCTGAAAAAACGAATGGTTGTTGGCTTTGTCCCAGAACTTGATTTTATACAATACTTGTGTTGAGTAGAGTAGAGGGAGTGCCTCGTTAACACGTGCATGACCGTTGTCTCACTTACTGGTGGGTCCCAGGTCTGCGATCTCAATCTTTCTTCTCTCCATCATCTAACCTTTGCACAGGCACACATGAAGAGCGTCGCTAGCTTGCCGTGGTGTTATTACAACTAAAAAAAGCTTGGAAAATAGAAGAATCGCCTAGAACAAGAGACGTTGTGGCAGGTCGAGACGGAGCTAACCACATCTATCCTCCGTGCCATGTTTGCATGATGAAGCTGTGTGGCTAGTGGGGTGTTTTCGACCGATTGGCTAGGTCCCGAGGTCAAACCGTAGGTACTACGTCAGATACATTATATTTTTAGACGCACATTTTTCCTCCGTGCCGAGACGTGGCACACCCTACCGCGTGGTTTCGGGGTCCTCCCGGGTGGTGCACGCATATATTCTTCCTGACGTGGGACGCCCCACCGCGCGTTTTCTGGGCCCTCCTCGGTCGTAGCGCCGAAGCAAGTAAATGAGTCATCAAATCACGAAAGACCACCTTTCCTGCCGAGTACATCAGTGAAGCACAGTGGCTAGCTAGTTGGGCTAGTTCGACAGATTAGCTAGGCCGCCGCCACATTTGTTTTTTCGCCCCTTTTTTTATCTACTTGCCGGCAGGTAAATTTAAATATCCACCGCGGCATTGCTCTGGTGTTTGGGTGCGGCAGGATTTTTAATTTTTTGATTGACGGGAGCAGGCGCGGCAGGATTTTTAATTTTTTGATTGACGGGAGCAGGCGCGGCAGCAATTAGTCATGATGACTCCGCCTGTAAAAACCTACTACTCCCTGATGTGAGAAGTCGTCGACTGGTGTTTTACCGTGGTGAAAACCAAAAGATTCCCCTCTCCTCGGCTGGCTCCCTCCGCCTTCCCATAGATTGCATTGCCTTTCAGCCATTTCGCCCCCTTTGCTTCCTCTCCCCATTGCTTCTACCTGGTGCCATGGCGGCGCAGCAGATCACGGAGTCCGAGGTGAGGCGCCTAACACAGGAGCTCCATGCCAAGGACGCGGAGCTCAGGCCCAAGGACGTGGAGCTCCGTGAGCTCAAGGAGGAGAGGAGTGCCATGCTCCTCCGTTATGTGCGGGAGTTCACGGAGCTTCAAAAGTGGCAGGCGTCCACCACAAAGATGCTCGAGGCATCGGCGTTCTTTGCGAAAGTGGGAGATACGATAGGCCGCCAGGAGGCCGGCCGAGCGCGAGCGGGCCGATCGTGACGAGGTCCAGGATCGCCTCAGCCACTTGGTGAACCAAGTTGCCACGCACGTGTTGCGGCTGCGCGATGCCTACCGTCGTGCCAGCGCGATGATACCGGCCTCGGGCTAAACCCGTTTGACCACCCGATCGACTTCAACGAGCTGCGGCTTCCTGACCTGGTCTCCTTCTTCACCTATATCTTCGAGGAGCTGAGCCGTCTCCGCGCGATGGTGGGGGCTGAGCTGGACAAGGAGGGGTTGCAGGCTGCCGTCGCCGTTGCCGGGCGAATCCTTTCAGGGCTCCGTCACCGGAATCCATTCGTGCCATTGGACGCCGTCTTTGACGAGCTGGCTCCCGTCAACCGAAGCGGGCTCTGCTGGCGGTTGCACCACTGGATCACCAACGTCGTGCGCCTCGAGAAGAAGAGGGACTTCGGTGGTGTTTAGGCGCCCTCTGCATGGGCATGTCCATGTCTCGGTATAACATGACCGTTGGATCAAACTCGGATGGTGCAGATCGATCCAGTAGCACAAAGCGTGTGGGTGTGTTTGGTTGCATTCTCATCTCAATATAGTTGTTTCCTCTTCGTGTATTTTTGTCAACCTACTGGTGTGGACTCATGCACCCTTCATGCACTCTGCCAAACACCCAAAAGTGGGTCGAGAAGGGAACTTTTTCTCCCATCCCGTGCACCCTTCATACACCCTGTCTAACACTATTCGTGCTTCATATGGTTCATGTTTCATGGAGTACTGTAGCGCCGTACTCTCCGTGCGCTGTGGACCTAGTTCTGTTAACATTGATCTCACCATTCATTCTCGACCGGACAGTCGAAAAAGAGGTACTATGTTACATATAGGAGTAGTTGACATGCGCACAACATCATTTGTTATCGTCATATCTTACTACACTAGCAACAAGATTGTGTAGTACTGACGTATGAACCACTGCAGATGCCTAGTAGTAGGAGCACTGTGTATGTTCAAGTGGCTGCCGTGTTTCGCACTCCTCCGTCGTAAGAGTGGAAACGCTTGTTGTAATCATTTTTTTATTCAGAATGAAAAACAGTGGACATGCTCTACCGTGCGGATCCTCCTCCAGCCGTGCACTAAATTACTCACTTTCACCGACGTGTGGGACAGCCAGCACCTGGGTCCACCAGCCATGCACTAAATTACTCCGTAGTAGAGTGACGGTAGACTACCTCGATCGAACCGCCGCATTAATGCCCAATGAGCCATCAAATCACAAAACCCCCTCCTTTCCAGCAGTAAGTTGGACGGATTAAGCAACCATCATTTCACTCTTCTCTCTCAGCTTCCTCTCTTGAAGAAAACCCCCACTCGCTTCGCTTCTCCCTCATCTTGTTCCTCCTTTCACACTTCTCTCTCAGCTTCCTCTCTTGGATGGACACCGGAGCACCGGCCGACGTGATGTCTATGGCTCTGGCTAAAACCGTCGAGGCTCATGGTACAAAGAAGCGCAAGCACCCCGCCGAGACTACCGCAGACAAGCTCAAAGCCATCGCCTTGTCCAAGCCCTCCCCCCTCTCCGGGATCCCTCATTAACCAAGTTCAGGTAATGTCTCTTGTTGACGATCTTTTTCTCGATCTTGATCTTGTTTTTTCATCTAACACGCAGTACTAGTACTGGTAGTACAACTTTCTAGGTGATCTTGCATGTGATTTTAGTGTGCCAAATGACGGTTCTAAATTCCTCTTTTGACCAAAACATGCGAGAGGTTGACACGATTTCTTATAGATTACTTTCAACTTCTCCCTCATCCCAAATTTCTTGTCTTAGATTTGTCTTGATACGGATGTATCTAATACTAAAATGTGACTTGATACATCCGTATCTACACAAATCCAAGACAAGAATTTTGGGACGGTGGGAGTACTTTATGAACATCAATGTTACCTTTTAAGAAGGTATATTTGGCTCAGTAACTTGTGTTATGGATATTGCATGTAATCCCTCTGCTCTCATGCCTTTGAAGACATGTTCTAGTGTCTTTGTTCACTCATTTCTGTGCGTATATGTAGTCATATATGGAGTATAATATCGAAAATCATCTTATATTTCTGAACGGAGGTAGTAATAAAATATGGTTTCTGTTTGAATTAGAACCAGGTCCGCGGTGGAGATGAAGTTCTCAAAGGCATGCCGTGTGAACTGGAAGACCTGATGATGAGTTCTACTGCTGAACTATCCAGCTGTTGTGTCCTTGTCGCCACGTGTCCTGAACTAGTGTTTTCCTGTAGCATGTTGTCAGGCGTGTTTTCGAGGCTGTACTTGACCACAACAATTTCCTGGCTGTGCCTTCGATTACGAAGGGTGTGGTTCTTGTAAAGCTTCCCATCAAATCTGATGCGGCATGTCTTCATCATCATGTTTATGAGTGGAAAGAGCACTCTGTTAGGTTCTCCAAGGTTGACAAGATGGTGATGGTGCATGTAGACATCTCACACGAAGTCCATGGCCTAGTCAGTTATGCGGGGTTCATCCCGTAGGTCGGTGGCAAGAAATAGTCTGCAGCGTTTAGTTAGTGCAACTTTGCTTGTCTGTAGTAAGTACTATTGTTCAGTACTTGATTTGTGTTTGTGAACCCTGTATTGTTGATTAGTACTACCGCTTTTGGTTTGTGGTCAGTCCTAAGAATGGTCTATGTTAATGTCTGTCCACTCAATTCAGTCTGTACATTTTGAAGTATCCAGATCATATTTTTTGTGAGCACGGTTTATCAATTATGGTTACACTCCAATATCTATATGCATTGAAGGGTTTATCGCACCCACCAGGATTTCCAGTCCCATGGATGTTCCGTCCATGCGATTTGTCACGACCTTTGGACTGTCCTGCTTGTGGGAGTAGGCGGGGCCCATGCATGCCACGCGTAGTTGGACGATCAATCTTCTATTTAGTACTTTAACATTGTGATTTCCTGGTAAGGATTCACTCGTGTCACATCAAGTAAATCTTATTGATTTACTGTCTAAATCTTATTGATTTAATGTCATGTTTTCTTTCTTTTCCTGCAATATTATGATGCAGGTTTTGCCATGTGACATTCATCACATAATAAACCGTTTGGTTTGCTCTACGATGGCTATTTTTGCAGGTTACACTTCTTATGTCGTGTCAGTAACGAAGGCATTGTCCATCACTTATATTACTGGAAAAAATTGGATCGATGCATTTGTGCGAGTACAAGCTGAATCCCTATGATGAACTGCAGTTTGGTTTAACAAAACGCCACAATTAGTCCTTCTCGCGTTTAAAAGAAATGAAGAAAAAACTGGATCACGGTCACGGATCCTAGTCAAGTTAGAAAGCTGATCATAGCAGACCAGACACGATCACCGCTGTCTCGCACAGATCGAGCACCGACAGTTGCTCTAGCACTGACAGCGGCAGCAGCTCAGTCTGATCCAGCTGAGGATTGGGCACCGACCGCGTCAGCGGATCAGTCTGATCTACCGGAGGATCGGGCAGCGACACCGGCACTGCTCCGACACGGGCACCAGCTCTACAAGGAGCACCATCTCCGGCAGCAAATGCTTCGACACCTGCACCAACACTTGCACTTGCATTTGCTCTGGCCCGTGCAGCTGCACCGGCAACAGACTGGGCTGCAGTTCGCACTTCATATACCAAAGTCCTTACAAAAACCGACATGTCCACCTTCTTGGTAAGCATTGGCCGCCGAAGTGCTTCGTTCTTTTTACTTCCATGTTGTTTCACATGATTCACTGTGTTGATCTAACTGTTTGGGTATGTCTTCTTGTTTACAAACAGAAAATTCCTAGAGCAACGAGGGAGTCGTTCAACAATTCGGGCGACCGCGGCCAAGTTTCTCTTACCATGCGCAGCCTTGGTGTTAATGAACCTGCTCAATATACCGTAAGTACAAAGGATGGTCGCATGATGATTGATGCTAAAGGATGGTCAAGGTTCAAATCTAAATCATATCTTGTGGTAGGGGATGATGTCAAAATCGAACTTTCTCGGCAAGGAGAGCTGGTCCAAATCAACTTTCAAATTCTTGATGGCGACGCATAGCTGCCGAACTAATCTATCCTCCAAGAGATTTTGATGTAATAATCTGGCATGGTGAAACAAGTGTCCTGTGTGTATAAGTAGTACGACATTATTATTTATCACATGGTATATCGTTGATAGAATTGCAACTCTGATTGCTGGTTAGGAACTGTCGTTCGATTTCATTCCAACAGCTGCCGTGCTTTATTCAATTTTGTGTATTCGCCTTGCGACAGCATCTAAAACCAGCGCCAAACCGATCGCATGCAATTTGAAAAGCGCTGAGGTAGAACACATGGGCCCCCAAACATGCAGGGTCGGCCTGCGGCCCAAAGTCTAGAACCGTGAGCCTATCTGAGTATTATATTCTCAGCTGAACCCCCATAAAAAAAGTTGAACCCCCATAATGCTCGTGCACTGCAGAGGGAATATATTTCTAGGCAAGGTGAGCATGTGATATAAAAAATTTGTATATTTCTTTACAGAGGGAGTATCTCTCTATCAAAAAATATATTGATGTGTAACTAGTTACTCCTGTCTTTCTACTTCCTTTCGCTGATATGTGGGGCAACCGGCAACGGAGTCCACGTGCCATATGCACAAATTAGAGTGCACAACTTCACGGTAGACACATCCCGGTCAGAAGCGCGCAAAGAATGCCCAATGAGCCGTCAAATCACAACCCCCTTTCCAGCTTTAGCGAAGAAGCTGGACGAACGAAGAGGCAATATTTCACTGGCACGAATCCCTTCTCCCTCGTCTACTTGTTCAGGAGAAAACCCCGCTCGGCGATTGCATAGGGTTTTCTCATGGAGAACCATGTACGAATTCTTCATCCATCCCCGATAAACCCAAGTCCCTTGGTTGCAGGTAATCCTAGGATGGCAGCCGCCGCCGTTGATGCATTTTCTTCGTACCGAATCTAGTGTGTTTCAGTTGCAGTGCCCAAAGTGCGAGTACCCTACAGATTTATGCGCCTTCGGCGAGACGCCACACTTGTTCCTTCTCATCCTAACACAACATTTTGAAATGCACACAGTATGTTCCTAGAATCCTCTTTTCTATCCGGGAGGGTGGGGTTTTTTTGAACATGCTGTGTTCTCATATTATTTTTCCTGCAATGTATTATTTGCTCTGCCACAACACATGTACTCAAGATGCTCGGCCTTGCCATAACTGAATACACTAGTTTAATGGTCACAGTGAAGAAAAGCCATGGATATTACTTCCGAGTTGGGTTCATGAATCAAGAAGATCGCTGCTTTTTTATGGCCGAACTTGGATAAACTTTCTCAAGTGTTACGGACTGAAAGTTGGCGCATGAATGTTGATGGAAATAGCAGAACCTGGTCTCATCTTCACTGCGATCTTCCACCCCGACATCGTTCCAATTGTTCACCCATGTTAGTTTTGTATCTAGTTCTTGCTTGTTGCCTTGATTACTTCTTAATCCACCTATTATGTCTAACTAATCACAATTTAACTTTAGAAGTAGCAACGAATCTCTCACGAAGATGCTACTTCTAACTAATATTTTCTTATAATTGGTGGCACGTGTAGGTTTTTTCAGAGTTAAGCGATGCTTCGTTTGTTACTCTATAATAACTCGGCTGTTACTAATGGCACTGAAGTTGACTCGATCGACATCCACAAGTTCCTACACTTTATTGATCGTCTTGAGGTCCTTGTGGGCCATTTCAATGGTGGAAGGCCACGTGGGATTTGTGTGCCATTGCTACACTCATTGAACAGGTCCAACTCTGTCGAGAAACTTATGGTACGAGCTGTTTTGTGTTATATATGTTGTTCATAAACTATTTCTTATACATAGTTTTACAGTTGTGATCTTCTTGAAACAGGAACTGCCGAGTTCTATTGTTCCTATACAGATGCCTGACCATGGTCAGGTCAGACTTGCGCTTGGTCACAACATGATGTTTATGTCGACCTACTCAATTCCCCTTGGAGGTGAAAAGATACTTATTCATGGGTGGTATCAAATAATGAAGGCCCGTCCATCTTGGAGAATAGGATAGAAGATTATTTTCATGCTTTTCCATGGCTCTAAAGCGAATATCCTGTTTATTGACCATGTTGCGAGATGAAGCCGCTTTCAAAAGGTTGTGGATGCGCGGGGTGCCGCCTGGGCCTTGTCCTGGGGCTTGGCGGCCTCACCCTTGGTTAACTGTAGGCAAAGTAGCACTGTTCGAGGCATGCTTTGTACGGTTGAACCTGTATAAGTACTCATACTGCTTTCAACTTTGGTTGTTAAGTGCCCCTGGTGGTTTCATTTAAGGTTGTTAAGTACTCCTGCTGCTTTTACAGTCTGTCGTCTTTCTTCAGTCCTATCTTCCTCCAGCCGCCAAAACCAAACCAGCGCCGGCGGGGCCGCCTGCTTCCGCCTCCCACGGCTGGTTGTGCCTCAGTGCACGCATCGCCGCCCCACAGTCTACTAAATCGTTAACACTGATGTCCTCTGCGCGCTTTGGTGCGCTCGTCGCGGCGCCGCCCTCTTGTGTTGTCAACATGGTCAACAAACAACAAGAATCGGCAGAAGTACGTGGAGAGGATGACAGTAGGGGCCCACCACGTTAGCGTATGGAAAAATTAAATGCTTCCTCCTAGTGTTTTCCTGACATCTGGGACCCACGACATTGTGAGCATATATAGTCAATAGACAAGAGGACAACACAAGATCGGCTGACACCTGGGACGTAGCTACTGTCAGCGTTCTGGGAACGGGGGTCCCAAGACTTGCCTGCCTGCGGCCCGCGGCGTGGCTCAAAGGGTGGCCCAGCATGGCCCATCTTCATCAGCACAAGCTCAAGACCCTCGTGAGGGGCCGAGCCTCGTGGGGTGGACGACAAGGAACCTCCTCAAGCACAGCCTCGTCAGGCTGGCTCGCGAGGAGGTGGAGAGATCAAGGCGGGGTACCTCGCGAGGTGCCCATGACGCAAGCCATAACGACCAAGGGCACGGTGATGCGCCCGACCCGCAGATGTCCTCCTTTCCTCTTTGGTGCAAAGGGAGCAAGCACAGGCGAGAGCATCAAGCAAAGGCATCCATTTCGGTGCAACAAGACCAAGACCGTCGCAATGGCAGGATGGAGGTCATCGTGAAGCCCAAGCCGGCGTCACCACCAGAGCCTTTGGCAGGCGAGGGCCAGCTTTAGTCAGGATAAGTGTACTAGATGTTCCCCTTCAAAATGGCCAATTGTTGGCGCCCTTCCCGCTCAATATTTGGGAAGAGGCCCAGGGCCTTTGCCTATAAGTAGGGCTAGCCACCCACAAGGTAGAGGGATCGGAGATCGGATCCTCACCAGGAAACCAGTAGAAAGAGCGACTGAACTCCCCCTAGTAGTTCATCGCACCAGCCAAGAACAGACCCTCGCGAGGCTGTTCTTCATTGTATTGTTCATCATCAGCCCAAGAGGCAATCCACCACACCACACACTGGAGTAGGGTATTACACCACAATGGTGGCCTGAACCAGTATAAACTCTGTGTCGCTTGTGTTGTTCCTTTGATTGCTTAGATCACAGCGAGGCGGTGAGGTGCAGGTAGGTAGAGGGCGAAATCTCCGCGCGCACCCCAGTGTTCGAATCTAGAGGGTCTGCCAGAACCCGAAATCCGACATTTGGCGCGCCCGGGTAAAGTGCGCCGGAATCCACCTTCTGCCGCTTCGCGTCCCGTCGCATCGTCATCATCATGTCCGGCGACCAGGCAGGCAACCCTGATCCTTGGGCGGCCTGGCCCGCCCACGCAAAACCGCTCGCCCCGGGCAACCCCACGCCCCAGGCAGCTTGCGGTCCGCAGGGCGCTGCGGGCCGCGGGCGGTGCGGACACCGGCGACAGCTCTCTCGACGCGGCAGGCACGGTCGGCGGCGAGGGCCTCCCACCATGCTGCGGCCACGGCGCCGTACACCCGACGGGAGCAGGCGAACTCGAGGGCCGCGCTCACCGTGGCCCGAGAGCTGCTGCAGTGCGAGGCTCTTTGGAAGGCGGTCCTGACGTCTTTGCTAGAGCGGGTGGCAGAGCTCCTGGGCTTCGCCGCCTCAGGGGCTCCCCCCTTCTGCACCCAACTCCCACCTCAGGTCCAGGGCGGCCCGCACGGGGGCTCCGTGCATGCCCGTGCGGCCCCAAGAGGACTCCAAGGCCACCCCAACGCCGGCCAGACCGTCAACCCCGAGCCAGCAGCGACGCTGCCTCTGCCCCCGGCCATCGAAGAAGGACTCCCCACAACCCGCGTCCCTGGTGGGCCGCCGTGCTATCACCCCCAGGCGGGCACATCAAGCAGAGCTGTGTGGCACGCAGAGCGCTACGGTGCGGCCTTCGGGATGGCGACCCCAGAAGAGTACGTGCCCCACATGATGGACCAAGGGCGCACACATGAGGACGAACCAGGCTCGCTCCTCGGCCCAAGCTGGGGGGAAGATATGCCAGAAGCTGAGCTCTTCGAGGAGCCCCGAGAAGGCCCCGTCGGCTACGCTGGAAACAACGAGTATCAGGTACCACTAATTCCTCAGGAGCAGGCATACACCAACCATGGATCGCAGGAGGTGCAGGTCACGACAACGGGCGGCTGCCCCACTCCCGCAGCTTCCTACCCCTCAGGAGGAGGGCGCCGGGGGCTGCAGGAGAGGGGCCAAGATCCGACATCACCAGCGCGGCGTTCGGAGCAAGGCGTCCTTAGGAGGTAGGCCCTCTGCTGGGGAGGTGCCCCAGAGCCTGCCCCTGGTAGAGGACTTGTGGTCGTCGGGGTAACCGCTGGCAACCGCTCTACCCCATCGGGGGCGTCCTGGTTTTCGGTCGTCGTCGGCGGCACTAGAGTGCGGCGCAAGGCGGGGCCCTTGTTTGGCGATATGAAGCAAGGCCGGTACCTGTGAAGAAGGCCCAGTGCCTGTGAAGCTCACCGCCCCGTGACATTCTCACGTAATAATGAGTGGGGCTGTACACGCCCCGGAGTCTCGAGGTGCCGGCCTCAGTCCCTGGGGCTCCCTCCCACGCCCAGTGGCAGCACTTAGCTCCGCGCTGGTGAGAAGACGTCCAAGACTAGACTAGGTGCCGGACGCGGCCTTTTTTCTGCTTTCGTTGCTTTTCCCCCTTGGTTGTCGTTTTCCCCCATTGAATTTAAGTTGGATTTGAGCTCGAGGATTTGCGTGTGTTCGGGGAAGGGGTGTTTAGTCTCGTTCGAGCAATCTCTCGCGTTCTGGTTACCGCTTTGCCTCAGCTGCCTCCCCTCGTGAGCCCCTCGCGAGCCGGGCCAGGCCTAGCTTGCGTGCAGCTCAGACTGCCGTCGCCGCGCCCCCTCAGGAGGTTTCGTTTACAGGTTCGATGAGTTCGTTCAGGAGATGCTCGAGATGCCACAGCCCTCCGCAGGCTGACTTGAGGCCCACGCGGGTCGAAGGTAAACAAGCCAACCAGCTCGTCGCAAAATCAGCCGTGCCCCCTCCCAAAATGCTCTTACAACCTTCAGGGCAAGGCCCGAGCTCTATCTACGCAGGGTAAGGAAGCAGGGACGACACGCGGTCAGTCAGATAAATCCCCCAATGCATCCTCAGGGGCGCCTCCTGAATCGTCGCTGGCGTCGCTGGCCTTGCCATCGCCCTCCGCGTCGCCGGCAGCGGCGCCAGGGTGGTTCACCACATCACCTTCATCAGCAGCCACGATCGCGTTGTCGTTATCAGAAGCGAAGGCCCTGACAAGGGCATCCACGTTGTCTTCCACCCAGCGCGCCAGGTCACCCCGGACGGCCTGGGGTACTGGGGTGATGGCGGCGTCAAAGTCGAAGTTGGGGAACATGTTCTGAAGGTGGCTGAAGACACGAGAGAAGGCGCGTCCGAGCAGGGCGCGGCTCCAGCTGCGTCACCACGTTGCTGAAAAACTGAAGATTGTCAGCATAGTTGACTGCGTGGGGCTGGACAACAGCCGCCTCGCAGATGTTACCCAAGGCCGCGTTGGCTCTCTCCCGGAGCCTAGCGAGCATGGGGCCGTGCTCGTGCTCCAGAATCCGCCACTGGCGTATCTCGTCCTCGTTCTGCCGCGCAACGGCCTCAGCCTCGTCCACCCGCTGGCGGAGAAGAAGCGCCTCGGCGCGGGAGGTAGCCAGCTCCTCCTACGCCACGTCAAGGGCGGCCCAAGAAGCGTCGGCCCGCCGTGTCGCTTCCTCCAGCTTGGCCCTCAGGGCGGCGGTCCTGCCTTCAGCCTCGACCCGAATCAACCCCAGCCTCTCCTCAAACTCGCGCTCAATGCTCAAGCGAGCCGTCGTCACCCCGCGTTCAACCTCTTCCAGGACTCGGGCCTCGCACGCTGCAACATCATCCTCCGCCTGTGTCACCAGGCGCTCTCTCGTTTCCAGACGTTCAAGATCACGTGCGCGTTCAGCAGCTTCCAGCGTCAGTGCCTCCTCACGCCTGAGGAGCTCTGCCTGGTCGACCGAAACCACCTTCATCGACGCAAGGGCCGTCTCACGCAGCTCCACCCGCTGCTTCAGGGAGTGGCACCGGGCAAGGAGTTCCCGCGACCGCTCATCCACCGCCTCACGCCGCCGATCAGCCTCTCGGGCCTCCTCGACGGCTCGGGAACGGGCCTCCCGAGAGGCCGCCAGCAACGCCTCAGCCTCCTCATTGTCGAGGTCACGCTGGTGGCGCGCAAGGGCAACGGCCGCCTCCAGCTTACGCCTCTCTTCAGCCAGGCGCAGGCCCTCGGCCTCAAGACGCGCGTATTCATCATCAAGCTCTTCACCAAGCCAGCTCACCACGTCGGCCACCCTCCGGAGAAACCCTTGGCGAAGAACGCGACGCCTCCGGGCGCGCTTGAGCACGTCTTCTGCGTCGTCATCCACCCCAAGTAAGCGCCGGGGGCCACGAATCAGCGCTCCCCCTCTGGGCAGGGGGCTGGGGGCTGGCGCCCTCGTGATGGCCGGGCGCGCCTCAACAGAAGCTCGGCCAGGAGCCAGCCCCTCCCCAAATTAAGAGCGCAGGGCCGACCTCAGCCAATCGCCATCCATGATCAGACGCGAGGCCCAAGGTAGGCTGGCTATGCCCCAAGAAGGCTCGCGAAGGAGGGTCGCGAGGCGCGCAGGGCTGCGATGCACCAAAGGATGGCTCACCTCTCCGGCCGGCCTCACTGCGAGGGCTCTGCTGGAACTCGGAGCACTCGAAGGCGGTGGAGAGGGTGGAGCCTGGGGGGATGGCTCCTCAGCCATCTTCGTGAGCTCGGCAGGAAGGGCCCTGCAGAGCAAGGATCAGCAAAAGCATCGGGAGGATCAGGAGCTAGGAAAGGGGAAGGCTTACTCATCAGTGGCGAAATACTTCTGGCGCTTCAGCAGGCGGTAAGGGTAATCGTCACCCAAGGCCTCCCTTTTCTTCTGGAGAGCCTCGAAGTGCACGCAGAAGCGACCCAGGAGTTGAGCGCAGAGGTCAGCCTGTGACGAGGAAGAAGCGTCAAGATGCCCTGCGTCTGGTGCGTCGTCCTGATGCACACCGCCGGTCGCCTCACCAAGAAGGATTGCTGGGAACCCAGGGGCCTCAACCACAGGCGCCGTGGGCAGTGGCTCAGCGCCTCCAGCCGCAATAGTACGGGCCTCAGGAGCTGCCCCCTCAGGAGTGCCGCCTGGCGTCGTCACTCTGGCGGGGGCCCCCTCAGCCTCCGGCGGCCCATGCCTCCCTGCTCTGCCACTCGAGGAAGGACCGCCGTGGGCGACTGGGAGTGCACTCACCATCACTGGGTTCTCGCGAGGACCCCTGAGGCCAGCGGGGCGCAGCCCCCATTCGCCGAAGCCGGGCATCTGCTTAACAAAGTCGCCCCTGTTCGAGCAAAGGTACAACAAAGGCCCCCCATGCCGGATACTGCCGGGGGAAGGGTCCCCAGTCAAGACCAAGAGCACCTTCCTCAGTGCTTGGGGTGTCAGGTCCTCCTCCTGGAGCCTCATGCGATCTTCACGCCCGCTGAAGGACCATATCCGGCAAGAGTGGCGCTGGAGAGGAGCAATGCGGCGTAGCAGGAACTCCTTCACCACCTTGGGAGCCGTCACACCGAGCGCCCTCAAGAGCGTGAAGCGATGCCAGACGAAGATGAGCCGGGGGCTCGTGAGCGTCTGCTGGCCCCAGCCTGAATTGGGGACAGCGGGTGACTTTGGCTCCGAAAGCAGGGGGCAGGGCACCCCTACGTCCACGAACAGCCACCGCTCGCGGAACCCAGGCGCAGACGGAGGAAGGCTGAAATCAATCCCTGAAGCCGCTGTTTCTGGTGCGGCAATGAATCTCACGCACCCGGAGCATTGGGTGAGATCGACGAGGCGCAGAGAGAAGAAGTGGCGCAGCAAGGCAACCGAAGGAGGGATAGCCATCATCGCCTCACAGACAAAGGTGAAGACAGCAAGGAGAGTAATGGATTCAGGACCCAAGTGCATCATATGGATCTGGTAATGGGAATGCACGGCATTGAAGAAATCGGAAAAGGGGGGAACCAATCCCGCCCACAGGGCGTCGGCAAAGTACTGGACCTCGGTGACCACCCTGTCGATGGAGAAGTGGGATGCGGGCCAGACTGTCGTCCTCCCACACTCGTTAAAAACGGTGGCAAGAGCAGAGCTGACCTTGCCCAAGCCTTCTAGGTTGAGTATGATCGACCAATTGACGGCGGGGGCCGCCGACGACGGTGAGCGAGGCGGAGGCACTGGTTTCTTCCCTTTTCCCTTCTTCGTCGGAGCCATGGCAACGGGAAGAGGGAGGGCTCGAGATTGGATTGGAAGCAGAGACTGGAGCTCGAGAGGAGGAAGAGCAAGGGATGGTCGAGCGGAGAAAAGAGGGAATACTGTGTGCAACCACGGGTCCGCCTAGCTGGGGGCAAAATGAGGAGGCGTGGGGAACCATGGCCACCCACGTCCAATCAACCGCCACGCGGCGCCCGAGGCCGTAGGCTGTTAGGGCCCGCGGCGCTTCGCACTTACCCCTTCGGTTCTCTGCTCAGCCAAGTCCGGGCACGCCTTGGGCCCGGGGGCTACTGTCGGCGTTCTGGGAACGGGGGTCCCCAGACTAGCCTGCCTGTGGCCCGCGGGTGGCTCAAAGGGCGGCCCAGCATGGCCCATCTTCATCAGCACAAGCTCAAGACGCTCGCGAGGGGCCGAGCCTCGCGGGGTGGACGACAAGGAACCTCCTCAGGCACGGCCTCGTCAGGCTGGCTCGCGAGGAGGCGGAGAGATCAAGGCGGGGTACCTCGCGAGGTGCCCATGACGCAAGCCATGATGACCAAGGGCACCAGGCGGGCGCCAGCCCGCGCAGTGTCCTCCTTTCCTCTTTGGTGCAAAGGGAGCAAGCGCAGGCGAGAGCATCAAGCAAAGGCATCCATTTCAGTGCAACAAGACCAAGACCGTTGCAATGGCAGGATGGAGGTCATCGTGGAGCCCAAGCCGGCATCACCACCAGAGCCTTTGGCAGGCGAGGACCAACTTTAGTCAGGATAAGTGTACTAGATGTTCCCCTTCAAAATGGCCAATTGTTGGCGCCCTTCCCGCTCAATATTTGGGAAGAGGCCTGTGGCCTTTGCCTATAAATAGGGCTAGCCACCCACAAGGTAGAGGGATCGGAGATCGGATCCTCACCAGGAAACCAGTAGAAAGAGCGACTGAACTCCCCCTAGTAGTTCATCGCACCAGCCAATAACAGACCCTCGCGAGGCTATTCTTCCTTGTATTGTTCATAATCAACCCAAGAGGCAATCCACCACACCACACACTAGAGTAGGGTATTACACCACAATGGTGGCCTGAACCAGTATAAACTCTGTGTCTCTTGTGTTGTTCCTTTGATTGCTTAGATCATAGCGAGGCGGTGAGGTGCAGGTAGGCAGAGGGCGAAATCTCCGCTCGCACCCCAGTGTTCGAATCTAGAGGGTCTGCCGGAACCCGAAATCCGACAGCTATTCGAGAAGTATTTTTTTTGTTTGGTATTGTTGAGACGGAGCAGGGTTTGAACTGGGTTGTGGCCCGTCTAGCCCAGTCTTATATTTTATGTTCACCATGTGACCAGCCCAGCTATTTTTTCTTTGTGAAAATGAGCCCGGTTTATTTTTTCTGAAGAATACCCAATCTAGGCCTACTTATTTTTCCATACGATGGGCTGCAACTCTTTCAAGACGCTGCAAATCTTGAAAGTAATATGAAATGGGTTGTAAATATAAGACAGATGACAAATTGGCAATTACTTTATAATTTCTGATTTTTTCACATTTTCAGATTCCTATTTCACTGGGCATTAACCTAATTTAAATATATCTTCAAAGTACTTTAAATCTGGCTTGACATTTCGGTATTAAAAATAGTTTGGAACCCATAGAAATATGTGAAATTGGCCCTGGCCAACCAAAAAAACGACTGCAATAAATTGCATAAGAAGTTGCCATGAGCTATATATAAATTATTAAAAAAAAGGGGGAGTGGTCGGACTTGTGGGCCTGTTTAGTTGACGCGTATGCAAGATTTTTTTAGTTATTATATACGTCAACAGATGATTCTAGCAGACGTAACCATTGGATGTCAATGCAATGGCCGTCGTGTTTCTTCAATCTCTGATCTTCTTGCTCCGGCCGCCAAAGAAGCGCCAAGGGACCGCTTGCTCCGCCTCCCGTGGCGGGTGTCTTGCCTTGTGAGCCTCGGCGCCCTGCTACTCCCACCGCTGGCCAGGCATCCTCTACTCACCCACACCCCCTATTATTCTGCGGCGACGGCAGCCTCACACCTCAGCCGAACCGGTGAACCCTCGTACTCCTTCCGCACAGGCTTCCACTTTGTGTCTTCCTCGGCTCCGCGTCGTCCCCTTCCTAGGCCTCGCTGTCGTCCACCGTCGTGGTGCTCTTGGTGCGGCGTAGTCAATGTGGTCAACGACCGACTTCCATCAGAAGAGTACTGTACGTGGAGAGGCTGACAGCTGGGTCCACGGCAGCCGCAAGGAAGTGCCTCCTTATTACACGGAAAATAATTATTCCTCCACCTGGCAGCAGGGACCCACCGACCGGTCCACCAGTATTTCGCGAAAAAAACGTTTCCCCCTGACTGCTGGGACCCACAGGACGGGCCACCGTATTTTGCGAAAAAAACGTTCCCCCCGCTGTTAGCTCGGACCCACCAGAAGTGCCTCCTTATTACGCACAAAAAATGAATACCCCCTGCTACAGGGACCCACCTTGGTGGGAGGCTGACTTAATGGGTCCACTAAGTTGGCTGGACGGAGGCCTTTGACAACTTTAGTCAATATATGAACGATTCTAACTCCAAAGGTCCGTGACGATGTCCATCCAACGGCCGTAGAGTGCTTCTTCAACCTCTGGTCTTCTTGCAACAGCCGCCCAAAGCAGCGCCGGTCGTGCCGCCTGCTCCTGCCGCCCGTGGCCGGCCGTGATGCCATGGAGGCCTCACCGCCCCCTACTACTCCCACCACTGGCCAGGCCATCCCTCTACGCACCCACACCCCCTGTTATTCTGCGGCGACGGCAGCCTCACACCGCAGCCGAACGAGTGAACTCTTATACTCCTCTACGTGTAGGCATCCACTGCCGCGTCTTCCCCGGCTCAGCGTCGTCCCTTTCCTTGGCCTCGCCGTCGCCCACCGCCCTGGTGCTCTCGGCGCGGCGTGGTCAACTTGGTCAAGGAATGGCTTCCATCGGACATGGACTGTACATGGAGAGGCTGACAGTTGGGTCCACGACCGCAGCAAGGAAGTGCCTCCTTATTACGCGCAAAATAAATATTCCTCCACCTGACAGCGGGGACCCACCGTACGGGGCACCATATTTCGTGAAAAAAATGTTTCCCCCTGTCTGTTGGGACCCACCAGCTACATCTTCACACACAAGGAAGTGCATCCAAAAAAAAATTCGCCCCCCTGACTGTTGGGACCCACCAGCTACATCTTCGCACGCAAGGAAGTGTGTCCGGGCAAAAAAAACAATTCGCCCCCCTGACTGCTGGGACCCACAGCTACATCTTCACACGCAAGGAAGTGCTTGACAGTCGGGACCCACCTGGTCGAAGCGTACGTAGCATTGTCATTCTGGTCGCGAACGTGTACGTACATATATACTGGTCAATGTAGAGGCGCGCATGTGTCGTAGTAGAGGCGTCAGACGTGTCGAAAGTAGAGGCGCTGCATGTAGCATGTACACGCATATACATACAGCCGCCAGGGTGCAAGAAAGAAAATACTGACCACGCACATTACATCTGGGCGGGTCTCGAACGCCTCTACTGCGCTCGTGCACGGCCAGGGCTCGTATACATGGCTGGGTCGGAACGGAGAAACAGCGTCATCGTCGTGTTCATGGGGAGGCAACGGAATGCGTCATGTTCATGGGGAGGCAACGAAATGCGTCGTGTTCATCGGGAGTCAACGGAACGCGTGGGAGCCAACCGACTGGGTCGGAACGGAATGCGTGGTCGTGTTCATCAGGAGGGCTTGGACGGAACAGGCGATGGAAACGAGGCCTGGCATACCGCACAATGGAGGAAACGGACCTCCTACCTTCGAAATGGGGTCCTGTTGATCGGGAGGGGTGTGGCGTACCGCACAACGGAGGAAACGGACCTCCTACGGTCGAAACGGGGGTCATGTTGATCGGGAGGGGTGTGGCGTACCGCAAAACGAAGGAAACATACCTCCTACAGTCGAAACGGGGGTCCTGTTGATCGGAGGGGTGTGGCGTACCGCAAAACGGAGGAAACGGACCTCCTACGGTCGAAACGGGGGTCCTGTTGATCGGGAGCGTTGTGGCGTACCGCAAAACGGATGAAACGGACTTGTGTTGGAGCGCTACGGACGAAACGGGGGTCCCGTTCGTCGGTAGGGGTGTGGCGTACCGCAAAACAGGACTCCACGGGATACTGTTCATCTCCACCGTCGACCTCCTCCAGCCTCCACGGGCTACCGTCGACCTCCTCCAGCCTCCACGGGCTCCTGTTCATCCAGCCTCCACCGCGCGCTACTCCACTGGCTACTGTTCAACCACCCCTCCACCGTCTACTGTTCATCTAGCCCTCCACACCACGGGGTCCTGTTCAACCACCCCTCCACGGGCACCCTCCACCGTCTACTGTTCATCCAGCCCTCCACACCACGGGTCATGTTCATCCGGAGGCAACGCCAGCGCTCCTTGTTCATCCAACCCCCATAGCGCTCCTGTTCATCCAATCGATCAGCTTAAGTTAGCAGCAGTAGCGAAGGAATCACTCGATCGGGTTCACTTAACAGCCATCGATCGATCGCTCGGGATCAGTAACGCGTAGCCCGCAGTGCAATCGCTCGGGTTCAGTTAGAGCCCAACGCCTCGTTAGGGTTCAGTTAGATCCAACGCCTCGCACACACGCGCGTACATGTACCAGAGAAACGCGCATCGCTCGGCCCCCGACCTCACCGTAACCGGCAACTCCCCGAAATTTTCCTCGCCCTCACTTCTACCATGGTTTTTTACGTCATGGACGGCCCAAAGAATGTCATGCAGCTGCGTCTCCGGCCCGCCCAGGACGAAAAGCCCATTTTCAATCATGATTTTTTGTCATAGAAGTAGGATCCCACCACATCTGTGATGATACCGGGTTTTGTCACAATTATCGTCATAGAAATGTCATATGTATGACAGAAAAAAATTCGTTCGACCCAAAATGTCACAAATGTGTCTTTTTTTTGTAGTGAGAATTTTTAGCAGATGTATTTGCTTGTGATAAGTTTAGACCTAAAGTAACTGTTCACACTGATCATGCTGCTATTAAATACCTTATGGAAAAGAAAGATGCTAAACCTAGACTAATT
This sequence comes from Aegilops bicornis, assembly GCA_021605145.1. Lineage (NCBI taxonomy): Eukaryota > Viridiplantae > Streptophyta > Magnoliopsida > Poales > Poaceae > Aegilops > Aegilops bicornis. The sequence goes on from CM038673.1 coordinate 633,323,662, forward strand.
AGATGGGTTCTCCTACTACAAGAATTTGAATTGCATATTATTGATAGAAAGGGAGCTAAGAACCCTGTTGCAGACAACTTGTCTAGGTTAGAGAATGTACTTGATGACCCACTACCTATTGATGATAGCTTTCCTGATGAACAATTAGCTGTCATAAATGCTTCTCGTACTGCTCCATGGTATGCTTGATTATGCTAATTACATTGTTGCCAAATTTATACCACCTAGTTTCACATACCAGCAAAAGAAAATGTTTTCTATGATTTAAGACATTATACGGGATGACCCACACGTTTATAAAGAAGGAGTAGATGGTGTTATTAGACGTTGTGTACCTGAGCATGAATAGGAACAGATCCTACACAAGTTTCACTCCGAGGCTTATGGAGGACACGACGCTGGAGATAGAACTGCGCATAAGGTATTGCAATCCGGTTTTTATTGGCCTACTCTCTTCAAGGATGATCGTAAGTTTGTCTTGTCTTGCAATGAATGTCAATGAATTGGTAATATTAGTAGACGTCAAGAAATGCCTATGAATTATTCTCTTATTATTGAACCATTTGATGTTTGGGGCTTTGATAATATGGGACCGTTTCCTTCCTCTAATGGGTATACACATATTTTAGTTGCTGTTGATTATGTTACTAAGTGGGTAGAAGCTATTCCAACTAGTAGTGTTGATCATCACACCTCTATTAAGATGCTTAAAGAAGTTATTTTTCCGAGGTTTGGAGTCCCTAGATACCTAATGACTAATGGTGGTTCACATTTTATTCATGGTGCTTTTCGTAAAATGCTTGCTAAGTATGATGTTAATCATAGAATTGCATCTCCATATCACCCACAGTCTAGTGGCCAAGTAGAACTGAGTAGCATAGATCTTAAATTGATTTTGCAAAAGTCTGTTAATAGATCTAGAAAGAATTGGTCCAAGAAACTTGATGATGCATTATGGGCTTATAGAACTGCATAGAAAAATCCTATGGGTATGTCTCCATATAAAATGGTTTATGGAAAAGCATGTCACTTACCTCTTGAACTAGAACATAAGGCATATTGGGCCATTAAAGAGCTCAATTATGATTTCAAACTTGCCGGTGAGATGAGGTTATTTGACATTAGCTCACTTGATGAATGGAGAACTCAAGCCTATGAGAATGCCAAACTCTTTAAAGAAAAAGTTCAAAGATGGCATGACAAAAGGATACAAAAGCATGAGTTAAAGTAGGTGATTATGTGTTGCTTTTCAACTCTCATTTAAGATTTTTGCAGGAAAACTCCTCTCTAAATGGGAAGTTCCTTACGGTATCGACGAGGTCTATCTTTCCGGTGCCATAAATATCAACAACTTCGAAGGCACAAATCCGAAGGTGGTGAACGGTCAACGAATCAAACATTATATCTCAGGTAATCCCATAAATATTTAAACCAATGCGATTGAAACCATAACACCGGAGGAATACATAAGGGACACTTTCCAGAATGTTTCAGACTCCAAAAAGGAATAGGTATATGGTACGTCAAGTAAACCGATTCCAAAATAGTTCTAATAGCAAGTTTTCTCTGTTTTGGAATATTTAAGAAAATAGGAAAATAAGAAGTAGTCCGAAGAGGACACGAGGCGTCCATGAGGGTGGAGGACGCGCCCTACCCCCCTGGGCACGCCCCCTGCCTCGTGGGCACCTCGTGTGCTCTCCGGACTCCGTTTTCTTGCACGATACTTCTGTGGTCAGTAAAAATTCATTATATAATTTCCCGAAGGTTTTGACCACCATACCATGACGAAATCCTCTATTTTTGTTTTGAGTTATTTTTGTCGCAGATTAGAGCAAGATGTCTTTTCAAGAGTCAGTAAGGGAGAGTCGGGTGTCTCATTCGACACCGGGACCAGGAGCAAACAGCGATGCTGATAACTTTGGGCCATCAACGGAGGAAGAGATGGAGGCCGATTTGAAAAGGATAGATGCCATGGAGGAGGATCAAGAAGTTACTTCTTGCTTCTGAGCCGGATTCACGATGGGGGAACTACAGAGCTCAGCTATTCCAAACTCGGCCATCCCTTCCAATGTTAGATTTCTTTCGTATGAAAATATGAAAAAGAGTGTCACTTGTTCTCCAGCAGCTATGCAACATCCATGGGTGAAAGGAGCTTTGGCCGTCATGGGTAAGCTCCGTAAGGAAATAATGGACCTCAAGAAGCAAGTCAATAAGCTCAAGGAGGAGAATCGTATCCTGAGGGGCATCATCGCCAAGAATATCACATCACCACCTCCGAAGAAGGAGACATAATCACATGGGTATGGGCACTCCCCTCGGCAACTGCCAAGCTTGGGGAGGTTCCCCGGTATCGTATCATCATCACACTCCTATCTTCACCATTTTGCTTAGTTCGTTCCTTTTAATAATATCTTGATCTAGTAGAATAAAGTTTTAGAATGATCTAGTTTTGAGTTTTTCTTTATGATTCCTCTATGTAATCGTGTCCGTGAGCTATATATATATATAATAAAGATTAGTCTTGAGTCAAGGGCTTAGGTATCTTGCTATGATCTTGAGGGAATAAAAGAAAAAGAAATAATAAAAAGAAATAAAGAGATCATATGGATCTTGTGGAGAGTAATGACTTCACATATTAAGAGTATGATCAATAAAAGTTGTTGAGAGTTGGAAAACATAGTTTTGGTCATCGCTACAATTAATAGGAAGTAATAAAGAAAGAGAGGTTCTCACATATAAATATACTATCTTGGACATCTTTTATGATTGTGAGCACTCATTAAAATATGACATGCTAAAGAGTTGATGTTGGACAAGGAAGAAAACGTAATGCGTTATGCTTTCTTATATCCAAAATAAAGTATATTGTCATGGATCATCCAACATGTTGAACTCCCCCTCATGCTATCCAAATTCTTTGCACTAAGTTGAGATACTACTTGTGCTTCCAAATATCCTTAAACCCAGTTCTGCCATGAGAGTCCACCGTACCTACCTATGGATTGAGTAAGATCCTTCAAGTAAGTTGTCATTATTGTAGGCAATAAAAATTGCTCCCTAAATATGTATGACTTATTAGTGTGGAGAAAATAAGCTGTATACGATCTTGTGATATGGAAGTAATAAAAGCGACAGACTGCATAATAAAGGTCCCTATCACAAGTGGCAATATAATGTGACATTCTTTTGCATTAAGATTTCGTGCATCCAACCATAAAGCATATGACAACCTCTGCTTCCCTCTGCGAAGGGCCTATCTTTTATTCTTGTCTTATACTTTATGCAAGAGTCATGGTGATCTTCACCTTTCCTTTTTACATTTTATCCTTCGGCAAGCACCTTGTGTTGGAAAGATCCTGATATATATCCAATTGGATGTAAGTTAGCATGAACTATTATTGTTGACATTACCCTTGAGGTAAAAGATTGGGAGGAAACACTATAAGTATTAAAACTCCATACCCATAAGTATTGCGTGAGTGTTAGCAATTGTGAAAGACTAAATGATAGTTGAGTATGTGGACTTGCTGAAAAGCTCTTATATTGACTCTTTCCGATGTTATGATAAATTGCAATTGCTTCAATGACCGAGAGCATAGTTTGTTAGTCCTCAATGAAGTTTCTGATTCATACTTGACATTGTGGATAGAATATTACTTGAGCATAAGAAATCATATGACAATATATACATATATATGTATATATATATATATATATATATATATATATATTCTTGTTATAAGAATGATCATGATGCCCTCATGTCCGTATTTTGTTTTATCGACACCTCTATCTCTAAACGTGTGGACATATTTTTCGTTATCGGTTTCCGCTTGAGGACAAGCGAGGTCTAAGCTTGGGGGAGTTGATACGTCAATTTTGCATCATGCTTTTATATCGATATTTATTGCACTATGGGCTGTTATTACACGTTATGTCACAATACTTATGCCTTTTCTCTCTTATTTTACGAGGTTTACATGAAGAGGGAGAATGTCGGCAGCTGGAATTCTGGGCTGGAAAAGGAGCAAATATTAGAGACCTATTCTCCACAACTCCAAAAGTCCTGAAACTCCCGGAAGTTATTTTTGGAATTAATAAAAAATACTGAGCGAAGAAAATACCAGGGGGGCCACCCACCGTCCACGAGGGTGGGGGGCACTACCTATCCCCCTGGGCGCGCCCCCTGCCTCGTGGGCCCCCTGATAGGCCTCCTCTTCTGCTATATGAAGTCTTTTACCCTGGAAAAAATCAGGAGGAAGCTTTCAGGACGAGACACCACCGCCACGAGGCGGAACCTTGGCAGAACCAATCTAGGGCTCCGATGGAGCTGTTCTGTCGGGGAAACATCCCTCCAGGAGGGGGAAATCGTCACCATCTTCATCACCATCGATCCTCTCATCGGGAGGGGTTCAATCTCCATCAACATCTTCACCAGCATCATCTCCTCTCGAACCCTAGTTCATCTCTTGTATTCGATCTTTGTCTCAACACCTTAGATTTGTACATGTGGGTTGCTAGTAGTGTTGATTACTCCTTGTAGTTGATGCTAGTTGGTTTATTTGGTGGAAGATCATATGTTCAGATCCTATATGCATATTAATACCCCTCTGATTATGAACATGAATATGATTTGTGAGTAGTTACGTTTGTTCCTGAGGACATGGGAGAAGTCTTGCTATAAGTAGTCATGTGAATTTGGTATTTGTTCGATATTTTGATGAGATGTATGTTGTCTTTCCTCTAGTGGTGTTATGTGAATGTCAACTACATGACACTTCACCATTGTTTGGGCCTAGAGGAAGGCATTAGGAAGTAATAAGTAGATGATGGGTTGCTAGAGTGACAGAAGCTTAAACCCTAGTTTATGCGTTGCTTCGTAAGGGGTTGATTTGGATCCATATGTTTCATGCTATGGTTAGGTTTACCTTAATTCTTCTTTCGTAGTTGCAGATGCTTGCGAGAGTAGATAATCATAAGTGGGATGCTTGTCCAAGGAAGGGCAGCACCCAAGCACCGGTCCACCCACATACCAAATTATCAAAGTAACGAACGCGAATCATATGAGTGTGATGAAAACTAGCTTGACGATAATTCCCATGTGTCCTCGGGAGCGTTTTCCTTGATATAAGAATTTGTCGAGGCTTGTCCTTTGGTACAAAAAGGATTGGGCCACCTTGCTGCACCTTATTTACTTTTGTTACTTGTTACCCGTTACGAATTACCTTATCACAAAACTATCTGTTACCGATAACTCCAGTGCTTGCAGAGAATACCTTACTGAAAACCGCTTGTCATTTCCTTCTGCTCCTCGTTGGGTTCGACACTCTTACTTATCGAAAGGACTACGATAGATCCCCTACACTTGTGGGTCATCAAATGTCGGGTTGCCTCCCAGCTATAAATAGCCCACCCCCTACACCCTAAATTGGTGGATGCTCAGAGTTAGTGCACGACTTTTGTCGTTTGAGAGCAACTGATACATCTCCAACGTATCTATAATTTTTTATTGTTCCATGCTATTATATTACCCCTTTTGGATGTTTATGGGCTTTATTCTACACATTTATATCATTTTTGGGACTAACCTACTAACCGGAGGCCCATCCCATATTGCTGTTTTTTTTGCCTATTTCAGTATTTCGAAGAAAAGGAATATCAAACGGAGTCCAAACGGAATGAAACCTTCGGGAGCGTTATTTTTGGAACAAATCTGATCCGAAGAGCCTGGAGTGCAAGTCAAGAAATCTCCAAGGGCCCCACGAGATAGGAGGGGCCCCCCCAAGGGGCGCCCCCCCCCTGTCTCGTGGGCCCCTCGGGCGTCCACCGATGTACTACTTCCTCCTATATATATCCACGGACCCCGAAAACATCCAGGAGCACCACGAAACACAATTTACACCGCCGTAACCTTCTCAGATCCATGAGATCCCATCTTGGAGCCTTCGGGCACTGGGAGGGAATCGATCATGGAGGGCTTCTACATCAACACCATAGCCTCTCCGATGAGTTGTGAGTAGTTTACCACAGACCTACAGGTCCATAGTTATTAGCTAGATGGCTTCTTCTCTCTTTTTGGATCTCAATACAATGTTCTCCCCCTCTCTTGTGGAGATCTATTCGATGTAATCTCTCTTTTTGCGGTGTGTTTGTCGAGATCCGATGAATTGTGGGTTTATGATCAAGTTTATATATGAATAATATTGGAATCTTCTCTGAATTATTTTATGTATGATTGAGTTATCTTTACAAGTCTCTTAGAATTATCAGTTTGGTTTGGCCTACTAGATTGATCTTTCTTGCCATGGGAGAAGTGTTTAGCTTTGGGTTCAATCTTGCGGTGATCTTTCCCAGTGACAGAAAGGGTTGCAAGACACGTATTGCGTTGTTTCCATCGAGGATAACAAGATGGGGTTTATATCCTATTGCATGAGTTTATCCCTCTACATCATGTCATCTTGCTTAATATGTTGCTCTGTTCTTATGAACTTAATACTCTAGATGCTTGCTGGATAGCGGTCGACGTGTGGAGTAATAGTAGTAGATGCAGGCAGGAGTCGGTCTACTTGTTATGGACGTGATGCCTATATACATGATCATGCCTAGATAACGTCATAATTATTCGCTTTTCTATCAATTGATCGACAGTAATTTGTTCACCCACCGTAATACTTATGCTATCTCGAGAGAAGCCTCTAGTGAAACCTACGGCCCCCGGGTCTATCTCTTATCATATTTGCTTTCAATCTACTTTTATTTGCATCTTTATTTTCTGCATATATATTATAAAATACCAAAAATATATTTATCTTATCATACTTTCTCTATCAGATCTCACTTTTGTAAGTGACCGTGAAGGGATTGACAACCCCTTTATTGTGTTGGTTGCGAGTTCTCAGTTTGTTTGTGTAGGTGCGTGGTACTTTTGAGGAGCCTCCTACTGGATTGATACCTTGGTTCTCAAAACTGAGGGAAATACTTACGCTACACTTTGCTGCATCACCTCTCCTCTTCGGAGAAAACCAACGCTAGCTCAAGACGTAGCAAGAAGGATTTCTGGGGCCATTGCCTGGGAGGTCTTTGCTCAAGTCAAGACATACCAAGTACCCATCACAAACCCATCTCCCTCACATTTACATTATTTGCCTCTCGTTTTCCTCTCCCCCCACTTCACCCTTGTCGTTTTATTCGCCTTCTCCTTCCTAATCTCCTCCTCTCTTTTCGCTTGCCGTTTTTCTGTTTGCTTGTGTGTTGGATTACTTGTTGCCATGGCACAAGATAATACCAAGTTGTGTGATTTCTCGAATACCAATAATAATGATTTCCTGACTACTCCGATTGCTCCTCTTAATGATGTTGAGTCTTGTGAAATCAATGTTGCTTTACTGAATCTTGTTATGAAAGATCAATTCGCCGGCCTTCCTAGCGAAGATGCCACTACTCATCTAAACAATTTTGTTGATTTGTGTGATATGCAAAAGAAGAAAGATACGGATAACAATATTGTCAAATTGAAGTTATTTCCGTTTTCACTTAGAGATCGTGTTAAAGTTTGGTTTTCATCTTTGCCTAAAAATAGTATTGATTCTTGGAACAAGTGCAAAGATGCTTTTATCTCTACACTACAAGGAAAAGGGCTATAGATAGGATTGATACTAATGGCGCACCGAGGAACCAGTGCGCCACTACTATATACTAATGGCGCACCAGTCGGTGATGCGCCATTAGTGTGGAAGACACTAATGGTGCACCAGAGACATGGTGCGCCACTAGTATTATTATTTTTTTCATTTTTCCATACATACTAATGGCGCATCAGGTCGAAGTGCGCCATTACTAGTTCTAACTAGTAATGGCGCACGAGGCAGATCGTGCGCCATTACTGTATTTTTTTACTTTTTTTTGCAAAAATACTAATGGCACTCGGCCAGTGCGCCATTACTAGTTTAGACTAGTAATGGCGCACTATGACCAAAAGCGTATTAGTATATATATATATATATATATATATATATATATATATATATATATATATTATTTTTACTTTTACGCAACACTACTAATGGCCTTTTAAGCAAATGCGCCATTAGTAACCACAGTGCGCCATTAGTAACCAGGGTTACTAATGGCGCATTTGCTTTAAGGCCATTAGTAACCCGGGACCCCAACAAGATATTTTGGACAACCCCACACCTACCCACTCACTTTCCCCACTTCATTCCCTCCACCTCCTTCTCCAAGCTTTCGGCTGCCTCCTCCTCCTCACCTCATTTCCACCATAGATTCATCAAAATTAAGTGGTGAAATTACCTTTTTTGTTAGGTAAGTCAGGGAAAGCTATCTTCATGATGTAGATCTACTTTTTTTCTCCCTAGCTCGCTCCAACAACGTGCACATGCACTTTTGTGGCCTAGATAGATCTATGTATGTTTGTGGTGTTTCTTGTGTTTGTGGTGTTGCATATATGTTTGTGTTTGCAGGTAAAGGTATTTGAAATGCGATAGTTGCCAATATTTTGCCGGAATTTTGATTCATTTCTGTTTCGGAGAGAATTTTGGCACTATTAATTCTTTTTGTCCTATTTTAGGGAAGGTCATGCCAAATTTTTCTTGGTTCTAAAATATCGTTTTGCTCTACCCATGGCGACCATGGTCCGCACGATGACGAAGGCATCGTGAATAGGTTTTGAGCTCATGAAGGCTGAGATGCTTCAAAAGAACGAGACGGAGATAAGATGTCCGTGTCGAAGATGCAAGCTGAAGAGCCTTATTGCGGATCCGGATTTCGGGCAAGTGCGGGACCACCTGCTCTTGCGTGGTTTCATGGATGGCTATCGGTGGCAAGGTGATGAAGATGACTATGAAGTCGTCCATGGGGGCCGGGCAAGAAATGAGGAAGGGCAACAAGACAAGTACCACCGCGGCGAGGGCGGGCGAGAAGACGAAGAATCTCCCGGACATGATCACGGCGGTGATCTTTGTACATAGTCATCATGTAGAAGATGTCGTACATGATGATGAGGAAGATCAAGACGAAGGGCATGATCATGAAGATGAAGATGCCGGAGCAGACGACGATGGAGGCTGGGTACAGGACCCTCATATTCAAGAGCTGCTTCTCAAGCAGACGGATAACGCAAGAGCTGCCACCCGAGAGAAAGCCAAGCTGGATCGACTGGAGATAGACGCGGTTACTCGATTGTATGAAGGATGCAGGCTCGAGGATACCCGCCTGAAAGTAACGCTCATGGCTCTGGAGATGAAGGTAAAACACAAAATGACCGACGCATGCTTCGACGAGAACATGTCATTCTGGCACGAATGTCTTCCCAAGGGGAACAACTTCCCGACCAGTTTCGAGGAGGCGAAGAAAATCGTGCGTCCTCTGGATTTACCGCACGTGCAATACCATGTGTGCATGAACAATTGCATCATTTATCGGGATGAGCACGCGGAGTCTACCATATGTCCGGTGTGCGGCGTCACTCGATACAAGAAGAGGAAGAAAGCTCCTCGAAAATCGGTGTGGTACTTTCCGATCACTCCTCGTCTGCGCAGCGGTATTTCGCGGACCCTAAGGTATAAAGCTCCTGCGTTGGCAGCGGATAGGAAGGAGAATAAGTGGGAAGATGACGGAAATGATCCGGAGATAAATAAAAAGACAAGATGCTGAGTCACCCTAAGGATGCGAGCGGTGGCAAGCGTTGAACTTCGAATACCCAGAATTTGGGAAGGATCCAAGGAACATCGTCTTTGAGCACGAGCACCGATGGAGTCAATCCGTTTGGCAGCAGAGAAGCACACATAGCACCTGGCCTGTGTTTGTGTGGATGTACAACCTTCCCCCCTGGTTGTGCATGAAGAGGAAGTACATTCACATGAGTATGCTAATTGAAGGGCCGAAACAACCAGGGAACGACATCAATCTGTATCTGGGGCTGCTGAAGGAGGAGCTAGACACGCTGTGGAAAACGCCAGCCAATACGTGGGACGCCGCAGAGAAAGAATATTTCCCTATGAGAGTCGCACTGCTCACGACGGTGCACGACTATCTCGGTTACGGATATCTCGCGGGCCGGTAGTCCACGGATTTTCTGGATGCATAAGGTGCATGGATGACACAATGTATCGCCAGCTAGATAGAGATCCGGGTCTTGAAAACCGTGTTCATGGGACATCGAAGGTGGCTTCGCGACGATGACCCGTGGAGGAAACGCAAGGATCTGTTTCGATGGTGAAACCGAACCCGAAAACGCCTGTCACGGGAGCGGCGAGGAAATAGACGAGTTGTTGAAAATTGGAAATAATGCCCACTGCCGGAAAGAAGCAAAAGGCGCAGAGCCGGAAAAAAGCGAAAGGTGCAGGCAGCTGCTGAAGGTATGGAAAGCGAGGTCTGTTTTTACGGGACTTGCCGTCTTGGAAGATCCACCGTGTGCCTCACAGCCTTGATGTCATGCATATCACGAAGAACGTGTGCGAGAGTCTGCTTGGTACCCTGCTCAACATGCCAGAGAGGACCAAAGATGGACCGAAAGCAAGGGCAGACTTGAAATCAATGGGCATCAGGCAGGAGCTTCACGCTAATGATGATGATGATGATGATGAGGCAAAGCAGGACACAGAAACTCATCGCAAAGGCAAAAAGGCCAAGAAGACCGGAAATGACTACCCTCCCGCGTGCTTCACTCTAAGTCAGGAGGAGATCGAGCAGTTTTTCACCTGCCTCCTAGGAGTAAAACTTCCTTACGGTTACACGGGGAAGATAAGCAGATACCTAGACCCATTGAAGCAGAAGTTCAGTGGGATGAAGTCTCACGCATCACGTCTTGATGACGCAGAATACTTCGGTTGCAATCCGTGGGATCATGGACGCGCACGTCCGTGAAATGCTATTTGGCCTATGCAACTTTTTCGACGTCATCTCGGAAGTCGATTGGCGTGAGGCAACTCGAAGGCTACGAGGAAGAGATCGTGGTGATACTATGCGAGCTTGAGATGTACTTCCGCCCGCATTCTTTGACGTTATGGTGCATCTGTTGGTCCATATCATGGAGGATATCATCCAACTCGGGCCGACGTTCACGCACAAAGATGATGCCGTTCGAAAGGATGAATGGTGTCATCAAAGGATACGTTCGCAACATGTCATGTCCAGAGGGAAGTATAGCCGGGGCTTTTCAATCAAGAGTGCATCTCCTACTGCACGAATTATCTAGGCATCGAGAACCCGTTGGTCTTCCGTCAATAGGCACCTAGGCAGGCTCGCTGGATGGGGTCACCGTGAGGGTCGCTGCGAAATGCATGTCGACTTCGAGGGTCGACTCGCCGACTTTGAAAGAGCAAACCTAGTCGCGCTACAACACATAGACGTGGTCGATCCTTGGGTGGTAGAGCACAAAACCTTTATTGAGAAGGCGACAATGACCGAGGCCAACAGAGGACGGACGGAGATATAATCAAAGAGCACAACTCATGTTTCACGCGTTGGTTCAAGCGAAGCTTACATGCGTACCCTTTACATGAGGATTCTTCTGCGGAAGAACAACTCATATTCGCCTTGTCACAGGGCGCCGAGCACAACCTGATGACCTATGAGGCGTGCGATATCAACGGCTACACATTCTACACCGAGGACAAGGACATGAAGAGCGATGGTTATCAGAACTCGGGGTAACGATGGAATCCTACACCGGCAACGACAAGGACTGATACTACGGAAGGATCGAGGAGATCTGGGAGCTAAGCTACGCTAGAGAGAAGGTCCCGATGTTCCGTGTCAGATGGGCCAAGAGCGTCCTAAAAGAACACCGGTATTTCGCCACCATGGTTATACCCGAAGCCAAATCCAAGACCACTGGCGCAAAGTCAGCGCGAAAAATGAGCCATGGGTACTGGCTTCCCAAGTGGACAAATGCTTCTTCATTACCGACCCGTCAAAGCCCAGTCGTGTTGTCGTGAGGAGAGGCAAAAGGAAGATCATCGGAATGGATGGAGTAGCCAATGAGCAAGACTTCGACAAGTACAATGACCGAAGATCGAACATGACGGCTGACGATGAAGTAGCGACACACCGCAAGAAGAAGCAGGACAACCCTACCTAAAGGACGTCCGTTCCACAGAAGAACTCCATTTGCGAAAAAGAAGGGCAAGAAGATTGTGAACAGATAGCTAGCTAAGATCGATTGTATTTAAATCATAGTCTTCATTTTTCGATTGTATTTCATGGGCACTTTTTGATATCATGAATATTTTTAAATTTCATGGACACTTTTTGATATCGATCTCTATCACACCCGAATCCTCCCCCGCTAGCTCCACCGCCGCCGCCGACCCACCGCAACCCTCCCCCGCTCCACCGCCGCCGACGAGCACCCCCCGCACCCTCCCCCGCTCCACCACCGCCGACGAGCACCCCCCGCACCCTCCCCCGCTCCACCGCCGCCGAGGAGCACCCCCCGTTTCATATTCATATTCATTTTTTAGAAAATAATAATAATAAAGTGTAGACTACAATTGTTGTTAAACAACAATTATTACTATTTTATTAAAAATATTACTGTTTCATATTCATATTCATTTTCTAAAAATTATTACATGCAACAAAAAATAAAAATAAATTACTTATGGCGCACCTCTGGCTGGTGCGCCATTGCTATATGTAAAAAAAATTACTAATGCGCACCTCTTCCTGGTGCGCCATTGCTATGTAAAAAAAATTACTAATGGCGCACCTCTTCCTGGTGCGCCATTGCTATGTAAAAAAAATTACTAATGGCGCACCGACCGCGGGTGCGCCATTAGTAAGATTCCCCCCTAGCTAATTCCCTCCCTCTCGCCAGATCCCCTTCGTCCCTCTCCCTCGCTGCCCCGACCCACGCCGCCGCCGCCCCCGCGCCGCCGGCGCCGTCGCCGCCCCCAGTCAGCCCTGCTCGGCCCCCATCACCGTCCGCTCCCAATCCACCTCCCTCGCCTTCACCGCACCCACCCACCCTCCCTCGCCTTCCCAGCCCTCGAAACCCTAGAAACCTGCAGGCGCCTCCGCTCCAGCTCCACCGTGCGAGGCGACATGCGAGGCAGCGGCGGAATCTGCTTCAACACCGGGCAGCGAGCCACGCAGGCAGGCGGCAGCAGTGCTGGACCCCTCCACCCCCATCCACCTCTTCTTCCTCGGGGAAGCAGAGCCGAAGCGGAAGCAGAGCCGAACTCGCCGCTGTAGACGTGCTCGCTCGCCCCCAGTAGACGTGCTCGCCGCTGTAGACGTGCTCGTCGGGGCCTCTCCTCCGACGTCACCGGTGAGCCACCGCGCCCTGCCCTCTCCCTCTCTGCTCCCCCCTCCTTGCCCTCTCCCTCTCTGCTTGATCCCCTCTCTTCTCTGTCTCCACCTTCTATTCTTGCCTGTGAGGTGTTTGATTAAATGTCAATTCAAACGATTGATGCAGCCGCGTCCACTGGAGCACCACGACCGTGTCTCTGCTCCGTCGCCGTCTACGACCTCGTCTGCGACCGCGTCCATCGAGGTGAGTTCACAAAATTCAGTAGTGTGCACCAAAATACAGTGTTATGCATTTTGGTTGTAATCTGAGTTAACTATGATTTTTCCCTTTTTTGGCTTTGCTATTATGAACATAAACAGTTGGTAGCAATTTCAAGTGATATATATGTGGTACATTGCCATTAATGAAATAAATGGAATCATTCATCTCATTCCATGCATGGTCTGTGTATGATGATGTCAAGATTTAGTGTTTTCCTTGCTGCAACTAATCTTGCAGCAAGATTCTAGTTAGAAGTTCCTTTGCAATACTACATTCTTCCAACTATTGCAAGCAAAATCAGAGCAGCCACTCCTTCTAACTACACTAGAGATTGTAGTTAAGTTCTAAATAATCACCCACTAATTACACCCTTCTAATTAACTGCACAGGAGATCCACCCCTGTAACCACTCCAATGCATCAACAGAGAAGTTTGCTACATGATTGCCATTATACTCCTTGCTTTGCTAGTTGCATTATTTCTCGATGCTACAAATGTGTTTAACTTGTAGCTTCTAGCTTAAGTGAGTAGCTAGTACTTTAGTGAGTAGCTTAACTTGTTTAAATCTTGCCAGTTAGTAATCTTGATATTAAATGATGCACGAAATGATGTACTATGTATCTTTAGCATGATCTGTTTCACATAATAAATGATGCCTGAAATGAATTCTTGTGTAAGTGAAGGCTTGCTATGTTATTGCAGCCAGCTGTTTTCTGTTTCCTCATTTGGATTACTCAGTTATTTAGTTTATTATTACTTGGGAATGATCTTGTGAGAAAAAAAAATGATTATCTGCATTGCATTGTTAAATGTTGTACTAGGAAGTGACATGGAGCGGTGTAGTGGCATGGCCATTGACCTATGGCTGGCATCTAGACAGCACACACATATATCTGAGGCACATTGTGGTCTTTGCTTTGTTTCTGTGATCACATTGTGGTGCCCGCACATTTGCCCCATCATTTTGTTACCCCTTTCTCCTGAAATGTTGATTAATTTCCGTTTCGGTTGAGAATGGGGCACTCCTAGGTCAAGAAAATTAGCAAAGGTCATGCCCAATTTTCTTGACCTAGAAAGTGCCCGATTCTCAACCGAAACAAAAATTAATCAGCATGTATCTTGACATCAACCAACTTTACGGACACATCCTCGACAACTAGGTTATCTTGAGAACTTAGAGGAGTTGTGGCTTTGCTACAACACACTAACGAGTTCCATCACAAACGGCCTAGGACTTGGACCATAGCAACAACACACTAACGGGTTCCATCCCAAAACACCTAGGTAATATCACAAACATCTCTCAATTGTTCCTTGACAATAGCCCAGGTTGTGTATTCCCAGTCTTTGTAGTCGATGAGCTTAACTTGTTTAAGTACTGCTAATTAGTTATCTTGATATTAAATGATGCCTGAAATGATGTATCATGTATCTTTAGCATGATCTGTTTCAGATAATAAATGATGCTTGAAATGAATTCTTGTGTAAGTGAAGGCTTGCTATGTTGTTGCAGCCAGCTATTTTCTGCTTCCTCATTTGGATTACTCAGTTATTTAGTTTATTATTACTTGGCAAAAGTACTGTGAGAAAAAATGATTATCTGCATTACATTGTTAAATGTTGTACTTGGGCACAATACCTTTTCATCCATCATTTACACTGTGAATCCAATACCAGTTGCCCATGCTGATTATTTCACTTCAAACAGGCCACCTAGTGGCACAAAGCTCCATCAGAAACAGAATCTAAGCAGTGTAGTGGCATGGCCATTGATCTGTGGCTGGCATCTAGACACCACACACATACATACAGAGGCACATTGACTATTACTATGGCAAATCTTGTGTCAAGTACTCCATGTGTTTTTGTTGGCAGTTTATCATGAAATTGCAGGTACCCCGAGAGGCCCTTGAGTTTGCCGAAATGTCGATTAACTTCCGTTCCGGCAAATTCGGGTACTCCATATGTCCTATATTCAGCAAAGGTCATGCTGAAATTTTCCGTGAATTTTAGCATGACTTTGCTAAAAATAGGACATATGGGGTACTTGCGACTAATGCATGGGCTGGGGTATCTTAGTACTTAGTTAAGTAGGATCAACTGCCCCGCCATTCTTGCTGCATTAAACCATAGGTGGCAATAGAGCCAAGTGATTAGGCCCAACTTAGAATTATCCTTAGCATCAATAAACCCTAGATGATAAACCCAACATAGGTGGCAATAGAGCCAAGTGATTAGTGCCAAGTGATTAGGCCCAACCTAGGGTGCCTCGGCTTAGGCTTTTAGGGTGCCTCGGCGTCGACAAACCCTAAATGATGAAAGCTTAGGCTTTTAGGGTGCCTCAGCGTCGACAAACCCTAAATGATGAGACTATGATCTTGTTCCTTGACAATAACCAACTTTCTGACCAAACTTTTTTCCTATTTAGAGCGAAACATGGCCCACAACGATGAGGCCGGTGGTTGGGCTGACAAGCAATTCTGGAGCTGTCCCGGGAGATGGAGGAACAACCTCACCGCTATGAGGACGCGCGGAAGACACCGATCCTGACTACACAACCCCTAGTGGCGTCGGGATGACACCACCGATGGTGCCGCCGAGGATGCCACCATCGATGATGGCGGCGCACACGGATGGCAGCCAACCGAAGAAGCAAAGGAAGGACCGGCGCCGAATGCGCCTCCGCACCCTCAAGGAGGAATTTACTCAAGTGGACTCCGACGGGCATCCAACGGAGCCCAAACATATAGTCAAGGGGTACTCGCTTCAGCTCGGGTGTATTCTCCGGAGCACCGTCTCGATCAACACCGAGAACCTTAGGCATAAGGTGTTGGGGAACGTAGCAGAAATTCAAAATTTTCCTACGTGTCATCAAGATCTATCTATGGAGAAACTAGCAATGAGGGGAAGGAGAGTGCATCTACATACCCTTGTAGATCGCTAAGCGGAAGCGTTCAAGAGAACGGGGTTGATGGAGTCGTACTCGTCGTGATTCAAATCACCGATGATCCTAGTGCCGAACGGACGGCACCTCCGCGTTCAACACACGCGTACAGCCGGTGACGTCTCCCACGCCTTGATCCAGCAAGGAGAGAGGGAGAGGTCGAGGAAGACTCCATCCAGCAGCAGCACAACGGCGTGGTGGTGATGGAGGAGCGTGGCAATCCAGCAGGCTTCGCCAAGCACCATGGGAGAGGAGGAGGAGGAGAGGCAGGCTGCGCCAAATAGAGATCGAATCGCGCGTTATGGGCAGCCCCTAGGCCTCATATATATAGGGGAAGGGGGGGAGGGTGCGCCCTCTCTAGGGTTCCCACCCCTAGAGGGGCGGCAGCCCTAGATGGGATCAAGGGAGGCGGCCAGGAGGGGAGGGAGAGGGAGGCGCCCACTAGATGGGCCTTAGGGCCCATCTGCCCTAGGGTTTGCCCTCCCACTCACCCTTGGCGCCTTGGGCCCCTTGTGGAAGCGCACCAGCCCCTTTGGGGCTGGTTCCATCCCACACTTGGCCCACGCAACCTTCTGGGGTTGGTGGCCCCACTTGGTGGACCCCCGGGACCCTCCCGGTGGTCCCGGTACATTACCGATATCGCGCGAAACTTTTCCGGTGACCAAAACAGGACTTCCCATATATAAATCTTTACCTCCGGACCATTCCGGAACTCCTCGTGACGTCCGGGATCTCATCCGGGACATCGAACAACATTCGGTAACCACATACAAACTTCCTTTATAACCCTAGCGTCATCGAACCTTAAGTGTGTAGACCCTACGGGTTCGGGAACCATCTTGAGACATGACCGAGGGCGTTCTCCGGCCAATAACCAACAGCGGGATCTGGATACCCATGTTGGTTCCTACATGTTCCACGATGATCTCATCGGATGAACCACGATGTCAAGGACTCAATCAATCCCGTATTCAATTCCCTTTGTCTAGCGGTATTGTACTTGCCCGAGATTCGATCGTCGGTATCCCGATACCTTGTTCAATCTCGTTTCCGGCAAGTCTCTTTACTCGTTCCGTAACACATCATCCCATGATCAACCCCTTGGTCACATTGTGCACATTATGATGATGTCCTACCGAGTGGGCCCAGAGATACCTCTCCGTCACACGGAGTGACAAATCCGATCTCGATTCGTGCCAACCCAACAGACACTTTCGGAGATACATGTAGAGCACCTTTATAGTCAACAAGATACGTTGTGACGTTTGGTACACCCAAAGCATTCCTACGGTATCCGGGAGTTGCACAATCTCATGGTCTAAGGAAATGATACTTGACATTAGAAAAGCTTTAGCATACGAACTACGATCTTTGTGCTAGGCTTAGGATTGGGTCTTGTCCATCACATCATTCTACTAATGATGTGATCCCGTTATCAATGACATCCAATGTCCATGGTTAGGAAACCGTAACCATCTATTGATCAACGAGCTAGCCAATAGAGGCTTGCTAGGGACATGGTGTTGTCTATGTATCCACACATGTATTTGAGTTTCCTATCAATACAATTATAGCATGGATAATAAACGATTATCATGAACAAGGAAATATAATAATAATAACTAATTTATTATTGCCTCTAGGGCATATTTCCAACATAAGGACCACGGGAATTTGTGCAACCTCCTCTTCACGAAGCTGCACGAACGATACAAGTTCCCCGCCGAATTTGAAAACACATGCCTCTCAGGGAATAAAGTGAACAGTGCCGCCCTCACGAGGATGAGCACGGCCCTGTCTACTTGGAGAAGCGCGGTGAAGAGAATGATTGATAAAGGTGATAGTTATGAGAAGATCAAGGCGAAATATCCTTTGATGAGCGAAGATGAGTACAAGGAGTTCAAGATCAAGTGCGAGAGCAGCGCAACCTCCGAATCAAGTCAGTGGGGAAAGAAATGCGGGAGTTGAACTTAGGGGAACACAAACTCGGTCCCGGCGGTTACAGAGTGGCGGAGCCTATATGGGACAAGGAGGACGCGGAGCGTGCCGAGCAAGGCCTACCGCCCGCTTCGAGAAATACAACAGTGACAAGCAGACCAAGAACTTTGTGGGGCCCGGTACAAGGAGGACCCGATAACAAAGGAGCTTACCACGGATCCAAGACCAGGGCGCTTGAGCTTGGTCCGTAGGGAATACACCCCAGCGTAATTAGCTCCATATGGTTGCACTCTAATTAATCCCCAATATTTCTAAATGGTTCACGTTCCTTTCGCAGGACCTTTGAAAGCGATGGCTGGGTCGTCTCAGAGCTCCCCTTCGACACCCCTTTAAATAGGGCGTTGAACATAATGAAAAGCAAGGATAAGCTCACTAAGCCGACGTCACCTGGTCGTAGGCGGCAAAGGCTTGTCCACAAAATGGGGTCATACTATACCTGGTGTGCGAAGGAGAAAAAGGCCAGCTCGGAAAGCCAGACGACGAGGTTGAAGCACTCAAGGCACAAGTGGCGCGGATTCCGGAGCTTGTCCAAGAGCAAGTGGAACAACAATCGGGAACGAAGCTCAACGCCATGGTGCCTACGTTGATTCATGGGCTTGGCGTGGATTGCGGCGGCGAACAGGGCCTCCCGGTTCCCAGCTTCACGGCCAAGAACTTCGACAAGGCGAAGCGGCACCATTGGTGTCTCCGGCGGCGCCATTGGTGTCTCCGGCGGCGGCGCCATTGGTGTCTCCGACGGAGGCGGTATTTGTGTCTCCGGCGCTGGCACGGGCATTGGAGCTTAATGCACCCAGGTGTACGCCGGCCGGCACCTCGCCAGCAAGCGCCCCCTCCGTCGATTACCGCCGCCGTTGGCGGTGCCTCGACATTAGCCGAGCTCGACGGCATCACGGTAACTAAGCCTCTCGGCCGATGACTTCATCTCCTTGCCTCTGACTGGGCATCCCTGATGCCCTGTACATGTTTTCGCAGGGCACCGCCGACGTTCCTTGCACTCTTCTGCACTTCGTGGGCGCCGAGTTGGTCAATGTCGCCAAGGGCAGAATCGTTCAACCGGGCAACCCCATGTTCCACGGTAATCCGATGCCACCCACAATGTATAGGGTTGAAGTGGTTTGGGTGCTGCCAGGCTGCGACGAGCGGTTACCTCCGGTTCGACCCGCTGGGGCCGACGAAGTAGATGAGATGACCCTCAGCGCCTGCGTGAACTGGCCCCTGCTTTGGCCGAAGAGCCAGATTCGTTTGGGGGCGGGGGACACCACCCCACAGACAAGACCGCCAGTCGTGCCGGCGCCAAGCCATGGCAAGAACGCCGCAACGCTACCGGACCTGCCGGACATCCCTATGTCGGACATCCCTATGGCACAGGATCCGGACAGCCTTATAGCACAGGATCCGGACGACGACGACAACGACGACGGTACATTTACCAAAGTCGATAAGTACTTTGCCAAACATGGATACGCTGACAAGTTCTGCGGGCCTCTTTCTCAAGAACCCAACCAAGACGACCGCAATCTAGCTGGTACGGCGGAGAAATCCAATTGCAACAGGCGTAAATGCGGCGTTCAGTTCTCGAGACGCCTCCAGCTCCCGCCTTCACCGAGCCTCGAGATAGCTGAGATGCGAAATATTATCAGCCCCAACACGCTCAAGAAGGCGGTGCGTGAGCAGAACTTCGGTCCCATTACAGGAGATCAAGAAGA
Source organism: Aegilops bicornis (assembly GCA_021605145.1). Taxonomy (NCBI): domain Eukaryota; kingdom Viridiplantae; phylum Streptophyta; class Magnoliopsida; order Poales; family Poaceae; genus Aegilops; species Aegilops bicornis. The sequence continues at coordinate 633,343,844 of CM038673.1, forward strand.
AGGGACGGAAACGAAGACTAACAAGAGGCGCGGTGCGAGCCAGCCGGCACCGAGTTCGATCCATGCTCAGGACGGGCCACCTTCACCTAAGGATATCTCGAGGAGGGTGCATGTGGCGGGTAGGGCGATGCTACCGCCAAATATGCTGAATGTTGCAACCGATGCTATACGGAGTCTGCACAACAGTGTTCTTTCTTTGGAGAAGCGGCGTCTCAGAGAGAAGGATGTGGCATACCCGGTTTTCGTGGCCAAGGTGCCAGAGGGCAAGGGCTTGGTGGATGGCGACATCGGGGGTACGATCGTCCTGCAGTTTGATGACATCTTTGCTATGTTTAACCTTCATCCACTGCACTACACCTTCGTTCGGCTGTTTACCGAGTATGGAGATGCGGATCATTAGAGACAAGACCGGACATCGTGATAGTCGACCCCTTCTACATGCGTGCAAGCACTTGAGCAGCGTTGGGGACCGCCAAGTTGCGAGTTCACACCTCGAAGGCTTCATTCTGGCAAACCCAGATAAGGATAACTTCCTTGTGGCTTACTTTCCCGAGTAAGTCATCCCTTAACCGCCCCGTAACATATGGTTTCTTAGATTTTGATCGTTCTTTTTTTTCTAACATTCCGCTTTTACGTGCAAAGGACACACATTGCACACTCATCCTCTTAAGCCTGAAATATTCCATGGCCACGTATTTCGACCCGAACCGTAACTCCAAGATAGACTACACAAATGTCAAGAAAGTTCTTGATGATGTTCTCCTGCCACTCGCCAAATCTGAAGGCACCTTCACCAGTACTGATCGTAAGTACGGCAAGCACATGTTCTCACACAATACGAAGTTCTGCTGCGTCAAGCAGCCGCCTGGCGGTCAGAAGGATGCCTACTACACCCTCCATCACATGCGGGAGATCGTAAGGGACCATCATCACCTTCTGCTAACAGATAGTCTCAAAGATTGGGCCGTGAGGTTGTCGGCAACCCAGGACGCGGACCTCAGACAAGAATTCTTTCGCATCCAGTCGGACTTTGCGGACATCATCCATCAAGATGTCCTTCATACGTCGGGGCAGTTCTTCCTCAGATATCAACCGTCCAACAATGAGATAGATGAAATGCTACAAATGCAGGGTGACAACGACCGCGATTTCATGACCATCACGACAGACGGCGGCTTCATCCACGCTCCTGTCCTATGAGTCGAGTCGAAAGTAGTGATGTGTAGTTCTGAAACATTGATTGGCTCATGTTGTAATTAAACTTTAATGAATCCGTATGTCTCTTTGGTTTGGACAGTCGTTCAACTTAGATGTAATCGATGCTATTTATTAGTAGGACCATGAATCGTGCTATTAATGTCTTGCTTTTCTCTTCCGATCCTTTTGTTCCATACTTACATATTGCTTATGTATTATGCATTGTTTGGCTTGTGCATAGAGATGCCGTCGTATGTCGTGTACAAGGGTAAGGTTTCGAGTCTCTGACGATCGGGAGGAGTGTCGGAGACAGTTTCACCGCTTCAGCGGTACTTGATTACAAAGGGTACACCACTAGGGCGGAGGCCGAATCTAGATACGCCCGCTATCTAGCAGGAGAGAGGAGGGAGCGTTGGAGGAACCAGATGAAGACAAGTTTGATAGCGATGATGCTCATCGTGATGACCACAACTCTCTTCTATGTGATGGTAGTTTAGATGATCGTTATCGACTTGTAATGTGAAGACAAACTCGATACTCGTGGTCTTGAGACTTGTAATGTTTTATCTTTGTTCGGTCTCTTGAATTCGGAGACTAATATGATGAATTATATTCGGAGACTAATCTTCTATTGTATTCGATGAATCTGATGTTGCTGTGTGCTGCTGTCTATATTTTGTCCAATAATATATTCTGTAACCTGTGCAAAAATCAGAAAAGTAAAAAACACCCTAGTATATTTTACTAATGGCGCACCACTGGAAAGAATGAAATTGATGCTTCGCAATTGCCCTACTCATTGTTTGAATTTATGGATGATCATACAAAAATTTTATGTCGGTCTGAACTTTGCTTCTAGAAATCTCTTAGATTCGGCCTCGGGAGGCACGTTTATGGAAATTACATTAGGAGATGCTACAAAATAGCTTCATAATATTATGGCTAATTATTCTCAATGGCACACCGAAAGATCTTCTAGTAAAAAAGTGCAGGCTATAGAAGAAATCAATGTTTTGAGTGGAAAGTTGGATGAACTTATGAAGATGTTTGCTACTAAAAATACTCCTCTTGATCCAAATGATATGCCTTTGTCTTCCTTGATTGAGAGTAATAATGAATCTATGGATGTGAATTTTGTTGGTAGGAATAATTTTGGAAACAATGCTTATAGAGGAAATTTTAATACTAGACCGTTCCCTAGTAATCCCTCTAATAATTATGGAAATTCCTACAATAATTCTTATGGTAATTTTAATAAGATGCCCTCTAATTTTGAGAATAGTGTGAAAGAATTTATGATTTCTCAAAAGAATTTTAATGCCTTGCTTGAAGAAAAATTTCTCAAAATTGATGATTTGGCTAGGAACGTTGATAGACTTTCGCTTGATGTTAATTCTCTTAAACTTGGATCTTCTTCTCCTAAGCATGATATCAATGAGTCTCTCAAAGTAATGAGAATCTCCATTGACGAGTGCAAGGAAAGAACCGCTAGATTGTGTGCTAAAAAAGAGCTTCATAAAAGCGTGTTCTTCTAGTCTACATGAAAATAATGATGAGGATCTTAAAGTTATTGACGCGTCTCCGATTAGATCTATGTTTTGCAAGATGAATTTTGATGATCATGGGAGTGATGATGAATCAACTTTGCCTAGAAGGCGTCCCAAAAATTCGGAGTCTTAAGATCATGATTTTAAATTTGGTAAAAGAGAGATTGGAGAATCTTCAACTTCTAATATTGAACCTACTATCTCGGATTTCAAGGAATTTGATTATGATAATTGCTCTTTAAAAGGTTGTATTTCCTTGTTGCAATCCGTTGTTAATTCTCTCCTCATGCTTATAGTCAAAATAAAGCTTTTACCAAACATATTGTTGATGCTTTGTTGCAATCTTATGATGAAAAACTGAACTTGGAAGTTTCTATACCTAGAAAACTTAATGATGAGTGGGAACCTACCATAAATATTAGAATTAAAGATTTTGAGTGTTTTTATTTGTGTGATTTGGGTGCTAGTGTTTCCACGATTCCGAAAACTTTATGTGATATTCTAGGTTTCCATGATCTTGATGATTGCTCTTTAAATTTGCACCTTGCGGATTCCACCATTAAAAAGCCTATGGGAAGGATCAATGATGTTCTTATTGTTGCTAATAGAAATTTGGTTCCCGTAGATTTTACCGTTCTTGATATAGATTGCAATCTTTCTTGCCCTATTATTCTTGGTAGACCTTTCCTTAGAACGATTGGTGCGATTATTGATATAAAGGAAAGGAACATTAGATTCCAATTTCCTTTAAAGAAAGGAATGGAGCACTTTCCAAGAAAGAAAGTAAAATTACCTTATGAATCTATCATGTGTGCTACTTATGAATCTAGTGCCAAAGATGGCACTAATTAGATCTATCCTTGCTTTTATGCCTAGCTAGGGGCGTTAAACGATAGCGCTAGTTGGGAGGCAACCCAATTTTTCTTTATGTTTTTTGTTTTTTCTACTGTTTAGGAAAAAATCTTGCATCTACTCTCTGTTTATATGTGTTTTTATCTTTTAATTAGTGTTTGTGCCACGTAGAACCTATAGGATAAACTATGATGATATTTGATTTGATTCTGCTGAAAAACAGAAACTTTGCGCTCACGAGAAAAAATTCAATAAATCACAGAAACGTGATTTTGCATTGATTATTTTTTATGCTGATCAATAGACAAATTTTCCAGTACTTCCTATTTTGGTAGGATTTTTAGTGTTCCAGAAGTTTGCGTTAGTTACAGATTTCTACAGTCTGTTCTGTTTTTGACAGATTCTGTTTTTCGTGTGTTGTTTGCTTATTTCAATGCATCTATGGCTAATAAAATAGTTTATGAACCATAAGTAAGTTGGAATACAGTAGGTTTAACACCAAAATAAATAAATAATGAGTTCATTGCAGTACCTTATGTGGTGGTTTTGTTTTCTTTCACTAACGGAGCTTATAAGATTTCCTGTTGAGTTTTGTGTTGTGAAGTTTTCAAGTTTTGGGTAAAGCCTTTATGGACTATGGAATAAAGGGTGGCAAGAGCCTAAGATTGGGGATGCCCATGGCAGCCCAAGATATTCAAGAGTAGCCAAAAGCCTAATCTTGGGGATGCCCCGGGAAGGCATCCCCTCTTTCGTCTTCGTTCATTGGTAACTTTACTTGGAGCTATATTTTTATTCACCACATGATATGTGTTTTGCTTGGAGCGTCGTGTATTATATTATTCTTTGCTTGTTAGTTTACCACAATCATCCTTGCTGTACACACCTTTTGGGAGAAGCCAATTTGATTAGAATTTGCTAGAAAACTCTATGTGCTTCACTTATATCTTTTGAGCTTGATAGTTTTTGCTCTAGTGCTTCACTTATATCTTTTAGAGCACAACGGTGGTGTCTCAATTTTGAAGAAATTGCTAGTCTCTCATGCTTCACTTATATCATTTTGAGAGTCTTTTAGAACAGCATGGTATTTTCTATTGGTACAAAGTTGGTCCTAGAATGATGAGCATCCAAGTTGGGTATAATAAAAACTATCGTAGGAAGTGAATTGGATGCTATGATCAACTTGATACTTGATAATTGTTTTGAGATATGGAGGTAGTAATATTAAAGTTATGCTAGTTGGGTGATTATGAGTTTAAAGAATGCTTGTGTTGAAGTTTGTGATTCCCGTAGCATGCACGTATGGTGAACCGCTTTGTGATGAAGTTGGAGCACAATTTTATTTATTGATTCTCTTCCTTATGGGTGGCAGTCGGGGACGAGCGATGGTCTTTTCCTACCACTCTATCCCCCTAGGAGCATGTGCGTAGTGCTTTGATTTTTGATGACTTCTAAATTTTTGCAACAAGTATATGAGTTCTTTTGATTAATGTTGAGTCCATGGATTATAAGCACCCTTTCACCCTTGCACCATTGCTAGCCTCTCTTGTGCCGCGCAATTTTCGTCGGTACTATATACCCACCATACTCCTTCCTCAAAATAGCCACCAAACCTACCTATTATGTCATTTCCATAGCCATTCCGAGATATATTTCCATGCAACTTTCCACCGTTCCGTTCATATGACACACATTACTTTTGTCATATTGCTCTTTGCATGATCATGTAGTTGACATCGTATTTGTGGCAAGGCCACCTTCATAATTTTCATACATGTCGCTCTTGAGTCATTGCATATCCTTACATCACGGAGGCATTCATATAGAGTCATATTTTGTTCTAGCTTTGAGTTGTAAATCCATAAAAGTGTGATGATCTTCATTATTAGAGCATTGTCCTCGTGAGGAAAGGATGATGAAGACTATGATTCCCCCACAAGTCGGGATGAGACTTCGGACTTTACAAAAAGAAAAGAAAAGGAAAAGAAAGAAAAAAAAAGAGAAAGGCCAAAAAGAAAAAAAAGGAAAGGCCAAAGAAAAAAAAGAAAAAAAAATAAATAAAATGAGAGAAAAAGAGAGAAGGGACAATGCTACTATCTCTTTTTCCACACTTGTGCTTCAAAATAGCACCATGATCTTCAATATAGAGAGTCTCATATGTTGTCACTTTCATATACTAGTGGGAATTTTTCATTATAGAACTTGGCTTGTATATTCCAATGATGGGCTTCCTCAAAAGTGCCCTAGGTCTTCGTGAGCAAGCGAGTTGGATGCACACCCACTTAGTTTCTTTTGTTGAGCTTTCATATATTTATAGCTCTAGTGCATCCGTTGCATGGCAATCCCTACTCACTCACATTGATATCTATTAATGGGCATCTCCATAGTCCGTTGATGCGCCTAGTTGATGTGAGACTATCTTCTCTTTTTTGTCTTCTCCACAACCACCATTCTATTCCACATATAGTGTTATGTCCATGGCTCACGCTCATGTATTTCGTGAAATTTGAAAGAGTTCGAGATTATTAAAGTATGAAACAATTGCTTGGCTCGTCATCGGGGTTGTGCATGATTAAATACTTTGTGTGATGAAGATAGAGCCATAGCCAGACTATATTATTTTGTAGGGATAACTTTCTTTAGCCATGTTATTTTGAGAACACATGATTACCTTGATTAGTATGCTTGAAGTATTACTATTTCTTATGTCTTTATGAACTTTTATTTTGTATTATTTGGATCTGAACATTCATGCCACAATGAAAGAAAATTACATTATGAATTATGCTAGGTAGCATTCCACATCAAAAATTCTCTTTTTATCATTTACCTACTCGAGGACGAGCAGGAATTAAGCTTGGGGGTGGTTGATACGTCTCCAACGTCTCTATAATTTTTTATTGTTCCATGCTATTATATTACCCCTTTTGGATGTTTATGGGCTTTATTATACACATTTATATCATTTTTGGGACTAACCTACTAACCGGAGGCCCACCCATATTGCTGGTTTTTTGCCTATTTCAGTATTTTGAAGAAAAGGAATATCATACGGAGTCCAAACAGAATGAAACCTTTGGGAGCGTTATTTTTGGAACAAATCTGATCCAGAGAGCCTGGAGTGCAAGTCAAGAAATCTCCGAGGGCCCCACGAGATAGGAGGGCGCCCCCCCCCCCCCGGGGGTGCTTCCCCCTGTCTCGTGGGCCCCTCGGGCGTCCACCGACGTACTTCTTCCTCCTATATATATCCACGGACCCCGAAAACATCCAGGAGCACCACGAAATAATGTCTTCCACCGCCGTAACCTTCTGTATCCGCGAGATCCCATCTTGGAGCCTTCGCCGACACTCTATCGGAGGGGGGAATCGATCATGGAGGGCTTCTACATCAACACCATAGCCTCTCCGATGAGTTGTGAGTAGTTTACCACAGACCTACAGGTCCATAGTTATTAGCTAGATGGCTTCTTCTCTCTTTTTGGATCTCAATACAATGTTATCCACCTCTATTATGTAGATCTATTCTATGTAATCTCTCTTTTTGCGGTGTGTTTGTCGAGATCCGATGAATTGTGGGTTTATGATCAAGTTTATCTATGAATAATATTGGAATCTTCTATGAATTCTTTTATGTATGATTGAGTTATATTTACAAGTCTCTTCGAATTATCAGTTTGGTTTGGCCTACTAGATTGATCTTTCTTGCCATGGGAGAAGTGTTTAGCTTTGGGTTCAATCTTGCGGTGATCTTACCCAAAGGATGTAAAGGGTTGCAAGACACGTATTGTATTGTTGCCATCGAGGATAACAAGATGGGGTTTATATCATATTGCATGAGTTTATCCCTCTACATCATGTCATCTTGCTTAATGTGTTGCTCTGTTCTTATGAACTTAATACTCTAGATGCATGCTGGATAGCGGTCGATGTGTGGAGTAATAGTAGTAGATGCAGGCAGGAGTCGGTCTACTTGTTATGGACGTGATGCCTATATACATGATCATGCCTAGATAACGTCATAATTATTCGCTTTTCTGCCAATTGCTCGACAGTAATTTTTTCACCCACCGTAATACTTATGCTATCTTGAGAGAAGCCTCTAGTGAAACCTATGCCCCTCGGGTCTATCTCTTATCACATTTTCTTTCAATCTACTTTTATTTGCATCTTTATTTTCTGCATGTATATTATAAAATACCAAAAATATATTTATCTTATCATACTTTCTCTATCAGATCTCACTTTCATAAGTGACTATGAAGGGATTGACAACCCCTTTATTGTGTTGGTTGCGAGTTCTCAGTTTGTTTGTGTAGGTGCGTGGGACTTTTGAGGAGCCTCCTACTGGATTGATACCTTGGTTCTCAAAACTGAGGGAAATACTTATGCTACACTTTGCTGCATCACCCTCTCCTCTTCGAGGAAAACCAACGCTAGCTCAAGACGTAGCAGCAACCCACCTCTAAAGCCTTTGAGAGAGATACTTGCAAGGACAAAGCCCAAAACACCCAGAGCCAAAGAGTGTTAGGCATCACTAAATTCTTTTTGTCCGCGTGACCTGAAGACTTGTTACACTTGAGGACTGTGCATCCTCCAGCCGGTTAGGCGTCACGTTTTGAGGCCCCAAGAGTCATTGTGGATTGCCAGTGAACAAAGTATGTGAAGGTTTGGAAGTCTACCTTGAAGACTTACCAGAGTGATTGGGCGAGGTCTATGTGACCTTAGCTCAAGGAGAATAGGGTAAGGACTGTGTGTCGTGGGACTTTGTGTCTTTTGGTTTAAATACCAAGCCGCTCCAACCAGACGTACAACTGTCACAATAGTTGGAACTGGTCTACCAAATCCTTGTCTTCACCAAGCAACCGGTCCTATCCCCTACCTCCTTTACATTTTAGTTTGTCTTCGTGAATTCATTGCTTGCTTGCCTGATTTGTTTGACTTTACTGTGCAAAGACTATTATCTGTTTGGCTTCATACTGTCTTCCATCCCGATCTGTACTACCTAGTTGCTATCAATCATTGTGCTCTCATTACAATGCTTACTTGACTATGGTATGTCTAGAGTATTTTATCTTCCGCTGCATATTATATAGGTTTCATTTAATTGTTTATCTTCAAAGACCTCATGTTTTGAAGACTTTCATAAAAATCGCCTATTCACCCCCCTCTAGTCGATAACTACCACTTTTAGTCTTCACTTCTTTTTGGTCAGTCTTGACAAAAGGGGGAGAAGCATACGAGTTGATAGTCTTCAAGCGGGTCAATATGGGTCGGGTGCTTATTTTTTCTAAGTTTTGCAATTCTCGTTCTTGAACTGTTGGTTTTTTAGTTCTAACACTTAAAACTTGGTGGTCGTCTGCCACTTTTGTTGCTACCGTCTATTGCGATGATAAATTCCGCATGAAGTCATTCTGCAGACGCCCATTTCTCATTGTGCATGTCATTATCTTCATTGCATTTTTGTATGCATGATGAATTGTCTTCATGAGTTGAAGGAGATTTCCACCAAGCAGAACCTTCCATGTGCATTTGCATTCAAAGGCAAATTACTTATATGCACATCTCCATGGCGAGTCTTTTTCAACTTATGAAGCCAATGCCCACATTCTTTAACTTTCACATAATTGTATCCCCATTGAAAACATCAACCAGTCATCAATCACCAAAAAGGGGGAGATTGTAAGTGCATCTAGTGCCTTGGTTTTGGAGTATTAACGACAATCATTGTTGAGGGACTAATGTGTTTGCGAGAATTGCAGGATAACTCAGGTAGAAGTCCCTCATTGATTTTGTTTACCTACTAGAGATGGCCCCTAAAAATGTATGAAGACATTGAAGACAATGGTGGTTCATGAAGACATTCACGTCAAAGATAATAACGTGTTAAGACATTCACGTGAAAGACTATGGAGTGCGAAGACATAGTTTATTTTGTAGTTTCATTTTCTTATTTATTGAGTCATAGGAACCACCGAACTATTAAGTGGGGTCAAGTCAAACTGCCGCGTGTGTTTGAAATCCGACCGTTGGACACCTGTCGATTCCTTAGTGACCCAGGGTCATTTCGGAGATATCATGCCTGGTTTCCTGCTGGCTATAAATAGCCCACCCCCTCCACCATAAATTGGTGGCTTCTTAGAGTAAGTGCACGGCTTTTGTTGTTTGAGAGCAATCCACCTCCGAAGCCTTTGAGAGAGAGAATCCTTGCGAGCACAAAGCCCAAAACACCCAGAGCCAAAGAGTGTTAGGCATCACTGAAGTCTTTCTGTCCGCGTGAACTGAAGATTTGTTACACTTGAGGACTATGCATCCTCCATCCGGTTATGCATCACGTTCTGAGGATCCAAGAGTCATTGTGGATCGCCGGTGAACGGAGTCTGTGAAGGTTTGGAAGTCTACCTTGAATACTTACAAGAGTGATTGGGAGATGACTGGGTGTCCTTAGCTTAAGGGGAATAAGGTGAAGACGTAGTCTTCTGAGTTCAGTCTCAGCCTCCCTAACCAGACGTACAGTTTTCACAACAATTGAAACTGGTCTATCAAATCCTTGTCTTCACCAAGCTTCTGGTTCTATCCCCCACCTCCGTTACATTTTAGTTTGTCTTCATTAAGTCATTGCTTGTTTGCCTGATTTCTTTGACTTCACTGTGGGAAGACTATCACCTATTTGGCTCCATACTGTATTCCATTCTGATCTGTTCTACCTAGCTGCTATTAGTCTTCGTGCTTTCATTATATTGCTTACTTGACTATGGTATGTCTAGAGTAGTTCATGTTCTGCTGCATATCGTATAGGTTCAATTTGACTGTCTGTCTTTAGAGACCTTGTTGTTTTGAAGACTTTCATAAAAATCGTCTATTCACCCCCCCCTCTAGTCGATAACTAGCACTTTCACCAACAAAGTAGATTTATTGTTGCACTCGTATAAAAAATTTCATGAAGAAATGACTTTCATGTTGTTGTGGACGTAAAAAACAAATTTGTCGCTATATACACCATACTGTTCGCGCTATTGTGAGAGAATATTTGTCATTTTTGTCAGATGTCAGAGAATATTTTGTTGCCGAATATTTTTGTACATCAAAAACAACAGCTCAAGTTTGCTGGGAAAAAGTTTTGGGACGTTTTAATTTTTCCTAATTTTTTGAAAATAAAATACGTAACCAGGTGTAATTACCACCACGTTCCAAAGGGTATTTTTTCATGTATAGAACTTCTAACCATAAAACTAATCGAAATACCATCCTCTATTTCAGCGGCGGCACCTTCGTCATGCCCGACCCCGATGTGCTGGCGCCTCTGCCTCCTCCTAGTGCATCGCCTTGGCTATAGGGGTGCTAACCAATGGTATCCACATGCCTTTGTCCGGCAGCTCGGTGCATCGAGGAGTTCACAGTCGGTTCCAACATATACCTTTCGCAATATCGCTAATGTTCCAGCGGGGGTAGCGCCGGGTAGCACTCTTGGTGATTACTTAGACGATAATCACTACAAAAAAAATACACTTCCGTGATGATACGTGTTTGTCACAATAGGTCGCGTTTTTTGTCATGCATGTACATCCATGATGATTTTATGACAGAATCAAGATAGTCATACATGTGCTGACATAGAAGTGTTCCATGACATTACCAAAATTATCATCACAAAAGTGTCCACTTCCATGACGATAAATCGCGCGTCACAGAAGTGCTTTCGTCAAGGGTGACCGACACGTGGCATCCACCGTAACGGAACGCTGTTAAGCTATCGGGTTGGGTTTTGGATCTGATAACCCGTTAACAGCCTCGACCAATGGGGATTTTCCACGTGTAAAATCATCATTGGCTGGCGGAAACACGTGTCGGCTCATCGTTGGGACAGATGTCATCGACTCATTGGACAGAAGGCGCATATGATACTTCGACACGTGGCACGGCCCAACATAGGCCCATTCCTGTGAAAAGGCCGGCCCGTTTGACTTGGTCAAAAGGTGGCAGGTTGGCCCATTGAAAGCATGTTAATGGCCTATTCGCATATAGCCCATTTACAGCCCGCTAACCCAAGGCCCGTTACGCTCTATCCGAATTAGGCCCAATAGCGTCAACTGGGCCATCCAATATGATTCCAGCCCGTTCTCACTTCTGGCCCATGTATGGCCCATGACGTCTTTCGGCCTATATGAGGCCCTTTGTAACTCTTGGCCTATTAACGGCCCGTGGTGAAACTGGCCCGTAATGAACAGCGTATCACTTTACACCCATTAACGGCCCGTTGTGAAACTGGCCCGTAATGAACAGTGTATCACCTTATACCCATTAATGGCTCGTTTTTCTGTTGGGCCGTTTCCAGCCCATTTATCTTTCGGCCTTCTCACAGCCCATTTATTCTTGGGCTCATTTCCAGCATTCGTTTACTTACGGCCCGTTACTGTCATTTTCTGCTTGTGGGCCAAATTCAGCACGTGGTTACAGTTGGCCCATTTGTGGTCCGTTAATACGTTGGGCCGTTTTCATAGCGTCATCAAATTCGGCCTATTAACGATGGCCCGTTATGGTCGGCCCATGAACGAACGATTCCAACTCTAGCCCGTTTACGGCCATAATGTGGTCTGTTTGGCCCATGTTTTGCCAATCGATCATACGGCCCGTATAAGGCCCATTGATGATACGGGCCGCAGAAGGCCCATTGTTTCTACGGCCCATAGAAGGTCCATTGTTTCTACAGCCCGTGGAAGGCCCACTATTTCTACGGCCCGTATGAGGCCCAGTGTCACTACAGTAAATATTAGCCCATGGTTATTGTGGCCTAGTATTAAAAAATAGGTTATTGCAGCCACTAGCAACCCGCGGAAAAAGAACTTTAATGACTAGAAGCAAACAAATAAACAAGACAATAAGGAAATATATAAGCAAGCAACTAACGCTAGGCTATCACGGCTATTACACATATTACATCCACTGGGCATCAAAGTTTGCCACCAGTGCAAATATAGGGAACAAACAGCATATCATATACACTGGTTGTCAAAGTTGGCGACCAGCGCAAATAAACGCCGCAGCAAAACAAATCCAGAACTGAAACAACTTCAGAAGATCTCAAGAAACAATATCCTGGGTACCCAAAATGCTGGCAAGATACTTAGCAAGCTATTAACTTTCTCTTGTTTGGCGCTTAAATCCTCCAGCGCTTGTTGTTGCACCAGGAAATATGCATCTGAATTCTGCAGGGACTTCCTCAGTCCTTCGGCTTCCTGTCGCAGCACATCTGATCGATGTGTTTCAACTTGAAGTTGAGACTCAAGAAGACGAACTGATTCAGGCAGCGAGTTCGAAGAGCTTGTGCCAGCAGTAGTGGCCAGTAACTCGAACACTACATCAAGACAGGACTTTTGGGTTCCCTCACTATCGTCAAGATAGTTTTTATCAGCTTTCTTGGAGACCAACAGGGATGTCTCACTATCTTGAACCTTATCTGCATTACTTCCTTTACCATTGGATAACGCGGTACTATTCTCCAATATTTTATCTGCATTCTAAAAGAGAAACAAGCAGACACATCACATGTTTACCATGTTGTATATGAAACTCATTTTGGTAAATGAGTTCAGTAGTAAAGTGGACAGGATAACAACATGAAATAAACATATATCTATGTACCATGGTCACTTTATGGTCTATATCATTCTAGTTTTTGTTGCCAAATCAAGATAGAGACACAGTTCAAATAATATTTGTTCAAGACAAAGCAGAATAGACAGAATATAAGTGTGGGAAACTATAGAGCAATAACAACACTTGTAATGTGCATGACATGAGAACATAACTGTTTATTCGATTGAAACTAAAATCGACATAGAGCAGGTTACAACAGCAAACCAGTTAAAGAAACAGGTTTAAAACATACCTATTGCGCCATTGGAGTTTCAATTCCATCCTTCAAAATTGAAAATAGTTGGTATTAGTAAATACAGTAATGCAAGGGCAAAGGAGTATGAACCATAGCTATAGAACCTGACCTGAGAACAAATCTTCTTCTCCTTTGAGCGTTGAGTTGGGATTCGGAGTGGTGGTCCTTGTGCTTTGGGCACTGCAGTTCCCTTACTAATTGCTCGTGTTTGGGTGCTCTGTGGTGGAGACGGTGTTGTGTCAACTGGAACTGGGTTACTATCTACCTGGGTTGGGGTTAGAAGGGGTGTAGCTGGTTCTCTGTCCAAGCTGGTAGGGGTACAATCTGTAGAGTCTGGGTTATGTGTGGTGGATCTGGTCCTTGGGCAAGTACAACCGTGGTTCTATCTGCATCACCGGTAGCACTATCTTTTCTCAAGACCGTGTTGTTACTCCCTTTAGATACTGCCATCACCCTCTCCAATTCAAATGGCTGATAAACAAGAAAAGTAATTGAAAGTATAGACATTGTATGATAGACAGGTGCAATGGATAGTGGGGAATAAAAGAGGGCATGAAATAATTCATATTTATGTTGTCTAACCAAACAGGATAGCATGACACAATTTCACATATATGATGGCTAAGTAAATAGGATAGCATGACACAATTTCACATTATGATGGCTAACTAAAAAAGATGGAAAGACATAGTTCAAAATATGAGACTATGTAAACATGATGACATGATATAACTATATAATGTGTTTATTAAATAGGTTGGCATGCCATAATTCACATACATTCACGGATAGAATGCCATAATTCAAAATATGATGACTGTAAACACTAAACATGATGAGATGATATAACTATATAATGTCTTTATTAAATGGGTTGCCATGCCATAATTCAGATAGATGATGTGTATGTACTATGTAAACATGATGGCATGATATAATTCAAATAAATGATTTATATAGTAAGCAAGTAAGAAGATGGAAATCCATATATGATGTAAAAACTAAGCAATGCAAGACAACATGCATGACATGGGTAATATAACCCTACCAAGTTTGAGCATAGACCTCAGGGGGGAAATAGGACTGGTCATCAGTCTCTGAATCCTCCTCTGAGGAGCTCTCTATAACCAGCAAGATGTCTGCTTCAGCAGGTAGCATTGTCTGCTCTGGATACCTTGTTTTCACTCTAGATACCTTCATCACCGCTTCAAATGGATGATGCACAGGAAGAGTAGTTGAATATACAAACGTTGTCAACAAATGGAACACGTAATACAAAAAAATGATAGCATTATATAATTCACATACGTGATGACTGGCTAAATAGCATGGCATTGCATAATTCACATATATAATGCGTTTGCAACAAGATAGCATTGTATAATTCACATATATAATGTCTTGCAACAAGATGGCAATGCATAATTCACATATATGGTAATTAGACATTGAACAGGTGGCATTCACACAAAGCATGTCTAAACTAATCAAATGACATAGCAATCCGAGACACCATAAGCACGATATGAGCAACATAACCCTGCCAAGTTAGAGCATACACCTCGGGGGGGATAGGACTAGTCATCTGTCTCTGAATCCTCCTCTAAGGAGCTATCAGTAACTAGCGAGATATGCGCTTCGTCAGATAGCATAGTCTTCTCTGAAGACCTTGTTTTCACTCCAGAATTTGCCATCACCGTGTCAAATGGCTGATGCACACGAAGAGCAGTTGAATGTACTAACATCGTTGACAAATGTAATATGTAAAGAAAAAAAGGATAGCCTGATATAATTTACATATAATATGGTAGCTAAGGTGATGGCATTGCAAAATTCACATATATGATGTCTGGCTAAACAAGATGGTGTTGCATAATTCACATAAACGATGAATAAACTAAACAGATGGTATTCACACAAAGGATGTCTAAACTAAGGAGATGACATATTTGATGTATAAAGTAAGCAAGGCAAGCCACCATGTGCATGATATAACCAACATCAGCATGCAAGTTAGAGCGAAGACCTCAGGGGGTAAATAGGAGTTGTCTTCTCCTTCTGAATCCCCCTCAGAACATATATCTTCCTCTCGATTACAATCCGAAATGCATGGAGGGGGGCTGCCTTTGCGCCTACCATGGAGCGACGTCTGCATGAAATTTTATTGCGACGCAAGGCTCGTCTCTTTTGCTCTACATGTTCAGTTCCATTGTTTACAATAACTGTCATGCATAGGAATAAAACATAGTGAGATTATGTAAGGAGTGCATGCATAAATCCAGAGTGATGGTAGCATCCTGTGGTTATACCCAAAACCAATAATAGCAGGCAAATAATGGCTTCATTTAAAAAATACAGATAATGGCTTCTTTACTGTTTGTTTCCCACCCAACATGAAACTCATAGTAGACACCGGAGATTAACCAGGTAGTAGATAGATACTATTGATTGCAGCCCCGATATGTACCCCACAACCATTTAAAAACTCAACTTTGACCATTAGTTTGGAGCTGACTCAGAGTCTAATCGGTGAACAGGACGATAAGGTAGCATGTAATATTAAGCGATGCATAACGTAAGCAGACACGAAAGAGTGCGACCTCTCTTGCGGACCCGTGTAGTCCTCGACGTCATCTGCTCGGTTGATGATGGTAATGCAGTTTTCATGGCTGTTGCGTGGGGAAGAAGATCTCGAGGCGGTGAAAGACGATCTGGAGGCGGATCCCTACTTGTGTTGGAACCTTACGTCGTTGGAGCGGTGAGCTGGGGTGGACGACGGCACAGCAGGAGCGGGACAAACCACGCAAGGTTTTCTTTGACAACTATCTGTAAGAGAAGTAATTCTGTAAGGGCTCATTTGAATTGGAGGATTCCAACAATGCACGGATAGGAAATAGACAGGAATAGGATACGAATGCATGTGCAAAACAGAGAATGCAAAAACACAGGATTTCTGCCAATCTGGGTGTTTGATTCACAACAATTGGAAGATCACAGGATGCAAAGAAGCATGGTGAGATTAAGTCAAACCACAAGAAAATGTACGGTTATAATGCTATTATGCTACTATATCTTAGTCTTGTGCTTCATGAATAGGAATTTGAAAAGGAGGACAAGTGAAAATTAAAATTCCTACGTTTTTTCTTTCAAGGAGACACAAAAGGAACAAATCTGTGTGCTCAGTGGACAATATATATAACATGTAGAGTAAAAAGAGATACAACAAGTGTACAACCTCTTTGGCGAAGCCATGTCGATCTCAGCGTGATTGGGTTGGCCGGTGAGGATGCTCTGGCTGACTTGGCTGTCGGAGGAGGGGAAGAAGATCTTAGGCGTCTGGAGATGGAGCCCGAGGTACTGCTCCACTGTGATGGAGGGTTTCGTCGTTGGAGCAGCTCCGGTGAGTTGTACAACACCGAGGCTGGAGCAGGACAAGAGAGACAACGAACAACGTTAACCTGAGTGGAATTCTAATAGTATCTCCAATACATGACGTAAAATACATAACCACAAAGTGCTAGATGTAAAATACATCAGCCCCTCATCTCTGAACTTAATTTTCGAAACTGAATTTAACTGTCGAAACTGAACTTAACTGTCGAAACTGAACTTAACTGTCGAAACTGAATTTTGCCGTCGAAACTGAATTTTGTTGTCGAAACTGAATTTTGCTGTTGAAACTGAACGCACTAGCAAGGTGAGGCTACGCGTCTGTCGACTGACTTTTTCATCTCTGGTCAGTCGATTTTGCAGCCTTTGGATACAAAATCAAGGGCCTGCGGTTCATCTTCAACCTCCACCGCCCTGAGCCGCCAACCACCACCGGCCAAACAGCAGCCCCCCGCCGCCCGCGGCCAGCGGTGCGCCGCCCCGCCCGCCTCGAAAACACTCCCCACCGCCTCCCCGGCCATCCCTCTAGCCCCCCCCCCCCGTGCCGAGCTTTTTCTCCGGCGATCCCCACGCCACCGCCCCGCCACCGCCGGCGACCACCGCCCTCACCCTGAACCCTAAGATATATAGTGGGGTACATCTCCGGCGAGCCCCCTCCCCGCTGCGGCTGGTTCTTCCTTCACCCCGGCGAGCCCCCCCCCCCCACCCCCTGAAAATTGACTGACCCAAAAGTCGATTCAGTCGACTGAAGTGTAGCTAAATCGGAGCAGCATCGCAAGCAAGAGCAAGAGCGAGAGTAGCAGCGCGAGCAAGAGCAATAGCAATAGCAAGAGCAGACCAGGCAGGGGACCGAGAGCAAGAGCAGTGCAGCAGCGCAAGCGAGATCTAAAGCAGCAGTAGCTCCTACTGATGTGGATGTCATCGCCGAGGGAACGACAACGTGGAGGAAGTGGCCGGCGATGCCACCGTGGATGGAGTCGCGCCGTGTCAGCTCGGGACCGAGCGCCTGCAGCACCGTGAGATCGAATCAAGAAGAAAATGCGGCGATTAGTGTACAACCTCTTTGGTGGCGCCGATTAGGACGCAGCTTCATCCGAGGAAACGGCGATGATGATGCTCTTCTGGTGGTGCAGGTGAAGACGGCGGTGTGGGAATGGAGGTGGCGTGAAAGACGAGGGGAACGTCGGGGCAGCTCCTTCGAGGTGGAGGACGGGGTGGCTGAACCGGTGGGACCACGAGATCGACGACGGATCCTCATCCGGTACGGTGGATGAGGGACGTCGAGGTGTTGCTGTGGACGACGTCGTCGGGGAAGAGGCTCCGGCTGGGTGGTGGACGGAGCAGGGTGTGGGGCTTTGTCGCGGGTTTTCACGGCCTCGATGTACGAATGGGTGGGCGGATGGGCTGGTAGTGGGGAACCATGGCTTAAAGACGTGCTTGTCCGAAATGTGGGGTAAGTTATGAAAGTACCCCCACCGATTTGAGGCGCTTCTTTCGGTTCAGGGGTACCACGGGCATTTCGCGTGTCGGGATTTCACAGGATGTGGGAGTTTTCGCGCGCGTTGTAATTTCGGGATAGCAAGGCGCGGGTTGAGATGGAGGGAGTTGTCGCAGCACGACGAGACAAAGATATATCTTAAATATTTCGGGCTAACAAGGCGTGGGTTGAAATTTCCGGACAAGCCTAACGTGTACTGTACCAAATCAATGCGCACTACAAATGTCACTCAAAACTTTGAATTCATGTTATGTTCAACTAAAATATTTCGCTACGTGTATAATGCATGCAACCTACTACTCAAATTAACGTTTTAGTGCATTCCAAACATATATACTACCGCTTCAATATGAACTAAATTTAAATTCCTTTCTCTATTTGAATAAGATCTACAGTAATGATTGTTGTGAAGTCAAAGTTGTTTTAATAAGATCTACAATCATCATTATTGTCAAGTTAAACCATCGTTTGTGCATTATCTTCACAGCACACCACAAGATTAGTCCCGAGTTACATATGAACTATGTGTACTATATGAACTCGAACTCGATTGTTTGAATCCACTTTATTTTGATTTCAAATCACACTACATTTCTAGCTCTAGCTAGATCTTCATAATCTAAACCATGTCTCATATGTATAATGTGTTTATCATATTATGTGCCCCGCCCCCTACACCTACAAGTATTTAGATGTGAGTTGCAAACACCACACATTACCACAAATTCAAATAAAATGTGAGAATGTTCGATATATAGTATTGTTTAGATTGTTCGATATTTGGTTGTAAGCTGCAAACGCCACACATTATCACAAATTCAAATAAAATGTGAGATTGTTTGATGTATAGTATGATTTAGATTGTTCGGCATTTAGCTGTGAGTTGCAAACGTCATGCATTATCACATTATGGTATAACATGTGCACAGCACGTGTATCACTGCTATATTCATGCATGCATATGTTTAAAACACTATGATCTCCTATTCAAATATATGAATCCGCTTTCATATCAAATTATGATCTTTGTTAGTCTCTTACACCCACACAATCCTCTAACCTTTGTAGCTACCACTAACTTTCTCTCATGCATGCACACGCCCTCCTCGCCCCTCGGCATTCTATCCACCGGGCACATTCATTTTTTTTCTTTAGGTCGTTCTCCCAGTCTCCACAACTCCTTTCCGACACACACCGATCGATAAACCTCTCCAGCGATGCCTGCCTACAACATACACACACACCTTCAATCTCCTCCTTTATGTGTCCTTGCCTTGTGTCTCTCATACGGTCACACACACGTGTAAACTCTCGCCCCTCTTTTCATCGATCTCACAACCGCACACTCCTCCCCCTATCTAGCTAGTAGACGGGCCTCTCGCAACACCTCTTAGCTCCATTCTCTCTGTCTATCCGTCTCGCTGGGCCTTATTTGCCTCTAACAAATGGACGTACACCGACCTATCTCTTGCTATGCATATAGCTAGCTAGGTCCTTATAACTCGTTTTTACCCACGCGTTGATCGATCTACCTCATTAGTTGTGTCTCTCCCTTCCTCCGACAAACAACAATTGATCTACCGATCTAGTTAGATTTGCTTACCAAACACATGGTTCCCCTTCATCGTCCATGGATGCGTCCCGACAGATCTATCACGCACATGCACACAAAGAAATACATCCCCACTCTTATTGATAACATTGCAGTTCCACCCTTAGTTTCTCTAGTAGGCCTCTCCCACCATCTTCGAGAAGCAACTCCATCACCCATCCAGCACTCTACCCCTCTCCCTCCCTCTCTCCTCTCTCTCTCTCTCTCTCTCTCTCTCTCTCTCTCTCTGTCCCATCATATTTCGCATCCTTCAGTTATGTATGGATGTCGATCGATCTCCCTCAAGACATAGCTGGGTCTCTCCTTCTCAACACATATACGAGTCATTCTACCTCTATAGTTAGGCCTCTGCCTACCCCTCTCCCCAGCCCCCCTCCCTGCCACACACACCGATACATCGAGTGCTCTAGTCATGTCTCCCTGCCACAAACAAACTTGACATGTGCCCTCTAACGTTCCGGTAGGCTAATCGCCCTATATCTTTGACTTGCACACACACACAATTTCGATGGCTCTCTTCATCGATCTCGCACCCACCCACTTGATCATCTCTTCGACTCTATCGATAGCTATGACCCCTCCCTCTCTTCTCGTGGATTGCCCGACCCTCTATATATGATATGGATAGGCCTCCATTTCACACACATTGCATGCAAAATTTTGTTTGAGATGTCATCGACACGTATTCCCACAAATAATTCACGAAATCAACCCCCCACACCATCCTCCACCCCCACCCCAAAACAAAAAACACTCACGAATGCGGTTTGTATCTCTCACACACACCCACGTAGGTGGGGGACGTGCACGAAGAGAAGAGGTGCATGCACGACGCATGTACTCCCGTCTCTTTCCCAACCACGCCTGCGCGGGTACATGGTGGAGCTCATTTTTGTATGAAAAAGGCTGCCCACGTGGTAATTTGGCACGTGTACTAGTTGTCCACTTGGTGGAGGGAGGATCGTCTACCACGGGTGAACAAACAAACTGCGACTTGACGCGTTATGTTAAATTTAAAAAAGAGGCAAACCATGTGGAGCCTACCTTAGAGGCAAGGCTCTATACACTAGAGTAATTTTGATGTGTCCCGTCAACTCGCAGAACAAGGAGAAGCTTGTTTAGTACGCCGTCTCCCCTGCCCACGGGCGTGGTGGCTCGCAGGATGAGGTGAAGCTTGCTCCGCCTTATGCCCGCTCCCTCGCCCATGCGCGCGGTGGCTCGCAGGACGAGGAGAAAAATTTACTACTCCCTCCGTTTACTCCTCGTCCCTACTAATAACTTGGTTATAGAGATTATATCATATTGTTTGGAATATATATGTCCTTTAGTAGATTTCAATATGAACTACTAGTACATACTCCAAACACTGATGTATATAGACGTATTTTAGAGTGTAGATTCACTCATTTTGCTCCGTACGTAGCACTCTCCCTCGCCCCTCGACCCTCGCCCACGTGGTGGAAGTGCAGCAATTCATTCGATCTCATATAGCCAGAACGATATATACTGCACTACCACTACTGCTCGACTTCTCGAAGAGGCGAAGAGCCAATCACAAGGTTAATATTTTGGAGAATCCAAGCGCAAGGTTATAGGAGAATGAGTAGTAGGTGCCGCGTCATTTATAAATAAAGTTTTTTTTCTTCAGTGGCACGTACGCAATATGATAGGTTCATATGGAGAGAAAAGGAAACCGCTCCACTATATACATAGTCAGGACAGGCCAGCCTACACGGTTGCTTGCTGGGGTTGCTCTCTTCACACACTCCCGCACAAAACGACTGTGGCCACATCTCTAACATCCCGGCGGATCACGTCCGCCGAGGGAAGGGGTGGATGCTTACTGTAGATGCGGTCGCCGTCGCCGACGGTGAAAACCCACTGTCGGCACGTCTCGATCAGGGGTCCCCGCTGTTCTCTCTCACAAAGCCGGTGAGGTTGCCTTCGTCCCTTGCTCACTGTCGCGACGTGGGCAGTTGCCACCTCCCGCCGTCCTCCTCAAGGTTGAGCTACGTCCCTCGGGACAACTCCCTTTACAGCCGGCTTGCACCACTGCTCCAGCTGCCCACATCACTCCCTGTGGATATTTCTCTACTTCTTTGCCCCGTACATACCTCTATTGGCTTCTACGTACTGTATTTGTGAATCAACTAGTCCCAGTAATCTTATTCTAATCACGCTTCTTCAATTTCTTTGCCACAAGGATGCTAATCTCGATTTTGGTGAAACTGCACAAAATGATCGGATGGTCATAGGGTTGCAAACTTCATCTCTTGGGCAGCTCCAACATTGCCAGCAAATTTAAGCCTGGTTAGGGTTTACGGTTCAAGGGCTAGGGACTGCATGGATCGGGTTTTTTCTTTAGCTGCCTCTGTTCCAAAATAAGTGTCAACTTTAGTAGTAGTACAACTTTGTACTAAAGTTTGCATAAAGTTGAGACACTTATTTTGGAACAGAGGGAGTACATATTGGCTATGATCTGTCAATCATTGAGATGCAATAGCATGCATGTTAGTCTCCTTTGTATTTGATGAAATGTTGCAACGGGCAACCTTGGACGCATAAGATACATGTAGCAGAAGTTTGGAAGCTTCATAGCATTGTACAAATTTATCTCATTGATAAATTACTGACGCATACTATACTAGTACTTCCTCTGTTCCTAAATATAAGTCTTTGTAGAGATTTCACCATGAACCACATGCGGATGTATATAGATGTATTTTAAGTGTAGATTCATTCATTTTGTTCCGTATGTAGTTCACCTAGTGGAATCTCTACAAAGACTTATCTACTAGTAATAGGTAGCCCCCACTACTAAGAATTCTCTATCCTCTCCTTGAGCCACATCATCAAAATTAATGTAGCCGTCAGATGAACTAAATCAGTCCATAATAGCCGTCTGATCTAGACGTTGAGAAGGTCCGATGCAAGCATGCAGAAATACCGTGGCATGCATGTGAGTGGGTTTTAAATCACATCAACATGTCTGCATGCAAGCATGCACCGGTAGCATGCATGTAAGTGAGCTTTTAAGTCCCATTAACATGTCAAAAATAAAATATAATCCCATTATGCAGTAGGAGTTGGCTGATCTTTTTTCCTTACGTGGGATGATCTAAATGATGATGTGAGTTTATTTAATTTGGCTACCACATTTGTAATGCGGTTATAGTTTTTTTAGTTCTATGAAATCGATAATTTTGCGCAGAGAGATATACGGCTGTTCCGCAGCAACGCGCGGGGACTCATCTAGTAATATTTAGGAACGGAGGGAGTACTATGAAAAGAGTTAGGTGTTGCACGGTGTCCAGAAAATATGGTGATAGTGTGAGGTGGGCCATGTAATCACTGGGCCTGCGTGTTTTCACTGCTCTTGCACTCCTCCGCTGTAAGAATGGAGAAAATTGTAATCTAGTAGTACCTCCTTTCATCGAAAGCGTGGGACATCCAGCAGTCCTACCACCTCAAGAATAAAGACCAATGAGCCACAAATCACATAGACCCAAAGAAGAAGTTGGACGGACGGAGCAACCATCACTTGCGACAGTGAGAGGTCGCGTCCGCTCTGCCCGGGCATGAATGCGGCACCGATTCTTTGGAGCGGCGCTGACCGTTTTGGGCGGGAAGCGTGCGCGGGCGATGGAGGGGCTTTGGGTGGGCCAGGATGGTCAGGAGCGGGCGTGGCAGCCGTCCGCATGTCCCTACCGGACACGCCCGGAAACGAGAGGATGCACCGACTCTCGCGGCTAAAATCGTACACTACACACCATCTCTCTGTAGGAGTAGTTCGATCTGTCGCTCTCTCTAACACACACATGTTGTTAAACACACACACACACACACACACACACACACGCACGCACCTTGGTCCCGTTGCACCTTCTAACGTGACTTATTACACCTAGACGGAGGGGGGAGTAGTAAGTATACGAGATACGGTGGCACACTGACTTAAGTCGAATACAAGTGCCCAAAATTGTGTGCATGTTATAATAAGGATTCACTTAAAATAGTACGTGAGCGAATGTAAGGATCAATTGGACCAGTGTTCCCGAGCGAGGCGAGATGTGTGAGGTAAGATACACCGCTGGTGCTTTTAATTTTTCTTATTAATTTATTTGTTTCACCCTCTGACTGGTGGGACCCAACATACTACGTGGAGAGAGGTAAGGTGACTAAGGCTGCATTATTTCTGCACCACTGTGGATAGTCTTACCACCAAAGTCACATGACATGATTATGATTGAAATCGCAATGACTCACATACACACACACACACAAAAAACACGGCATGCTTGTCACACGAATGCAGGAATGTATAAAAGGTTATTTTCCTCTCGTTGAACATAGCGGGAGGGTTGTGTAGCTGGTTAGCCTGTTCGCTCATCAAACTTGAGATCTCGGGTTCGATAACTACACTTGAGCATAATTTGTGCCAGGAGGATTCTTTAACTCGTCAAAATGGATGGATACAGAGCTATACGAGCTCGTAGTGACCGTATTGACCGTATAATCACCACCTCATCACGTATAAGTTGCAGCCTCGGCACTTGTTTTCTAGGGTTTGCACGCTTCACACTCTCTCTCCAGTATATATATACACGCTGGAGCCTCAGCGCTTGTAGTTGCTCTCTTCAAACTCTCCCCTCTCCAGATCTAAACAAGACTTTGTTGGCCTCTCTCTCCCCTCACTGCTGCTCAAAGAGCCGGCAGGATCCGTCCGCCTGGAAGGGAAGGAGGCTTAACGCTGTCACCGTCGGCGAGGGAGGGAATCCACTACCAGCGCAGCTGTTCACTTTCACCCAGCGGCGCCGCGGGAGGGCCTCCGACCCCTTCTTCTTCGCCGCTGTCCCGTCGCCCACCGAACCACGCCCCCAAGAACCTTAAGGTATAATTTACTTACTCCACATGCATTGCTCTAGCTGCATGTATACCATGTATCTAGGACGTGGTTCAAAGAGGAAAGGAGTGGGGGAAAGTAGTGGGAAAAGTTGTATATAGCATGAATCTAGGGTGTGGTTCAAAGAGGAAACGAAGGGGGAAAGTTGTATAGCATGAATCTAGAACGTGGTTCAAAGAGGAAAGGAATGGGGGAAAGTAGTGCGGAAAGTTGTATCGCATAAATCTAGGACGTGGTTCAAAGAGGAAAGGAAGGGGCGAAAGTACTAGTACAGACTGGCTATCCAGCACCTACGTTGGTCGAAAAGGGAAAAGAATGACAAACGCAGTACGCACATCTGTAACAAACTGATCTTTTGTTTTGGGGGACAAGGCTGTAGAGTTTGAGCAGGACTAGTTTTGCTGCACTCACATAGGGAAAGGTGTCTAAAGATAAAAAACTGGGACCAACACAAATATGCTCCTTGGTTGTTTGTTCTTTGTTGCAACAGACTGCATGACCACAAGACATCGGTAGATGCACACTGCAGGTCTTGGTGCAACTCATTAGCTGTTGTTAATCTAAGGCCCTGTTTGGTTAAAACTCCTAGTCCCTACCTGCTTGGTTCGTGGACTAAACATGGACTAGAGGTTATTAAATGACATGCTAAAAGACCATGTTACCCCTAGTAATGAACTAATAGAGACAAGGTGCATGCGTGGCAGGGGAAACTGTTGGAAAAAGTCCCAAAAAGACTCCCTCGGGGTCTTCTTTTTTTAGTCCCAAATGCCCACTTTTAGTCCCTAAAAGTCCCTCCTGTTCGGTTTAGATGGGACTGACATGGAGTTTTTTTTGTCCCTACACCAAAATGTCCCTGTAAACAAACACCCTCTAATAATGCCGCTGGAAAATTGATGCAATGCCACAGTTAAAAGCAAATTACATGTTCAACAAATTATTGTTAATATAATCTCTATGTTAATATTAATCAATGCCACCGTTTGAGAAATGCTACTGTCGCTTTCTTTCCCATTTAGATAAGGTAGATGCTTCTTTTTGTTGGCTTCTGTGTCATCCACCATTATTGACCACTAATTGTTTCCTTTGCACCTCTGTGTAAACAGGGTTATCTACTTCACCTCGTTGTCATTGTGACCTTTTGTTGCACTGCACAAAACACTTTTGTTTTAAGAGTGTTTTGTGCAGTTCAACCAAAATGTCACATCGACAACGTTGCTTGATTGCTTGATCTTAGTGGAACTGCACAAGAGGAGATCTTACTTCCCATCCGTGTTGGCAAATTTGGTTCAGATCTTCTTCTTGTGAGTTGTTTGAATTCCGCATCATGAGAGGTCAGTACTAGCCTTCTTTCACATGATTCTGCAGTGTGCTTTCATATGTTGTGCTACTTGTATGATAATGTTGCTTGATTTTAGTGAACTGCACAAATGGAGACAAGACTTCCAATCTGTATGTGCACCGTAATATCCCATTGAGGTAAGATAAGGATATTTCACAACTGTTGGCCTGTATTTTGCCACTTCCATCAGAAAATTAATGTCATTGTTTAGTGTTATACTTGTGCACTCTAATTGACATGCCAAATCTTACATTGAAGGCGAATCTTGTCTGTTATTGAACCAAGTGATGAAGGGGAAGAACAAGCGGAAAAACAAAAATCAACTCCCGGTGTTGTAATGAAGCCTCGGAACTGTGATGACACAAGAAATGATATATATTTGCATCTTAATTTATTGCTATGGCTGGAACGAGAAAATGTTTTGCCAATGATATGATGACACTCTTAATGTAATATGTAATTATCTCTACTTGTGCAAACAGGGATCTTCTTTGAAGATACCATATATTTTAGTGGAACTGCACAAAAGATGTTAGAAACATTAAACTAATCGAGGAGTATATAGTAAGCATGGCCACCACAGAGATAGCAAATGCAGATGGTTCCGGAGAAGTGCTTGATCTGTATGCTCTACACAATAAGCCTCCTGACAAAGGTTGGTAATCGCCCACTAATTCATCCATACGATTGAGCTTTGTCATCTCTATTGGTGTTGTGCTACTGTTTAGATATTTGTCCTTGAGAAGTGCTTCATCTGTGCTATTTTAAATATTTCCTTTCCTTTTTTTTGAGCAAATAGGGATGCTAGCATTTAGTTGTCCTCTTGTCTTTGCACAACAGGATCATCTTCCTCTGAAGAAGAATATGGAATACGTGAAGTGACTAGTTCCGATTATGCCAGGATGAAGAAGCCTTGTCTATCTTCTCATCAGAAGGAGCAGTTGAAGGATGGTTACATTACTCCCCACAATACAAAACTAACTTCAGCTCGGAAAGGACCGACAAATCTCCATTTTTTCTTTGTGATGCTTGTGAGTACAATGTTGTTCTAGGATTCTCATCAGAAGGAGCAGTTGAAGGATGGTTACATTACTCCCCACTAGACCAAACTAACTTCAGCTCAGAAGGACTGACAAATATCCATTTTTTTGCTGTGATGCGCGAGTACAATGTTGTTCTAGGATTCCTTCTGGTGAGTTCCATTTTTCTAAAAGTGTGCTCTACATGGACCATGTAGGTGCCTGTTTAAACTGTCAATTCGTAGTACAGTTTGCTTTATACTAATCACTTTTTTGTATTTGTGCAAACAGGGGTGATCAGCTTGATTTCAATGGGAACTGCACAAAATGTTCATGAATACATCGAATCATTCATTTCCACCACAAGAAAGGAGGTGCCGATAAGTTCAAGGCATTGCAACATATAAGGGCGAAATCATACAAGCTACGCATGAATTTGGTTGATTTTGGTGGAACTGCACAAAAAGAACAGCTGGTTTATTTAGCACAAGGTGCCATGTCACTGTCCGAACTGATGGCAAACCCTGCACATTCCACAATCGTAGGCATTTGATATTTTGGAGTGGGAAAACCTTGTCAAATTTTTCTCATTGATTTTAGGACATGCGTTTGATATTTTCGAATGGGACGCCCTTCTTTGTCGTGCGTCGATCAATTTTTTCTTTATTCTTTAGTTGTGAAGTAAATATTGCCTCTGACATGTGAGTCGCTGAGATGCATAATCATCGATTGTTTTGAATGTTCTCTATGAATTGCCAGCCCTGTGTGTTTAATTGCAATGTACAGAAACGCTAAAAAGCTGCTCAAACTCTTTGTACTCCTTATGTTCCTTTTTACTTCGCGCATTGTGAAAGTGCATACTTTTTTGTAGAAGATTGGTAAAAGTAGAGATACTTTGACTGTAGACAAAACTTGTATAGAAAGGACCGGAGGGAGTACATGTGAAACTGCTGCAAACGAGGTGATCACCCTGGGAATAATGCTAGTACGTATTGTTTTGCATGTTCATCCAATGCAAGTGATACAGGAATTCGAACTAATCGAAATAAATTCATTCATACACGGTCGGATTTCATATAAGCATGCCGGATTTCATTACATTTCATACATTCTTCAACTAAAAAGGTGCTTGGAGGTATAATTAATTAACCGCTTACCCATCGGTGTCCCGGCCGAAATGAATGAAGCTTCAGTGACTTAACTGCAGGTGTAGTTGCGTAACTTACATGTGGCTTGTTGGGCCAACGTGACAGTCAGCCCACTGCACCAGTAGTTAAGTAGAAGCAGCATTCTTCTCCAGCACAGCTCTCCGACTCCACGTCGCCGCCAAGAAGCTAACCGGCCGTCAATGGTCAACTCGCCTAGCTTGGCTTCAACCGGAGGGTAGCCGCGGTGGCCTTACTTGGACCCGAGCGGTGGCGACCTACCGTGTTCTACTCTTCCTCATTTTCTGTGTGGCGCGGCCTCGTTGACAGCGGGGCGGGGCCTCGGCGGAGCCGGCGATGTCCTTTGTCTCGTTGCCGGCGGGCGGCGCCTCAGCGGAGCGGTGGAAATCCTCCCCCACGTTGCCGGCAGGGTGGGGTCTCGGTTGAGCTGGTGATGTCCTCTGCCTCGTTGTTTGCGGGGCGGGGCCTCGGAGGGGCCGGCGGTGTCCTGTGCCTCGTTGTTGGCACCGTGGGGCCTTGGCGGAGCAGGGCCTCGTCGAGATGGTGGTTGTAGGCAGCGTCGGCCTGCGCCTCCCGGAACTGCTCCTCACACATCTGCCTCACCCTGTCCATATATTGGGCACGGGCCTCGCCGATGGTCATGGTGCAATGCACCGGCGAGGATGGCACGGAGAAGGGGGTTGGCGCCGGATCATCGACTACCATGTTCTCCATTGGGACGTCGTGGTCCTCCGGCTGCCTGCCGGCCAGCCGGTCGGCAGCAATAACTATAATTTATTTTGCTTCCTCCTGGTTTCCTGACATCACGGTCCCACACCATTGTCAACCTATGTACTCCCTCCTTTCCGGTTTATAAGGCTTATCTCAAAATTTTTGTTTTTCCATTTTATAAGGCTCAATTTGGTTGTTTTCCATCACATGTTCAGATTCCAAGGTGCATTAGATCATTGCATGCAAGTATTAAGAGAAAATTGACCAATGCATGTACTTTATGCATGCATGCATTGCAATTAATGCATTGATAAACATAATTTTTTGAAGATAACAAGAGCATTAATTAGGTGTTTTTGCAAAACTATAAAAAGTATTCCACCACTCGCCATCTACCTTGACTGGTGAGATTTTTGAATTGAGCACTATAAACCGGAAAGGAGGGAGTAGTCAATAAACGAGAGAATTGCACAAGAAGCGGCTGACAGCTAGGACCAAGCAGCTCGAGCAGTATTTGTGTTTTTGAGGTGTGAGCACATCAGAGTTTTTCGATGTTTAGCCTAGATATTAATTTTTCTCCTCTGAACAACAACGAAAACATCGTTGCAGGTATTAACTGGGCGGGTTGTGGCCCGTCTAGCCCAGGCCAGATATCCAGCCCAGATATTAATTTTTTTCAAGCTGAAAATGGCTAGCCCAGCTATACTTTTTTTAGGAATACCCAGGCAAAGTCAAGTTGTTATTCTCCGCCCCGCTGGGCTGCAAATCTTTCCTAGGATGGATGCATTAGGCTTAACAAGAAAATGGGCTTTAAGAAATAATAAATGGGATGTAATTATAAAAACTGGGCAGTAACTATAAAAATGCACCAAACACGTGATTACTTTATAAAATATTATTTTTGGATATTGAAAATTTTAATTTCAATAATTGTGCAGCTTAATGTTTCGTTGGATTTTTACGTAATATAAATTTATATTGAAATTGTATTTAGTCTGACTAGAAATTTCGGGATAAAATATTTTGGATCCCATCAAAATGTGGGAAATTTTATTGAATTCTGTTTTGAACGGTTGGTTGAAATGGGTTGTACTTTTAACAAACTGTAAATGGGCTGTAGTAAATTCCATTAGAATTCAAAAATGGGCTACACAATCTTACAAATCTCAAATGGGCTATAAGTTCTCTGCCACACACTTCTGGCCTTACTAAGTTGACGCGTCCCCTAAAAAAGAGCTGATGCGTATGCAAGGCTTTGTCAACTTATAGTCAACACACGGTTATAGCAGCAGTGACCGTTGGGTGTCCATCCAACGAATGTCGTGCTTCTTCTTCAATCTCGGATATTCTAGCTTGACCCACCCAAAAAATGATTCCTCCCCCTTACATCTGGGGCGCACCGTTTTGGAAGCTGACCTGTGGGCCTACTAAGTTGACGTACCAAGGGCTTTGTCAACTTAGTCAATATAAACGATTCTAGCTGCAGTGACCGTGACGATGTCCATCCAACGGCCGTCGTGCTTCTTCAACCTCTGGTCTTCTTGCTCCGGCCGCCCAAAGCAGCGGCCGGTCATGCCGCCGCTCCTCGCCTCCTGTGGCCGGGTTGTCAGGCCGCGGAGGCCTCACCGCCCCCTACTACTCCCACCGCTGGCCAGGCCATCCGTCCACTCACCCACACCCCCTGTTATTCTGCGGCGACGACAGCGCAGCCGAACCACGGAACCTGTGAACCCTCGTACTCCTCTCCACGTGTGCATCCACTGCCGCGTCTTCCCCGGCTCCGCGTCGTCCCCTTCCTAGGCCTCGCCGTCGTTCACCGCCGTGGTGCTCTCGGCGCGGCGTGGTCAACATGGTCAAGGAACGACTTCCATCGGACGTGGATCAGACGTGGAGAGGTCGACACACAGGTCCATGGCAGCCGCAAGGAAGTGCCTCCTTATTATGTGCAAAATAATTATTCCTCCACCTGACAGCGGGGACCCATCGGACGGGCCACCATATTTCGCGAAAAAAATTATTCGCCCCCTGACTGCTGGGACCCACGAGCTACATCTTCGCACGTAAGGAAGTGCGTCCGAAAAAATGATTCGCCCCCCTGACTGCTGGGACCCACCAGCTACATCTTCGCACGCAAGGAAGTGCGTCCGGAGAAAAAATGATTCGCCCCCCGACTGATGGGACCCACCAGCTACACCTTTGCACACAAGGAAGTGCGTCCAGGAAAAAAACACAAAACGATTCGTCCCCCTGACTGCTGGGACCCACCAGCTATATCTTCGCAGGTAAGGAAGTGCCTGACAGTCGGGACCCACCTGGTCGAAGCATACGTAGCATTGTCATTTTGGTCGCGAATGTGTACGTACATATATATTGGTCGATGTAGAGGTACGCACGTGTCATAGTAGAGGCGCGTACTTGTCGTAGTAGAGGCGCGCACGTAGCATGTACACGTACGTACAGCGGTCAGGGTGCAAGAAAGAAAATACGGCCACGTACGTACATACGGGCAGGGTCTCGAACGCCTACTCGCGCATACGTACGGCCAGGGCTCGTATACATGGCTGGGTCGGAACGGAGAAACAGCGTCGTCGTCATGTTCATGGGGAGCCAACCGGCTGGGTTGGAACGGAATGCGTGGTCGTGTTCATCGGGAGGGCTTGGACGGAACAGGCGATGGAAACGAGGCCTGGCGTACCACAGAACGGAGGAAACGGACCTCCTACGCTCGTAACGGGTCTGTTGATCGGAAGGGTGTGGCGTGCCGCAAAAGCGGAGGAAACGGACCTCCCACGGTTGAAACGGGGTCCTGTTGATCGGGAGGGTGTGGCATACCGCAAAAGCGGATTTAAACGGACCTCCTACGGTCAAACGGGGTCCTGTTGATCGGGGTGTGGCGCATCGCAAAAGCGGATTTAAACGGACTTGTGTTGGAGCGCCACGGTCAAACGGAGGTCCTGTTCATCGGGAGGGTGTGGCGTCTTGCAAAAGCAGGACTCCACGGGATACTGTTCATCTCCACCGTCGACCTCCTCCAGCCTCCACGGGCTACTGTTCATCCACCGTCGACCTCCTCCAGCCTCCACCTGTGACTGTTCATCCACGGGCTCCTGTTCATCCAGCCTCCACCGCGCGCTACTCCACCGCCATTGTTCAACCACCCCTCTCCATGGGCTCTGTTCAACCACCCTCCACGGCCATCTGTTCATCCACCCCTCCACCGCTTCATCGCTCATCCAGCCCTCCACACCATACGGTCTTGTTCATCCAGAGGCAACGCCATCGCCATCGCTCATCCAACCCCCTCCCCCGCATAGCGCCACTTGTTCATCCAATCGATCGGCTTGATTAGCAGCAGAGCTGGCGAATCGCTCGATCGGGTTCAGTTCACATGACCATCGATCAATCGCCGGTTTCGTAACGCCAGAGTTCGCAGTGCAATCGCTCGGGTTCAGTTAGAGCCCAACGCCTCACTCGGGTTCAGTTAGAGCCAACGTCTCGCACACACGTGCGTACATGTACGAGAGAAACGCGCATCGCTCGGCCCCCGACCGCCCACCGTAATCGGCAACTTCCGGAAATTTTCCTCGCCCTCGCTTCTACCACAGTTTTTTCCGTCATGGACGGTCCAAAGAATGTCATGCAGCTGCGTCTCCGGCCCGCCTAGGACGAAAAGCCCATTTTCTGTCATGATTTTTTGTCATAGAAGTAGGAGCCCACCACATCTATGATGATACCGGGTTTTGTCACAATTATCGTCATAGAAGTGTCATATGTATGACAGAAAAAAATCGGCCCAAAATGTCACGGATGTGTCTTTTTTTGTAGTGAATGTACAATTCGAAATGGCTGAGGTAGTAACCTTCAGATATGAGCACGTGAAACCTCTCGTCAAACCTGAGCACCTCCCGCATCTATCAATGATGATGCGAAGATTGCATGACTGGTACTTGAAAACCTGCAAGCATGGGACCAACGGTATCTTGCGCTGGGAATTAAGGATGAGCACGAATTCATTGGAGGTGACCTGTTGTACGTTGGATTTGAAGAAAATTATTTCAGTTATACAATCAAGACGCCCTCGACAAAACTCTCGTAACTCGCTATTGTATGTAAGTATTATTTCTGTAATTAAGTCTCTAGCTCAGCTCGTTCATTGTATGTATAATTAATTATCCTCACTATATTATGCAGATTGAAGATCATCGAATGCAATAGAAGACAAATCTGTGACATTCGGTTCATTAACCCAAATACTATAAATGAATATACGGTACAAAAGAACACCGAAGAAACTGAGAAAAACTTGCTAAGGGCGTTACTTCGACATCAAAACAAAAGGGAAATACTCTTTCCTTACAACTTCAAGTTAGTGTTAATTAATGTCTTGTGCATATTCTGTTTCACTTACTCGAGGTTAAGTTTAATTGATGAGTTGTGCGTGCACAGCTTCAACTTTATTCTGCTAGCCATTCAGCTTGTCGCGGGAAAAGTAATTGTCTTGGACTCGAGACGTAAAAAGCCTAAGGAGTGGCCGGACATGAGTGAAGTGCTCCAGAAGTAAGTTCAATCATTATTGCACCATATCGGCAACTTTCTTTCATTTCCTGATATCAAGTAATCATTTTCTTTGTTGGGCAGGGTTTGGTAAGAGTTCACCAGCTTGGTATCGGGTCTAGAGAAAAAGGTGCTGCAATTTACACACCCCAAAATAAGTAGTACTAGCTAGTTCCGTGCATCTCTCATTGATTCTAGTTTCAATACCATTATCATGCTTAATTATCATTTTAACTGAACTCTACTCTCGTAAAGTGATTGGTATAATTTATGTGGATACTACGTTTGCGAGTTCATTCGCCACTCAACGTCTGAGCGGGGCAGATCTTCATGACAATTTGAAGTACGTAAACAATATTCATAATTTTATTTTATTACCATCAATTGTGTTGAGTTTCATTCATATATATGTATTGACCCCCTTCTTTAAATTAGATATGGGAGAAGATGAACGAAGTCCTACCAAATGATCTCATAAAAGCAATTCAAGAGGAATCGGCAGGATTCTTTGTTCAGCACGTCATACCTAAAGACGGAGAATACCATCAAAAATTGCAATGCGATTTTGGTAGATGATGTTAGGGATCTTAATAGATATATGAAAACTTGTATATATGCATGGTCGTGTACTATATGTAGTAGTGACGCATAGATATACGAAAACTTGTTGTTCGACCAAGCACGGAGAAAGAGAGGTCAATTCTCTCTATATATGTTCATGACGATATTGTGTAATATAATGGTCCTTCATTTGCTATATGTAGTAGCTACCGCCGAGTTGAATGAAAAACATAAAATAAAAATAAAACCCTAAGCGTAAAAGAATTGAAGGGTAAACACAAAAAGAAAAAGGGGAAACGAAAACCCCAAAACCCTAAACACCTCCTTAAAAAACTAATACCCCAGCGCCTGCAGCTGCTGACGCGTGTCTGCCTTTTAGTCCCGGTCCGTGTCACAAACCGGGACTAAAGGTCCTCCTGACTGGGTGCCCCATAGCGGCCACGAGGAGCCCCTTTAGTTCCGGTTCGTAACACGACCCGGACTAAAAGTGGTGGGCATTAGTCCTAATCATTTAGTCCCGGTTGAAGAACCGGGATTAAAGGCCCTCTGAAACCGGGACTGATGGCCCGTTTTGTACTAGTGGGTCACCATACTCAAATTACTTCAAGCCAAGCACGCTTAACTTTGAGATTTTTTTTTTGGATGGGCTCTCAAACAAAGGTGCACCTTATTGATATGAATAGCCTATCATCCCTATTAAGTCAGGATGTCACACAATCTCACCACGGAATCCTTGACGCCATTGTCAAGGATGCCGCTAGGCTGGGAATAGAGTTAGGGGAACCTTATTGCACGTTACATTGACCAACAAGGATTCAATGGTTAGAGATAGTTGTATGGAGTTTTGTCGATACACAGATCAACTTCTGTATGTCGTTATCATAAGATTGGGTTATTAGGTCAAGAACATATATAGTCGACGGTTAAACCAAAAAAGAAGAATAGGACGATGCCCTCATCCATGAACGAAGCATTATAAGTAACCAGAATTGATAGGCAATCCATGAGGATTTCTTGGTAGATGTGAGGGAGGAGTGGCACTTGCATAACAACAGTTGATGCTTTGCTTTCTCACTAAGTAGACGGAAATAACAAAGCACGAAACAACAAAATGACTGGTCACATCGAAATTTGATCCTTAATAGTATTGAAAATCATCGGCTTTCAACATCGTACAGAAGGATTCTTCATGATTTGTCAAAAGGCACATCTTCTTGAAAAGAGAATATTTTTTTCGGTTTTCAAATAAAGCATTAAGAGGATAGAAACACAATGAGCATACACCCGACCTGTGCATACACATAGCCAACACCAATGCACACACACACACAAAACACCAACAAATAGCAAGTCATATAAGAGCAAAACTATGTGTTGGCAAGGAAAAAAGAAAAAAACCAAAGTGATCAGATTGACAATTAGAAAGAGAAGATGAAAACCAATTAACTGTGTTGAGACTATATGATGGAACACATGAAAATTAAAGATGAAATGGACACAAAATGAAACATAACCCTCATCTATTATTCAGTTCCGTTTGTTTGCAAATAAGTCTGGGTTGCTTACCATGTATTTCATGTGGTTATTATTATTCAGTTCTCTAAAGAGAATAAAACTACATGTGCAGATTCCGCAGAAAAAACAACTATGGGGTCTGTGGTAAGATTGTGGTGATTCTGAGCATTTGGCCACAATCCATTCGGCATCGATGCTTGGATTCACCTTGCATTGCTTAATAATATATGGTTGTGTGCATCGACCAATGCAAAGGCCGGGGTACTATCCTCCTTTTTGAAAAAAAGAAAAGTTTTACCCCTCAACGTTCAGGTGGCCTCCCCCGCAAAAAAAAAAAAAAAAAACGTTCAGGTGGCCTGTTTGGTGTGTATCAGTAGGAGTTCGGCCCTTGGCGGCAAACAGGAAAAGTGGAAAAAGACCGCTTAGTGGGATCTGTTTAACACTAACGAGAGGCCGTAGCTGAAACACATGGGTTCACGCACACTACGCGCAAGTGGAGTAATTAACTAGTACTACTAGCATGCATGCGGCATTTCATCTTCGTGGCAGTGCGCGTGTGCATCGCCTCGCTGGCACGTGATTGCACCAACTAGCTAGGTTAACCTCGGATCGACAGCGATGTATGCAATACTGCATCAGCGGTTAGCCGGCTGTGCGCCGGCGCGCATCATGTCACTCCACCGGCTTCACGGAAAAAGATGGATGGACCGAACGGCCGGCAGCCGGTCCGGACCGTGGGGTCCTGAGTCCGGGGTAGGGCAGCGAGCGGCCCGGGCCACAAGCAGCCCCGCGGATGCCATCTCGGCCACGTCGTTCCATTCCGCGGTCTGCTCTGGCGCTCTCTTGCTACGTTACGCCTGGCCACAAGCAGCCCCGCGGCCGCCATCTCGGCCACGTCGTTCCATTCCGCGGTCTGCTCTGGCGCTCTCGCAGCTACGTTACGCCTGGCCACAAGCAGCCTCGCGGCTGCCAACTCGGCCACGTCGTTCCAGTCCGCGGTCTGCTCTGGCGCTCTCTTGCTACGTTACGGCACCTAAGTGATCGGTCCTAGCTTATTTTTCTCTTTCTTCCAGAATATAGAGGAGTTACATGATGTGAATCCGTCCAAGATGAGATAATGCAGCGCCGAAGAAGACACCATGTGAATTCGTTAAACATGAGATTTTTTTTAAAGGATAATGTACCTGGCCTCTGCATCTGCGCAATGCATACAGTCATTTTATTAATTATTCACAAAAACTTTATAAAATAGTACAGTCATCAGTAAGCCTGAAGCCATCATTATTTAGCAACACATGTCGCTACTCGTATCCCCTTGATGCAGAGGTGCCGGATGTCTGAGCCTAATATCAAACAGACATCATACCAAAGCCCGATATCTAATGCCTGATGCTCCATCTCAGCAACATACCGGAACTAGGTCACACAACGGTCTGACGCACTCACCGAGGCCGCCGCCGCCGTCTTGAACCGATCCATCTCCAGAGCAAGGACTACCGCACACCTTGCCAATTTGTCGGCGACGCCACCAGAATGCACAACGCCACCGCCTGCGCTCGACCATCCAGCTGCACCATGTCCGGACCCCGGGGTCCTGAGTCCGGGGTAGGGCATGCAGCGAGCGGCCCTGGCCACAAGCAGCCCCGCGGCTGCCATCTCGGGCACGTCGTTCCATTCCGCGGTCTGCACTGGCGCTCTCTTGCTACGTTACGGCACCTACCCTACGTGATCGATCCTAGCTTGTTTCTCTCTTTCTTTCAGAATATAGAGGAGTTGCGTGATGTGAATTCGTCAAAGATGAGATAATGCAACGCCGAAGAAGACATCATGTGAATTCGTTCAACATGAGATAATTTTTTTAAAGGAAAATGTACCCCGGCCTTTGAATTTAGGCGATGCATGCAGATACTTCATTAATTATTCATAAAGACTTTACAAAATAGTACATCAGTAAGGCTGAAGCCACCATCTTAGCAACACATGTCGCTCATATCTCCTTGATGCAGGGGTGCCGGATGACCGAGCCTAATACCAAACAGACATCACACCAAAATCTAACATCTAATGTCGGATGCCCCATGCCAGCATACCAGGACTGGGTCACACACCGGTCCGGCGCACTCACCGATGCCGCCACTACCATCTTCCACTGATCCATCTCCAGAGCAGGGACTGATGCACACCTTGCCAGCTTGCCGTCGACGCCACCATGGCGCCAAACAACGCCACCGCCCTACGCTCGACCATCCAGCTGCATCTGTCGATGGTATCCAGCTGCACCATGCCGCCAATACTCGTCGTCATCGACGTGGTAGATACAACGCCGCACCACCTGGCAACCTCCACACTGTCGCCACTGCTGGAGCTACGCGGAGCCCACACCACCCACATCATCTCTCCCCCCGAACACGAGGTCCTCCCCAGAAGGCGCCTCCATGGAGGATACGACACGTGGGACGCCACCGCCGCCCAATCCAGACTGAATTTTGAATTTTTGTCCGGAGGGGTTCGGGGGTGGATAGGACAGACCTCGGCTTCGCCTCCACGGAGGGTAACGACATCGAGTGACATCGCCGATGGCGGGCCGAACAAGCTGACCAAAGTTTCCTCCGATCCCATCCTATACCACCAAACCTTCGTCTGCTCCGGATCCGGCAACGAGCCATGAAACGAAACCTATAGAGATGAAAGAGCCATGGGGCTCAACCCACCAGGAAGGAGGACCAAGAAGAACCCATCGTAAATCTCCAGACGCCGAAGTGATCCGACGTGGCCAGCGGCGAGCACCACCTCCCCGGGCGGCGGTCGACGGTGTCCAAAGACAGAATTCAGATGGATCCGATCTGGATCCGGCAGCACCCGCGACCACCGGTCATGTCCAATGCAGCCACCATCTCACCACAAGCAGGCGCGGCCGCCGCACCGCGCACGACGCCGTCCGGAGACCCGCCCACCGTGCCATCGGACCCACGCTCGCCTGACGCTCCTCTTGATCTCGTTGTCCCGCGCCAGCCGAGATGGAAATGGTGGAGAGAAGCCCCGCGGCCGCCTTGCCAGCCAGGCTTCACCAGGCGACGCTGCGGACGGCGGCAAGGAGGGGAAGAAGCGGAGGAGGCCGAGTGCCGGCGGCTAGGCTGAGCCGGAGATTATACAACGTAAAAAAAAAAAAGCACGACTCATACAAAAGTGGCACACAGCCCAAACCTAAAAAACACGAGGGTCGCAGCGCGGACCTGCGACCCGTAGACATACGACCAAGCTCAGCCTAGATTAGAGCAGAAGTACATCACAAGGCATAAAAGGCAAGAACCATCCACTGCAAGATCCCGCACACAAGTTTAGTACAACATGACCCAAACTCGACTACCGGTATGACGACCGCGATTGTAAGTGCCAAGCATAACAGGGATAAAGCCGCCACCTGCCTTGAGCTAGCACCACTTGCGCGAGAGCAAGACACCTTTTTACCGGAGGCGGAATGTACCGGATCCACCATTCAGCTGCTTTATGATCTGTGTTTAAGTAGAACATATTCATATGTATAATCATGTGTTGTGATAGGTGATTTTTTATATAAATCTATGTCAGATCAATAGGGCCCATGGCAGAAAATGCAGTACTATTTGCAGTTGGATGTATGTATGCATGCGGCATCTCTCCTCTCTATCTCAAACAAATCCATGCATTTTATTTTTGTTTACATTTTTAGAAGGCCAATATTTTTTACAGTAATGTTTTGTTATTTAAAAATTTCAAATATTCAAATTCCTGAACATAAGATCTTTAGAATAAGACCAATCTTGCATATATTTAAACTAGTTTAATGTTTACTATTTCAATCATATCAAAATATTAATTTCACTAATTTCAAATTACAATTTTCAAAAACTTGATATCAGTTATTGACATGATTGAAACCACTTTTCTGAATATAGTTTTCTTTTTAAATGTTTGAAACTGATATTTGTGCTGAGTTAAATGATTGTTTGAATGAGTGAAATCCTTTTTGAAGTGAGTGAAATATAATTTTTGAAATGAGCGAAATCTGTTTTCTGAACCGAGATGACTTTTTGAATTGATAATGTTTTTAATTGAGTGAAATCAGTTTTTTGAAACAAGTAAAATGAGTTATTCAAAAAATGGTGAAGTTAGTACATGTTTTTCTTACAGTTGAAACGACTGAAATCAATGTGTCAAATTAGTGAAATCAATTGTATAAAATGAGTGAAATCAGTTTTCTAAAGTAAGTGAAATATTTTTCACTCATTTGACACAATTGATTTCACTTTTGATTGAGCATAAATCCATCTTCGAAAATGAGTAAAATATCTGTTTTAGAATCAGTGAAATCAATGCTTAAAAGAAGTGAAATTAGTTCTTTTTAAATTAGTGAAATAAATTTTGAAATTAGCGCAACCGTCAAAAACACTTTTGTGAAATAGCAAAACAATCTTATGTTTTATGAAAGTGATTTCAAATGTAATTGAAATATATAAAATAAAAAGTAGTTCAAATATATCCAAGATTGATCTTGCTATGAAGGTCTTGTCACCACGAATTCAAATATGTAAAAAGTTTCAAAAATGGACATTGGATTTAAAACATATCAATCATTCAAAAAATAAGGATGAAATAAAATGCATGGAATTGTGTGAGGAGACAATGCATGCATGCGGCAGTCACTCTCAGCCCAAGGAAGTAATCTCTCTCTCTCCTTTGGCAAAAAGGCTGACATGGTCAGGTGTATTCCCAAGTATCCTTGTTAGAAAGAATTCTCCTGTTTTTACCTAAACAGATGCACCAACCTTGATGAATTGAATGAATGATGGATTGAGCACCCGTACATCCCGCCTCCGGTAAAATAACTTAGTCGAGCATGAGTGCGACATCATCGAGAAATGAAACAAGCCCAGAACCTACTCCCTCTCTCTTAATTTACAGAGCGTGTGCGTACCTATAGGTCGTCAATTTGACCAACCTAATACATGTCATATATTACTAAGAATATAAAGTTCAGATGTTCTATTTTCAAAAGGTGTAATTTTTATGTTATATAGTTTATATTAGAGTGATAAAATTGACAATCTAGGTATACGCACATGACTTGTAAATTGTCCGTGCGTTTAGCAATTTCAAGACGGGGACAAAGGGCGATGATACCTCCGAAACATCTTTCTTTTGTAGTTTTCATTCATGACACATTCTCAGTGAATATGTATTATTTTATTGATTATTTGAACTAACCCATTCACAAAGTACAAGAATGTCAGTTGTTTCCGTGTCTACATTTTTTTTAGCAAAATAGTTGTTTTCTTGCATAAGTACCATAGGGCGCGCCTGGCCACCAACGTCATCATCTTCTTCGTCAATGTTGATCTAGACTTCAAAGTAGTAGCTGTGTACCATCTTCTCTCGCATGCCTTAGTACAATGTTCACATGAGCCACCAAGTTTGAAGAGATGCTACTAGTGAACCTATGTACTCCCTCCGTTACTCTGATTTAGTCTCTTTCTCTCGCGCGCGCATATACACACCTCCCAGAGACCGCAACACACATGTACTTTCAATGCCGCTACTCCCTCCGGATTTGGTCTTCAGTTTTCACATGCTTGACACCGCCTCTTGTAAGGACTTCATTACCGTCAAGAACTGGTGGAACTCCCTCACACAGACACACACCATGATATTTCTAAGCGTAAAGCAATGTCATCCTTTGCAATGTTGGTCACGTGGGAGATTTGGCACGAGCTTAACTCGCGACTCCTTAACCACAAGCTGACCCGTCCACCAACCATCATCCGCAGTGAGGCCGCCTTGTGGGTTGCGGTCGGGGCTAAGCATTTGGGTATTGTCATGCCTGGAGAGTAGGATTTTCTCTACATCAGAGTTGGATGACCGTGCAGATTCATACCAGAGACCATATCAACTTCTAATAATGAATACACAAGTACAGGTCCAGTAATTGTTAATTATGTAAATAAAACCCTTAAAAATCAGACACTGGTATTAATACAGACGAGCTCCGCTGGAGCTGAATAAGTCAGGTGAACGCGCCAGGAAGAGCAGAAAACCAGAGGAGGCTTACATTGTGAAAGCAGCAACCACCGGGGAAGGACGAGCCAAGGGACTAGATCGGCGATCAGCCAGCTTGTAAACTCGCCCCTGCTGTTTCTTCACTACTACTACAACATCATCATCGTCGTCCCCCTTCTCCACGGAGTACGTGCGACGAACAACACGCAGCTTGGACTCCGGACTGGGATCAACAACAGATGGAACGTAGACGCAAGAGAACCTGCCCCTTTCCAAGGGGAAGACAAGCTCCCCCAGGGCAGGCGGCGGCCCTTGTTCGGCACCACCAGCGGAACCTCGGCAATGCACAGCTCGCTCGTCCTCGTCCCGGATGCCGACTGACCGACCTGGACATGCATGCGGTACACCGCAGCGGCGCCGCCCCTTCCCCTCTCCTTGGAGCGGGCGACGAAGAGTTGGCCGCCGAGGCCGAGTGGCACGGCCCGGCCGCGGAAAGGGAGATTCCTCGAAGAAACCATGTTCCACACACCCCTGTCCACGTCGTACCCGCAGGTCCCCTTGTACTTCCTCATGTCAACCTTGTACCCGCACCTCCCCCTGCATTTCTTCCTGTCAGCCTTGGGGATGCATGTGCGGGCGGAGGCCCAATTTAGGCGCCCGTTCGGTTCCACGGCGCCTGCAGCGCCAAATAGGAGCTCCCTATGTCAAACTGAATGTTAATGCTGCATATGATATGGATACAATACAGGGTTCGGTTGGTGCTGTTCTTAGGGATCACAATGGCCGGTTCATAGCTGCTGCAAACGAAAAAATTGATATATGTTTGATTCATTTACAGCTGAGGCAATTGCAATTCGGTTTGGCATGAATTTTTCTCGTACAGTAGGATGCAGTAAAATTGAGATCAACTCCGACAACATTGAGGTTATCGAAGCTCTTAAAGACTAGCGCAATTTTTGACGATTGTTATTTCATGTCACTAGATTTTAATCATGTTGTTTATGATATTGTAATAGGGAAGCTAACCAGGTAGCTCGTGGATTGGCGAGGTTAGCTAAATTTTCTACCCCTGGTTTTTGGATGGATACTGCCCCTAGCGCGGCCATTCCTTTGCTTGTAAATGATGCCACTGTTTTGGTATTGAGTAAGAGATGTTATTTGTCGAAAACAAAGGAGCTCCCTATGTCCTTTCACTTCTTCTTCGGTACAACCCCTAGAAACATCAACGGTCCAGATCGTCCTATACCCCTTCACCTGAAAACTTAAAAAAGGGTAGGATGGTCATTGCCTCTTCCCCTCCCCCAGCCCCGCCCCCACGACGTATCCGCGCGGCCCGTCGACGTACGTACGTGTACGCGCGTCCGACTGCGTTTTTTTTACTGTGGCGACGTACGTACGTGTAACCGCGCCGGTGGTCAAAGGGCGTCGGTGGTCACTCCGCGCGTCGGTTGGTCAATCCGCGCGTCGCTCCGTGAAAGCGCGTCGTGGCGCGTGAACTGCGGCCCGCCGCCCCATCACGTCCGTCCCCTCGTCTGCCGCCCCGCCGCCCCGTCCCGTCCGTCCCCTCGTCTGCCGCGCCACCGCCCCGTCACCTCGTCTGCCGCGCGGCCGCCCTGGACTGCCGGCCCATCCGCCCGTCGCATTAGATGCCCACCCACCCGCCCGTCGCATTTCATTCCCGTCCGCCTGCTACCCCGCCGTCTGCCCTATAAATCGCACCCCCGTCCGCCCGTCGCCGCAAACAGCACTCCTCCCCCGACTCCACCTCCCAAAAGGCTGCCGGCGACATGTCGTTCCACGGCGGCAGCAGCTCCGGCACCGGCGGCGATAATGAACCGGCAGCGTGGCGTCCCGAGCCTGAAACACGCGGAAGCGAGCTGTATGCAGTTTGGGCTCCTCGTGCCGCCGGGTTGCCGTCTTCCGCACGACTGGAAACTCGACAAGAACGGCTACCCGAGGCGCGGGCCCGGCGCCACCGCGGAGGAGAAGCGGACCGGCGGCCGCAACAACATCGCCGACCATCGCGTTCTGGGACGGCAAAGACTACGCCGCCGTCATCGGCGCGTACCGGCTGGCGGCGTCCGGCATCACGCCAGACCTCATCGGCGACCGCCGCCGCTTTCTTGTCCCGCGCCCCCGTCCAAAAGCGCGCGGCTGTCGGGCCCCTCCACCACCTGCGCCGGCGCCCGCCAATCCCCCCACCCCGCCGGAGCAGTTGGTTCTTGGGAGGACGGCAATCCCGACGATACGCCAGGTTACCTCGTCACCCTGCGGGCGTCGATGGCTGCAGCGGCGGCTGCAGAGGCGGCGGTGGCTGTGAGGGAGGCCGCTGAGCAGGCGGCAGCGATCCAGGCGGCGGCAACGATTCCGCCGGTGGTCCCGCAGGCGGAGGCGGAGGCGTCGGAGTCGTCGGACAAAGACGTCATCGACTGGGAGCGGTTAGCCCAGGTCAGCGACGACGACAACGACGACGGCGGTGACGGCGGTGACGGCGCGGCGGAGGTCATCGATATCGCGGCTAGCAACGACAAGGAGGAGTAGTTGTTTTTTGTTAATGTTCTACGTATGAACTATGTATCGTTTAGGTTCGGATAAACTCGTTTCGTTTCAGTAGTGTTCAATGGACTATGTAAAATATCTCTATGTTTAATCTAGTTTGTTTGAATCTTGTTTTAAGTTGTCTTCAAAGTTCGTTCAAAAAATTAGCAAAATA
This sequence comes from Aegilops bicornis, assembly GCA_021605145.1. Classification (NCBI taxonomy): domain Eukaryota; kingdom Viridiplantae; phylum Streptophyta; class Magnoliopsida; order Poales; family Poaceae; genus Aegilops; species Aegilops bicornis. The sequence continues at coordinate 633,388,340 of CM038673.1, forward strand.
TTGAACGCTTATTTTGAAAAAAATTGAAAATTTTCCGACCCATGCATAAAAATGTTCATAATATATTTAAAAAATTTCCATGGAATATGCATAGCACAGAATAAGGTATGCAATTATCGAAAAATTGTAGCAGAAAAAAATTGTGAAAACACATAAAATATAAAGAAACCTGAATAAAAAATCGAAAGTGTATCTAAATGTTTATAAAATGTTTTAGAAATGTTCAGTTTTTGTTAAAATATGTGCATATAGTAAAGCCCGGTGGATGAAAAATTGAAATTTTAAAATAAAAATATAACAATAAAAAACAAAAATAAAAATAAAAAGGTGAGATATTTTAATTCATTAACATTTTCTGAAATATTTTTAAATTCATTAACATTTATGAATCAGAGAATATTTTTAAATTCATTAGCATATATGAATACGAGAATTTTTAAATTCATTAACATTTTCGGAAATATTTTTAAATTCTTTAAATTTATGAACGAGAGAATATTTATAATTCATAAATATTTAGGAATGCGAGAATTTCTAAATTCATTAACATTAACTAAAATAGTTTTAAATTCATTAACATTTATGAATTTTCTGGAATATTTTTAAATATTTGTAAATCCAACATTTTAAATAATTTCCGGAAAATCGTAGAAAATCCATACGGTCTCGAAACGCGACAAATTTTTGCGTGCGTGCCCTGCAACGGCACTGTAGCATGTGGATAAAAATTGGGCACTTTTGGCGGATGCGAAACGGAGACGTGCGACCGAGGGTCCCCTCCGCCCATACCGAAACCACCCCTTTCCATAGCAAGTACCTGAGGGGTTTCACGGAATGCACCCAACTTTTGCGAGCGCGTGTGGGGCCCCACCCGGGCACCCCACGGCCAAAATGAACGAAATCCGACAACGAACGCATGTTGCGTCACGTCCGGGCAGTATTTATGGGCTTTTCGGCCTGGAAATCGTAGAAAATCCGTACTGTCTCGAACGCGACAAATTTTTGCATGCGTGCCCTGCAAGGGCACTGTAGCACGTGGAAAAAAATTGTGCACGTTTGGCGGATGCGAAGCGGAGACGTGCGACTGAGGGTCCCCTCCGCCCATACCGAAACCACCCCCTTCCACAGCAAGTATTTGAGGGGTTTCACGGAAGGAACCCAACTTTTGCGAGCGCGTGTGGGGCCCCACCCGGGCACCCCACGGCCAAAATGAACGAAATACGACAACGAACGCACGTTGCGTCACGTCCGGGCAGTATTTTCGGGGTTTTCGGCCCTGGAAAATCATAGAAAATCTATACGGTCTCGAAACGCGACAATTTTTTGCGTGCATGCCCTGCAAGGGCACTGTACCACATGGAAAAAAATTGGGCACCTTAGTCGGATGCGACGCGGAGACGTGCGATCGAGGGTCCCCTCCGCCCATACCGAAACCACCCCCTTCCACAGCAAGTATCTAAGGGGTTTCACGGAATGCACCCAAATTTTGCGAGCGCGTGTGGGGCCCCACCCGGGCACCCCACGGCCAAAATGAACGAAATCCGACAACGAACGCACGTTGCGTCACGTCCGGGCAGTGTTTTAGGGGTTTTCGGCCATGGAAAATCGTAGAAAATCCATACGGTCGAAACGCGACAAATTTCTGCGTGCGTGCCTTGCAAGGGCACTGTAGCACGTGGAAAAAATTGGGCACGTTTGGCGGATGCGAAGCGGAGAGGTGCGACCAAGGGTCCCCTCCGCCCATACCGAAACCACCCCCTTCCACAGCAAGTATCTGAGGGGTTTCACGGAATACACCCAACTTTTGCGAGCGCGTGTGGGGTCCCACAAGCGCACCCCATGGCCAAAATGAATGAAATCCGACAACGAACGCACGTTGCGTCACGTCCGGGCAGTATTTTAGGGGTTTTCGGCCTTGAAAAATCGTAGAAAATCCATACGGTCTCGAAACGCGGCAAATTTTTGCATGCGTGCCCTGCAAGGGCACTGTAGCACGTGCAAAATATCTGGGCACGTTTGGCGGATGCGAAGCAGAGACGTGCGACCAAGGGTCCCCTCCGCCCATACGGAAACCACCCCCTTCCACAACAAGTATCTGTGGGGTTTCACGGAATGCACCCAACTTTTGCGAGCTCGTGTGGGGCCCCACCCGGGCACCCCACGGCCAAAATGAACAAAATCCAACAACGAACGCATGTTGCGTCACGTCCGGGCAATATTTTAGGGGTTTTCGGCCCAAGAAAATCGTAGAAAATCCATACGGTCTAGAAACGCAACAAATTTTTGCGTGCGTGCCCTGCAAGGGCACTGTAGCACGCGCAAAAAACTTGGGCACGTTTGGCGGATGCGAAGCGGAGACGTGCGACCGAGGGTCCCCATCGCCCATACCGAAACCACCCCCTTCCACAGCAAGTACCTGGGGGGTTTCACGGAATGCACCCAACTTTTGCGAGCGCGTGTGGGGCCCCACCCGGGCACCCCACGGCCAAAATGAACGAAATCTGACAAAGAACGCATGTTGCGTCACGTCCGGGCATTATTTTAGGGGTTTTCGGCCCTGGAAAATCATAGAAAATCCATACAGTCTCGAAACGCGACAATTTTTTGCGTGCGTGCCCTGCAAGGGCACTGTAGCACGTGGAAAAAAATTGGGCACGTTTGTTGGATGCGAAGCGGAGACGTGCGACCGAGGGTCCCCTCCGCCCATACCGAAACCACGTCGTTCCACAGCAAGTACCTGAGGGGTTTCACAGAATGCACCCAACTTTTGCAAGCGCGTGAGGGGCCCCACCCGGGCACTCCTGGGACAAAATGAACGAAATCCGACAACGAACGCACGTTGTGTCACGTCCGGGCAGTATTTCAGGGGTTTTCGGCCCAGAAAATCATAGAAAATCCATACGGTCTCGAAACACGACAAATTTTTGCGTGCGTGCCCTACAAGGGCACTATAGCACGTGGAAAAAAATTGGGCACGTTTGGCGGGTGTGAAGCGGAGACGTGTGACCGAGGGTCCCCTCCGCCCATACCGAAACCACCCCCTTCCACAGCAAGTATCTGAGGGGTTTCAGGGAATGCACCCAACTTTTGCGAGCGCATGTGGGCCCCCACCCGGGCACCCCACGGCCAAAATGAACGAAATCCGACAACGAACGCATGTTGCTTCACGTCCGGGCAGTATTTTAGGGGTTTCGGCCCTGGAAAATCGTAGAAAATCCATACTGTTGAAACGCGAAATTTTTTTGCGTGTGTGCCCTGCAAGGGCACTGTAGCACGTGGAAAAAAATTGGGCACGTTTGGCGGATGCGAATCGGAGAGGTGCGACCAAGGGTCCACTCCGCCCATACCGAAACCACCCCCTTCCACAACAAGTATCTGAGGGGTTTCACGGAATGCACCCAACTTTTTCGAGCGCATGTGGGGCCCCACCAGGGCACCCCACGGCCAATATGAATGAAATCCGACAATGAACGCACGTTGCGTCACGTCCGGGGAGTATTTTAGGGGTTTTCGGCCCTGAAAAATCGTAGAAAATCCATACGGTCTCGAAATGCGACAAATTTTTGCCTGCATGCCCTGCGAGGGCAACGTAGCACGCGCAAAAAAATTGGGCACATTTGGCGGATGTGAAGCGGAGACGTGCGACCGAGGGTCCCCTCCGCCCATACCGAAACAACCCCCTTCCACAGCAAGTACCTGAGGGGTTTCACGGAATGCACCCAACTTTTGCGAGCGCGTGTGGGGCCCCACCCGGGCACCCCACGGCCAAAATGAACAAAATCCGACAACGAACGCACGTTGCATCACGTTCGGGCAGCATTTTAGGGGTTTTCGGCCCAGAAAATCATAGAAAATCCATACGGTCTCGAAACGCGACAATTTTTGGCGTGCGTGCCTGCAAAGAATCAGCGCACGTGGAAAAAATTGGGCACGTTTGACGGATGCGTAGCGGAGACGTGCGACCGAGGGTCCCCTCCGCCCATACCGAAACCACCCCCTTCCACAGCAATTATCTGTGGGGTTTCACGGAATGCACCCAACTTTTGCGAGCGCGTGTGGGGCCCCACCCGGGCACCCCACGGCCAAAATGAACAAAGTCCGACAACGAACGCACGTTGCGTCACGTCCGGGCAGTATTTTAGGGGTTTTCGGCCCTAGAAAATGGTAGAAAATCCATACGGTCTCGAAACGCAACAATTTTTTGCTTGCGTGCTCGCAAGAACAATGCGATGCAAAAAAAATTGGGCACGTTTGGCGGATGCGAAGCGGAGACGTGCGACCGAGGGTCCCCTCCGCCCATACTGAAACCACCCCCTTCCACAGCAAATACCTGAGGGGTTTCACAGAATGCACCCAACTTTTGCGAGCGCGTGTGGGGCCCCACCCGGGCACCCCACGGCCAAAATGAACGAAATCCGACAACGAACGCACGTTGCGTCACGTCCGGGCACTATTTTAGGGGTTTTCGGCCCAGAAAATCATAGAAAATCCATACGGTCTCGAAACGCGACAAATTTTTGCGTTTGTGCCCTGCAAGGGCACTGTAGCACGTGGAAAAAAATTGGGCACGTTTAGCGGATGCGTAGCGGAGACGTGCGACCGAGGGTCCCCTCCGCCCATACCGAAACCACCCCTTCCACAGCAACTATTTGTGGGGTTTCACGGAATGCACCCAACTTTTGCGAGCACGTGTGGGGCCCCACCCGGGCACCCCACGGCCAAAATGAACAAAATCCGACAACGAACGCATGTTGCGTCACATCCGGGCAGTATTTTAGGGGTTTTCGGCCCTAGAAAATCGTAGAAAATCCATACGGTCTCGAAACGCAACAAATTTTTGCGTGCGTGCCCTGCAAGGGCACTATAGCACGTGCAAAAAAATTGGGCACGTTTTGCGGATGCGAAGCGGAGACGTGCGACCGAGGGTCCCCTCCGCCCATACCGAAACCACCCCCTTCCACAGCAAGTACCTGAGGGGTTTCACGGAATGCACCCAACTTTTGCGAGCGCGTGTGGGGCCCCACCCGGGCACCCCAAGGCCAAAATGAATGAAATCCGACAAAGAACGCACGTTGCGTCACATCCGGACAGTGTTTTAGGAGTTTTCGGCCCAGAAAATCGTAGAAAATCCATACAGTCTCGAAACGCGACAAATTTTGCGTCGTGCCACTGCAAAACAGAGCACGTGGAACAAAATTGAGCACGTTTGGCGGGTGCAGCGGAGGCGATGCGACCGAGGGTCCCCTCCGCCCATACCGAAACCACCCCTTCCACAGCAAGTACCTGAGGGGTTTCACGGAATGCACCCAACTTTTGCGAGCGCGTGTGGGGCCCCACCCGGGCACCCCACGGCCAAAATGAACGAAATCCGACAATGAACGCACGTTGCGTCACGTTCGGGCAGTATTTTAGGGGTTTTCGGCCCAGAAAATCATAGAAATTCCATACGCTCTCGAAACGCGACAAAGTTTTGCGTGCGTGCCCTGCAAGGGCACTGTAGCACGTGGAAAAAAATTGGGCACGTTTGGCGGATGCGTAGCGGAGACGTGCGACCGAGGGTCCCCTCCGCCCATACCGAAACCACCCCCTTCCACAGCAAGTATCTGTGGGGTTTCACGGAATGCACCCAACTTTTGCGAGCGCGTGTGGGGCCCACCCGGGCACCCCACGGCCAAAATGAACAAAATCCGACAACGAACGCACGTTGCGTCACGTCCGGGCAGTATTTTAGGGGTTTTCCGCCTAGAAAAGCGTAGAAAACCCATACGGTCTCGAAACGCAACAAATTTTTGCGTGCGTGCCCTGCAAGTGCACTGTGGCACGTGCAAAAAAATTGGGCACGTTTGGCGGATGCGAAGCGGAGACGTGCGACCGAGGGTCCCGTCCGCCCATACTGAAACCACCCGCTTCCACAGCAAGTACGTGAGGGGTTTCACGAAATGCACCCAACTTTTGCGAGCGCGTGTGGAGCCCCACCCGGGCACCCCACGGCCAAAATGAACGAAATCCGACAACGAACGCACGTTGCGTCACGTCCGGGCAGTATTTTAGGGGTTTTCGGCCCAGAAAATCATAGAAAATCCATACGGTCTCGAAACGCGACAAATTTTTGCGTGCGTACCCTGCAAGGGCACTGTAGCACGTGGAAAAAAATTGGGCACGTTTGGCGGATGCGTAGCGGAGACGTGCGACCGAGGGTCCCCTCCGCCCATACCGAAACCACCCCCTTCCAAAGCAAGTATCTGTGGGGTTTCACGGAATGCACCCAACTTTTGCGAGCGCGTGTGGGGCCCCACCGGGGCACCCCACGGCCAAAATGAACAAAATCCGACAACGAACGCACGTTGTGTCACGTCCAGGCAGTATTTTAGGGGTTTTCGGCCCTAGAAAATCGTAGAAAATCCATACGGTCTCGAAACGCAACAAATTTTTGCGTGCGTGCCCTGCAAGGACACTGTAGCACGTGCAAAAAAATTGGGCACGTTTGGCGGATGCGAAACGGAGACGTGCGACCGAGGGTCCCCTCCGCCCATGCCGAAATCACCCCCTTCCACAGCAAGTACCTGAGGGGTTTCACGGAATGCACCCAACTTTTGCGAGCGCGTGTGGGGCCCCACCCGGGCACCCCACGGCCAAAATGAACGAAATCCGACAACGAACGCACGTTGCGTCACGTCCGGGAATTATTTTAGGGGTTTTTGGCCCTGGAAAATCATAGAAAATCCATACGGTCACGCGACAATTTTTTGTGTGCGTGCCCTGCAAGGGCACTGTAGCACATGGAAAGAAATTGGGCACGTTTGTTGGATGCGAATCGGAGACGTGCGACCGAGGGTCCCCTCCGCCCATACCGAAACCACGTCGTTCCATAGCAAGTACCTGAGGGGTTTCACGGAATGCTCCCAACTTTTGCAAGCGCGTGTGGGGCCCCACCTGGGCACCCCAGGGACAAATTGAAGGAAATCCGACAACGAACGCACGTTGCATCATGTCCGGGCAGTATTTTAGGGGTTTTCGTCCCAGAAAATCGTAGAAAATCCATATGGTCTCGGAACGCAACAAATTTTTGCGTGCGTGCCCTGCAAGGGCACTGTAGCACGTGGAAAAAAATTGGGCACGTTTGGCGGGTGCGAAGCGGAGACGTGCGACCGAGGGTCCCCTCCGCCCATACCGAAACCACCCCCTTCCACAGCAAGTATCTGAGGGGTTTCACGGAATGCACCCAACTTTTGCGAGCGCGTGTGGGGCCCCACCCGGGCACCCCACGGCCAAAATGAACGAAATCCGACAACGAGCATGTTGCGCCACGTCCGGCAGTATTTTAGGGTTTTCGCCTGGAAAATCGTAGAAAATCTATACGGTCGGCGAAATTTTATGCGCGTCGTGCCCTGCAAGAACAGCGAGCACGTGGAAAAAAATTGGGCACGTTTGGCGGATGCGTATCGGAGAGGTGCGACCAAGGGTCCACTCCACCCATACCGAAACCACCCCCTTCCACAGCAAGTATCTGAGGGGTTTCACGGAATGCACCCAACTTTTTCGAGCGCATGTCGGGCCCCACCAGGGCACCCCACGGCCAATATGAATGAAATCCGACAATGAACGCACGTTGCGTCACGTCCGGGGAGTATTTTAGGGGTTTTCGGCCCTGAAAAATCATAGAAAATCCATACGGTCTCGAAACGCGACAAATATTTGCCTGTGTGTCCTGCAAGGGCACTGTAGCACGTGCAAAAAAATTGGGCACGTTTGGCGGATGCGTAGCGGAGACGTGCGACCGAGGGTCCCCTCCGCCCATACCGAAACCACCCCCTTCCACAGCAAGTACCTGAGGGGTTTCACGGAATGCACCCAAGTTTTGCGAGCGCGTGTGGGGCCCCACCCGGGCACCCCACGGCCAAAATGAACGAAATCCGACAACGAACGCACGTTGCGTCACGCCCGGGCAGTATTTTATGGGTTTTCGGCACAGAAAATCGTAGAAAGTCCATACGGTCTCAAAACGCGACAAATTTTTGCGTGCGTGCCCCGCAAGGGCACCGTAGCACGTGGAAAAAAATTGGGCACGTTTGGCGGATGCGTAGCCGAGACGTGTGACCGAGGGTCCCCTCCGCCCATACCGAAACCACCCCCTTCCACAGCAAGTATCATAGGGGTTTCACGGAATGCACCCAACTTTTGCGAGCGCGTGTGGGGCCCCACCCGGGCACCCCACGGCAAAAATGAACGAAATACGACAATGTACGCACGTTGTGTCACGTCCGGGCAGTACTTAGGGGTTTTCGGCCCTGGAAACCCGTAGAAAATCCATACGGTCTCGAAAGGCAACAAATTCTTGCGTGCGTGCCCTTCAAGGGCACTGTAGCACGTGGAAAAAAATTGGGCACATTTGGCGGATGCGAAGCGGAGACGTGCGACCGAGGGTCCCCTCCGCCCATACCGAAACCACCCCCTTCCACATCAAGTATCTGAGGGGTTTCACGGAAGGCACCCAACTTTTGCGAGCGCGTGTGGGGCCCCACCCGGGCACCCCACGGCCAAAATTAACGAAATCCGACAACAAACGCACGTTGCGTCACGTCCGGGGAGTATTTTAGGGGTTTTTGGCCTGGAAAATCATAGAAAATCCATACGGTCTCGAAACGCGACAAATTTTTGCCTGCGTGCCCTGCAAGGGCACTTTAGCACGTGGAAAAAATTGGGCACGTTTGGCGGATGCGAAGCGGAGACGTGCGACCGAGGGTCCCCTCCGCCCATACGGAAACCACCCCCTTCCACAGCAAGTATCTGAGGGGTTTCATGGAAGGCACCCAACTTTTGCGAGCGCGTGTGGCGCCCCACCCGGGCACCCCACGGCCAAAATGAACGAAATCCGACAACGAACGCACGTTGTGTCATGTCCGGGCAGTATTTTAGGGGTTTTCGGCCCCTAGGAAATCGTAGAAAATCCATACGGTCTCAAAACGCGACAAATTTTTGCATGCGTGCCCTTGCGCCCTGCAAGGGCACTGTATCATGTGGAAAAAAATTGGGCACGTTTGGCGGATGCGAGGCGGAGAGGTGCGACCAAGGGTCCCCTCCGCCCATACCGAAACCACCCCCTTCCACAGCAAGTATCTGAGGGGTTTCACGGAATGCACCCAACTTTTGTGAGCGCGTGTGGGGCCACACCAGGGCACCCCATGGCCAAAATGAATTAAATCTGACAACGAACGCACGTTGCGTCACGTCCGGGCAGTATTTTAGGGGATTTCGGCCCTGAAAAATCATAGAAAATCCATACGGTCTCGAAACGCGACAAATTTTTGCCTGCATGCCCTGCAAGGGCACTGTAGCACGTGCAAAAAATCTGGGCACGTTTGGCGGATGCGAAGCGGAGACGTGCGACCGACGGTCCCCTCCGCCCATACCGAAACCACCCCCTTCCACAGCAAGTACCTGAGGGGTTTCACGGAATGCACCCAACTTTTTTGAGCGCGTGTGGGGCCCCACCCGGGCACCCCACGGCAAAAATGAACAAAATCCGACAACGAACGCACGTTGCGTCACGTCCGGGCAGTATTTATGGGGTTTTCGGCCCAGAAAATCATAGAAAATCCATACGGTCTCGAAACGCGACAATTTTTGCGTGCGTGCCCTGCAAGGGCACTGTAGCACGTGGAAAAAAATTGGGCACGTTTGGCGGATGCGTAGCGGAGACGTGCGACCGAGGGTCCTCTCCGCCCATACCGAAACCACCCCCTTCCACAGCAAGTATATGAGGGGTTTCACGGAAGGCACCCAACTTTTGCGAGCGCGTGTGGGGCCCCACCCGGGCACGCCACGGCCAAAATGAACGAAATCCGACAACGAACGCACGTTGCGTCACGTCCGGGCAGTATTTTAGGGCTTTTCGGCCCAGAAAATCATAGAAAATCCATACGGTCTCGAAACGCGACAAATTTTTGCGTGCGTGCCCGGCAAGGGCACTGTAGCACGTGGAAAAAAATTGGGCATATTTGGCGGGTGCGAAACGGAGACGTGCGACCGAGGGTCCCCTCCGACCATACCGAAACCACCCCCTTCCACAGCAAGTATCTGAGGGGTTTCACGGAATGCACCCAACTTTTGCGAGCGCGTGTGGGGCCCCACCCGGGCACCCCACGGCCAAAATGAACGAAATCCGACAACGAACAGATGTTGCGTCACGTCCAGGCAGTATTTTAGGGGTTCTCGGCCCTGGGAAATCGTAGAAAATCCATACGGTCGAAACGCGAAATGTTTTTGCGTGCGTGCCCTGCAAGGGCACTGTCGCACGTGGAAAAAAATTGGGCACGTTTGGCGGATGCGAATCGGAGAGGTACGACCAAGGGTCCACTCCGCCCATACCGAAACCACCCCCTTCTACAGCAAGTATCTGAGGGGTTTCACGGAATGCACCCAACTTTTTCGAGCGCGTGTGGGCTCCACCAGGGCACCCCACGGCCGATATGAATGAAATCCGGCAACGAACGCACGTTGTGTCACGTCCGTGCAGTATTTTAGGGGTTTTCGGCCCTGAAAAATCGTAGAAAATCCATACGGTCTCGAAACGCGACAAATTTTTGCCTGCGTGCCCTGCATGGGCACTGTAGCACGTGCAAAAAATCAGGACACGTTTGGCGGATGCGAAGCGGAGACGTGCGACCGAGGGTCCCCTCCGCCCATACCGAAACCACCCCCTTCCACAGCAAGTACCTGACGGGTTTCACGGAATGCACCCAACTTTTGTGAGCGCGTGTGGGGCCCCACCCGGGCACCCCACGGCCAAAATGAACGAAATCTGAGAACGAACGCACGGTGCGTCACGCCCGGGCAGTATTTTAGGGGTTTTCGGCCCTAGAAAATCGTAGAAAATCCATACGGTCTCAAAATGCAACAAAGTTTTGCGTGCGTGCCCTCCCAAGGCACTGTAGCACGTGCAAAAAAATTGGGCACGTTTGGCGGATGCGAAGCGGAGACGTGCGACCGAGGGTCCCCTCCGCCCATACCGAAACCACCCCTTTCCACAGCAAGTACCTGAGGGGTTTCACGGAATGCACCCAACTTTTGCGAGCGCGTGTGGGGCCCCACCCGGGCACCCCACGGCCAAAATGAACGAAATCCGACAAAGAACGACGCTAAGGCGTCATGTCCGGGCATTATTTTAGGGGTTTCCGGCCCTGGAAAATCGTAGAAAATCCATACGGTCTCGAAACACGACAATTTTTTGCGTGCGTGCCCTGCAAGGGCACCGTAGCACATGGAAAAAAATTGGGCATGTTTGTTGGATACGAAGCGGAGACGTGCGACAGAGGGTCCCCTCCGCCCATACCGAAACCACGTCATTCCACAGCAAGTACCTGAGGGGTTTCACGGAATGCACCCAACTTTTGCAAGCGCGTGTGGGGCCCCACCCGGGCACCCCAGGGAAAAAATGAATGAAATCCGACAACGAACGCACGTTGCGTCACTTCCGGGCAGTATTTTAGGGGTTTTTGGCCCAGAAAATCGTAGAAAATCAATACGGTCTCGAAACGCGACAAATTTTTGCGTGTGTGCCCTGCAAGGGCACTGTAGCACGTGGAAAAAAATTGGGCACGTTTGGCGGTCTTGCAGCGGAGACGTGCGACCGAGGGTCCCCTCCGCCCATACCGAAACCACCCCCTTCCACAGCAAGTATCTGAGGGGTTTCACGGAATACACCCAACTTTTGCGAGCGCGTGTGGGGCCCCACCCGGGCACCCCATGGCCAAAATGAACAAAATCCGACAACGAACGCATGTTGCGTCACGTCCGGGCAGTATTTTAGGGGTTTTCGGCCCTGGAAAATCGTAGAAAATCCATACGGTCGAAACGCGAACTTTTTTGCGCGTGCGTGCTCGCAAAGAACCGTCATACGTGGAAAAAAATTGGGCTCGTTTGGCGGATGCGAATCGGGGAGGCGCGACCAAGGGTCCACTCCGCCCATACCGAAACCACCCCCTTCCACAGCAAGTATCTGAGGGGTTTCACGGAATGCACCCAACTTTTTCGAGCGCATGTGGGGCCCCACCAGGGCACCCCACGGCCAATATGAATGAAATCCGACAATGAACGCACGTTGCGTCACGTCCGGGGAGTATTTTAGGGGTTTTCGGCCCTGAAAAATCGTAGAAAATCCATACGGTCTCGAAATGCGACAAATATTTGCCTGCGTGCCTGCAAAAGGCAATGTAGCGATGGAAAAAAATTGGCCACGTTTGGCGGATGCGAAGCGGAGACGTGCGACCGAGGGTCCCCTCCGCCTATACCGAAGTCACCCCCTTCCACAGCAAGTACCTGAGGGGTTTCACGGAATGCACCCAACTTTTGCGAGCGCGTGTGGGGCCCCACCCGGGCACCCCACGGCCAAAATGAACGAAATCCGACAACGAACGCACGTTGTGTCACGCCCGGGCAGTATTTTAGGCGTTTTCGGCCCAGAAAATGGTAGAAAATCCGTACGGTCTCGAAACGCGACAAATTTTTGCGTGCGTGCCCTGCAAGGGCACCGTAGCACGTGGAAAAAAATTGGGCACGTTTGGCGGATGCGTAGCGGAGACGTGTGACCGAGGGTCCCCTCCGCCCATACCGAAACCACCCCCTTCCACAGCAAGTATCTGAGGGGTTTCACAGAATGCACCCAACTTTTGCGAACGCGTCTGGGGCCCCACCCGGGCACCCCACGGCAAAAATGAACGAAATCCGACAACGAACGCACGTTGTGTCACGTCCGGGCAGTATTTCAGGGGTTTTCGGCCCTGGAAAATCGTAGAAAATCCATACAATCTCGAAACGCAACAAATTTTTGCGTGCGTGCCCTGCAAGGGCACTATAGCACGTGGAAAAAAATTGGGCACGTTTGGCGGATGCGAAGCGGACAGGTGCGACCAAGGGTACCCTCCGCCCATACCGAAACCACCCCCTTCCACAGCAAGTATCTGAGGGGTTTCACGGAATGCACCCAACTTTTGCGAGCGCGTGAGGGGCCCCACCCGGGCACCCCACGGCCAAACTAAACGAAATCCGACAACGAACGCACGTTGCGTCATGTCCGAGCAGTATTTTTGGGGTTTTCGGCCCTGGAAAATCGTAGAAAATCCATACGGTCGAAACACGACAAATTTTTGCGTGCGTGCCCTGGAAGGGCACTTTAGCACGTGCAAAAAAATTGGGCACGTTTGGCGGATGCGAAGCGGAGACGTGCTACCGAGGGTCCCCTCCGCCCATACCGAAACCACCCCCTTCCACAGCAAGTACCTGAGGGGTTTCACGGAATGCACCCAACTTTGCGGCGGCGTGTGGGGCCCCACCCGGGCACCCCACGGCCGAAATGAACGAAATCCGACAAAGAACGCACGTTGCATCATGTCCGGGCATTATTTTAGGGGTTTTCGGCCCTGGAAAATCGTAGAAAATCCATACGGTCTCGAAACGCGACAATTTTTTGCGTGCGTGCCCTGCAAGGGCACCGTAGCACATGGAAAAAAATTGGGCATGTTTGTTGGATGCGAAGCGGAGACGTGCGACCGAGGGTCCCCTCCGCCCATACCGAAACCACGTCGTTCCACAGCAAGTACCTGAGGGGTTTCACGGAAAGCACCCAACTTTTGCAAGCGAGTGGGGCCCCACCCGCACCCCAGGGACAAAATGAACGAAATCCGACAATGAGCATGTTGCGTCACTTCCGGCGATATTTTAGGGGTTTTCGCCCAGAAAATCGTAGAAAATCAATACGGTCTCGAAACGCGACAAATTTTTGCGTGCGTGCCCTGCAAGGGCACTGTAGCACGTGGAAAAATATTGGGCACGTTTGGCGGGTGCGAAGCGGAGACGTGCGACCGAGGGTCCCCTCCGCCCATACCGAAACCACCCCCTTCCACAGCAAGTATCTGAGGGGTTTCACGGAATACACCCAACTTTTGCGAGCGTGTGTGGGGCCCCACCTGGGCACCCCACGGCTAAAATGAACGAAATCCGACAACGAACGCATGTTGCGTCACGTCCGGGCAGTATTTTAGGGTTTTTCGGCCCTGGAAAATCGTAGAAAATCCATACGGTCGAAACGCGAATTTTTTTTGCGTGCGTGCCCTGCAAGGGCACTATCGCACGTGGAAAAAAATTGGGCACGTTTGCCGGATGTGAATCGGAGAGGTGCGACCAAGGGTCCACTCCGCCCATACCGAAACCACCCCCTTCCACAGCAAGTATCTGAGGGGTTTCACGGAATGCACCCAACTTTTTCGAGCGCGTGTGGGGCCCCACCAGGGCACCCGACGGCCAATATGAATGAAATCCGACAATGAACGACGTTGCGCCACGCTCGGGAGTATTTTAGGGTTTTTCGGCCCTGAAAAATCTTAGAAAATCCATACGGTCTCGAAACGCGACAAATATTTGCATGCGTGCCTGCAAGGGCAATGTAGCGATGCAAAAAAATTGGGCACGTTTGGCAGATGCGAAGCTGAGACGTGCGACCGAGGGTCCCCTCCGCCCATACCAAAACCACCCCCTTCCACAGCAAGTACCTAAGGGGTTTCACGGAATGCACCCAAATTTTGCGAGCGCGTGTGGGGCCCCCCCCGGGCACCCCACGGCCAAAATGAACGAAATCCGACAACGAACGACGCTATGCGTCACGCCCGGGCAGTATTTTAGGGGTTTTCGGCCCTGAAAATCGTAGAAAATCCATACGGTCTCGAAACGCGACAAATTTTTGCGTGCGTGCCCTGCAAGGGCACCGTATCACGTGGAAAAAAATTGGGCACGTTTGGCGGATGCGTAGCGGAGACGTGTGACCGAGGGTCCCCTCCGCCCATACCGAAACCACCCCCTTCCACAGCAAGTATCAGAGGGGTTTCACGGAATGCACCCAACTTTTGCGAGAGCGTGTGGGGCCCCACCCGGGCACCCCACGGCAAAAATGAACGAAATCCGACAACGAACGCACGTTGTGTCATGTCCGGGCAGTATTTCAGGGGTTTTCGGCCCTGGAAAATCGTAGAAAATTCATACAGTCTCGAAACACAACAAATTTTTGCGTGCGTGCCCTGCAAGGCCACTGTAGCACGTGGAAAAAAATTGGGCACGTTTGGCGGATGCGAAGCGGAGACGTGCGACGAAGGGTCCCCTCCGCCCATACCGAAACCACCCCCTTCCACAGCAAGTATCTGAGGGGTTTCACGGAATGCACCCAACTTTTGCGAGCGCGTGTGGGGCCCCACCCGGGCACCCCACGGCCAAAATGAACGAAATCCGAGAACGAACGCACGTTGCGTCATGTCCGGGTAGTATTTTAGGGGTTTTCGGCCCTAGAAAATCATAGAAAATCCATACGGTCGAAACGCGACAAATTTTTATGCGCGTGTTCTGCAAGGGCAATCAGAAAGCACGGCAAAAAAATTGGGCACGCTTTGGCGGATGCAAGCGGAGACGGCGATCGAGGGTCCCTCCCGCCCATACCGAAACCAATTTCTTCCACAGCAAGTACCGAGGGGTTTCACGGAATGCACCCAACTTTGCGGCGGCGTGTGGGGCCCCACCCGGGCACCCCACGGCCAAAATGAACGAAATCCGACAAAGAACGCACGTTGCGTCATGTCCGGGCATTATTTTAGGGGTTTTCGGCCCTGGAAATACGTAGAAAATCCATACGGTCTCGAAAGCGACAATTTTTTGTGTGCGTGCCCTGCAAGGGCACCGTAGCACATGGAAAAAAATTGGGCATGTTTGTTGGATGCGAAGCGGAGACGTGCGACCGAGGGTCCCCTCCGCCCATACCGAAACCACGTCGTTCCACAGCAAGTACCTGAGGGGTTTCACGGAAAGCACCCAACTTTTGCAAGCGAGTGTGGGGCCCCACCCGGGCGCCCCAGGGACAAAATGAATGAAATCCGACAATGAACGCATGTTGCGTCACTTCCGGGCAGTATTTTAGGGGTTTTCGGCCCAGAAAATCGTAGAAAATCAATACAGTCTCGAAACGCGACAAATTTTTGCGTGCGTGCCCTGCAAGGGCACTGTAGCACGTGCAAAAAAATTGGGCACGTTTGGCGGATGCGAAGCGGAGACATGCGACCGAGGGTCACCTCCGCCCATACCGAAACCACCCCCTTCCACAGCAAGTATCTGAGGGGTTTCACGGAATACACCCAACTTTTGCGAGCGTGTGTGGGGCCCCACCTAGGCACCCCACGGCTAAAATGAACGAAATCCGACAACGAACGCATGTTGCGTCACGTCCGGGCAGTATTTTAGGGTTTTCGGCCCTGGAAAATCGTAGAAAATCCATACGGTCGAAACGCGAATTTTTTTTGCGTGCGTGCCCTGCAAGGGCACTATCGCACGTGGAAAAAAATTGGGCACGTTTGCCGGATGCGAATCGGAGAGGTGCGACCAAGGGTCCACTCCGCCCATACCGAAACCACCCCCTTCCACAGCAAGTATCTGAGGGGTTTCACGGAATGCACCCAACTTTTTCGAGCGCGTGTGGGGCCCCACCAGGGCACCCGACGGCCAATATGAATGAAATCCGACAATGAACGCACGTTGCGTCACGTTCGGGGAGTATTTTAGGGGTTTTCGGCCCTGAAAAATCATAGAAAATCCATACGGTCTCGAAACGCGACAAATATTTGCCTGCGTGCCGTGCAAGGGCAATGTAGCACGTGCAAAAGAATTGGGCACGTTTGGCGGATGCGAAGCGGAGACGTGCGACCGAGGGTCCCCTCCGCCCATACCGAAACCACCCCCTTCCACAGCAAATACCTAAGGGGTTTCACGGAATGCACCCAACTTTTGCGAGAGCGTGTGGGGCCCCACCCGGGCACCCCACGGCCAAAATGAACGAAATCCGACAACGAACGCACGTTGCGTCACGCCCGGGCAGTATTTTAGGGGTTTTCGGCCCAGAAAATCGTAGAAAATCCATACAGTCTCGAAACGCGACAAATTTTTGCGTGCGTGCCCTGCAAGGGCACTTAACGATGCAAAAAATTGGGCACGCTTTGGCGGATCTGGCGGAGACATGCGACCGAGGTCCCTCCGCCCATACCGAAACCACCCCCTTCCACAGCAAGTACCTGAGTGGTTTCACGGAATGCACCCAACTTTAGCGAGCTCGTGTGGGGCCCCACCCGGGCACCCCACGGCCAAAATGAACGAAATCCGACAACGAACGCACGTTGTGTCATGTCCGGGCAGTATTTCAGGGGTTTTCGGCCCTGGAAAATCGTAGAAAATTCATACAGTCTCGAAACACAACAAATTTTTGCGTGCGTTCTGCAAGGCCATCGTAGCACGTGGAAAAAAATTGGGCACGTTTGGCGGATGCGGCGGAGACGCATGACGAAGGTCTCCTCCGCCCATACCAAAACCACCCCCTTCCACAGCAAGTATCTGAGGGGTTTCACGGAATGCACCCAACTTTTGCGAGCGCGTGTGGGGCCCCACCCGAGCACCCCACGGCCAAAATGAACGAAATCCGAGAACGAACGCACGTTGCGTCATGTCCGGGCAGTATTTTAGGGGTTTTCGGCCCTGGAAAATCGTAGAAAATCCATACGGTCGAAACGCGACAAATTTTTGCGTGCGTGCCCTGCAAAATCATATACGTCGATGCAAAAAATTGAGCACGTTGGCGGATGCGGCGAGACGCGCGACCGAGGGTCCCTCCGCCCATACCGAAACCACCCCTTTCCACAGCAAGTACCTGAGGGGTTTCACGGAATGCACCCAACTTTTGCGAGCGCGTGTGGGGCCCCACCCGGGCACCCCACGGCCAAAATGAACGAAATCCGACAAAGAACGCACGTTGCGTCATGTCCGGGCATTATTTTAGGGGTTTCCGGCCCTGGAAATACGTAGAAAATCCATACGGTCTCGAAACGCGACAATTTTTTGCGTGCGTGCCCTGCAAGGGCACCGTAGCACATGGAAAAAAATTGGGCATGTTTGTTGGATGCGGCGAGACGCGTGCGACCGAGGGTCCCCTCCGCCCATACCGAAACCACGCTGCTCAGCAAGTACCGAGGGGTTTCACGGAATGCACCCTACTTTTGCAGCGGCGTGTAGGGCCCCACCGGGCACCCAGGGACAAAATGAACGAAATCCGACAAGGAACGCACGTTGCGTCACTTCCGGGCAGTATTTTAGGGGTTTTCGGCCCAGAAAATCGTAGAAAATCAATACGGTCTCGAAACGCGACAAATTTTTGCGTGCGTGCCCTGCAAGGGCACTATAGCACATGGAAAAAAATTGGGCACGTTTGGCGGGTGCGAAGCGGAGACGTGCGACCGAGAGTCCCCTCCGCCCATACCGAAACCACCCCCTTCCACAGCAAGTATCTGAGGGGTTTCACGGAATACACCCAACTTTTGCGAGCGCGTGTGGGGCCTCACCCGGGCACCCCACGGCCAAAATGAACGAAATCCGACAACGAACGCATGTTGCGTCACGTCCGGGCAGTATTTTAGGGTTTTTCGGCCCTGGAAAATCGTGAGAAAATCCATACGGTTAAACGCTGAAATTTTTTATGCGGCGTTGTCGCACGATGAAAAAATTGGGCACGTTTGGCGGATGCGAATCGGAGAGGTGCGACCAAGGGTCCACTCCGCCCATACCGAAACCACCCCTTCCACAGCAAGTATCCGAGGGTTTCACGGAATGCACCCAACTTTTTCGAGCGCGTGTGGGGCCCCACCAGGGCACCCCACGGCCAATATGAATGAAATCCGACAATGAACGCACGTTGCGTCACGTCCGGGGAGTATTTTAGGGGTTTTCGGCCCTGAAAAATCATAGAAAATCCATACGGTCTCGAAACGCGACAAATATTTGCATGCGTGCCCTGCAAGGGCAATGTAGCACGTGCAAAAAAATTGGGCACGTTCGGCGGATGCGAAGCGGAGACGTGCGACCGAGGGTCCCCACCGCCCATACCGAAACCGCCCCCTTCCACAGCAAGTATCATAGGGGTTTCACGGAATGCACCCAACTTTTGCGAGCGCGTGTGGGGCCCCACC
This sequence comes from Aegilops bicornis, assembly GCA_021605145.1. NCBI lineage: Eukaryota > Viridiplantae > Streptophyta > Magnoliopsida > Poales > Poaceae > Aegilops > Aegilops bicornis. The sequence continues at coordinate 633,407,380 of CM038673.1, forward strand.
CGGGCACCCCACGGCCAAAATGAACGAAATCCGACAACGAACGCACGTTGTGTCACGTCCGGGCAGTATTTCAGGGGTTTTCGGCCCTGGAAAATCGTAGAAAATCCATACAGTCTCGAAACGCAACAAATTTTGCGGCGCGTGCCTGCAAGGGTATCAGAGCACGTGGAAAAAATTGGGCACGCTTTGGCGGATGAAGCGGAGAGGTGCGACCAAGGGTCCCCTCGCCCATACCGAAAACCACCCCTTCCACAGCAAGTATCCGAGGGGTTTCACGGAATGCACCCAACTTTGTGAGCGCGTGGGCCCCACCTGGCAACCCACGGCCAAAATGAACGAAATCCGAGAACGAACGACGCGTTGCGTCATGTCCGGCAGTATTTTAGGGGTTTTCGTACGGAAAATCATAGAAAATCCATACGGTCGAAACGCGACAAATTTTTCCTGCGCGTCTCTGCAAGGGCACCGTGAGCACATGCAAAAAAATTGGGCACGCTTACGGATGCGAAGCGGAGACGTGCGACCGAAAGTGTCCCTCCGCCCATACCGAAACCACCCCTTCCACAGCAAGTACCGAGGGGTTTCACGGAATGCACCCAACTTTGCGGCGCGTGTGGGCCCCACCCGGACACCCCATGGCCAAAATGAACGAAATCCGACAAAGAACGCACTTTGCGTCATGTCCGGGCATTATTTTAGGGGTTTTCGGCCCTGGGAAATCGTAGAAAATCCATACGGTCTCGAAACGCGACAATTTTTTGCGAGTGTGCCCTGCAAGGGCACCGTAGCACATGGAAAAAATTGGGCATGTTTGTTGGATGTGAAGCGGAGATGTGCGACCGAGGGTCCCCTCCGCCCATACCGAAACCACGTCGTTCCACAGGAAGTACCTGAGGGGTTTCACGGAATGCACCCAACTTTTGCAAGCGCGTGTGGGGCCCCACCCGGGCACCCCAGGGACAAAATGAACGAAATTCGACAACGAACGACGTTCGTCACTTCCGGCAGTATTTTAGGGTTTTCGGCCCGAAAATCGTAGAAAATCAATACCGTCTCGAAACGCGACAAATTTTTGCGTCGCGTGCCTGCAAGGGCAATCAGCACGTGAAAAAAATTGGGCACGCTTGGCGGGTGCGGCGGAGACGCATGCGACCGAGGGTCCCTCCGCCCATACCGAAACCACCCCTTCCACGGCAAGTTTCGAGGGGTTTCACGGAATACACCCAACTTTTGCGGCGTGTGGGGCCCCACCCAGCACCCCACGGCCAAAATGAACGAAATCCGACAACGAACGCATGTTGCGTCACGTCCGGCAGTATTTTAGGGTTTTCCGCCCGAAAATCGTAGTAAATCCATGCGGTCGAAACGCGAATTTTTTTTGCGTGCGTGCCCTGCAAGGGCACTGTCGCACGTGGAAAAAAATTGAGCACGTTTGGCGGATGCGAATCGGAGAGGTGCGACCAAGGGTTCCCTCCGCCCATACCGAAACCACCCCCTTCCACAGCAAGTATCTTAGGGGTTTCACGGAATACACCCAACTTTTGCGAGCGCGTGTGGGGCCTCACCCGGGCACCCCACGGCCAAAATGAACGAAATCCGACAACGAACGCATGTTGCGTCACGTCCGGGCAGTATTTTAGGGTTTTTCGGCCCTGGAAAATCGTAGAAAATCCATACGGTCGAAACGCGAAATTTTTTGCGTGCGTTGTCGCACGTGGAAAAAAATTGGGCACGTTTGGCGGATGCGAATCGGAGAGGTGCGACCAAGGGTCCACTCCGCCCATACCGAAACCACACCCTTCCTAAGCAAGTATCTGAGGGGTTTCACGGAATGCACCCAACTTTTTCGGTAGCGTGCAGGGCCCCACCAGGGCACCCCACGGCCAATATGAATGAAATCCGACAATGAACGACGCTATGCGTCACGTCCGGGGAGTATTTTAGGGGTTTTCGGCCCTGAAAAATCGTAGAAAATCCATACGGTCTCGAAACGCGACAAATATTTGCCTGCGTGCCCTGCAAGGGCAATGTAGCACGTGCAAAAAAATTGGGCACGTTTGGCGGATGCGAAGCGGAGACGTGCGACCGAGGGTCCCCTCCGCCCATACCGAAACCGCCCCCTTCCACAGCAAGTATCAGAGGGGTTTCACGGAATGCACCCAACTTTTGCGAGCGCGTGTGGGGCCCCACCTGGGCACCCCATGGCCAAAATGAACGAAATCCGACAACGAACGCACGTTGTGTCACGTCCGGGCAGTATTTCGTGGGTTTTCGCCCCGGAAAATCGAGAAAATCCATACAGTCTCGAACGCAACAAATTTTTGCGTCGTGCCCTGCAAGGGTATCTGAGCACGTGGAAAAAAAAATTGGGCACGTTTGGCGGATGCGAAGCGGAGAGGTGCGACCAAGGGTCCCCTCCGCCCATACCGAAACCACCCCCTTCCACAGCAAGTATCTGAGGGGTTTCACGGAATGCACCCAACTTTTGTGAGCGCGTGCGGGGCCCCACATGGTTACCCCACGGCCAAAATGAACGAAATCCGAGAACGAACGCACGTTGCGTCATGTCCGGGCAGTATTTTAGGGGTTTTCGGCCCTGGAAAATCATAGAAAATCCATACGGTCGAAACGCGACAAATTTTCCCGTGCGTGCCCTGCAAGGGCACTGTAGCACATGCAAAAAAATTGGGCACGTTTGGCGGATGCGAAGCGGAGACGTGCGACCGAGGGTCCCCTCCGCCCATACCGAAACCACCCCCTTCCACAGCAAGTACCTGAGGGGTTTCACGGAATGCACCCAACTTTTGCGAGCGCGTGTGGGGCCCCACCCGGGCACCCCACGGCCAAAATGAACGAAATCCGACAAAGAACGCACTTTGCGTCATGTCCGGGCATTATTTTAGGGGTTTTCGGCCCTGGGAAATCGTAGAAAATCCATACGGTCTCGAAACGCGACAATTTTTATGAAAGTGTGTGCCTGCAAGGGCACCGTGAGCACATGGAAAAATTGGGCATGTTTGTTGGATGTGAAGCGGAGATGTAATCGAGGGTCCCTCCGCCCATACCGAAACCACGTCGTTCCACGTGAAGTACCGAGGGTTTCACGGAATGCACCCAACTTTTGCAAGCGCGTGTGGGGCCCCACCCGGGCACCCCAGGGACAAAATGAACGAAATTCGACAACGAACGCACGTTGCGTCACTTCCGGGCAGTATTTTAGGGGTTTTCGGCCCAGAAAATCGTAGAAAATCAATACGGTCTCGAAACGCGACAAATTTTTGCGTGCGTGCCCTGCAAGGGCACTGTAGCACGTGAAAAAAAATTGGGCACGTTTGGCGGTGCGGCGGCGGAGACGTCGACCGAGGGTCCCTCCGCCCATACCGAAACCACCCCTTCCACAAAGAAGTTTCGAGGGGTTTCACGGAATACACCCAACTTTTGCGGCGTGTGTGGGCCCCACCCAGGCACCCCACGGCCAAAATGAACGAAATCCGACAACGAACGCATGTTGCGTCACGTCCGGGCAGTATTTTAGGGTTTTCCGGCCCTGGAAAATCATAGAAAATCCATACGGTCGAAACGCGAATATTTTTTGCGTGCGTGCTCGCAAGGGCAATCGCCGCGTGGAAAAAATTGAGTACGTTTGGCGGATGCGAATCGGAGAGGTGCGACCAAGGGTCCACTCCGCCCATACCGAAACCACCCCCTTCCACAGCAAGTATCTGAGGGGTTTCACGGAATGCACCCAACTTTTTCGAGCGCGTGTGGGGCCCCACCAGGGCACCCCACGGCCAATATGAATGAAATCCGACTATGAACGCACGTTGCGTCATGTCCGCGGAGTATTTTAGGGGTTTTCGGCCCTGAAAAATCGTAGAAAATCCATACGGTCTCGAAACGCGACAAATATTTGCCTGCGTGCCCTGCAAGGGCAATGTAGCACGTGCAAAAAAATTGGGCACGTTTGGCGGATGCGGCGGAGACGCATGCGACCGAGGGTCCCCTCCATATACCAAACCACCCCTTCCACAGCAAGTACCGAGGGGTTTCACGGAATGCACCCAACTTTTGCGGCGCGTGTGGGGCCCCACCCAGCACCCCACGGCCAAAATGAACGAAATCCGACAACGAACGCATGTTGCGTCACGCCCGGGTAGTATTTTAGGGGTTTTCGGCCCAGAAAATCGTAGAAAATCCATACGGTCTCGAAACGTGACAAATTTTTGCGTGCGTGCCCTGCAAGGGCACCGTAGCACGTGGAAAAAAATTGGGCACGTTTGGCGGATGCGTAGCGGAGAGGTGTGACCGAGGGTCCCCTCCGCCCATACGGAAACCACCCCCTTCCACAGCAAGTATCAGAGGGGTTTCACGGAATGCACCCAACTTTTGCGAGCGCGTGTGGGGCCCCACCCGGGCACCCCACGGCAAAAATGAACGAAATCCGACAACGAACGCACGTTGTGTCACGTCCGGGCAGTATTTCAGGGGTTTTCGGCCCTGGAAAATCGTAGAAAATCCGTACAGTCTCGAAACGCAACAAATATTTGCGTGCGTGCCCTGCAAGGGTACTGTAGCACGTGGAAAAAAATTGGGCACGTTTGGCGGATGCGAAGCGGAGACGTCCGACCGAGGGTCCCCTCCGCCCATAACGAAACCACCCCCTTCCACAGCAAGTATCTGAGGGGTTTCACGGAATGCACCCAACTTTTGCGAAGCGCTGCAGGGGCCCCACCGGGCACCCCACGGCCAAAATGAACGAAATCCGAGAACGAACGCACGTTGCGTCATGTCCGGCAGTATTTTAGGGTTTTCGCCCTGGAAAATCGTAGAAAATCCATACGGTCGAAAACGCGACAAATTTTCCCGCGTGCCACTGCAAGGGCAATCAGAGCACATGCAAAAAAATTGGGCACGTTTGGCGGATGCGAAGCGGAGACGTCCGACCGAGGGTCCCCTCCGCCCATACCGAAACCACCCCCTTCCACAGCAAGTACCTGAGGGGTTTCACGGAATGCACCCAACTTTTGCGAGCGCGTGTGGGGCCCCACCCGGGCTCCCCACGGCCAAAATGAACGGAATCCGACAAAGAACGCACTTTGCGTCATGTCCAGGCATTATTTTAGGGGTTTTCGGCCCTAGAAAATCGTAGAAAATCCATACGGTCTCGAAACGCGACAATTTTTTGCGAGTGTGCCCTGCAAGGGCACCGTAGCACATGGAAAAAATTGGGCATGTTTGTTGGATGTGAAGCGGAGACGTGCGACCGAGGGTCCCCTCCGCCCATACCGAAACCACGTCGTTCCACAGGAAGTACCTGAGGGGTTTCACGGAATGCACCCAACTTTTGCAAGCGCGTGTGGGGCCCCACCCGGGCACCCCAGGGACAAAATGAACGAAATTCGACAACGAACGCACGTTGCGTCACTTCCGGGCAGTATTTTAGGGGTTTTCGGCCCAGAAAATCGTAGAAAATCAATACGGTCTCGAAACGCGACAAATTTTTGCGTGCGTGCCCTGCAAGGGCACTGTAGCACGTGAAAAAAAATTGGGCACGTTTGGCGGGTGCGAAGCGGAGACGTGCGACCTAGGGTCCCCTCCGCCCATACCGAAACCACCCCTTCCATAGCAAGTATCCGAGGGGTTTCACGGAATACACCCAACTTTGCGGCGGCGTGTGGGGCCCCACCGGGCACCCCACGGCCAAAATGAACGAAATCCGACAACGAAAACATGTTGCATCACGTCCGGGCAGTATTTTAGGGTTTTTCGGCCCTGGAAAATCGTAGAAAATCCATACGGTCGAAACGTGAATTTTTTTTGCGTGCGTGCCCTGCAAGGGCACTGTCGCACGTGGAAAAAAATTGAGCACGTTTGGCGGATGCGAATCGGAGAGGTGCGACCAAGGGTCCACTCCGCCCATACCGAAACCACCCCCTTCCACTGCAAGTATCTGAGGGGTTTCACGGAATGCACCCAACTTTTCGAAGCGTGCAGGGCCCCACCAGGGCACCCCACGGCCAATATGAATGAAATCCGACTATGAACGCATGTTGCGTCACGTCCGGGGAGTATTTTAGGGGTTTTCGGCCCTGAAAAATCGTAGAAAATCCATACGGTCTCGAAACGCGACAAATATTTGCCTGCGTGCCCTGCAAGGGCAATGTAGCACGTGGAAAAAAATTGGCCACGTTTGGCGGATCTGGCGGAGACGATGCGACCGAGGTCCCCTCCGCCCATACCGAAACCACCCCCTTCCACAGCAAGTACCTGAGGGGTTTCACGGAATGCACCCAACTTTTGCGAGCGCGTGTGGGGCCCCACCCAGGCACCCCACGGCCAAAATGAACGTAATCCGACAACGAACGCATGTTGCGTCACGCCCGGGCAGTATTTTATGGGTTTTCGGCCCAGAAAATCGTAGAAAATCCATACGGTCTCGAAACGTGACAAATTTTTGCGTGCGTGCCCTGCAAGGGCACCGTGTACGTGGAAAAAAAATTGGGCACGTTTGGCGGATGCGGCGGAGAGAGTGCGACCAAGGGTTCCCTCCGCCCATACCGAAACCACCCCTTCCACGCAAGTATCCGAGGGGTTTCACGGAATGCACCCAACTTTTGTGAGCGCTGCGGGGCCCCACTGGGCACCCCACGGCCAAAATGAACGAAATCCGAGAACGAACGCGTTGCGTCATGTCCGGCAGTATTTTAGGGTTTTCGCCCGGAAAATCATAGAAAATCCATACGGTCGAACGCGACAAATTTTTCCCGTCGGGGCCCTGCAAAGGGCAATCAGCACGTGCAAAAAAATTGGGCACGTTTGGCGGATGCGAAGCGGAGACGTGCGACCGAGGGTCCCCTCCGCCCATACCGAAACCACCCCCTTCCACAGCAAGTACCTGAGGGGTTTCACGGAATGCACCCAACTTTTGCGAGCGCGTGTGGGGCCCCACCCGGGCACCCCACGGCCAAAATGAACGAAATCCGACAAAGAACGCACTTTGCGTCATGTCCGGGCATTATTTTAGGGGTTTTCGGCCCTGGGAAATCGTAGAAAATCCATACGGTCTCGAAACGCGACAATTTTTTGCGAGTGTGCCCTGCAAGGGCACCGTAGCACATGGAAAAAATTGGGCATTTTTGTTGGATGTGAAGCGGAGATGTGCGACGAGGGTCCCTCCGCCCATACCGAAACCACGTCGTTCCACGTGAAGTACACGAGGGTTTCACGGAATGCACCCAACTTTTGCAAGCGCGTGTGGGGCCCCACCCGGGCACCCCATGGACAAAATGAACGAAATTCGACAACGAACGCACGTTGCGTCACTTCCGGGCAGTATTTTAGGGGTTTTCGGCCCAGAAAATCGTAGAAAATCAATACGGTCTCGAAACGCGACAAATTTTTGCGTGCGTGCCCTGCAAGGGCACTGTAGCACGTGAAAAAAAATTGGGCACGTTTGGCGGGTGCGAAGCGGAGACGTGCGACCGAGGGTCCCCTCCGCCCATACCGAAACCACCCCCTTCCACAGCAAGTTTCTGAGGGGTTTCACGGAATACACCCAACTTTTGCGAGCGTGTGTGGGGCCCCACCCAGGCACCCCACGGCCAAAATGAACGAAATCCGACAACGAACGCATGTTGCGTCACGTCCGGGCAGTATTTTAGGGTTTTCCGGCCCTGGAAAATCATAGAAAATCCATACGGTCGAAACGCGAATTTTTTTTGCGTGCGTGCCCTGCAAGGGCACTGTCGCACGTGGAAAAAAATTGAGCACGTTTGGCGGATGCGAATCGGAGAGGTGCGACCAAGGGTTCCCTCCGCCCATACCGAAACCACCCCCTTCCACAGCAAGTATCTGAGGGGTTTCACGGAATACACCCAACTTTTGCGGCGGCGTGTGGGGCCTCACCGGGCACCCCACGGCCAAAATGAACGAAATCCGACAACGAACGCATGTTGCGCCACGTCCGGCAGTATTTTAGGGTTTTCGGCCCTGGAAAATCGTAGAAAATCCATACGGTCGAAACGCGAAATTTTTTGCGTGCGTTGTCGCACGTGGAAAAAAATTGGGCACGTTTGGCGGATGCGAATCGGAGAGGTGCGACCAAGGGTCCACTCCGCCCATACCGAAACCACCCCCTTCCACAGCAAGTATCTGAGGGGTTTCACGGAATGCACCCAACTTTTTCGAGCGCGTGTGGGGCCCCACCAGGGCACCCCACGGCCAATATGAATGAAATCCGACTATGAACGCACGTTGCGTCACGTCCGGGGAGTATTTTAGGGGTTTTCGGCCCTGAAAAATCATAGAAAATCCATACGGTCTTGAAACGCGACAAATATTTGCATGCGTGCCCTGCAAGGGCAATGTAGCACGTGCAAAAAAATTGGGCACGTTCGGCGGATGCGAAGCGGAGACGTGCGACCGAGGGTCCCCTCCGCCCATACCGAAACCGCCCCCTTCCACAGCAAGTATCAGAGGGGTTTCACGGAATGCACCCAACTTTTGCGAGCGCGTGTGGGGCCCCACCTGGGCACCCCACGGCCAAAATGAACGAAATCCGACAACGAACGCACGTTGTGTCACGTCCGGGCAGTATTTCAGGGGTTTTCGGCCCTGGAAAATCGTAGAAAATCCATACAGTCTCGAAACGCAACAAATTTTTGCGTGCGTGCCCTGCAAGGGTACTGTAGCACGTGGAAAAAAATTGGGCACGTTTGGCGGATGCGAAGCGGAGAGGTGCGACCAAGGGTCCCCTCCGCCCATACCGAAACCACCCCCTTCCACAGCAAGTATCTGAGGGGTTTCACGGAATGCACCCAACTTTTGTGAGCGCGTGCGGGGCCCCACCTGGTTACCCCATGGCCAAAATGAACGAAATCCGAGAACGAACGCATGTTGCGTCATGTCCGGGCAGTATTTTAGGGGTTTTCGGCCCTGGAAAATCATAGAAAATCCATACGGTCGAAACGCGACAAATTTTCCCGTGCGTGCCCTTCAAGGGCACTGTAGCACATGCAATAAAATTGGGCACGTTTGGCGGATGCGAAGCGGAGACGTGCGACCGAGGGTCCCCTCCGCCCATACCGAAACCACCCCCTTCCACAGCAAGTACCTGAGGGGTTTCACGGAATGCACCCAACTTTTATGAAGGCGTGTGGGGCCCCACCCGGGCACCCCACGGCCAAAATGAACGAAATCCGACAATGAACGCACATTGCGGCCATGTCCGGAGCATTATTTTAGGGGTTTTCGTACGGAAATCGTAGAAAATCCATACGGTCTCAAACGCCGACAATTTTTGCGAGTGTGCCTGCAAGGGCACCGTAGCTTTATGGAAAAATTGGGCATGTTTGTTGGATGTGAAGCGGAGATGTGCGACGAGGGTCCCTCCGCCCATACCGAAACCACGTCGTTCCACAGGAAGTACCTGAGGGGTTTCACGGAATGCACCCAACTTTTGCAAGCGCGTGTGGGGCCCCACCCGGGCACCCCAGGGACAAAATGAACGAAATTCGACAACGAACGCACGTTGCGTCACTTCCGGGCAGTATTCTAGGGTTTTCGGCCCGAAAATCGTAGAAAATCAATACGGTCTCGAAACGCGACAAATTTTTGCGTCGTGCCTGCAAGGGCAATCATGCACGTGAAAAAAAAATTGGCACGCGTTTGGCGGGTGCGAAAGCGGAGACGATGCGACCGAGGGTCCCTCCGCCCATACCGAAACCACCCCTTCCACAAAGAAGTTTACGAGGGGTTTCACGGAATACACCCAACTTTTGCGGCGTGTGGGGCCCCACCCAGGCACCCCACGGTCAAAATGAACGAAATCCGACAACGAACGCATGTTGCGTCACGTCCGGGCAGTATTTTAGGGTTTTCCGGCCCTGGAAAATCGTAGAAAATCCATACGGTCGAAACGCGAATATTTTTTGCGTGCGTGCCCTGCAAGGGCACTGTCGCACGTGGAAAAAAATTGAGTACGTTTGGCGGATGCGAATCGGAGAGGTGCGACCAAGGGTCCACTCCGCCCATACCGAAACCACCCCCTTCCACAGCAAGTATCTGAGGGGTTTCACGGAATGCACCCAACTTTTTCGAGCGGCGCAGGGGCCCCACCAGGCACCCCACGGCCAATATGAATGAAATCCGACTATGAACGCACGTTGCGTCATGTCCATGAGTATTTTAGGGTTTTCGCCCTGAAAAATCGTAGAAAATCCATACGGTCTCAAACGCGACAAATATTTGCTGCGTGCCTGCAAGGGCAATGTAGCGATGCAAAAAATTGGGCACGTTTGGCGGATGCGGCGGAGACGCATGCGACCGAGGGTCCCTCCGCCCATACCGAAACCACCCCCTTCCACAGCAAGTACCTGAGGGGTTTCACGGAATGCACCCAACTTTTGCGAGCGCGTGTGGGGCCCCACCCAGGCACCCCACGGCCAAAATGAACGAAATCCGACAACGAACGCATGTTGCGTCACGCCCGGGTAGTATTTTAGGGGTTTTCGGCCCAGAAAATCGTAGAAAATACATACGGTCTCGAAACGTGACAAATTTTTGCGTGCGTGCCCTGCAAGGGCACCGTAGCACGTGGAAAAAAATTGGGCACGTTTGGCGGATGCGTAGCGGAGAGGTGTGAACGAGGGTCCCCTCCGCCCATACCGAAACCACCCCCTTCCACAGCAAGTATCAGAGGGGTTTCACGGAATGCACCCAACTTTTGCGAGCGCGTGTGGGGCCCCACCCGGGCACCCCACGGCAAAAATGAACGAAATCCGACAACGAGCATACGTTGTGTCACGTCCGGGCAGTATTTCGGGGTTTTCGGCCCCCGAAAATCGTAGAAAATCCGTACAGTCTCGAAACGCAACAAATTTTTGCGTGCGTGCCCTGCAAGGGTACTGTAGCACGTGGAAAAAAATTGGGCACGTTTGGCGGATGCGAAGCGGAGAGGTGCGACCAAGGGTTCCCTCCGCCCATACCGAAACCACCCCCTTCCACAGCAAGTATCTGAGGGGTTTCACGGAATGCACCCAACTTTTGCGAGCGCGTGTGGGGCCCCACCCGGGCACCCCACGGCCAAAATGAACGAAATCCGAGAACGAACGCACGTTGCGTCATGTCCGGGCAGTATTTTAGGGGTTTTCGGCCCTGGAAAATCGTAGAAAATCCATACGGTCGAAACGCGACAAATTTTCCCGTGCGTTCTGCAAGGGCACTGTAGCACATGCAAAAAAATTGGGCACGTTTGGCGGATGCGAAGCGGAGACGTCCGACCGAGGGTCCCCTCCGCCCATACGGAAACCACCCCCTTCCACAGCAAGTACCTGAGGGGTTTCACGGAATGCACCCAACTTTATGCGGCGGCGTGTGGGGCCCCACCCGGCTCCCCCACGGCCAAAATGAACGAAATCCGACAAAGAACGACTTTAAGCGTCATGTCCAGGCATTATTTTAGGGGTTTTCGGCCCTAGAAAATCGTAGAAAATCCATACGGTCTCGAAACGCGACAATTTTTTGCGAGTGTGCCCTGCAAGGGCACCGTAGCACATGGAAAAAATTGGGCATGTTTGTTGGATGTGAAGCGGAGACGTGCGACCGAGGGTCCCCTCCGCCCATACCGAAACCACGCTGCGTTCCACGGGAAGTACCGAGGGGTTTCACGGAATGCACCCAACTTTGCAAGCGTGTGGGGCCCCACCCGGCACCCCATGGACAAAATGAACGAAATTCGACAACGAGCATGCGTTGCGTCACTTCCGGGCAGTATTTGAGGGGCTTTCGGCCCAGAAAATCGTAGAAAATCAATACGGTCTCGAAACACGACAAATTTTTGCATGCGTGCCCTGCAAGGGCACTGTAGCACGTGAAAAAAAATTGGGCACGTTTGGCGGGTGCGAAGCGGAGACGTGCGACCTAGGGTCCCCTCCGCCCATACCGAAACCACCCCCTTCCACAGCAAGTATCTGAGGGGTTTCACGGAATACACCCAACTTTTGCGAGCGCGTGTGGGGCCCCACCCAGGCACCCCACGGCCAAAATGAACAAAATCCGACAACGAAAACATGTTGCATCACGTCCGGGCAGTATTTTAGGGTTTTTCGGCCCTGGAAAATCGTAGAAAATCCATACGGTCGAAACGTGAATTTTTTTTGCGTGCGTGCTGCAAAACGCATCGCATGATGGAAATAAATTGAGCACGTTTGGCGGATGCGAATCGGAGAGGTGCGACCAAGGGTCCACTCCGCCCATACCGAAACCACCCCCTTCCACTGCAAGTATCTGAGGGGTTTCACGGAATGCACCCAACTTTTTCGAGCGCGTGTGGGGCCCCACCAGGGCACCCCACGGCCAATATGAATGAAATCCGACTATGAACGCATGTTGCGTCACGTCCGGGGAGTATTTTAGGGGTTTTCGGCCCTGAAAAATCGTAGAAAATCCATACGGTCTCGAAACGCGACAAATATTTGCTGCGTGCCTGCAAGGGCAATGTAGCACGGCAAAAAAATTGGGCACGCGTTTGGCGGATGCGGCGGAGACGTGCGACCGAGGGTCCCCTCCGCCCATACCGAAACCACCCCCTTCCACAGCAAGTACCTGAGGGGTTTCACGGAATGCACCCAACTTTTGCGAGCGCGTGTGGGGCCCCACCCAGGCACCCCACGGCCAAAATGAACGTAATCCGACAACGAACGCTTGTTGCGTCACGCCCGGGCAGTATTTTATGGGTTTTCGGCCCAGAAAATCGTAGAAAATCCATACGGTCTCGAAACGTGACAAATTTTTGCGTGCGTGCCCTGCAAGGGCACCGTAGCACGTGGAAAAAAATTGGGCACGTTTGGCGGATGCGTAGCGGAGAGGTGTGACCGAGGGTCCCCTCCGCCCATACCGAAACCACCCCCTTCCACAGCTAGTATCAGAGGGTTTCACGGAATGCACCCAACTTTTGCGGCGTGTGGGGCCCCACCCGGCACCCCACGGCAAAATGAACGAAATCCGACAACGAGCATACGTTGTGTCACGTCCGGGCAGTATTTCAGGGGTTTTCGGCCCTGGAAAATCGTAGAAAATCCGTACAGTCTCGAAACGCAACAAATTTTTGCGTGCGTGCCTGCAAAGTCTTGTATGCGTGGAAAAAATTGGGCACGTTTGGCGGATCTGGCGGAGAGGTGCGACCAAGGGTTCCCTCCGCCCATACCGAAACCACCCCTTCCACAAAGCAAGTATCCGAGGGGTTTCACGGAATGCACCCAACTTTTGCGAAGCGGCGTGTGGGGCCCCACCCTGGCTCCCCACGGCCAAAATGAACGAAATCCGAGAACGAACGCACGTTGCGTCATGTCCGGGCAGTATTTTAGGGGTTTTCGGCCCTGGAAAATCGTAGAAAATCCATACGGTCGAAACGCGACAAATTTTCCCGTGCGTGCCCTGCAAGGGCACTGTAGCACATGCAAAAAAATTGGGCACGTTTGGCGGATGCGAAGCGGAGACATCCGACCGAGGGTCCCCTCCGCCCATTCCGAAACCACCCCCTTCCACAGCAAGTACCTGAGGGGTTTCACGGAATGCACCAACTTTTGCGAGCGCGTGTGGGGCCCCACCCGGGCACCCCACGGCCAAAATGAACGAAATCCGACAAAGAACGCACTTTGCGTCATGTCCAGGCATTATTTTAGGGGTTTTCGGCCCTAGAAAATCATAGAAAATCCATACAGTCTCGAAACGCGACAATTTTTTGCGAGTGTGCCCTGCAAGGGCACCGTAGCACATGGAAAAAATTGGGCATGTTTGTTGGATGTGAAGCGGAGACGCATGACCGAGGGTCCCCTCCGCCCATACCGAAACCACGTCGTTCCACAGGAAGTACCTGAGGGGTTTCACGGAATGCACCCAACTTTTGCAAGCGCGTGTGGGGCCCCACCCGGGCACCCCAGGGACAAAATGAATGAAATTCGACAACAAACGCACGTTGCGTCACTTCCGGGCAGTATTTCAGGGGTTTTCGGCCCAGAAAATCATAGAAAATCAATACGGTCTCGAAACGCGACAAATTTTTGCGTGCGTGCCCTGCAAGGGCACTGTAGCACGTGAAAAAAAATTGGGCACGTTTGGCGGGTGCGAAGCGGAGACGTGCGACCTAGGGTCCCCTCCGCCCATACCGAAACCACCCCCTTCCACAGCAAGTATCTGAGGGGTTTCACGGAATACACCCAACTTTTGCGAGCGCGTGTGGGGCCCCACCCGGGCACCCCACGGCCAAAATGAACGAAATCCGACAACGAACGCATGCTGCGTCACGTCCGGGCAGTATTTTAGGGTTTTTCGGCCCTGGAAAATCGTAGAAAATCCATACGGTCGAAACGCAAATTTTTTTTGCGTGCGTGCCCTGCAAGGGCACTGTCGCACGTGGAAAAAAATTGAGCACGTTTGGCGGATGCGAATCGGAGAGGTGCGATCAAGGGTCCACTCCGCCCATACCGAAACCACCCCCTTCCACAGCAAGTATCTAAGGGGTTTCACGGAATGCACCCAACTTTTTCGAGCGTGTGGGGCCCCACCAGGGCACCCCACGGCCAATATGAATGAAATCCGACTATGAACGCACGTTGCGTCACGTCCGGGGAGTATTTTAGGGGTTTTCGGCCCTGAAAAATCGTAGAAAATCCATACGGTCTCGAAATGCGACAAATATTTGCCTGTGGGCCCTGCAAGGGCAATGTAGCACGTGCAAAAAAATTGGGCACATTTGGCGGATGCGAAGCGGAGACGTGCGACCGAGGGTCCCCTCCGCCCATACCGAAACCACCCCCTTCCACAGCAAGTACCTGAGGGCTTTCACGGAATGCACCCAACTTTTGCGAGCGCGTGTGGGGCCCCACCCGGGCACCCCACGGCCAAAATGAACGAAATCCGACAACGAACGCACGTTGCGTCACGCCCGGGCAGTATTTTAGGGGTTTTCGGCCCTGAAAATCGTAGAAAATCCATACGGTCTCGAAACGCGACAAATTTTTGCGTGCGTGCCCTGCAAGGGCACCGTAGCACGTGGAAAAAAATTGGGCACGTTTGGCGGATGCGTAGCGGAGACGTGTGACCGAGGGTCCCCTCCGCCCATACCGAAACCACCCCCTTCCACAGCAAGTATCAGAGGGATTTCACGGAATGCACCCAACTTTTGCGAGCGTGTGTGGGGCCCCACCCGGGCACCCCACGGCAAAAATGAACGAAATCCGACAACGAACGCGCGTTGTGTCACGTCCGGGCAGTATTTCAGGGGTTTTCGACCCTGGAAAATCGTAGAAAATCCATACAGTCTCGAAACGCAACAAATTTTTGCGTGCGTGCCCTGCAAGGGCACTGTAGCATGTGGAAAAAAATTGGGCACATTTGGCGGATGCGAAGCGGAGAGGTGCGACCAAGGGTCCCCTCCGCCCATACCGAAACCACCCCCTTCCACAGCAAGTACCTGAGGGGTTTCACGGAATGCACCCAACTTTTGCGAGCGCGTGTGGGGCCCCACCCGGGCACCCCACGGCCAAAATGAACGAAATCCGACAACGAACGCACGTTGCGTCATGTCCGGGCAGTATTTTAGGGGTTTTCGGCCCTAGAAAATCATAGAAAATCCATACTGTCGAAACGCGACAAATTTTTGCGTGCGTGCCCTGCAAGGGCACTTTACCACGTGGAAAAAAATTGGGCACGTTTGGCGGATGCAAAGCGGAGAGGTGCGACCAAGGGTCCCCTCCGCCCATACCGAAACCACCCCCTTCCACAGCAAGTATCTGAGGGGTTTCACGGAATGCACCCAACTTTTGCGAGCGCGTGTGGGGCCACACCAGGGCACCCCATGGCCAAAATGAATGAAATCCGGCAACGAACGCACGTTGCGTCACGTCCGGGCAGTATTTTAGGGGTTTTCGGCCCTGAAAAATAATTGAAAATCCATACAGTCTCGAAACGCGACAAATTTTTGCCTGCCTGCCCTGCAGGGGCACTGTAGCACGTACAAAAAATCTGGGCACATTTGGCGGATGCGAAGCGGAGACGTGCGACCGAGGGTCCCCTCCGCCCATACCGAAACCACTCCCTTCCACAGCAAGGACACAGGGGTTTCACGAAGCACCCAACTTTTGTGGCGGCGTGTGGGGCCCCACCGGCACCCCACGGCCAAAATGAACAAAATCCGACAACGAACGACGCGTTGCGCCACGTCCGGGCAGTATTTTAGGGTTTTCGCCCAGAAAATCATAGAAAATCCATACGGTCTCAAACGCGACAAATTTTTGCGTCGTACCCTGCAAAGAACAGCAGCACGTGGAAAAAATTGGGCACGTTTGGCGGATGCGTAAGCGGAGACGTCGACCGAGGGTCCCCTCCGCCCATACCGAAACCACCCCCTTCCAAAGCAAGTATCTGTGGGGTTTCACGGAATGCACCCAACTTTTGCGAGCGCGTGTGGGGCCCCACCCGGGCACCCCACCGCCAAAATGAACGAAATCCGACAACGAGCATACGTTGCGTCACGTCCGGAGCAATATGTTAGGGTTTTCGGCCCTAGAAAATCGTAGAAAATCCATACGGTCTCAAACGCGAAAATTTTTGCCTGCGTGCCCTGGAAGGGCAATGTAGCACGTGAAAAAAAATTGGGCACGTTTAGCGGATGCGAAGCGGAGACGTGCGACCGAGGGTCCCCTCCGCCCATACCGAAACCACCCCCTTCCACAGCAAGTACCTGAGGGGTTTCACGGAATGCACCCAACTTTTGCGAGCGCGTGTGGGGCCCCACCCGGGCACCCCACGGCCAAAATGAATGAAATCCGACAAGGAACGCACGTTGCGTCACGCCCGGGCAGTATTTTAGGGGTTTCCGGCCCAGAAAATCATAGAAAAACCATACGGTCTCGAAACGCGACAAATTTTTGCGTCTGTGCCCTACAAGCGCACTGTAGCACGTGGAAAAAAATTGGGCACGTTTGTTGGATGCGAAGCGGAGACGTGCGACCGAGGGTCCCCTCCGCCCATACCGAAACCACGTCATTCCACAGCAAGTACCTGAGGGGTTTCACGGAATGCACCCTACTTTTGCAAGCGCGTGTGGGGCCCCACCCGGGCACCCCAGGGCCAAAATGAACGAAATCTGACAACGAGCATACGTTGCGTCACGTCCGGCAGTATTTTAGGGTTTTCGACCCTGGAAAATCGTAGAAAATCAATACAGTCTCGAAACGCGACAAATTTTTGCGTGCGTGCCCTGCAAGGGCACTGTAGCACGTGGAAAAAAATTGGGCACGTTTGGCGGGTGCGAAGCGGAGACGTGCGACCGAGGGTCCCCTCCGCCCATACCGGAACCACCCCCTTCCACAACAAGTACCTAAGGGGTTTCACGGAATGCACCCAACTTTTGCGAGCGCGTGTGGGGCCCACCCGGGCACCCCACGGCCAAAATGAACGAAATCCGACAATGAACGCACGATGCGTCACGTCCGGGCAGTATTTTAGGGGTTTTCGACCCTGGAAAATCGTAGAAAATCCATACGGTCTCGAAACGCGACAAATATTTGCCTGCGTGCCCTGCAAGGGCAATGTAGCACGTGCAAAAAAATTGGGCACGTTTGGCGGATGCGAAGCGGAGACGTGCGACCGAGGGTCCCCTCCGCCCATACCGAAACCACCCCCTTCCACAGCAAGTACCTGAGGGGTTTCACGGAATGCACCCAACTTTGCGGCGTGCAGGGCCCCACCGGGCACCCCACGGCCAAAATGAACGTAATCCGACAACGAACGCATGTTGCGTCACGCCCGGCAGTATTTTATGGGTTTTCGCCCGAAAATCGTAGAAAATCCATACGGTCTCGAAGCGTGACAAATTTTTGCGCGTGCGTGCCTGCAAGGGCACCGTAGCGATGGAAAAAATTGGGCACGTTTGGCGGATGCGTAGCGGAGAGGTGTGACCGAGGGTCCCCTCCGCCCATACCGAAACCACCCCCTTCCACAGCAAGTATCAGAGGGGTTTCACGGAATGCACCCAACTTTTGCGAGCGCGTGTGGGGCCCCACCGGGCACCCCACGGCAAAAATGAACGAAATCCGACAACGAACGACGTTGTGTCACGTCCGGCAGTATTTCGGGGTTTTCGCCCTGGAAAATCGTGAGAAAATCCATACAGTCTCGAACGCAACAAATTTTTGCGTCGTGCCTGCAAAGTCTTGTAGCACGTGGAAAAAATTGGGCACGTTTGGCGGATGCGGCGGAGAGGTGCGACCAAGGGTTCCCTCCGCCCATACCGAAACCACCCCTTCCACGCAAGTATCCGAGGGGTTTCACGGAATGCACCCAACTTTTGCGGCGGCGTGTAGGGCCCCACCGGGCACCCCACGGCCAAAATGAACGAAATCCGAGAACGAACGCACGTTGTGTCATGTCCGGCAGTATTTTAGGGTTTTCGCCCGGAAAATCGTAGAAAATCCATACGGTCGAAACGCCGACAAATTTTTCCCGTGCATGCGTGCCTGCAAGGGCACCGTAGCACATGCAAAAAAATTGGGCACGTTTGGCGGATGCGGCGGAGACATCCGACCGAGGGTCCCTCCGCCCATTCGAAACCACCCCTTCCACAGCAAGTACCGAGGGTTTCACGGAATGCACCAACTTTATGCGGCGTGCAGGGGCCCCACCCGCACCCCACGGCCAAAATGAACGAAATCCGACAAAGAACGCACGCGTCATGTCGAGCATTATTTTAGGGGTTTTCGGCCCTAGAAAATCATAGAAAATCCATACAGTCTCGAAACGCGACAATTTTTTGCGAGTGTGCCCTGCAAGGGCACCGTAGCACATGGAAAAAATTGGGCATGTTTGTTGGATGTGAAGCGGAGACGTGCGACCGAGGGTCCCCTCCGCCCATACCGAAACCACGTCGTTCCACAGTAAGTACATGAGTGGTATCACGGAAAGCACCCAACTTTTGCAAGCGCGTGTGGGGCCCCACCCGGGCACCCCAGGGACAAAATGAATGAAATTCGACAACAAACGCACGTTGCGTCACTTCCGGGCAGTATTTTAGGGGTTTTCGGCCCAGAAAATCGTAGAAAATCAATACGGTCTCGAAACGCGACAAATTTTTGCGTGCGTGCCCTGCAAAACACTGTAGCGTGAAAAAAAATTTGCACGCTTGGCGGGTGCGGCGGAGACGCATGCGACCTAGGGTCCCCTCGCCCATACCGAAACCACCCCTTCCACGCAAGTATCTGAGGGGTTTCACGGAATACACCCAACTTTTGCGAGCGCGTGTGGGGCCCCACCCGGGCACCCCACGGCCAAAATGAACGAAATCCGACAACGAACGCATGCTGCGTCACGTCCGGGCAGTATTTTAGGGTTTTTCGGCCCTGGAAAATCGTAGAAAATCCATACGGTCGAAACGCGAATTTTTTTTGCGTGCGTGCCCTGCAAGGGCAACCTTTATCGCCGTGGAAAAAAATTGAGCACGTTTGGCGGATGCGAATCGGAGAGGTGCGACCAAGGGTCCACTCCGCCCATACCGAAACCACCCCCTTCCACAGCAAGTATCTAAGGGGTTTCACGGAATGCACCCAACTTTTTCGAGCGCGTGTGGGGCCCCACCAGGGCACCCCACGGCCAATATGAATGAAATCCGACTATGAACGCACGTTGCGTCACGTCCGGGGAGTATTTTAGGGGTTTTCGGCCGAAAAATCGTAGAAAATCCATACGGTCTCGAAATGCGACAAATATTTGCCTGTGGGCCCTGCAAGGGCAATGTAGCACGTGCAAAAAAATTGGGCACGTTTGGCGGATGCGAAGCGGAGACGTGCGACCGAGGGTCCCCTCCGCCCATATCGAAACCACCCCGTTCCACAGCAAGTACCTGAGGGGTTTCACGGAATGCACCCAACTTTTGCGAGCGCGTGTGGGGCCCCACCCGGGCACCCCACGGCCAAAATGAACGAAATCCGACAACGAACGCCGCGTTGTGTCACGTCCGGCAGTATTTCGGGGTTTTCGCCCGGAAAATCGTAGAAAATCCATACTGATCTCGAAACGCAACAAATTTTATGCGTCGTGCCCTGCAAAGAACCGTAGCATGTGGAAAAAAATTGGGCACATTTGGCGGATGCGAAGCGGAGAGGTGCGACCAAGGGTCCCTCCGCCCATACCGAAACCACCCCTTCCACAAAGAAGTATCCGAGGGGTTTCACGGAATGCACCCAACTTTTGCGGCGTGTGGGGCCACACCAGGGCACCCCATGGCCAAAATGAATGAAATCCGGCAACGAACGCACGTTGCGTCACGTCCGGGCAGTATTTTAGGGGTTTTCGGCCCTGAAAAATCATTGAAAATCCATACAGTCTCGAAACGCGACAAATTTTTGCCTGCCTGCCCTCCAGGGGCACTGTAGCACGTACAAAAAATCTGGGCACGTTTGGCGGATGCGAAGCGGAGACGTGCGACCGAGGGTCCCCTCCGCCCATACCGAAACCACTCCCTTCCACAGCAAGGACCTGAGGGGTTTCACAGAAAGCACCCAACTTTTGTGAGCGCGTGTGGGGCCCCACCCGGGCACCCCACGGCCAAAATGAACAAAATCCGACAACGAACGCACGTTGCGTCACGTCCGGGCAGTATTTTAGGGGTTTTCGGCCCAGAAAATCATAGAAAATCCATACGGTCTCGAAACGCGACAAATTTTTATGCGGCGTATTCTCGCAAGGGCAATCAGAGCACGTGGAAAAAAATTGGGCACGTTTGGCGGATGCGTAGCGGAGACGTGCGACCGAGGGTCCCCTCCGCCCATACCGAAACCACCCCCTTCCAAAGCAAGTATCTGTGGGGTTTCACGGAATGCACCCAACTTTTGCGAGCGCGTGTGGGGCCCCACCCGGGCACCCCACCGCCAAAATGAACGAAATCCGACAACGAACGCACGTTGCGTCACGTCCGGGCAATATGTTAGGGGTTTTCGGCCCTAGAAAATCGTAGAAAATCCATACGGTCTCGAAACGCGAAAAAATTTTGCCTGCGTGCCCTGGAAGGGCAATGTAGCACGTGAAAAAAAATTGGGCACGTTTGGCGGATGCGAAGCGGAGACGTGCGACCGAGGGTCCCCTCCGCCCATACCGAAACCACCCCCTTCCACAGCAAGTACCTGAGGGGTTTCACGGAATGCACCCAACTTTTGCGAGCGCGTGTGGGGCCCACCGGCACCCCACGGCCAAAATGAATGAAATCCGACAAAGGCATACGTTGCGTCACGCCCGGGCAGTATTTTAGGGGTTTCCGGCCCAGAAAATCATAGAAAAACCATACGGTCTCGAAACGCGACAAATTTTTGCGTCTGTGCCCTGCAAGCGCACTGTAGCACGTGGAAAAAAATTGGGCACGTTTGTTGGATGCGAAGCGGAGACGTGCGACCGAGGGTCCCCTCCGCCCATACCGAAACCACGTCATTCCACAGCAAGTACCTGAGGGGTTTCACGGAATGCACCCTACTTTTGCAAGCGCGTGTGGGGCCCCACCCGGGCACCCCAGGGCCAAAATGAACGAAATCTGACAACGAACGCACGTTGCGTCACGTCCGGGCAGTATTTTAGGGGTTTTCGGCCCGAAAAATCATAGAAAATCCATACGGTCTCGAAACGCGACAATTTTGTGCGTGCGTGCCCTGCAAGGGCACTGTAGCACGTGGAAAAAAATTGGGCACGTTTGGCGGGTGCGAAGCGGAGACGTGCGACCGAGGGTCCCCTCCGCCCATACCGGAACCACCCCCTTCCACAACAAGTACCTAAGGGGTTTCACGGAATGCACCCAACTTTTGCGAGCGCGTGTGGGGCCCCACCCGGGCACCCCACGGCCAAAATGAACGAAATCCGACAATGAACGCACGATGCGTCACGTCCGGGCAGTATTTTAGGGGTTTTCGACCCTGGAAAATCGTAGAAAATCCATACGGTCTCGAAACGCGACAAATTTTTGCGTGCGTGCCCTGCAAGGGCACTGTAGCACGTGGAAAAAAATTGGGCACGTTTGGCGGATGCGAAGCATAGACGTGCGACCGAGGGTCCCCTCCGCCCATACAGAAACCACCCCCTTCCACAACAAGTATCTGAGGGTTTTCACGGAATGCACCCAACTTTTGCAAGCGCGTGTGGGGCCCCATCCGGGCACCCCACGGCCAAAATGAACGAAATCCGACAACGAACGCACATTGCGTCACGTCCGGGCAGTATTTTAGGGGTTTTCGGCCCGAAAAATCTTAGAAAATCCATACGGTCACGAAACGCGACAATTTTTGCGTGCGTGCCCTATAAGGGCACTGTAGCACGTGGAAAAAAATTTGGCACATTTGGCTAAGTTACAAAAAATTAAGCCTATTTGAGTAAGTTAAAAAATGGGCACGTTTGGCTAAGTTAACAAAAATTGGTGAAGGTAAAAAAAATTGATACAGTTAAAAAAATGAGCCTATTTATTTAGTTAAAAAAATGAGGCCCTCTATGGAAAGAAAAAAACGCCGGCCGTCTCGCTAACCGACGCGCATGCGTGCATGGGGCCGTCCCACTAACAACGACGCCGCAATCAGCGCTCGGGCGATGTCGTTAGCCGACGCGCATGCAAATTTTCCTTGTACGTCCAGCCCGTCTCGCCGCCGCCGCGATCTGCACGTGCTGCCGACGTACGCCGCCCGTCGCCCCACATTCCAAATGGCGCCGGTGCGCCTGCGTCGGCCTGCCCTGACCTGACCCGTCGCCCTCTATATGCTGCCGGTGCCTCTCCCACCGTCTCCCCACCGTCCAAACACCGTCGGTGCACCCGCACCCACCTGCGTACCCTGACCCGTCGCCCTCTATACGCCGCCGGTGCCTCTTCCACCGTCGCCGTCGTGTAAGTTTCTTTTCTGTTTGTTTTTTTTCATACGACGAGGCTCATAGCAGTACGACGGTATGTGACAGAAAACTATTTGATGCAGTATGAATATCGATGGTGTGATTCCATGTCCTGTTCAAAAGTGGGTTAGCCTAGTTGACAAACTGTCACCAAGTCAGAAATTCCGGTTTTATGAAACGGATATGCAGGGCATGTTTAGAATACCATCGATACAGATGCGTGATTTTTTAATATGATCCGTTGGCATTGTTGAGCCCACTGATGAGGAACTGGAGGGAAGATATGGCTGTGAGAAGAGACAAATACGACTATGAATATGGTCGTGGTGTTGGGATGGTAATCCGAGTAATCATGTTTTCTTTTACATTTATGAAATGAAATTAAGTGTGCATATGGTTTGTATGTATAATTCTCTTGTTGCATTTGTAGATCGATGACAACATTACAGAGGAGTACAGGCTGAAAAAAATTGCAGAAGAAGAAGCTCAAAAAACCAAGAAAGCTAGTAGCAAAAAATCTAACGTTACTGGATCAAGGAAAGAGGGCAGTACCTCGGAGGCTTCGAGCCAGAAGCCTACTATGGACCGGATTTTGAGTGAGATGAATGAGCTTCGGAAGGAAATGCTTTGTTTGCCAGAGTTATGCGCACAGGTAACACTTGAGCACGTCACTTTAATGTCCATCACTGAATTGAAGAACTAAGATGAAATGTTTTCTTGCAGAGGATGATTGAGAAACTGAACAAAACCGGCGTCTTCTACAAACCCAGTAACCTGGAAGAAGACGAAGAGAATCTGTACAGAGGCATTAATGAGTCTTCAAACGATGGTGGACGTCCGAAAAAAGAGTTTGTATATCAAAAAGATGATTCAGACCGGTTTCGCACACCTTCAAAAATGAATTTGCAAAAGGATGATGACGGCGTTGATGGAACTTCTCGTGGAACCACACCGTTTTACTCCACACAGTACTGGGATAGTTTCAAGGGTGATATGGATGATCCTATCCAAGTACCAGAAGTATCAGATGAAAATGCTGCCACATCTATAGGGACGGACGAGATCGCATCGCATGCATCGCTTGGTTCTCAAGGAGTACAAGAGGAAGTGGAGGAGGTTGCTGGCAGGCGCAAGCGCAAAGGATCAGAACATGTCAAGTCTCCTTATGTGGTCCCTAAACCGAACAAGCGTGCAAAACGTTCTGCGAAAGGAAGTAAGTTTTTTGTGTTTCTAATTGTTCTTGCGTAATACTTATTTATGTGTGTTTGCGTTTATAATTATTTGAGTTGTGTGTTACAGAATTGTTCGAAAATGGTGGTGTTAACAAATCTAGTGATGAGTATGATGTGGTGAAAGCGTCCATCAAGTACGTGCGCGCGCATGAGCATTCACAAAAACATGCCAAAACAAAAAATTTCAATGATGGCATGGAAGGTCTCACTGTGCGGAGAGCTTGTCAGATTATTAATCATGAGTGGCTAAGTGGCGACGTAAGTTAATTTCATATATTGTTTTACAATTGATTCGAAAATACCATTGTTAAATCTGACACATTATTTATAGGTAATTAATGCATACTCATCATATTTGGTCGACAAAGTTAATGATGATCGTTTCATTTTGACAACTTGGAGGATACATTGGTTGCTTCACGTTAGACCCGGAAAGAAGACCGCCAGTAACGATTATGAAGCAGAGTCACATAGTAATGGACCCGTGAATAGATGTGAGGACGAGTATTTCAAAAAATCAAAGGTAAGTTTGATTGGTTACACGGTACGTACATACGATAGTATGTGCTGATTATGTTTTATGATCCTTGTGATGCAGGCATATATTCCTCTAAACAAGAAAAACACTCCCTGGGTTACTATCGTCATGCATAGGGGGAAGAGAGAGTTTCAGGTTCTTGACTCGTTGATGACCGGAAAACTTGACAGTGTTACTAGAGAACTCGTTGAGGACCTGGTAGGTTTAACTTTCAAATGTGCATTTGGTAACATTTGTTTTCTTTAGTACACTGAATGACATTCTTTCCATCATGCTAAATATATCTTTAGAGAAAACAACTAGCAGAAGATATCCAAGAAGCAAATGCAACCGGAATTGTGAATTATCCGGATGTTTCCAATTGGCCTATTCAAACGTATGACATGCCAAAACAACGTGATGGGTGAGTTCTTACTTTGATAGAATGTCGGTCATGTATGTACAGTAGATATTTAATCTTCGTAAATTGTATGCACTAGGAATTCGTGTGGAATATTTCTCCTTCGATGCTTTCAATATTGGGATGGTGACAAATGGACAGGCTTATTTTCACAGGTATGCAAGTAATGTTTATACTACGATGTACAATGAACGCTGTGCTAACACCACTTTTTTTTCAGAGGTTAATTGACGATTCGAGAGAGGTAATGATAGCGCAACTGATCTTTTCGGAAAGAAACAAGCTTGATGAAGTGAAAAGCAAAGTTATTCGGATATCAAAGAAGAAGAAATAGATGCGCCACGGAGGAGTTTTGCATGTGATTGGGTGGTACTGGAGGACTATATTTTCCAAACATTTTGCGCACTTGCTTATAAATTTTATGTAATAGACATATTTATTGATTTTGCCACTATTTTGTTCCGAAAAGATTATGCACTTAATTACGTTTTTTATGTCCACATGATATTTTGTTTCATAAATATTATATAATCAGACTTCTTTTTTGTTTACATGATTTTGTGTTTCCGTATAGTTATATGCGTACTTACCGCTTGTATGTGTATACGATATTTTGTTGAACAAATATTTAATACTAACTATTCTTTTTGACACTAATGTTACGATTACATATATGTAATACGATCTCGTTTATTTTCTGTACACTAAACTATGGTAGCGCATTATTAAAAAAAACGCGGCGATTTTGTTTAGAAAAACAAAAAAATAGTTTACAAAAATAGCAATAATGTTTAGATTTACATATATGTAATCGTGTCGTCGTTATGTTTTTCCACAGTAAACTACGTCAGCACACTCCGTGTTATTTTGTTAGCAGAAAGTTGGTTTATAGCACACTGGGTGTTAGTTTAGTTTAGAAAAGCTAAATAAATATTTTAGGTAAAAAAATTGCCCGCCCGTCTACAGAATGTCTTAGTAAGCCCGTCGTTATCAAGCTCACCAGGCGACTACGACAGGCGTTTCAGAACACGCCATGTAAACTGGGCCCAACAGGGCAGCATCGACGGGTACATCAACGGGGGAGTAACCAGAGGAGTTCAATGTGCCGACGGGAGCTGAGTATATAAGTTGTTCGTCGTCCCCTTCGGCCGGTGAGGTGGGACTAAACTTGCGTCGGCCGCGGGGCGACGTGGAGACAGGCAGACGCGACGTGGGCCGGCCCAAAAAGGCCATGGACGGCGCGGACTTCTCGATGGGTCGACGCGCCGTAGGCCGGCCCAGTTAACCTCCGCTGAGACGACACGCCAGGGAAACTAACGCTAGTTTAGTCCCACCTTGCGGCCGAAGGCGACGATGACCAGTTTATATACCCAGCTCCCGTCGGCACATTGAACTCCTCTGGTCTACTACCCCGATGATGTACCCCGTCGATGCTGCCCTGTTGGGCCTGGTATCCACGGCGTGCTCTGAAACGCCTGTTGTGGTCGCCCGGTGGGCTTGATAACGATGGGTTTATTAAGACACGTTGTGGAGACGGGCGGGCATTTTTTTTCAACAATAATTCGCAGAGTATACTTATTTTATTTTAATATATTTGACAGCCGACGGGACTGTAGTAAATACATGCAGAATTCATAATATAAACAATGAATAGTGAATATTTATATCAACAATAATGATGTCTCAACATAACAATTGTCACCACAGTAATTTTATTGTAGTGGACAGAAAATAACAAGTCTCCAATAACAACGGTCTGTAGGCAATAATCTTGTTTCACACATATAAAATACTCAACACGAACATAAATTTAACAAATGTTGTTCATATAAATGGAAGAGGTAAAACACTTGCATCGTCTTCACTTGAGTCTTCAAGTCCAGTTGCTGCATAGAATAAATAAAAAGGTTATGAGAATCAATGTACGGTAGATGAATCAACAAAACTAACATAAAGAAAGCAAAAAGACATACAGTTACATATAAATGGCTGCAGTAAAACAGATGCACCGTCCTCACTTCTGTCTTCAAGCCCAGTTGCTGCATAGAATAAACTATGAGAATCAATGTATCGTAAATGAAACAACAAAACTAACACAAACAAACAATAGACATACTCTTCATTTTTGCTGCATGTGCTCCTGTTATGACCTGAGCCGCTGCATATGCTACATTTTCGTCCAGATTTCTCGTCAAATGCTTTAGGCCTCTCATTTTTTGTCACATCTGGGCCACCCTTACCGCGACCTCTACTGTTCTGCTTAGGTGCGCCCTTGGTGGAAACCTTTACTGGATCACGAACCAGAATATGATCTCGGTTAGGCTCAAATGGATTATTGTTCACGAAGCTTCGCTGACTATCATCTTCATTTTCCTGAATGTCCTTATTCGCTATAATATCATCAGAGCTACCGTCAACTTGTTGAATAAGAAAGGATTACTGCATGCGACATGACATGCTTCTGAAGATTTGATGGTCAACTCACTATATCTAGCTCTGTCCTCAGCACTCGACCAACCCCACGCAAACAGATCGCTGGTGCGCTTCACGGGCAGTCCAGCTCGTGCTTTTTTTGAGAATCTTCGCAGGACACAACACTTGGGTATCACAGGTAAGTTCAGTGCATTCAAAACATGAAGAATATGCTTGCAAGGAAGCCCTTTGCGAGTCATACTTCGGAAACTACACTTTATAGTTTCTGCCGAGTTACCTGGCGTATAGGCCACATTAAATTTGTGATCCCTGCTATTCTTCCACGCAACCACAAATCTCTGACTATCGGTCCCTGTCAGTCTATCAATTACCTCAAGCTCCTATAACTTCTTCATATCTTGTTGCAACATATAAAAGTTTGCCTGCGTGAATGCTTTCGCAGCATACGACTCAATGGCCTAACACTCAGTCGCTGTTACTGGAAGAGTCTGTGAGGCCGTGTAGTCATCATAAGCTTCATTCTCACGGAGGCGAACAATACAATTCTCGTAGTGTACAATCATGTCAACGATCATCATACCATAGTCAAGATGAAGGTGCAGGCTGGAGTTCAGACTCTCACTCCTCTGATTACTGCGCATACCAAGGAAAAACCCACCAGACAAATATGATGCAGCCCAAAGCGTCCTCTTCCTATACATCCTATGGAGCCATGTTTTCATTCTCTCCGTCTGCCATTTGCGCACAAACGCGGCCCATCTCTCCTCAAAAACCTTATGTGTAGTGGCATAGTACAATAATGCCCTGAACTCCTTCAATGACTTGTGGTTGAGGTGTTTCTGCATATTCTTTTCAATATGCCATGAACATAGACGATGCCACACGTCAGAAAGCACCTTCCTGATAGCTCTTATCATTGTTGCATCTCCATCCGTAATTACATATTTGGGCCTCTTCTGACAGTTAGCTTTCAAGAATGTGTTAAGCAACCAAACATATGTAGCCTCAGTCTCGTCTGAAACAATGGCGCAGGCGAATACCGTAGTTCAACGGTGGTTGTTCAGACCCACAAAAGGGATGAACGGCATTCCATACATGTTCATCTTGTATGTGCTGTCGAAGGCGACAACATCATCATAGTCTAGATAATCCCAGCGTGACTGCGAATCACACCAGAACAGGTTTTGGAGCCTGCCTTCAGCGTCAACTTTGTGCTCAAAGAAGAAGCCTGGATCTCTGTCCTTTCTGGTCAACATGATTCCTGTGGCAGTATCAGCATCACCTTTTGTAAGCAATTTCATCTTCTCCCTATAGCACATGTTATACAGCTTTGTCCTCTGAAACGGTGACTTTGCATAGGACCCATACCTGCTAACGATGTTGTCAAAAATGATATGTTTTCTTATCCCAGCTCCAGCCATAGCTAAGATCTCGGCTCTCTCAAATGCTTTGATCTGATTATGAGATCGGAGGAAAGGGACTTTGTCCAGTCGTGCAAGAGTGTGGTTGTGATCATCGGAGAAACTGCTGACATACCAAAGATTGAGCTTTTTATCAAGCTTAACTGTCAAATGGGCTTCACATAAGAATCGACTCTCCGGTCTAAGCCTGCGGGTCCAGCCTTCCATGGTACAGAACTTGGCCTGTCGTGTTCCTGCGGCGGAACAGAGATACCTCCTCAAGCGCACAGTCCTTGCGCGATCCTTTGAACGTTTTAGCGAGTCCTTCCTGATGCTGAACCCACGTTCTCTCGCGTGCTTGTTGTAGAACGTGTGCACCTCGTCTAATGACCTGAATGTCTTTACCATCACTGCCCAATGCCTATCAAGTGACTCTTGGTGATATTCATCATAGCACATGTCAAGGTCAAACTAATCATCATCGCTCTGCTCATCGTTCCCGCTAGGACCATCAACACCTCCCTGCAAAATATGACATATAACCTTGCATGTCAATCTGTTCTTGTATTGTTACTAACCATAAATAATGTAAAGAACTTACTTGGCTACGGCTCCCACTATGTGATGCATCGAACTCGCTTTCGACATTGTCATCATCTATATTATTACGCTCATTGTCACCATTAGCATTTATCTCTGCACATGTAAAGTAAAATAAGTGGTCATACAATTTTAATGTCAATCATTGCCCTACAATTTTTTCAACATACCTGACTCACACTATCTGCATAAAATTGTTCATCTATATCATATTCCTCATCGTCATCATTGCCATGTAGTTGTACAAATTTAAAAGGACATGTAAGTGACAAATAACTAGTTTGTATTCAATATGTTTTGGTCAACATTGAAGGCACTTACATTACCACTGTACGATTCATCCTGACTCATATAGTTGTCTCCGGATGGTTGGTTCGCATTCAATGACGAGGATCCATTATCGCTACCGGAATCATCACTGGTGTATCCGGTTACTTGCTCCATCTATGCACATACAAATAAGGTGTGAGATCAATGCCAACATTCCACAACATCATCGCGAATACAGTAAATTCATCAACACTGACATGACTATGTGGCATGCATACAAATTTGAACATACAAAATAATTATGAGGTCATTACGAAGTCACTACTCTCCTCTCTTATTTAGCTAAGTAGGGAATCGTTTTGCATAAAAAATGCAATGGACAAATCAAAAAGAAAAAAAGAGCTAGAGAACCTACTGTGCGCTGTCGAGGGGTCCTCGCCCATGGTCGACGCCGATGCGCTGCTGCCACCCACGTCGTGGAGGGCGCCTACCAGGACAAAACGTTAACGCGGGAGCGCTGGGCGTTTCACCGGTGACATGGCGTGTGGGTGACTACGGACGCCGTCGGTGCTCGCGACTAGACGGGCACGTCGGGGTCCACGTCGTGACGGCGGTGGACCACGGCGGCGTTGATGCCGCTAGGGTTTCCTAGGCGGGGATGGGGTGTCGGTTTCACGCCACACCGGTGACACGGCGTGTGGGTGACTACGGACGCCGCCCGACGTCGTGACGGCGGTGGACCACGGCGGCGTTGATGCCGCTAGGGATTCGTACGCGGGGATGGGGTGTCGGAGTGAGGCGTCGTTTTTCCCCCTTTCCCGATCGCACTACCGAATCAAGCCGCAGTATGCGTGACGACGCGGCGACGGGCGGGCATACACGGGCGGCCGGCCCTACGACGGACGGCGGGTACACAAATACATAATTTAGTATGGACAATACTACCCCTTCTACGTTTATTGGGGGGGGGGGGGTACCGAAGTACTTCTCATGTCCTTTATCTAACTAGTAAGTATGCACGTGCAGCGCACGTCTCAATTAAATATGGTCTACTATGAAACTTAGTATAATTATGTCAACATAAATCTACTTTTTGAACAGCTGAAATCTCACGCAAAAAGCATATAATTCCTAACTCGTATAAATGACTGAAAACATTGTGCTTTATAAATCAACAGGCCCATGTCCATGACCTCTTAAACTATATAACTAACATAATTCATCAGTTTTTTCAACCTTAAAGAGTCATCGTTGCATCCAAGCTGACGTAAATTTGAGGTGTAATATTTCCAACCAAGAAAAATACATCTTCAATCTTATTTTCTTCTAGGTCGTGCCTATGAATGGGCCATTGCCAATAAGCACCAGGAAAAAGGATTTGCAAGTGTGTGTACGGAGGCAATGAAAATTAGTAGTTTCCACATAAGCTGATCAAATTAAATAATTCATTAAGGTTCTGAGATACAAGTTTGTCCGTCTAAGAAACAAAACATTGCTAGTTAGCAAACCAAGCTGCAGCAATATAACATCCTCGCCCTGTGGCTGTTCCAAGCAAAATCAGGTACCCGTGAAACCAGCCCGAGACAAAACAGATGCCCAAACCACTGAACGTAGAACCACACTTATTAATAATCTAGAGGCATTTGTGGTCATTTAGTGTCCATCCATCCATGGCAAGGTCCAACGCAACGAAGGTATTTGCAACCTGATATTTGGAAGCTCGCCATGTATCTGACCCTTTTTTGCAAAAGCAAAGAAATCAATCTCTAGGAGAGTATTAACACATATCACTGATATACTCTGCAACGAAAAAGAAAAAATTGAGAAGGAGATTAACAAATGTAACTGTACATATGATACATAAATTTGCATCTAATCTTCTCACCTTGTTCCCAGTCTGCATTATGTTCTCTTGCTCGTCCAACCTGAACTGATAGAGAAAGTTCCCTGTAGCACTTTATTTGTGAGGATATAACATGAGTCAACAACAAATTTATCACTGTTATTCGTGGCAAGGTAACAGATCATTCTTAAATATATATTTTGTTGGCTGTTGATTACTGGAAAGTAATACCAATATGGGCATACAAGTTTGGGCATGTTTCTTTGCAATGACGACGAAGACACCACGGACTGCTTGGCCTCCTGGTCCCCACAATGCTTTAACTATCCTGGATATCTATGAAAAAGAATGTCTATGAGGGCGTCACTTGCTACAAATTCATGACTTCAAAGAAACACAATAACACATTAGATGGTTCAGTACAAATCATTTTTTCACTTGCAGTACCATGTAAAACACTGAATAGGTATGCATCACTCATCATTTCAAAAAGACTCTGAACAAAAACATTCAACACTTCTGACTCCACAAAGACTTAAGAAATTAGGGTGCCTAAATCATTATGCAGAGCGGGGACATCTTACTTATTAGTTAGAAAACCACCGTAATCAAGTGGCCCAATTACATGAATACAATCAGTATCAATTATAAGTATGACAAGTGAAACTTTCTGAAATGATCAGTACTTATTAGGTCTCAGACTATACATATAGAAACTTGAGACTGCAGACATGGACGATCGACTTGGAAACTCCACTCAAATCGGCCCATTATCTAAGCATGCTCAGTTAGCGAAAGTAAAACAAATTACAGAATCTGAAACCTCACACATTATTTAGAGAGTACCTTATTTTATGTTCTTGTTACACTGGAAGCAATGTACACTCTGAATGAAAAAGAAACAACACATGCATGATTGATATGGTCATCATATATGAAATATGGCAGTATGTGACAAAGTATATAAAGTCGTAGATTTTGATGTAATAGTGATATTCAGTCATCCAAACTCATATAATAGTTGCTCACCTGCAAATCCTTCAGTAGTTGTGCTAACATATGAAACATCTTCTTGATCTCCCTAACCTGAGTTCTATGATAACACAAAGCTGAACTCTAAAAATAAAATCACGCCGCAGGACATCTACAGGCTGTGTTTAAAAAAAAAGACTCGAAAACACATACAAAGGAAAAGGAGGCACCTATTTAAATAAGCCATTGAAACCAGGCTATGCAGAGCTCAACACATCGCCTTGCAGACCTAGCTCAATATCAGCATTTCTTCAGGCCCATTCCTCTTTGCTGATCTAAAATTAGTCATATTAAATGCTACTGAGCAAAGATAGGAAGATAATTTATGAATTACATACTATTGCCGAGGGGACAACAATGTATGGCAACTTCTCTATCCACATGTGAAATAGAAAGAGATACGACATGTTGTTGACATGATATGTACTGTATAGCATTTCAGCATTCAAGTAGTTGCTCACAGAAAGCAAACCATCACAATTTGCACAATTCCAACCAGCCATATAAGAACACATACGGATTTCCAGAAAGACTCGTTCAAAGCAGAACATGCAAATTGGGCACGGTTTGCTTGAGAATACTAATTCAAAGCAAAACCATCAAACATGGCATCGGCGTACAAAACTCAGTGCAGATTGCAAGAGAAATCCCATAAAAAAATTGCTGCATTGGAATTGGTTGTTGAAGCAAATTTACTTTTCCATACCTAATACTACACGTTACTGCTAGTATATATAAACATCAGTAGCATCAGAGATTGCTCACAAGGGCAGAACTGCACACCATGCTATTTTCATATTCCAGCGATTACAAAATAATGTCATATGGAGAATACAGAGGAAATCCATTTTTCACAGAGCCCAATATGACCAGAAACCACATGCGGGGAGCAAACCATTATTTGTCGACATAGAAATTAGTCTGCTACTTCTCTTTGTCGGCTCAACATTACCAATGTTATTATGTGCCATCAGCAGAAAACAAGAACCAAGAGAGATGAAATTCAGTTTGCATCCAAAGCTCACTCCATTCCCCGCGGCAGGAGGTCTCCCCGTCCCCAAAACATGCCTCCGCCAGCAGAGCACCCGTGCTCCCCGTTCCTCACTGTCGAAGCTCCCCATTCCCCGCCACCGGAGTTCCCCGCCAGTCCTCGGTCACAGGCTCACGGCGACCCCGGCGGGGCAGAGAGAGGAAGGCAGGGAGAGAGGGAAGAGATGTACCTCGATAGCACCGGTGCCCTTGCTTAGCCGCCGCCGCCCAGATCCAAATCGCCGCCTCCTCCCCGATCCAGGACAGTAGGACGACCTTCCGAGGCCAGAGTCGCGGTGGCAATCAGGCGCGCCGAAGTGGGGCTCAATGGTAGTGGCCTCGTGTCCAGGAGGCGGCGGAGATGGTGGCGGCACGGTAGATCGGCGGCGCTGGGCTCGCTTGGAGGCGATATGGTGGACGGGACTATAGGGACGGCGCAATTTGGGAAGATGGAAAGGACTGGGGCAGAGGAAATAGCGGGATAGACATCTCATTAACGCGATTCTGGTGGATTTTATCCGCGTTATGGGCGGGGGGGCATGCGGATCGAGGGCGCGGAGCGCTATGACGATAGGTAGACCACGGGCGTCTGCTGGCAGAACATTTTATCCGAGTCAGTCGATCTGGCTAAGAAATTATTAGCCTAACATTGACGGTAGGATATGTTTAAATTGATTTGATCCGAGGATCCTGATTACCTTGTGTACAGTTTGTTGTGTGGTTTTAGCAGAACTTATGTTTGTTTTTTTAATAGTAGTATAGAAGAAAAAAAAACTAACAGTCTGTCCGATAGAGCAGCTTTCCAACTTGCTATTGAATCTCCCTTAAAAAAACTTGCTATAGAAACGAAACTACAGCCAGTCAATAGCTCTGGAGCAAGGAAACCGAATGGTTCGTATGAATTTCAAGCGTCAACTCTGGATCATTGCAGATCGGGTTTAGTGATGTACGATTTATTTTCTTTTGCAAAAAGGCATACTATTCTAAGGGTAATGCTTAAAATCTGAAATCAAAATTTTATCCGTTGCAAATCATTTTTATGGCAATTTATATTGGCGTGAGGATGACAATTTTCTTTAGCGAGCATGGCAAATCATTTCATTATAAGTACAAAGCACCTAAAATATAATTAAAATTACAATAAGGACCCTAGACCACCGAACGGCCACTATCGCTGTCAAAACGGAAGCGTCGCCACCCGCGAGCCACCCGCGTCGCCACCCGTCTCATATCTATCCGCCGCGAGCCAAACCCTATCACTATCCTCCGCCGCCACCGCAAGCGGCGGGGCGCCCGATCTCCTCGCTCGGCCACTCTCCTCTCCTCACCTCGCCGCCCGGGGAAGCTGACGGCCAGCGGTCGGTATGATGGCGGGAACTTCCTTAAATCCCTCGCCTTTGGTGGTGGCGTGGGCAGATCCATGAACTGGCGGCCGGGTGGTTGGCGGAGTCTTGGCGGCGGCGGACATCTTTGCGGAGTGGTCGGCGATGAGCTCTCGCGGCGGTCTGGCGGCGTCATGGTGGTGGTTCTCGCCTCTTGTTGGGCTGCCCTTCTCTGCGATGGCGGTGATCACGGCGCTGGCCGTGACAGGTGGAGAGTCGTGGCGGCGCGGGATCTGGCGGGCCCCCTGCCGTGACTGCGTCGGTGGTAGAAGCTGACTGCGGCGGTGGCTCCGTCGGCGGTTCTGGGAGGCGTTCGGCGTCACGCCCGGTGGTCTTGGTCGTATCGGTAGCCTCTGGAGGCCTTCCGGCGGCGGGTGCGATCGATCCGGCGGACCTCGCCCGGTGGACGGGTGTTGCATCTTCCTCGCATGGAGTGCGGCGGTGGCCGTGCTAGGGCGTCAGGGGTGACGTAGGGGAGGCTGCTGGAGGGACGGGTAGACCGACTATCTATCACCGGTGCAGGGGTGCGCCGGTCCGAATGAGCTCCGCTCCCCCTCCCCTTTTCCAGGCCTCGCGCATCCTGGCTGCAGACCGGTGTCCGGCGGGGCCAGTCACCGTGATCTTGTTGGTGCTTGGGTTCTGCCGATCGACTCAAAGCCCGTCCCTTTGTTGGTCTTCGGAGTGTCTGGATGCAGGGCGGCGGCCTTGTTGGCGGGAGCTGCGGGCTCGTGGGCGGAGCTCGTGGCTCGGGTGCGGGCGGCTCGTTGTCATGGTCGTGTGGGCGGCATGGGGGCGGGCTCTCGACGTTCTACGGTGGTGGTGCGGCCGGCGCTCTCGTATTGGCCGTACGCCAGGCGGAGGCAGAGGGTGGTGGCCGGGGTGAAAACCTTGTCTGGCTCTTGCCAGACCAATGGCGGCGGCGTCCATGCGTCGTTCCCTTCTTGAAGGCTCCATTGTGGTGGCCCTGCGTCCTTCGTGTTACTCCGGGTGAAAACCTCGATTCAGTGGATCGGGCGGTGGCGGCTCTTCGGTGTCGTTTCTGTTGGGGAACGCAGTAATTTCAAAAATTTTCCTACGCACACACAGGACCATGGTGATGGCATAGCAACGAGAGGGGAGAGTGTTGTCTACGTACCCTCGTAGACCGTAAGCGGAAGCGATCTGGCGTAGAGGAAGTAGTCGTACTTTCTCCTCGCGATCCTGCCGATCCCAGCGCCGTTACTCCGGCACCTCCGAGTCGATGATGACGTAGAGGAAGTAGTCGTACGTTCTCCTCACGATCCAGCCGATCACAGCGCCGTTACTCCGGCGCCTCCGAGTTCTTGGCACACGTTCAGATCGATGACGCTCCACGGGCCCGATCCGGCCAAAAGCTCCGGGGAGGGAGTTCCGTCGGCCTGACGGCGTGGTGGCGATCTTGATGTTTCACCGTCGCGAGGCTTCGCCTAAGCACCGCTACGATATGACCGAGGTGGAATATGGTGGAGGGGGCACCGCACACGGCTAAGGAGCGATCTCAAGGATCAACTTGTGTGTTCTAGGGTGCCCCCCTCCCGTATATAAAGGAGGGAGAGAGGAGGTGGCCGCCCAAGGGAGGCGCACCAAGGGAGGAAACCTACTCCAAGTAGGTTTCCTCTCTTTCCTTATTTCACTTGGAGGGAAGGAAGGAGTACTAGCATTTAGGAATAAGTACTAGTAGTAGGAATAGGAAGAGGGGAAGGAGAAAAGGAAAGGGGCGGCCCCTCCCCAGTCGGATTGGGCTTGGGGGCGCCTCCTTGTTCCTTCTCCCTTATTCCTATATGGGCCCAATAAGGCCCATATACCTCCCGGGGTTCGGTAACCTCCGGAGCTCCAAACTTCTCCGGAACCTTTCCGGTGTCCAAATATATCCGTCCAATATATTAATCTTTATGTCTCAACCATTTCGAGACTCCTCGTCATGTCCGTGATCATATCCGGACTCGAACAACCTTCGGTACATCAAAATACACAAACTCATAATATAACCGTCATCGAAACCTTAAGCGTCACGGACCCTACGGTTCGAGAACAATGTAGACATGACCGAGACACATCTCCGGTCAATAACCAATAAGCGGGACACGGATGCCCATATTGGTTCCTACATATTCTCTGAAGATCTTTATCGGTCGGACCGCATAACAACATACGTTGTTCCTTTTGTCATCGGTATGTTACTTGCCGAGATTCGATCGTCGGTATCCAATACCTAGTTCAATCTCGTTACGGCAAGTCTCTTTACTCGTTCCGTAATACATCATCTCACAACTAACTCATTAGTTGCAATGCTTGCAAGGCTTATGTGATGTGTATTACCGAGAAGGCCCAGAGATACCTCTCCGACAATCGGAGTGACAAAACCTAATCTCGAAATCGCCAACCCAACAAGTACCTTTGGAGACACCTGTAATACTCCTTTATAATCACCCGATTCGTTGTGACGTTTGGTAGTACCCAAAGTGTTCCTCCGGTAAACGGAGTTGCATAATCTCATAGTTATAGGAACATGTATAAGTCATGAAGAAAGCGGTAGCAACATACTAAGCGATCAAGTGCTAGGCTAACGGAATGGGTCATGTCAATCAGATCATTCTCCTAATGATGTGATCCCGTTAGTCAAATGACAACTCATGTCTA
The DNA here is from genome assembly GCA_021605145.1 of Aegilops bicornis. NCBI lineage: Eukaryota > Viridiplantae > Streptophyta > Magnoliopsida > Poales > Poaceae > Aegilops > Aegilops bicornis. The sequence goes on from CM038673.1 coordinate 633,445,108, forward strand.
TGGTTAGGAAACATAACCATCTTTGATTAACGAGCTAGTCAAGTAGAGGCATACTAGTGACACTCTGTTTGTCTATGTATTCACACATGTATTATGTTTCCGGTTAATACAATTCTAGCATGAATAATAAACATTTATCATGATATAAGGAAATAAATAATAACTTTATTATTGCCTCTAGGGCATATTTCCTTGAGTCTCCCACTTGCACTAGAGTCAATAATCTAGTTCATTCAAGTAATGATTCTAACACCCATGGAGCCTTGGTGCTGATCATGTTTTGCTCGTGGAAGAGGCTTAGTCAACGGTCCGCAATGTTCAGATCCGTATGTACTTTGCAAATCTCTATGTCTCCCACTTGGACTTGGTCCCGAATGGAATTGAAGCGTCTCTTGATATGCTTGGTCCTCTTGTGAAATCTGGATTCCTTTGCCAAGGCAATTGCACGATATTGTCACAGAAGATCTTCATTGGTCCCGATGCACTAGGTATAACACCTAGGTCGGTAATGAACTCTTTCATCGAGACTCCTTCATTTGCTGCTTCGAAGCAGCTATGTACTCCGCTTCACATGTAGATCCCGCCACGACGCTTTGTTTAGAACTGCACCAACCCAGCTCCACCGTTTAACAAAAACACGTATCCGGGTTTGCGATTTAGAATCGTCCGGATCAGTGTCAAAGCTTACATCGACGTAACCATTTACGACTAGCTCTTTGTCACCTCCATATACGAGAAACATATCCTTAGTCCTTTTCGGGTATTTCAGGATGTTCTTGACCGCTGTCCGATGATCCACTCTGGATTACTTTGGTACCTTCTGCCAAGCTTACGACTAAGCATACGTCAGTGTCCGGTACACAGCATTGCATACATGATAGAGCCTATGGCTGAAGCATAGGGAACATCTTTTATTTTCTCTCTATCTTCTGCTTTGTGGTCGGGCATTGAGTCCGGCTCAATTTCACACCTTATGTCTGGTAAAAACCTTTCTTTGCACGATCCATTTTGAACTTCTTCAAAACTTTATCAAGGTATGTGCTTTGTGAAAGTCCAATTAAGCGTCTTGATCTATCTCTATAGATCTTGATGCCCAATATGTAAGCAGCTTCACCAAGGTCTTTCATTGAAAAACTCTTGTTCAAGTATCCCTTTATGCTATCCAGAATTCTATATCATTTCCGATTAGTAATATGTCATCTACATATAATATCGGAAATGCTCTGAGCTCCACTCACTTTCTTGTAAATCTGAGGCTTCTCCATAAGTGCATATAAACCCAAATGCTTTGATCACACTATCAAAGCGTTTATTCCAACTCCGAGATGCTTGCACCAGTCCATAAATGGATCGCTGGAGCTTGCACACTTTGTTAGCTCCCTTTGGATCGATAAAACCTTCTGGTTGCATCATATACAACTCTTCTTCCGTAAATCCATTCAGGAATGCGGTCTTTACATCCATTTGCTAAATTTCATAATCATAAAATGCGGCAATTGCTAACATGATTCGGACAGACTTAAGCATCGCTACGGGTGAGAAGGTCTCATCGTAGTCAATCCCTTGAACTTGTCAAAAACCCTTTGCGACAAGTCGAGCTTTGTAAACGACAATATTACCGTCGTCGGTCTTCTTCTTGAAGATCCACTTGTTTTCTATTGCTTGCCGACCCTCGGGCAAGTCAACCAAAGTCCACACTTTGTTTTCATACATGGATCCCATCTCGGATTTCATGGCCTCAAGCCATTTTTGGAATCTGGGCTCACCATCGCTTCTTCATAGCTCGTAGGTTCATCATGATCTAGTAGCATGACTTCGAGAACAGGATTGCCGTACCACTCTGGTGCGGATTTTATTCTGGTTGATCTACGAGGTTCTGTAGTAACTTGATGCGAAGTTTCATGATCAACATCATCAACTTCCTCATTATTTGGTGTAGATGTCATGAAACTGTTTTACGTGATAAACTACTTTCAAATAATGGAGAAAATCTGATTACCTCATCAAGTTCTACTTTCCTCCCACTCACTTCTTTCGAGAGAAACTCCTTCTCTAGAAAGGATCCATTCTTAGCAACAAATGTCTTGCCTTCGGATCTGTGATAGAAGGTGTACCCAACTGTCTCCTTTGGGTATCCTATGAAGACACATTTCTCCGATTTAGGTTCGAGCTTATCAGGTTGAAGCTTTTTCACATAAGCATCGCATCCCCAAACTTTGAGAAAGCGACAACTTTGGTTTCTTGCTAAACCACAGTTCATAAGGTGTCGTCTCAACGGATTTTGACGGTGTTCTATTCAGCGTGAATGCGGCCGTCTCAAGAGCATAACCCCAAAAGCGATAGCGGTAAATCTGTAAGAGACATCATAGATCGCACCATATCTAGTAAAGTGCGATTCTGACGTTCGGACACACCATTGCGCTGTGGTGTTCCGGGTGGCGTGAGTTGCGAAACTATTCCGCATTGTTTCAAATGTAGACCAAACTTCGTAACTCAAATATTCGCCTCCACGATCAGATCGTAGAAACTTTATTTTCTTATTACGATGATTTTCAACTTCACTCTGAAATTCTTTGAACTTTTCAAATGTTTCAGACTTATGTTTCATCAAGAAGATATACCCATATCTGCTTAAATCATCTGTGAAGGTGAGAAAATAACGATATCCGCCACGAGCCTCAACATTCATTGGACCACATACATCTGTATGTATGATTTCCAACAAATTTGTTGCTCTCTCCATAATCTTGGAGAACGGGGTTTTAGTCATCTTGCCCATGAGGCACGGTTCATAAGTGCCAAGTGATTCATAATCAAGTGACTCCAAAAGTCCATCGGTATGGAGTTTCTTCATGCGCTTTATACCGATATGACCTAAGCGGCAATGCCACAAATAAGTTGCACTATCATTATCAACTCTGCATCTTTTGGTTTCAACATTATGAATATGTGTATCACTACTATCGAGATTCATTAAAATAGACCACTCTTCAAGGGTGCATGACCATAAAAGATATTATTCATATAAATAGAACAACCTTTATTCTCTCGATTTAAATGAATAACCGTCTCGCATCAAACAAGATCCAGATATAATGTTCATGCTTATTTGGCACCAAATAACAATTATTTAGGTCTAAAACTAATCCCGAAGGTAGATGTAGAGGTAGCGTGCCGACCGCGATCACATCGACTTTGGAACCATTTCCCACGCGCATCGTCACCTCGTCCTTTGCGGTGTTAAGCAATCAGTAGTCCTGTTTGAGTTGCAAATATTAGTAGCAGAACCGATATCAAATACCAGTGCTCTGCGAGCTCTAGTAAGGTACACATCAATAACATGTATATCACATATACCTTTGTTCACTTTGCCATCCTTCTTATCCGCCAAATACTTGGGGCAGTTCCGCTTCGATGACCAGTCTGCTTGCGGTAGAAGCACTCGATTTCAGGTTTAGGTCCAGACTTGGGTTTCTTCACTTGAGCAGCAACTTGTTTGTTGTTCTTCTTGAAGTTCCCCTTCTTCTTCCCTTTGCCTTTCTTCTTGAAACTAGTGGTCTTATTGACCATCAACACTTGATGCTCCTTCTTGATTTCTACCTCCATGACTTTTCGGCATTGCGAAGAGCTCGAGCATAGTCTTTACTAACCCTTGCATATTATAGTTCATCACGAAGCCTTTGTAGCTTGGTGGCGTTGATTGAAGAATTACATCAATGACACAATCATCCGGAAGATCAACTCCCGGTTGAGTCAAGTGATTGTAATACCCGGACATTACGAGTATGTGCTCAGCAGCGGACCCATTCTCCTCCATTTTGCAGCTATAGAACTTATTGGAGACTTCATATCTCTCAATCCGGGCATTACATTTGAAATATCAACTTCAACTCTTGGAACATCTCATATGCTCCACGACTTTCAAAGCGTCGTTGAAGACCGGTTCTAAGCCGTAAAGCATGGCACCTTGAACTATAGAGTAGTCATCAGCTTTGCTCGCCAGACGTTCTTAACGTCGTCGGTTACATCAAGAAGCACTGGCACCTAGCGGTGCATCCGGGGCGTAACTCTTACGTGCAGCAATGAGGATAATCCTCGAGATTACGGACCCAGTCCGTGTAATTGCTACCATCATCTTTCAACTTTGCTTTCTCAAGGAACGCATTAAAATTCAACGGAACAACAAGACGAGCCATCTATCTACAAGCAGAGACATAGACAAGCAAGATACTATCGGTACTAAGTTCATGATAAATTTAAGTTCAATTAATCATATTACTTAAGAACTCCCACTTAGGCAGACCTCTCTCTAGTCATCTAAGTGATCACGTGATCCAAATCAACTAAACCATAACCGATCATCACGTGAGATGGAGTAGTTTTCAATGGTGAACATCTTATGTTTGATCATATCTACTATATGATTCACGCTCGACCTTTCGGTCTCCGTGTTCCGAGGCCATATCTGCATATGCTAGGCTCGTCAAGTATAACCTGAGTATTCTGCGTGTGCAAAACTGGCTTGCACCCGTTGTAGATGGACGTGAAGCTTATCACACCCGATCATCACGTGGTGTCTCGGCACGACGAACTTTGTAACGGTGCATACTCGGGAGAACACTACTTGATAATTTTAGTGAGAGATCATCTTAAAATGCTACCGTCAAACAAAGCAAAATAAGATGCATAAAGGATAAACATCACATGCAATCAATATAAGTGATATGATATGGCCATCATCATCTTGTGCTTGTGATCTCCATCTCCGAAGCACCGTCGTGATCACCATCGTCACCGGTAGCGACACCTTGATCTCCATCGTAGCATCGTTGTCGTTTACGCCATCTATTGCTTCTCGACTATCGCTACCGCTTAGTGATAAAGTAAAGCAATTATAGGGCGTTGCATTTCATACAATAAGCGACAACCATATGGCTCCTGCCGATTGCCGATAACTTCGGTTACAAAACATGATCATCTCATACAATAAAATATAGCATCACGTCTTGACCATATCACATCACAACATGCCCTGCAAAAACAAGTTAGACGTCCTCTACTTTGTTGTTGCAAGTTTTACGTGGCTGCTACGGGCTGAGCAAGAACCGTTCTTACCTACGCATCAAAACCACAACGATACCCGTCAAATAGACTCCGTTTTAACCTTCTCAAGGACCGGGCGTAGTCACACTCGGTTCAACTAAAGTGAGAGAGACAGACACCCGCCAGCCACCTTTAAGCACGAATGCTCGTAACGGTGAAACCAGTCTCGCGTAAGCGTACGCGTAATGTCGGTCCGGGCCGCTTCATCTCACAATACCGCTGAACCAAAGTATGACATGCTTTGGTAGGCGGTATGACTTGTATCGCCCACAACTCACTTGTGTTCTACTCGTGCATATGACATCAACGCATAAAACCAGGCTCGGATGCCCTTTGTTGGGGAACGCAGTAATTTCAAAAAATTCCTACGCACACAGGACCATGGTGATGGCATAGCAACGAGAGGGGAGAGTGTTGTCTACGTACCCTTATGTAGACCGTGGCGGAAGCGATCTGGCGTAGAGGAAGTAGTCGTACTTTCTCCTCGCGATCCTGCCGATCCCAGCGCCCGTTACTCTGGCACCTCCGAGTCGATGATGACGTAGAGGAAGTAGTCGTCGTTCTCCTCACGATCCAGCCGATCACAGCGCCCGTTACTCCGGCGCCTCCGAGTTCTTGGCACACGTTCAGCTCGATGGCGCTCCACGGGCTTCGATCCAAAGCAAAGCTCGGGGAGGGGAGTTCCGTCGACCTGACGGCGTGGTGACGATCTTGATGTTTCACCGTCGCAGGGCTTCGCCTAAGCACCGCTACGATATGACCGAGGTGGAATATGGTGGAGGGGCACCGCACACGGCTAAGGAGCGATCTCAAGGATCAACTTGTGTGTTCTAGGGTGCCCCCTCCCGTATATAAAGGAGGAGAGAGGAGGTGGCCGCCCAAGGGGCGCGCAAGGGAGGAAACCTACTCCAAGTAGGTTTCCTCTCTTTCCTTATTTCACTTGAAGGGGAAGGAAGGAGTACTAGCATTTAGGAATAAGTACTAGTAGTAGGAATAGGAAGAGGGGAAGGAGAAAGGAAAGGGGGCGGCCCCCCTCCCCAGTCGGATTGGGCTTGGTAGCGCCCCTCCCTTATTCCTTCTCCCTTATTCCTATATGGGCCCAATAAGGCCCATATACCTCCCGGGGTTCGGTAACCTCCGGAGCTCCAAACTTCTCCGGAACCTTTCCGGTGTCCAAATATATCCGTCCAATATATTAATCTTTATGTCTCGACCATTTCGAGACTCCTCGTCATGTCCGTGATCATATCCGGACTCGAACAACCTTGGTACATCAAAATACACAAACTCATAATATAACCGTCATCGAAACCTTAAGCGTGCGGACCCTACGGTTCGAGAACAATGTAGACATGACCGAGACACATCTCCGGTCAATAACCAATAACGGGACCTGGATGCCCATATTGGTTCCTACATATTCTACGAAGATCTTTATCGGTCAGACCGCATAACAACATACGTTGTTCCTTTTGTCATCGGTATGTTACTTGCCCGAGATTCGATCGTCGGTATCCAATACCTAGTTCAATCTCGTTACCGGCAAGTCTCTTTACTCGTTCCGTAATACATCATCTCACAACTAACTCATTAGTTGCAATGCTTGCAAGGCTTATGTGATGTGTATTACCGAGAAGGCCCAGAGATACCTCTCCGACAATCGGAGTGACAAAACCTAATCTCGAAATACGCCAACCCAACAAGTACCTTTGGAGACACCTGTAATACTCCTTTATAATCACCCGATTCACGTTGTGACGTTTGGTAGTACCAAAGTGTTCCTCCGGTAAACGGGAGTTGCATAATCTCATAGTTATAGGAACATGTATAAGTCATGAAGAAAGCGGTAGCAACATACTAAGCGATCAAGTGCTAGGCTAACGGAATGGGTCATGTCAATCAGATCATTCTCCTAATGATGTGATCCCGTTAGTCAAATGACAACTCATGTCTATGGTTAGGAAACATAACCATCTTTGATTAACGAGCTAGTCAAGTAGAGGCATACTAGTGACACTCTGTTTGTCTATGTATTCACACATGTATTATGTTTCCGGTTAATACAATTCTAGCATGAATAATAAACATTTATCATGATATAAGGAAATAAATAATAACTTTATTATTGCCTCTAGGGCATATTTCCTTCAGTTTCTTTCCTGGAAGCACCGCTTTGGAGGCCCTGGTTCGTCGAGTGTCGGCTTCGTCCCCTCGCGGTGACTCGTTCACGGAGGAGAGCTCCTTAGATCCTTAGCTTTGCTCTATCTGTCTACTAGTTGTCTGCTTTGGAGCTTTTGGAGTAGTGTTGTTGTACGTCAGCTCCCCTGTATCTGCCTTGGGTGTGTGTGGTGTCGGGTGGTTTGCGGTATGTATGTTGATCGTGCTTTATAAATAAAGCAGGGCGAAAGCCTTTTTCGGTAAACGGAAGCATCGTTGTTGCCGCTCCCGTACCTAATTTGTCATGGCCTTGTCGATAACAACCGGAATTCCTCATGCATATGCCCCTAACAATGAACGCTCCGGAGCCGCAGTTATCAACCGATGAACCCTTGAATCAATCTGACGTGCCCGACACCAAATCTCACCATCACGCACGTTTAGCAAGAAACCCTAGCCTCGCCGCACTAAGGAGATGGCAAGAATCTATGCCGGATGTCCGTCGAATTCGGACCAATGGACTAATTTAAGGAGGATCCAAACTCGAAACACCAGTTGAAGATGGAGCGCCGCCCTGGCCTGGAAGGACTAAAAACTCTAACCTAAACTACTAGTCGGATCCAAGGCGCTGGGATTCCTTCCCAGCCACCAGCTGCCGAAGCGATAGTCATAGGGGAGAGGAATTCACAAGCTGGCCGATGGAGCTTGGAGGGAGGAGAACTTTCCCGATGGCATAAGCGTGAGATCTCATAATTGTAAATTCCTCTGAATGCAAAAGCTGCTCTGGTGTCCGGCTCCCGCGGCAGCTTCGTGCCCGCAAAAGTTGTTGTTGCCGGTCCTAGCTGCTGCTTCGGCGCCCCCGGCAGCTGCTGCTCCAGTGAGGAAGGGGGAGTACTAAGAGCAGCAAGGCCAGGCCATGTCACGTTGGCCGAAGAGAAGAGAGGAGGGGCCTGATTGCTTTCTAAGTTTTTGAAGAAGGTGTCGGTGTAAAATCCCCGGTCTAACCGCGTTGCCTGCAAACCGTTACGCCACGTCGGTAAAAGCGGGACCCACCTATCATAATTGTCATCAAAAGTCCGAAGCCGCCAACTAGTTTTTTGCAAAAGAAAAATATAGCCTTAAATTAATGATTTTTGGCACAATTCCATAGAACTGTGGTTTCTACAAGGGAAAAGCTTACCTTCTATCGGTTCATCGCGCGCGCCCGTCCGCCGGCTCCGTGGCCGTTTGGTCGTGTGTTGATCAGATGGCCGACAGCGTCCGCCGAAGCCGCGTCTGTTTTTCTGCAACTCACATGTTGTTTCAAGACAGTCATTCCTGCAACTGGGTAACAGTAGCAGGGTTTCGGGGCTCGTCTGAAAGTCGCGCCAGTTTTTGTACAACTCACATGTTGTTTCAAGACAATCATTCCTGCAACTGGGTAACAATAGGGGGTTTCGGAGCTTGTCTGGACTAGAGGGCGAGCGGCTGGATTTGGGAGCCGGCGGATGGGCGCGGCGGCGCTAGGCGTTGGGCCACCAGGCCTTATCCACCGCGGTGGCGACGACGACTTCCTCGTGATCGGCGGTGGCCGACGACAACTCAAGCAGCTACGAATCAGAGATCGACGGTTTCTGCAACAAAAATCTTGTTTCAGAAAATAAAAATTGATTCGGTGGTGAAGTTTTCTTCAGCAACAGGATCTAGTTTTAGAAAGTTTCTGCAACACAGGTCTTGTTTCAGAAAAAAAACCGGTTCGGCAGCTAAGTTATTTTTCTGCAACATGGGTCTTGCTTCAGAGACATAGCCCCGGTTGAAGAAAGCGTTGGAGGAGCACACGATGTTAAAGCGTACGAGGCCAAGCATTGCAACACGACACATGTTTCAGAAATATATCTTCAGTTGCAGAGCTCGTTGGCGTCATGCTGGAGTAGAGGGCGCGGCTGTCCTCAAAGCAGGTCCCCTCTGTGAGCTCGATTCGCATCAGATCCAACCATGGTGCATCATAGTGTTGCAGAAACTTCAATTTAGTTCCTGCACGCCGGCGGCGGGCTGATTCTGCAGGGGGTTGCGGCGACGCCGCACAGAGCGCAACTCTGTCGAGGTCGGGGGCAATAGTGTTGTTTCCGCAACATAGTGTTTGTTGAGAAAAATAAAGAGTGGGTATGCGGGGCGCGGACACTAAATCGGACGGTTATCAGTTCGGGCATCCAACGACCGTCGAGGCGGCGGATAAGATCAAAACATCGGCCGGCGGACGCGTAGCGTCGCCCTTTCTGCAACCCTAGCGTTCAATGTTGATGATTTTTCCAATTTACCCAATATTACGGCTTAGGGCGACCATTGTACTGGCATGCCCATTGTAGAGATGAACCGGTCATTACAAACAGCTCTAGTGTATTAAGCTCTGCAAAATACCGCAGCTGCAAATCAGAGGCGAACAACAGACTGGCAATACTGACACACGGGATATCCACGTTGTAAATAAAGAGCAATAGTTCCACACGTTATTCAACTGGTCTATCTGGTAGATCACATGCTCACCAACACCAAGTTATAATATCTAGAGATTGAGGAAAATAAACAACACCGCAATTCATGAGTCTTAGGGTAGCAATATCTTAATTACCTCAACAAGGTAGATACTCTTTCAAATGAATGACTCTGATCACACCAAATCCACTCTTTCAAACAAGCATGTTTTTTTCTTTGCGAGGGTAAAACTGAGTTTATTCCATAGCAACAGGATTACAGTCAGCTAATACAAGATCATGAATAATGGGAGGAGCTCGTTGTAACCAACAAACGGTACTACGAGCCGTACGAGCATAATTAGCTAGACAATGTGATACCCTAGTTTGAGAACGAGTTATCTTAACCGGAATAAACTCCCGCTCTAGAAGGAGCGACTTGATTTCATCGACCAGATGGCCATTAGGCGACTTGGCCAGGGAAGCATTAGACAAAGATGAAAGAGCTTCCATAGAGTCTGACTGCACCATGACCGGAAGATTAGACCATTGGAGGACTAGAGACATCCCTTCCCTGATTGCCTGTCTCCGCTTCAAGTGCATCATTGCAGAAGAACAGCAAACGGCATGCAGCAAGAATAACTTCACCTGTACACTTCCTGAGGACCATGCCTGCACCGGCTGTACCGTCATCCGGCGAGAAAGAGCCATCCACTGACAGGGCCAGCCAGCCGGAAGGTGGCGGTACCCAAGGTGGATCAGGTGGACGCGGTCGGACAACAGTCGCCGGAAGGGAATCAGCGACGTAATATTTGCCTTCAATTATTTGTTCAGTACTCAGATGCTTCACGTCTCGTATTGAATTGAGGTAGTCCATAGCATCCAGGTGCTCCTTTGCGGGTATTTGGCCAAATCTCCCCCATAGCATCCCACAACTTTGAAGCATTCTCACATGCTACAAGTGCATGGTAAGTGTCGTCGTCAGCTATGCCACACAGTGGACATGTAACCCGGCACTGCAGGTGACAAGCCCGTTTGCATTGCATGGTAGCTAGTGCACCAGCTGCAGCCTTCCAGGCATTCAACCTCATCCTGTGCGGAACATCCACATGCCAAATTAAATTCCAGATTTTCCTCTCGCCATTAGGACTTGCGCTCGACGCACCTTCTGTAAAAGCTTCCTCATGATGTACCATCACTAGCTTGTCCGCACTACGGACACTGAACAGCCCTTTGGGATCTGGTTGCCATGCGAGGAAGTCCTGCTGCTGCGGTGGTGAGGTACGGATTTTATGAATGGCCACAACATCAGCAGGAAGGAAGTGTTGCTGCAATAAATCCAGTCTCCAAACACTATGAATATCCAAGAAGTCTGATAGTCTATTGAGTCTGCAATGACGTTTTGGCGTAATTGGACGAAATGATGGACCCCTTGGAATCCATGGGTCCTGCGAAGTCCGAATCGAAATTCCATTACCAACACGCCAAATGATACCTTTTTTCAATAACTCCAGCCCATGTTCAATACCACGCCAAACCGCGGATGCGTTGCCTGAAAAAACTGTATCCCCAAGATTTCCATTATGATAATACCTAGCTCGCAACAGCCTTGCACAAAGGCTATCCGGTTGATCAATAAGTCTCCAAGCCTGTTTAGCCAGCAATGCTTGATTGAATGCTCTCATATCTCTAAAATCAAGACCACCCTTTTGTTTTGGTAAGACAAGCTTGTCCCAAGAAACCCAAGCCATTTTCCTTCTTCCATTAATTCTCAACTCCCCACCAATATTGCCGCATCATTCTTGTGAGGTCGTCACACACAGAATACAGAAGTTTGAAAACACTCATAACATAAGTGGGAATAGCCTTGGCCACAGATTTAATCAATATTTCCTTACTAGATGAGGCCATCTAGCGTTCACTCCAATCCACTAGCCACTTACTTAGCCTAGACTGCAAAGTCTGAAACTACCCTTTATGCATCCTACCCTCTGGTACAGGTAGTCCAAGATACTTGGGATCAAACACCTCCTGAGTGACTTGCAAAATATTCTTCACCTCCTGGGAGACTGGCAGAGAACAATTGTCAGAAAATAGGACAAACAAGCATGCTGCAGAATTCAAAAGGGGCGGGCATCCATGGAGTAATCTGGCAGCCATACTATACTACAGAGTACAGACATTGTAATTTTGCAGCTCTAACAACACACAAACAGACTGGTAGGTAATAAAACAATACATGACACTATCTACATGTATAGCAGATGGAGATAGGTAATGAACAATACGGACAAGCATGAAACAATCCGGGGAAAGCTAAGGATATGAACGGCAGATGAGTAGCAATGCAGACACACAGGATTATCACCATGTATAAAACAACACAGAGATGGTAACTTCTCAGGTTATTCAGCTGGTTGTGTTTCTTGAGGTCGAGAGGTAGATGCTCCAGCAGCAGCAGCTTCATGAGGTCTCCGACGTCTCAAGGGTGGTGGGTCCTCGCTCCCAGGTACCTGGTAGATCACATATTCACATATAGTTAAAATATATCTCCAAACCTGGCGTCATTGAAGAACAATAACACTAGAGTACCACGACGAGATGATATATAGACGGAATATCACAATTAATGAACGAATAACAAAAGAACTTCCATGACTAAGAAAATAAGCAATAAAGATGAAATGCAGAGTGGAAATTGTCTTCATAACATCATAAGCATCATTTCTCAAACAATGGCTTCCCAGTGGCGGTGCTAACCTGGGAAGTCAATGGAGTGACCCTGGCATTTCCTCCAGTTGAAAGTTCCGTCCTCTGCAACCTCTCCGGTAAGGTCTCCATCCCCATGTGCGACAACAGGAGACAGATATACGTGAGCAGCTCCCCACCAGTGCCCAAACTCTTGGCATGTAGGTACCCTCGGCACCTACTAGCCGAGAAGCAGAGCATCTCCACCCACACGCCTTCGATTACCTCCCACATCTTCTCATCACGCATTTGCAGCAGCCCATTGGCAAGATTCCATGCATCATGGACAAAACCTTCTTGTGTAGTTGCATCTGTCTCCGCATCCAGTGGCAAGTCTGTATGTTCAACAACTTGTTCTCTGTTTTCCCTGGGCTGTACCTTCGCGATTATTCTCTGTGTAAATCCTCTTTCGATTTCCTTGAGCGATGGCCTTTTGACCGTGAAGAAGTTGCAGAATGGTTTATTGCACTTGAGGATCTCCATGAGCGAAGGCTTGCCGCCCTTGAAAATTTTCTTGAGTGATGCATTGTCATCCTGGAGGATCTTCTTTAGCTCAGAATTGGCAGCTGTGAACAGATTTCGCCTAGTGCCTGGCAGTAGCATCTCGGGATTGACAAACAGTAGGTACATCATGTAGTTGGAGATTTCTCTGCACTGGACGGCTCTTTTGTGATGAGGAGATCTTTCACACCAAACAGCACACCCATGACCCTCACCGGAAGCATCTTGAATACACTGAGCAGTGGCACATTGGTGATACGCAGATGCACCCATGTAGTAGAAGCAGAAATCCGTTGCGATGTGCCAGAGAAGAACACTCTCATCGAATGGCTTCCTTAAGCTGCAACTGAGATCTTTGTCGCAATTGTTGGACTGAAGAGTCCATTGCCCCCTGCGATCATTGAACTTCCAGTAGCTGTCAGTATCTTTTATTTGATCTTCCCACCCCTTCTTCACATACTTAAGAACCAAATCTAGAATTGCAAAGGATAACTTGCAGGGCTTCATGGACCAATTTTGGTCAAGAAAGTCTTTGCAATTAAAGAAATTAACGATGCACATCTTCCTGGAGTGCCTTCTATTACGAGCAAAGAATCCTACCAGATTAAATTGGCCTATGAAGCTATCTTTGACTTTGAGTATGGCATTGAGAAATACCTTTAGAAAAGTAAATTTCTCAAAGGCAAAGGAAGCACAGGAACAGTACTCTAGCACTGCAGTACAGCAGAACAAGGCATATGTAACCTTGACATCATTATCATCATAAGCTTCTCTGTGACTCATGTGGAATAGGCCTATGGCTGCCCATGGCAATAAACTAGCCGATAACCGTATGTACAGAGAAAGAAGTTCCAACCCGCTCGGGTCTTCCTCTTCTTTAAAACTGCCGAGTATCTTTGATTTTGTGTAGAGAAGATTGAAAATGCTGAACAATCTATTCTGCAATAAAATGTATGCTTGTTTTCCATCAAGCACCCATAAGGATTTTAGGATCACAAGCCGATCAGGATACGGCGATGCAAGGTCCACAAATATCCTGTAGGTCTCAGGGTCCCCATTATAGTCATTATCTCGCCTTCTCGGCTCTCTTTGGTTTAGGTGGCTTCTCCTTTTCTCCATTATTTGGTTTACGTAGCTTCCCATTTTTTCCTTTATTTGGTTTAGGCGACCTATCCATGTCCTTGAGGTCTGAGGATGATGATCGGGCTCAAGATCCACCGTGGCAGCCACTCCCTGTGTTTGAGATCCATGGTTGGCCTCAAGGTCCACCACAATATCTTCTCGTTGTGATTGAGAAAGATAATTGTCAGCCCCATGGTCGACCGCATCACCTTCTTGTGCTTGGAAACCAGGGTCGGTCTGGGCAAAAGCCCTTGCCTTTTGCACGTAGTCTTCAAGCGAATTGATCTCGCCTTCTCTGGTGGCAGTTCTCCTCGGAGCATGACCGGAAGAGCTTACTAGGCTGTTAATGCTAGCACTCTTGAGAGCCCAGGGCTTCTCTATGCATTTGAGAATCCCAGGGACGAAGAACAAGATTGATGCCTGCAACAACCTCTTGTCGCCTCCTGGCCACGATTTGCAGAACATATAGATAGCTACAGTGACCTGGGACACAGCTGTGAGGATGTGCCGCGTCCACAGCTCATTGTCTTCGATATTGTAGGCGGTTATGAGGTCCTGCCCTCCGAGGTGCATCAGGAGAACCGGTGCCCACACCACCTCCAGGATGCTACTTTTGTTTGCAGAAGTGCCATGATCCTGACTCCTTTGGCGGTTAAAGAGGGTGGCCAGGGCGTATATGGCGACAGCATCGCTGCCTTGGTATGCGAGCCATATGATGGATCTGTACCAGGAAGGAATAGCAAACTTACGCAAGGGAGCAGAGCAGAGCAGGAGGTACTGGATGAAGAGGCTGCTGAGGACGAGGATGCGCAGATGCCACTCCTCCCACCATTCCACAGCACCTGATATACCCATGACTGTCTAGCTCTCCCTCGCTCGCTCACAAGCACAAAGTGAGAGGCCGATTCATTTCGCACGTTGATCCAGTGTGTATATATGCACATGGTTAGCAGTAACCACTCCAGCATTGTCTCCTTGCCTACTGACTTTTCATATGTTAATCCTTAGTATGGCTAGCTCAACCATATCTTTTGCTCTACTTTGCCCGGTCATATTTTGTATTTTTGTTTGACCTGACCAAACCAAATTACTCGTTAAAAGCTTCACACCTAGATGATCTGCATTGTTATAATCAAGCAGATCAAACCAGTTTGTTCGAGCTGAAAAAGATGCATATTTCCAATTCGGTTTCAGAAAGGTGGAGCAATGCTATTGATATTGTTAATACTAGCAGTTGCAGGTGGATGAACTCGAATCGACGAACCTGCTAGGTAGGAAGATCCCCTAAACTGCCGTCCCTCTCTTCATTGCCGCACGCCATTTCCTTCCCCTCCCTCCTTGCTCCGTCCCTCGCTGCCGCGCGCGGTCTGCTACTCCAGCCGCCGCTGCCTATTGTTGCTCCGCCCTTCACGCCGCCGCCGCCGCCGCTCCGCACCATCCGGCCTTCCTTCTCCGCCGATCTGGAGAGAGAGGAGTCCCGGCTCTGCGGCTGCAACTCCTCCCATCCGCTTGCTACCTTCGGTGGGGGTCGACGGAGCCTGTGTCCGGCGGCTGGCGGCCTCACCGGCCGGTCCACAGCAGTGATTTAGGGCATCTTTCTAAAAAAAACTGATTTGGGTAGGACAAGACGGAAGAGGAGGCCGTCGGAGAGAGAAAACATAGTAATTTTAGTTTCTAAAATTATTATTAGGAAAATAAATCTTTTCCTTTTGCAGTAGGAAAAATAAATTCTTTTTTATTGCAATGGCAGAAAAATAAACTCTAGAGTGCAATTCATAGAAACATAAAATTATCGAAAACGCTTCTGTTCAACCGACTGATCTTCTGGCGCGCGTCGACCGCATCCTTGTCTGTTGGATCTTCCTCACCAGATCTGGAAACCTACAGCACGGCTCCCGTCAGCACCTTCTCATCGCCGCCACGACCTCGCCTATGTCTCCTTCCTCTCCTTCCATCCATGGCGCTGTCGACGAACCGACGGGAAGCTCAGGGGTTCTAGCGCGCCCTGCCAGCCTCCTCTAGGCGGGAGCAAGCTTCCGGTCGGGGCTGACAACGCCCCACACCCAACATCGTGCTCTTGTACTCCTGTGCTCCCCATATCTATCCAGACGGGATCGATCCACTGATGATAGGGGCTCTTGTTGCAATGGTGCCGTCGTGTTTGCGGGCCGCGTGGATATGCTTTTTTTGTGATAGGGGTCTTGTTGCAAAGGTGTCTGCAATAGCACCCATCTTGCAGAGATCGAAGAAAAGAAGACTGGTTCAGGAAAAGAAAATAGTTCGAAAAATATTTTGGCAACAAGGCTTCCGTTGCAAAAGGCCGAGCCCAACAAGGCTTCCGTTGCAGAGATCAAAGAGAAAAAAAAGAAGATTGCAACAAGGTCGTTGTTGCAGAGAGACGAGCACAACACTGAGCTTGTTGCAAGATGTGGCGGTTATATGTGCATCCATCCGACGGTCTGGGAGGTCGATCTTTCAAGGGCATAAACCGGTCGATGCGTAACACGACCCTCAATATTATTTGTATGGGCTCAGTTCAAGATATCAAGATCGTAAAGCCAATCTTCCACTTTCTTGGTATTTTGATTCTATAAGACAACGAACTATTGCTGACGCATGAAGTAGCGCGTATGTTGCCACTCTCTAGATCCAATTTCCGCTTCCCTCTGTCTCTGGCCTACGATTCAGTGCCATGGGCATGGGCGAAAGGTGATTATTGTCTTTTTTTGGTCTCTATATTTCTAGTGATGACAACGCGTTGTCTTAGAATCAGATAAATGTCCTACGATTGCAATTTGATATCAGTGGCATTTGGTTGGCTTTGCCAAGGAGCTTATGAGTTTTTGTCTTTGTCGGTCTTTTGAAGATGAGTAGGTTTTTGTTGATGTCCTATGGCGTTGCTTTTTGGGTATCATCTTCAATGGCCCCTTCTTTCCAAGCCTCCATGAACAAGGTCGTCGGTAGGTGTGGCAATGTTCGCATGGCCGTGTGCCTAGGTCGAAGGTAGAAAGCTGGCGGAGCTGGGTTTTTTTTTTTTTGACAAAATCATGCTGCGCTTGATTTCATTGATTAAAAAAAAGAGGTTACACAAAGTAACCTGAAGTAAAAACCGAAAGGGGGAAGGAGAGAGCTCCCAACTGGAGCAGGGGCTACCCAAGTAGACTAGAGGAGAGCAGCAAGCAGAAGAAGAAGAAGAAGAAGAAGAAGAAGAAGAAGAAGAAGAAGAAGAAGAAGAAGAAGATGATGATGATGATGATGAAAAATGTACAGAAGCGGTGTTGGGTTTGAAATCTACTACCCAATTTTTGTGTTGAAGTTTCTGTGTTTATTTCTCCGGATGAAACATGTTTATTTCTCCTTGGAAATGAGGATGCCGCTAGCACTCGAGAATTGTTTTCAGGCAGTAATAGTAACACACAACAAGAAAACCATGGAGATCAAGAAAGAAAAGAGCATCTGACTGCATCTGGGTTGTAGTAATACTACATTATTAGTTTATTACAGCAACCAATAAGTCCAGATGAAACCTCTCACACCAAACCCCACACTCTTACAAACAAACATGGTGGTACACTGATAACAGGGAACCAACAGACATCAAATGACTCTTAATTATTCAGCTCAAGACCATTTGCCAAACAGCAAACTGGAAAATCAGAGTCCAGCAGCAGAATGGTAATACAGAGACAATAGTATCGCAGGTTATTAAACTGGTATTTCTCGGGGTCGAGAGGGTAGATGCATCTACATGGTAGATCACATATTCACAAAGCTATCAAATCATGGAGGTCGAGGAAGGAAAACGGCGCTTCAATTTCGGTCCTTTTGGGTAGCAATACATTATATATACATCAACTGGGTAAACAAATTAACAAGCATACTACCCAGTTCAACACGGCATCCACTCTTTTAAACAATTAATCATGCTACCCAGTTCAACACGGCATCCGTGGAGTAATCTGGCATCCATAGTGCAGACACTGTAGTCTGGCAGCTCTAACAGCACACAAACAGACTGCCTGCAGGCATCAAACTGGACTAGTGCATCAAGCTCTGCACAAAAGAAAGGAGCACCTCCGAATCCGAGTAAGGAAGCCAAGGAAAGAGATGTAAGATGGGAAATAACACAGACACGGGATTGTTTCCATGTAGTATAAAACAACACGGAGACAATAATTTCTCAGGTCATTCAGCTGGTTGTATTTCTTCAGGTTGAGAGGTAGATGCGCCAGCAGCAGCAGCTTCATGAGGCTTCCGGCGTCTCAAGGGTGGTGGGTCTTCGCTCACAGGTATCTGGTAGATCACACAGTCACATAGTTAACATATCTCCGAACTTGGCCTCAGTGAGGGAAAATAGCACGAGAAAACGCCAACGATAAATTGAACATCACGGTGAGCAAATAACACAAAAGGCTTCCACGAATAAGCAACTAAGGTTGAAATGCCTAGTAGAATTATTTTTTCAAAACACTGGATTCCCCAGTGGGGGTGCTGACCTGGGAAATCGATAGAGGGGCGCCGGCATATCCTTCTCCACTTGAAACCTCCGTCCTCTGCAGCCCCTTGGGCAATGTCACCGTCCCCATGCGTGATAGCAGGAACCAGACATAGGTGAGTAACTCTGGGCCTGTCCCCAAACTCTTGGCGTGCAGTTGCCCTCGGCTCCTGCTTGCAGAGAAGCAGAGCATCTCCACCCACACACCTTCAATCACCTCCCACATCTTCTGGTCATCACCTAAACCCAACAGCACTTGAGCAACCTTCGATGCTTCGTGGAGAGAACCCTCCTCTGCATCCGCCGTCTGTGCCTTGTCGATTATTATCTGCACAAGACCTCTTTCGATCTCCTCAAGCCATTTCTTTTGAGCCTTGAGGATTTCCTTGTGCGTGCCTTTGAGGATCTTCCATAGTTTTGAATTTCCGCTCCTGTGGATGTCCTTGAGCCATTGCTTTTCTCCCCTGAGGATGTCCTTGAGCCATGGCTTTTTGGCCTTCAGAATTCTCTTGAGCGATGGCTTGTCGTCTTTGAGGATCTTCTCGACTTGAGCATTGGCAGTCATGAATAGCTTCCGTCTGGTGCCAGCCATGAGCATCTCAGGATTGACAAACAGTAGGTATATCATGTAGTTGGATATCTCCCTGCACTGTACAGCTCTCTCATGAAGTCATGATAAGGAGATCTTTCACACCAGGCAGCACACCCATGGCCTCGACCAAAGGCATCATCTTGATTACACAGAGCAGTGACACACTGGTGATCAGCTGATGCACCCATGTAGTAGAAGCACATATCCGTGGCAATGTGCCAGAGAAGGACACTCTCGTCGAATGGCCTCCTGGAGATGCAACCTAGGTCTTGGTCGCACTTGTTGGCCTCAAGAGTCCATTGCCCCCTGTGATTGTTGAACTTCCAGTAACTGTCAGCATCCTTGATTTCATCCTCCCACCCTTTCTTCACATACTTAATAACCAACTCTGTAATGGCCAATGATGAGTTACAGGGCTTCATGGTCCAACGTTGGTCAACAAGGTCCTTGCATTTAAAGAAATTCATGAGGCACATCTTCCTGGTGTGCCTTTTGTTACGGGCAAAGAATCCTATCAGATTATATTGTTCTATGAGGTTATGTTTGACGACACCAATACTAGCGGCCTCCATTACTGTGTAATTATCAAGGCCTCTCATCTTCTCCACCAGGTGCCCTAGGATAACTATATTTTTTTTTTGCCCTTGTTTGTACAAGGCGGTCATTTTTTTTACCCACTGCCATTGTGTAGCACTTTCTTTTGCCTGCTCAAATAGGCCAGCGACCAGAGATGTTAAGTTGGTGGATGTTGAGTTGGCTGCCACTTGACCCTTTGGAGAAACCAAGAAAAAATTATAAACCTCCAGCACTGCAGTAAAACAGAACAAGGCATATGTAACTTTGACATCATTATCATCATAAGTTTCTCTGTGACTCTTGTGGAAGAGGCTGATGGCTACCCATGGCAGGATCAAAGCTGAGATCCATACGTAAGAAGAAAGAATTTCGAAGAAGTTTGGGTCTTCCTTGAGCTGTTCTTCCCAAAAGCTGAGCATCTTTCTTTTGGTATACAGAAGATCAAACGTGCTGAATAGGCTATCTTGCAAGAAAGCATATGCTTGTGCTTTATCAAGCACCCAGAAGGATTTTAGGATACCAAGCCGATCAGGATACGGTGATGCAAGGTCCACAAATAGCCCATACACCTCAAGCTCGGCATTACAGTCATCTTGGCTTGTACTTTTCCCCCTCTGTTGGTTTATGCGGCTTCTCATACTGTATTTTCCTTTATTTGGTTTAGGTGATTTCTCCATGTGCTTGAGGTCTGAGAAAGATGGTCGCGCTCAAGTTCCACCGAGGCGGCTTCCTCTTGTGCTCGACGTTGATTATCTGCCTCAAGGTCCATTGCATCGTCTTCTACTTGTGATTGAGGAAGATGGTCATCGGCCTCAGGGTTCACTGCATCACCTTCTTGCTCTTGACGACAAGGGTTACCTAGGACAAAAACCCGTGCTTTTTGCACGTAGTCTTCAAGTAAATCGATCTTGTCTTCTTTGTTTGCGGTACTCCAGGGAACAGAGTGGGAATATCTGCTGACCAGGCTGTTAATGCTAGCACTCTTGAGAGCCCACGGCTTCTCTATGCATTTGAGGATCCCTGGGACGAAGAACAAGATCGATGCCTGTAACAACCTCTTGTCACCACCTGGCCATGATTTGCAGAACACGTAGATTGCTACAGTGACCTGTGACACGGCCGTGACAGCATGCCGCGTCCACAGCTCGTTGTCTTCAATGTTGTAGGCGGTAATGAGGTCTCGTCCGCCAAGGTGCATCAGGAGAACTGGAGCCCATACTACCTCCAGAATGCTATTGCCTTGCCCGGAGCTGCAATCTTGCCTCCTCTGACGACTGAAGAGGTTGGCAAGGGCATATATGGCTAGAGCGTCGCTGCCTAGGTATGCGAGCCATATTGTGGATCTGAACCAGGAAGGAATAGCGAGCTTACGCATGGCGGCAGAGAGGAAGAGGAGCCACTGAATGAAGAGGCTGCTGAGGACGAGGATGCGCAGCTGCCAGACCTCCCACCATAGCACAGGCACAGCACTTGAGAGACCCATCTCTATTGCTTGCCTGGTATCTCCTGCTCTCAGTCAATCGTCAGTTGTCGACATGAATGCACAAAGGTGAGAGGTCAATTAGTTGCAAACTTGCAACCTAATAACTGCGGGTCATCACATATTTAGTCGATTCCTTGCACTACATAATATCTTACACCGAGTATATTGTACTTGACTCTATGTCTACGCATGGGCTTGTCTTACCTTACGATTTCCATCTAATGGCCCAGCAATTACTGTGTGAATAACAACTAGCAGTGGGTGCGCCTGGCACTGGCAGGAGGCAGGCCTGATACTAATATTTTGCTTGGCCTGTCTGTGTGTAGAATGCGCATGCAGCTCGATTGGTCCCAACTGGTATATATGTGAATTGTATGTATAGTTAATGGAAGGTTGCAGCTCGATTCGTCTCAGCTGCTGTCTGGTTGCAGCTCTTGCTTCTTGCCCACAGCGACGGGTTGTGGTTGTGGGTGAATTAACGGCCACTATTTATTAGTATTTCGATGCCTGACTGCCGGCCGGCCGGCGCATCAAACCTATCAAAACCTTGTTGTTCTAGTCTGCTCGCCTACCGGACTACCGGACTCGCGGTCTATGCCTACGGCCAGGGGCCGTCGGCATAGGGGCCCGTCAATCTATGCCGGCGGCTTTGCCGTAGGCATATCTTTGCCACGTGTCGCCCCCTGGTTTAACCTGGCGGCAGGGCTATGCCTACGGCAAAGCCGTCGGCATAGCCCTGCCACGTGTCGCCTCCTGGTGGCTCCTGAGCGTATCTATGCCGACGGCTTTGCCGTAGGCATAGTTTTTTTCCCTGTTTTCTCTTCTTCAATTCATTTGACAACATTTCAAAACAGAATAATATGAAATATGACAGTTCATCAACATCATTTAAACATAGTCAAGTTCATCATCTAAGGATCATCACCGGCGAAAGTCCACGAACATAAGAGTAGTGCAAGACATGAAACATCATAAAAGTTGAAACATGAAAGACATGGCACAACGACCGCATACACGGAATCATCATCGACATCAAGCACCACCGAGTCCACCTCCGCCAAAACCACCACCTCCGCCAAGTCCACCTCCGCCAAAACCACCACCAATTCCACCTCCGCCAAAACCGCCACCGGCTAGTCCTCCTCCGCCAAAACCGCCACCGCGACCACCATCACTTTGCCAGATCGGAGTGACTGGGGTCGACGGAGCAGGAGTCGAGCCACCGGTCCCCTACATGTTTGAAAGAAGTTTCTAACGGTAAATATGACATGATAGTGTTGAATGAACGAGAACTAGTTTGTCATTAGTTAGGCAAATTTACTAACCGGAGTATCACCGCCTAGTGCCAGCCATTCCTCGAACGTGGGAACGTGTGGGGCGTCTCCCGCAGGTGGTGGTGGGGGTCCAACTTGTGGTGGCTCCGTGCGGTTAGTCCAAGACGTCAAGATAGCCTGGATGTTAGTTAAACAATTCCACTTAGAAATAAGCCGTGATCAACAAAGTCAGAAGGAATGAAAGTGCAAATTTGAGCTTGGTTTAAGAGGGCAAAACTAACCGCCATCGCTTGACGGCTGTAATCATCGTTTGCCTTCACTCGTTGCAAGTACTCCCTCACCTCAATATGCCTATGCTCGAGAAAGGCCTGATATGCCTACAAAATTGAGGTTGTTTCTAAGTGGGCAGTGATGAAAATAAACTAAGAAAGATAGAGACAAAGAAGATAAGAGGAAGTACTTACAACACGTTGGCAGACTAAGGGAGGCTGCGAACGCCCCGTACTCTCTAACGGGCTCGGGTTGGTAGCTCGAAGCCGTGCGTACGAGATCGACGGAGTGATCAAGCCATCGAAACACGGATACCGCCATGGGACTTACCTCGACGGCCACCACCGCCGTGTCGCCGATCCGAGATCGGGCGACCTCGAGAACGGAACATCCGGATGCAACTTCGATAGTTACGAGTGTAAGACTCTGTGTTGCTCGATGTTGCCGTAGTAATCGGCTCTCGCCTCCTTGCGATCACTCCGCCGCGGGGCTTCCACGACTCCATGTTTGCGGCATAGTTTAGCCGTCGGCGTAGTTTTGTCGGCGGCAACGGACGGCGTCGTCAAAACTGCTGGCGGATCAGGAGGCGACACGTGGCAAAGATATGCCTACGGCAAAGCCGTCGGCATAGATATAAATCTATGCCGACGGCTTTTTCGTAGGCATATCTTTGCCACGTGTCGCCTCGGTTTTAACTCGGCGTAGGCTATGCCTCACGGCAAAGCCGTCGGCATAGATTTATATATCTATGCCGACGGCTTTGCCGCATAGTCTCGCCACGTGTCGCCTCCCGGTGGCTCTCGAAGCGTATCTATGCCGACGGCTTTGCCGTAGGCATAGTTTTTTTTATTTTTTTATTTTCCCTGTTTTCTCTTTTGCAATTCATTTGACAACATTTCAAAACAGAATAATATGAAATATGACAGTTCATCAACATCATTTAAACATAGTCAAGTTCATCATCTAAAGATCATCACCGGCGAAAGTCCACGAACATAAGAGTAGTGCAAGACATGAAACATCATAAAAGTTGAAACATGAAAGACATGGCACAACGGCCGCATACACGGAATCATCATCGACATCAAGCACCACTGAGTCCACCTCTGCCAAGTCCACCTCTGCCAAAACCACCACCAAGTCCACCTCCGCCAAAACCGCCACCGCCAAGTCCTCCTCCGCCAAAACCGCCACCGCGACCGCCATCACTCTGCCAGATCGGAGTGACTGGGGTCGACGGAGCAGGAGTCGAGCCACCGGTCCCCTACATGTTTGAAAGAAGTTTCTAACGGTAAATATGACATGATAGTGTTGAATGAACGAGAACTAGTTTGTCATTAGTTAGGCAAATTTACTAACCGGAGTATCACCGCCTAGTGCCAGCCATTCCTCGAACGTGGGAAGGTGTGGGGCGTCTCCCGCAGGTGGTGGTGAGGGTCCAACTTGTGGTGGCTCCGTGCGGTTAGTCCAAGACGCCAAGATAGCCTGGATGTTAGTTAAACAAGTCCACTTAGAAACAAGCCATGATCAACAAAGTCAGAAGGAATGAAAGTGCAAATTTGAGCTTGGTTTAAGAGGGCAAAACTAACCGCCATCGCTGACGGCTATAATCATCGCTTGCCTTCACTCGTTGCAAGTACTCCCTCACCTCAATATGCCTATGCTCGAGAAAGGCCCGATATGCCTACAAAATTGAGGTTGTTTCTAAGTGGGCAGTGATGAAAATAAACTAAGAAAGATAGAGACAAAGAAGATAAGGGAAGTACTTACGGCATGTTGGCGGACTAAGGGAGGCTCTGAACGCCCGTACTCTCTAACGGGCTCGGGTTGGTAGCTCGAAGCCGTGTGTCTGAGATCGACGGAGTGATCAAGCCATCGAAACACGGATACCGCCATGGGACTTACCACGGATGGCCACCACCGCCGTGTCGTCGATCCGAGATCGGGCGACCTCGTGAACGGAACATCCGGATGCAACTTCGATAGTTACGAGTGTAAGACTCTGTGTGTTGCTCGGTGTTGTCGTAGTCTTGGCTCTCGCCTCCTTGCGATCACTCCGCTCGGCCAGCTTCCACGACTCCATGTTTGCGGCATAGTTTAGCCGTCGGCGTAGTTTTCCGTCCGACGGCAGCAGACGGCGTCGTCAAACTGGCGGCGGCTCAGAGGCGACACGTGGCAGAAGATATGCCTACGGCAAAGCCGTCGGCATAGATATAAATCTATGCCGACGGATTTTCCGTAGGCATATCTTTAACGCACGTGTCGCCGCCAATTTAAGTGGCGGCGAGGGCTATGCCTCACGGCAAAGCCATCGGCATAGATTTATATATCTATGCCGACGGCTTTGCCGGCCGCATAGCTCGCCACGGTCGCCTCTGGTGGCTCTGGCGTATCTATGCCGACGGCTTTGCCGTAGGCATAGTTTTTTTTCCTTGTTTTCTCTTTTGCAATTCATTTGACAACATTTCAAAACAGAATAATATGAAATATGACAGTTCATCAACATCATTTAAACATAGTCAAGTTCATCATCTAAAGATCATCACCGGCGAAAGTCCACGAACATAAGAGTAGTGCAAGACATGAAACATCATAAAAGTTGAAACATGAAAGACATGGCACAACGGCCGCATACACGGAATCATCATCGACATCAAGCACCACCGAGTCCACCTCCGCCAAAACCACCACCTCCGCCAAGTCCACCTCCGCCAAAACCACCACCAGGTCCACCTCCGCCAAAACCGCCACCGCCAAGTCCTCCTCCGCCAAAACCGCCACCGCGACCACCATCACTCTGCCCGGATCGGAGTGGTAGGGTCGACGGAGCAGAGTCGAGCCACCGGTCCCCTACATGTTTGAAAGAAGTATCTAACAGTAAATATGACATGATAGTGTTGAATGAACGAGAACTAGTTTGTCATTAGTTAGGCAAATTTACTAACCGGAGTATCACCGCCTAGTGCCAGCCATTCCTCGAACTAGGGAAGGTGTGGGGCGTCTCCCGCAGGTGGTGGTGGGGGTCCAACTTGTGGTGGCTCCGTCGTTAGTCCAAGACGCCAAGATAGCACGGATGTTAGTTAAACGAGTCCACTTAGAAACAAGCCGTGATCAACAAAGTCGGAAGGAATGAAAGTGCAAATTTGAGCTTGGTTTAAGAGGGCAAAACTAACCGCCATCGCTGACGGCTGTAATCATCGTTTGCCTTCACTGCTGCAAGTACTCCCTCACCTCAATATGCATATGCTCGAGAAAGGCACGATATGCCTACAAAATTGAGGTTGTTTCTAAGTGGGCGGTGATGAAAATAAACTAAGAAAGATAGAGACAAAGAAGATAAGGGAAGTACTTACAAAGACGTTGGCGGACTAAGGGAGGCTGCGAACGCCCGTACTCTCTAACGGGCTCGGGTTGGTAGCTCGAAGCCGTGTGTACGAGATCGACGGTGTGATCAAGCCATCGAAACACGGATACCGCCATGGGACTTACCTGGATGGCCACCACCGCCGTGTCGTCGATCCGAGATCAGGCGACCTCGAGGCAGGAACATCCGGATGCAACTTCGATAGTTACGAGTGTAAGACTCTGTGTGTTGCTCGGTGTTGCCGTAATCTGGCTCTCGCCCTCCTTGCGATCACTCCGCTCATGGGCCGACTTCCACGACTCCATGTTTGCCGGCATAGTTTAGCCGTCGGCGTAGTTTTCCGTCGGACGGACAGCAGACGTCGTCAAAATCTTTGGCGTCTCGGAGGCGACACGTGGCAAAGATATGCCTACGGCAAAGCCGTCGGCATAGATATAAATCTATGCCGACGGATTTTCCGTAGGCATATCTTTGGCACGTGTCGCCCCCTGGTTTAAGCTGGCGGCAGGGCTATGCCTACGGCAAAGCCATCGGCATAGATTTATATATCTATGCCGACGGCTTTGCCGTCGGCATAGCCCTGCCCCGTGTCGCCTCTGGTGGCTCTGGCGTATCTATGCCGACGGCTTTGCTGTAGGCATAGTTTTTTTTTATTTTTTTTATTTTCCCTGTTTTCTCTTTTCCAATTCATTTGACAACATTTCAAATCAGAATAATATGATATATGACAGTTCATCAACATCATTTAAACATAGTCAAGTTCATCATCTAAAGATCATCACCGGCGAAAGTCCACGAACATAAGAGTAGTGCAAGACATGAAACATCATAAAAGTTGAAACATGAAAGACATGGCACAACGGCCGCATACACGGAATCATCATCGACATGAAGCACCACCGAGTCCACCTCCGCCAAAACCACCACCTCCGCCAAAACCACCACCAAGTCCACCTCCGCCAAAACCGCCACCGCCAAGTCCTCCTCCGCCAAAACCGCCACCGCAACCACCATCACTCTGCCAGATCGGAGTGACTGGGGTCGACGGAGCAGGAGTCGAGCCACCGGTCCCCTACATGTTTGAAAGAAGTTTCTAACGGTAAATATGACATGATGGTGTTGAATGAACGAGAACTAGTTTGTCATTAGTTAGGCAAATTTACTAACCGGAGTATCACCGCCTAGTGCCAGCCATTCCTCGAACGTGGGAAGGTGTGGGCGTCTCCCGCAGTGGTGGTGGGGGTCCAACTTGTGGTGGCTCCGTGCGGTTAGTCCAAGACGCCAAGATAGCACGGATGTTAGTTAAACAAGTCTACTTAGAAACAAGCCGTGATCAACAAAGTCAAGGAATGAAAGTGCAAATTTGAGCTTGGTTTAAGAGGGCAAAACTAACCGCCATCGCTTGACGGCTGTAATCATCGCTTGCCTTCACTCGTTGCAAGTACTCCCTCACCTCAATATGCCTATGCTCGAGAAAGGCCTGATATGCCTACAAAATTGAGGTTGTTTCTAAGTGGGCGATGATGAAAATAAACTAAGAAAGATAGAGACAAAGAAGATAAGGAAGTACTTACAAGACGCGTTGGCGGACTAAGGAGGCTGAACGCCCGTACTCTCTAACGGGCTCGGGTTGGTAGCTCGAAGCCGTGTACGAGATCGACGGAGTGATCAAGCCATCGAAACACGGATACCGCCATGGGACTTACCTGGATGGCCACCACCGCCGTGTCGTCGATCTCGAGACTGGCGACCTCGTGAACGGGAACATCCGGATGCAACTTCTGATAGTTCTGAGTGTAAGACTCCAGGTGTTGCTCGGTGTTGCCGTAGTACTAGCTCTCGCCCTCCTTACGATCACTCCGCTCGCGGGCCAGCTTCCACGACTCCATGTTTGCCGGCATAGTTTAGCCGTCGGCGTAGTTTTCCGTCTGACGGCAACGGACGGCGTCGTCAAAACTGCTGGCGGCTCAGGAGGCGACACGTGGCAAAGATATGCCTACGGCAAAGCCGCCGGCATAGATATAAATCTATGACGACGGCTTTTCCGTAGGCATATCTTTGCCACGTGTCGCCTGGTTTAACTTTGGCGGCGAGGCTAGGCCTACGGCACAGCCGTCGGCATAGATTTATATATCTATGCCGACGGCTTTGCCTTCGGCATAGCCCTGCCACGTGTTGCCTCCTGGTGGCTCCTGAGCGTATCTATGCCAACGGCTTTGCCGTAGGCATAGTTTTTTTTATTTTTTTTATTTTCCCTGTTTTCTCTTTTCCAATTTATTTGACAACATTTCAAAACAGAATAATATGAAATATGACACTTCATCAACATCATTTAAACATAGTCAAGTTCATCATCTAAAGATCATCACCGCTAAAGTCCACGAACATAAGAGTAGTGCAAGACATGAAACATCATAAAAGTTGAAACATGAAAGACATGGCACAACGGTCGATACATACGGAATCATCATCGACATCAAGCACCACCGAGTCCACCTCCGCCAAAACCACCACCTCCGCCAAGTCCACCTCCGCCAAAACCACCACCAAGTCCACCTCCGCCAAAACCGCCACCGCCAAGTCCTCCTCCGCCAAAACCGCCACCATGACCACCATCACTCTGCGGATCGGAGGACTGGGGTCGACGGAGCAGGATTCGAGCCACCGGTCCCCTACATGTTTGAAAGAAGTTTCTAACGGTAAATATGACATGATAGTGTTGAATGAACGAGAACTAGTTTGTCATTAGTTAGGAAAATTTACTAACCGGAGTATCACCGCCTAGTGCCAGCCATTCCTCGAACGTGGGAAGGTGTGGGGCGTCTCCCGCAGGTGGTGGTGGGGGTCCAACTTGTGGTGGCTCCGTGCGGTTAGTCCAAGACGCCAAGATAGCACGGATGTTAGTTAAACAAGTCGTGATCAACAAAGTCAAGGAATGAAAGTGCAAATTTGAGCTTGGTTTAAGAGGGCAAAACTAACCGCCATCGCTTGACGGCTGTAATCATCGTTTGCCTTCACTCGTTGCAAGTACTCCCTCACCACAATATGCCTATGCTCGAGAAAGGCCTGATATGCCTACAAAATTGAGGTTGTTTCTAAGTGGGTAGTGATGAAAATAAACTAAGAAAGATAGAGATAAAGAAGATAAGGGGAAGTACTTACAGCACGTTGGCGGACTAAGGGAGGCTGCGAACGCCCCGTACTCTCTAACGGGCTCGGGTTGGTAGCTCGAAGCCGTGTGTACGAGATCGACGGAGTGATCAAGCCATCGAAACACGGATACCGCCCATGGGACTTACCTGGATGGCCACCACCGTCGATCCGAGATCGGGCGACCTCAGGAACAGGAACATCCGGATGCAACTTCTGATAGTTCTGAGTGTAAGACTCCAGGTGTTGCTCGGTGTTGCCGTAGTACTGGCTCTCGCCCTCCTTGCGATCACTCTGCTCGCGGGCCAGCTTCCACGACTCCATGTCTGCCGGCATAGTTTAGCCGTCGGCGTAGTTTTCCGTCTGACGGCAACGGACGGCGCCATCAAAACTGCTGGCGGCTCAGGAGGCGACACGTGGCAAAGATATGCCTACGACAAAGCCGTCGGCATCTATGCCGACGGCTTTGCCGTATGCATATCTTTGCCACGTGTCGCCCCCTGGTTTAACCTGGCGGCAGGGCTATGCCTACGGCAAAGCCGTCGGCATAGATTTATATATCTATGCCGACGGCTTTGCCGTCGGCATAGCCCTGCCACGTGTCGCCTCCTGGTGGCTCCTGAGCGTATCTATGCCGACGGCTTTGCCGTAGGCATAGTTTTTTTATTATTTTTATTTTCCCTGTTTTCTCTTTTCCAATTCATTTGACAACATTTCAAAACAGAATCATATGAAATATGACAGTTCATCAACATCATTTAAACATAGTCAAGTTCATCATCTAAAGATCATCACCGGCGAAAGTCCACGAACATAAGAGTAGTGCAAGACATGAAACATCATAAAAGTTGA
Organism: Aegilops bicornis; assembly: GCA_021605145.1. Classification (NCBI taxonomy): domain Eukaryota; kingdom Viridiplantae; phylum Streptophyta; class Magnoliopsida; order Poales; family Poaceae; genus Aegilops; species Aegilops bicornis. The sequence continues at coordinate 633,475,245 of CM038673.1, forward strand.
AACATGAAAGACATGGCACAACGGTCGCATACACGGAATCATCATCGACATCAAGCACCACCGAGTCCACCTCCGCCAAAACCACCACCTCCGCCAAGTCCACCTCCGCCAAAACCACCACCAAGTCCACCTCCGCCAAAACCGCCACCGCCAAGTCCTCCTCCGCCAAAACCGCCACCGCGACCACCACCATCACTCTGCCAGGATCGGAGGATCGGGTCGACGGAGCAGAGTCGAGCCACGGTCCCCTACATGTTTGAAAGAAGTTTCTAACGGTAAATATGACATGATAGTGTTGAATGAACGAGAACTAGTTTGTCATTAGTTAGGCAAATTTACTAACCGGAGTATCACCGCCTAGTGCCAGCAATTCCTCGAACGTGGGAAGGTGTGGGGCGTCTCCCGCAGGTGGTGGTGGGGGTCCAACTTGTGGTGGCTCCGTGCGGTTAGTCCAAGACGCCAAGATAGCCTGGATGTTAGTTAAACAAGTCCTGATCGACAAAGTCAGAAGGAATGAAAGTGCAAATTTGAGCTTGGTTTAAGAGGGCAAAACTAACCGCCATCGCTTGACGGCTGTAATCATCGTTTGCCTTCACTCGTTGCAAGTACTCCCTCACCACAATATGCCTATGCTCGAGAAAGGCACGATATGCCTACAAAATTGAGGTTGTTTCTAAGTGGGCGATGATGAAAATAAACTAAGAAAGATAGAGACAAAGAAGATAAGGGAAGTACTTACAAAGACGTTGGCGGACTAAGGGAGGCTGCGAACGCCCCGTACCCTCTAACGGGCTCGGGTTGGTAGCTCGAAGCCGTGTGTACGAGATCGACGGAGTGATCAATCCATCGAAACCCGGATACCGGCCATGGGACTTACCCTGGATGGCCACCACCGTCGATCTGAGACTGGGCGACCTCAGGAACAGGAACATCCGGATGCAACTTCTGATAGTTCTGAGTGTAAGACTCTGTGTGTTGCTCGGTGTTGCCGTAATCGCTCTCGCCCTCCTTGCGATCACTCCGCTCGCGGGCCAGCTTCCACGACTCCATGTCTGCCGGCATAGTTTAGCCGTCGGCGTAGTTTTCCGTCTGACGGCAACGAACGGAGCCATCAAAACTGTTGGCGGCTCAGGAGGCGACACGTGGCAAAGATATGCCTACGACAAAGCCGTCGGCATAGATATAAATCTATGCCGACGACATTGCCGGATGCATATCTTTTCCACGGTCGCCTCGGTTTAACTGGCGGCGAGGGCTATGCCACTAGCCGGCAAAGTCGGCATAGATTTATATATCTATGGCGACGGCTTTGCCGTCGGCATAGCTCGCCACGTGTCGCCTCCCCGGTGGCTCTGGCGTATCTATGCCGGCGGCTTTGCCGTAGGCATAGTTTTTTGTTTTTTATTTTCCTGTTTTCTCTTTTCCAATTCATTTGACAACATTTCAAAACAGAATCATATGAAATATGACAGTTCATCAACATGATTTAAACATAGTCAAGTTCATCATCTAAAGATCATCACCGGCGAAAGTCCACGAACATAAGAGTAGTGCAAGACATGAAACATCATAAAAGTTGAAACATGAAAGACATGGCACAACGGCCGCATACACGGAATCATCATCGACATCAAGCACCACTGAGTCCACCTCTGCCAAAATCGCCACCTCTGCCAAGTCCACCTCTGCCAAAACCACCACCAAGTCCACCTCCGCCAAAACCGCCACCGCCAAGTCCTCCTCCGCCAAAACCGCCACCGCGACCGCCATCACTCTGCCAGATCGGAGGATCGGGGTCGACGGAGCAGGAGTCGAGCCACCGGTCCCCTACATGTTTGAAAGAAGATTCTAATGGTAAATATGACATGATAGTGTTGAATGAACGAGAACTAGTTTGTCATTAGTTAGGCAAATTTACTAACCGGAGTATCACCGCCTAGTGCCGGCCATTCCTCGAACGTGGGAATGTGTGGGGCGTCTCCAGCAGTGGTGGTGGGGATCCAACTTGTGGTGGCTCCGTGCGATTAGTCCAAGACGCCAAGATAGCACGGATGTTAGTTAAACAAGTCCACTTAGAAACAAGCCGTGATCAACAAAGTCGAAGGAATGAAAGTGCAAATTTGAGCTTGGTTTAAGAGGGCAAAACTAACCGCCATCGCTTGACGGCTTGTAATCATCGCTTGCCTTCACTCGTTGCAAGTACTCCCTCACCTCAATATGCCTATGCTCGAGAAAGGGCTGATATGCCTACAAAATTGAGGTTGTTTCTAAGCTGGCGATGATGAAAATAAACTAAGAAAGATAGAGACAAAGAAGATAAGGGAAGTACTTACAAAGACGTTGGCGGACAAAGGGAGGCTGCGAATGCCCGTACTCTAACGGGCTCGGGTTGGTAGCTCGAAGCCGTGTGTACGTAGATCGACGGAGTGATCAAGCCATAGAAACACGGATACCGGCCATGGGACTTACCTCGATGGCCACCACCGCCGTGTCGTCGATCTCGAGAGGGCGACCTCAGGAACGGGAACATCCGGATGCAACTTCTGATAGTTCTGAGTGTAAGACTCCAGGTGTTGCTCGGTGTTGCCGTAGTACTGGCCGTCGCCCTCCTTGCGATCACTCCGCTCGCGGGCCAGCTTCCACGACTCCATGTCTGCCGGCATAGTTTAGCCGTCGGCGTAGTTTTCCGTCTAACGGCAACGGACGGCGCCGTCAAAACTGCTGGCGACTCAGGAGGCGACACGTGGCAAAGATATGCCGACGGCTTTGCCGTAGGCATATCTTTGCGTGTCATCGCCTAATTTAACTTTGGCGGCAGGGCTATGCCGACGGCAAAGCCGTCCACGTGTCGCCTCCTGGTGGCTCCTGAGCGTATCTATGCCGACGGCTTTGCCGTAGGCATAGTTTTTATTTTTTTTTATTTTCCCTGTTTTCTCTTTTCCAATTCATTTGACAACATTCCAAAACAGAATAATATGAAATATGACAGTTCATCAACATCATTTAAACATAGTCAAGTTTATCATCTAAAGATCATCACCGCGAAAGTCCACGAACATAAGAGTAGTGCAAGACATGAAACATTATAAAAGTTGAAACATGAAAGACATGGCACAACGGTCGCATACGGAATCATCATCGACATCAAGCACCACCGGGTCCACCTCCGCCAAAACCACCACCTCCGCCAAGTCCACCTCCGCCAAAACCACCACCAAGTCCACCTCCGCCAAAACCGCCACCGCCAAGTCCTCCTCCGCCAAAACCGCCACCACGACCACCATCACTCTGCCAGATCGGAGTGACTGGGGTCGACGGAGAAGGAGTCAAGCCACCGGTCCCCTACATGTTTGAAAGAAGTTTCTAACAGTAAATATGACATGATAGTGTTGAATGAACGAGAACTAGTTTGTCATTAGTTAGGCAAATTTACGAACCGGAGTATCACCGCCTAGTTCCAGCCATTCCTCGAACGTGGGAAGGTGTGGGGCGTCTCCCACAGGTGGTGGTGGGGGTCCTACTTGTGGTGGCTCCCTGCGGTTAGTCCAAGACGCCAAGATAGCCTGGATGTTAGTTAAACAAGTCGTGATCAACAAAGTCAAGGAATGAAAGTGCAAATTTGAGCTTGGTTTAAGAGGGCAAAACTAACCTCCATCGCTGACGGCTGTAATCATCGTTTGCCTTCACTCGTTGCAAGTACTCCCTCACCTCAATATGCCTATGCTCGAGAAAGGCACGATATGCCTACAAAATTGAGGTTGTTTCTAAGTGGGCGTGATGAAAATAAACTAAGAAAGATAGAGACAAAGAAGATAAGGGAAGTACTTACAAAGACGTTGGCGGACTAAGGGAGGCTGCGAACGCCCCGTACTCTCTAACGGGCTCGGGTTGGTAGCTCCAAGCCGTGTGTACGAGATCGACGGAGTGATCAAGCCATAGAAACACGGATACCGGCCATGGGACTTACCCTGGATGGCCACCACCGCCGTGTTGTCGATCTGAGACTGGGCGACCTCAGGAACGGGAACATCCGGATGCAACTTCTGATAGTTCTGAGTGTAAGACTCTGTGTGTTGCTCGGTGTTGCCGTAGTAATCGCCGTCGCCCTCCTTGCGATCACTCCGCTCATGGCCAGCTTCCACGACTCCATATGCCGGCATAGTTTAGCCGTCGGCGAAGTTTTTCAAATCTAACGGCAACGGACGGCGCCGTAAAAACTGCTGGCGACTCAGGAGGCGACACGTGGCAAAGATATGCCGACGGCTTTGCCGTAGGCATATCTTTGCCACGTGTCGCCCCCTGGTTTAACCTGGCGGCAGGGCTATGCCGACGGCAAAGCCGTCCACGTGTCGCCTCCTGGTGGCTCCTGAGCGTATCTATGCCGACGGCTTTGCCGTAGGCATAGTTTTTATTTTTTTTTATTTTCCCTGTTTTCTCTTTTCCAATTCATTTGACAACATTCCAAAACAGAATAATATGAAATATGACAGTTCATCAACATCATTTAAACATAGTCAAGTTTATCATCTAAAGATCATCACCGGCGAAAGTCCACGAACATAAGAGTAGTGCAAGACATGAAACATTATAAAAGTTGAAACATGAAAGACATGGCACAACGGTCGCATACACGGAATCATCATCGACATCAAGCACCACCGGGTCCACCTCCGCCAAAACCACCACCTCCGCCAAGTCCACCTCCGCCAAAACCACCACCAAGTCCACCTCCGCCAAAACCGCCACCGCCAAGTCCTCCTCCGCCAAAACCGCCACCGCGACCACCATCACTCTGCCAGATCGGAGTGACTGGGGTCGACGGAGCAGGAGTCAAGCCACCGGTCCCCTACATGTTTGAAAGAAGTTTCTAACGGTAAATATGACATGATAGTGTTGAATGAACGAGAACTAGTTTGTCATTAGTTAGGCAAATTTACGAACCGGAGTATCACCGCCTAGTGCCAGCCATTCCTCGAACGTGGGAAGGTGTGGGGCGTCTCCCACAGGTGGTGGTGGGGGTCCTACTTGTGGTGGCTCCGTGCGGTTAGTCCAAGACGCCAAGATAGCCTGGATGTTAGTTAAACAAGTCGTGATCAACAAAGTCAGAAGGAATGAAAGTGCAAATTTGAGCTTGGTTTAAGAGGGCAAAACTAACCTCCATCGCTTGACGGCTGTAATCATCGTTTGCCTTCACTTTCGTTGCAAGTACTCCCTCACCTCAATATGCCTATGCTCGAGAAAAGCCCGATATGCCTACAAAATTGAGGTTGTTTCTAAGTGGGCAGTGATGAAAATAAACTAAGAAAGATAGAGACAAAGAAGATAAGGGAAGTACTTACAAAGACGTTGGCGGACTAAGGGAGGCAGCGAACGCACCGTACTCTCTAACGGGCTCGGGTTGGTATCTCGAAGCCGTGTGTACGAGATCGACGGAGAGATCAAGCCATCGAAACACGGATACCGGCCATGGGACTTACCCAGGATGGCCACCACCGCCGTGTCGTCGATCCGAGGCTGGCGACCTCGGGAACGGGAACATCCGGATGCAACTTCGATAGTTACGAGTGTAAGACTCCGGTGTTGCTCGGTGTTGCCGTAATCTTGGCTCTCGCCCTCCTTGCGATCACTCCGCTCGCGGGCCAGCTTCCACGACTCCATGTCCGCCGCAAGCATAGTTTAGCCGTTGGCGTAGTTTTCCGTCCCGACGGCAGCAGACGGCGTAATCAAAACTCTTGGCGGCTCGGGGAGGCGACGCGTGGCAAAGATATGCCGACGGCTTTGCCGTAGGCATATCTTTGCCACGTGTCGCCTCGGTTTAACTCGGCGGCAGGGCTATGCCTACGCAAAGCCGTCGGCATAGATTTATATATCTTTGGCGACGGCTTTGCCGTCGGCATAGCCCTGCCACGTGTCGCCTCCAGGAGGCTCCTGAGCGTATCTATGCCAACGGCTTTGCCATAGGCATAGTTTTTTTTTAATTTTTTTATTTTCCCTGTTTTCTCTTTTCCAATTCATTTGACAACATTTCAAAACAGAATCATATGAAATATGACAGTTCATCAACATCATTTAAACATAGTCAAGTTCATCATCTAAAGATCATCACCGGCGAAAGTCCACGAACATAAGAGTAGTGCAAGACATGAAACATCATAAAAGTTGAAACATGAAAGACATGGCTCAACGGCCGTGATACACGGAATCATCATCGACATCAAGCACCACCGAGTCCACCTCCGCCAAAACCACCACCTCCGCCAAGTCCACCTCCGCCAAAACCACCACCAAGTCCACCTCCGCCAAAACCGCCACCGCCAAGTCCTCCTCCGCAAAACCGCCACATGACCACCATCACTCTGCCCGGATCGGAGTGGCGGGGTCGACGGAGCAGGAGTCGAGCCACCGGTCCCCTACATGTTTGAAAGAAGTTTCTAACGGTAAATATGACATGATAGTGTTGAATGAGCGAGAACTAGTTTGTCATTAGTTAGGCAAATTTACTAACCGGAGTATCACCGCCTAGTGCCAGCCATTCCTCGAACGTGGGAAGGTGTGGGCGTCTCCAGCAGTGGTGGTGGGGATCCAACTTGTGGTGGTTCCGATGCGGTTAGTCCAAGACGCCAAGATAGCACGGATGTTAGTTAAACAAGTCGTGATCAACAAAGTCGGAAGGAATGAAAGTGCAAATTTGAGCTTGGTTTAAGAGGACAAAACTAACCGCCATCGCTTGGCGGCTGTAATCATCGTTTGCCTTCACTTCGTTGCAAGTACTCCCTCACCTCAATATGCCTATGCTCGAGAAAGGCCCGATATGCCTACAAAATTGAGGTTGTTTCTAAGTGGGCAGTGATGAAAATAAACTAAGAAAGATAGAGACAAAGAAGATAAGGGAAGTACTTACAAAGACGTTGGCGGACTAAGGAGGCTGCGAACGCCCGTACTCTCTAACGGGCTCGGGTTGGTAGCTCGAAGCCGTGTGTACGAGATCGACGAGTGATCAAGCCATCGAACACGGATACCGGCCATGGGACTTACCTGGATGGCCACCACCGCCGTGTCGTCGATCCGAGGCTGGCGACCTCGAGGCAGGAACATCCGGATGCAACTTCTGATAGTTCTGAGTGTAAGACTCCAGGTGTTGCTCGGTGTTGCCGTAGTACTGGCTCTCGCCCTCCTTGCGATCACTCCGCTCGCGGGCCAGCTTCCACGACTCCATGTCTGCCGGCATAGTTTAGCCGTCGGCGTAGTTTTCCGTCTGACGGCAACGGACGGCGCCATCAAAACTGCTGGCGGCTCAGGAGGCGACACGTGGCAAAGATATGGCTACGACAAAGCCGTCGGCATAGATATAATCTATGCCGACGGCTTTGTCGTAGGCATATCTTTGCCACGTGTCGCCCCCTGGTTTAACCTGGCGGCAGGGCTATGCCTACGGCAAAGCCGTCGGCATAGATTTATATATCTATGGCAATGGCTTTGCCGTCGGCATAGCCCTGCCACGTGTCGCCTCCTGGTGGATCCTGAGCGTATCTATGGCGACGGCTTTGCCGTAGGCATAGTTTTTTTTCCCTGTTTTCTCTTTTCCAATTCATTTGACAACATTTCAAAACAGAATCATATGAAATATGACAGTTCATCAACATCATTTAAACATAGTCAAGTTCATCATCTAAAGATCATCACCGGCGAAAGTCCACGAACATAAGAGTAGTGCAAGACATGAAACATCATAAAAGTTGAAACATGAAAGACATGGCACAACGGCACGCATACGGAATCATCATCGACATCAAGCACCACCGAGTCCACCTCCGCCAAAACCACCACCTCCGCCAAGTCCACCTCCGCCAAAACCACCACCAAGTCCACCTCCGCCAAAACCGCCACCGCCAAGTCCTCCTCCGCCAAAGCCACCGCGACCACCATCACTCTGCCAGATCGGAGATCGGGGTCGACGAGCAGGAGTCAAGCCACCGGTCCCCTACATGTTTGAAAGAAGTTTCTAACGGTAAATATGACATGATAGTGTTGAATGAACGAGAACTAGTTTGTCATTAGTTAGGCAAATTCTGAACCGGAGTATCACCGCCTAGTTCCAGCCATTCCTCGAACGTGGGAAGGTGTGGGGCGTCTCCACAGTGGTGGTGGGGTCCTACTTGTGGTGGCTCCTGCTATGATTAGTCCAAGACGCCAAGATAGCACGGATGTTAGTTAAACAAGTCGTGATCAACAAAGTCAGAAGGAATGAAAGTGCAAATTTGAGCTTGGTTTAAGAGGGCAAAACTAACCTCCATCGCTTGACGGCTGTAATCATCGTTTGCCTTCACTCGTTGCAAGTACTCCCTCACCTCAATATGCCTATGCTCGAGAAAAGCCTGATATGCCTACAAAATTGAGGTTGTTTCTAAGTGGGCAGTGATGAAAATAAACTAAGAAAGATAGAGACAAAGAAGATAAGGGGAAGTACTTACAGCACGTTGGCGGACTAAGGGAGGCTGTGAACGCCCCGTACTCTCTAACGGGCTCGGGTTGGTAGCTCGAAGCCGTGTGTACGAGATCGACGGAGTGATCAAGCCATCGAAACACGGATACCGGCCAT